>CAWUFW010008940.1:0-600000 GCA_963921515.1 Calotriton arnoldi
CGTTCACACTGTGAACCACTGTCATGTGTCCTGAGCAACAAACTACCATCACACCTACACAAGCACAAATCAATCAGCACCGCCAGTAAGCCAAGGCCAACATGGAGGCAGGGGTCTAGCCGGGCAACAACTCTCATCTGCACACACTCAACACCACACACCTCGACCTCCAACAATGTGCAGCAGTGAAGCACACATGCACTGGTGACATTGCACATGCACCCATGACAATCCCAGGGTGGTGGGTGGGAACCAAGGTGCAGAAACACATCACACATGGCCACTCAACAAGACTCCTGAATGTCTGACACACTGCACACTACGCTGTACATGGACATGACGGCAATACCACACCAACCAATGGGATCCCAGCCACAGTCACACACCAATGAAGAAGCCAAGGTCACCCACAA
Organism: Calotriton arnoldi; assembly: GCA_963921515.1. Taxonomy (NCBI): domain Eukaryota; kingdom Metazoa; phylum Chordata; class Amphibia; order Caudata; family Salamandridae; genus Calotriton; species Calotriton arnoldi. The sequence continues at coordinate 414 of CAWUFW010008940.1, forward strand.
AGAACACACATAGACAACAACCAACATTGCAGCCCGGACCCTGAGGAGTGCCAGCAGTCACACACACAACGTGTCACAATCACTGAAAGATAACACAAACTGGAAATCACATGACAGGTGTAAACAACAAGTGCCAAGGGAAACCTGACTGTGACCCATCTGCGTCTGCACACAAACTCAGCCCTGACAGCAAACACACCTATGGGTGACACCCTGATGACCAGTAATGTGCCATGCACCCACATCACAGAGAACCCAGGGAGAAGACTTTGGGGAACATAGGTCAACTCAGCAAGCATCACAAACAGGTACAACACTAGGGATCCCAGCATGCACAGCAAAACGGAAGTGAACACACAGACATGCTCATACAACACACACCTTGGGCGCAGGCAATGTCACAGGAGTACACACTGCCATGAGGGGACTCCACTCCTGTGTGAGGAAAGCTGTGCCATATGTTGCCTCAGTAGGGCCCCATCATGTCAGCTGAGCACTTGGTCACACAATCAACAATTAGCACCAAATGAAGGCTCCCGTCACATCAGCCTGGTCATGGGAGTGCCAACAAAATCATCAGCACAGATCCAACACACTTGTATAGCAATGTTGCACTGACAACACAGATGAGTCCTTCCCCATTGATGCCCAAACCTGCATGTCCAGTGGAGATGGCCACACGGTCAGGGAAGTAGACGAATTGAACAATGGCAGGCACAACAGATGTGCAGGGGTGGAAGCCACAGATGTGAAATTGCTAATGTAAGTAGGAAATCCCATTGCCAAATACTGAACACATGACACCCTCAGATGCTGCTAAGGATGACATGGATACACCACAGGATAGGACACATTCCCCTGGACCACATGTGTTCCTGCACAGTAACACTTCATTATCATGAGACCAAATATCACCATCACTGCAGCAAGGGCATGGTTAGCATCATCAACAACATGTACATCAGAAGCATAAGCACTAGAGAACAGAAAGTTGCTTTATTCAGCATATGTGTGTCCAAAAACTCAGAGAACAGTAATGCTCCAACAAAGGCCAATGGCCAGTCCATCAAGTAAGTCAATACAGGGTGACAGTGGCAGATGTCACCCTACGCATGCCTGCACTGCACAAAACCAGGGACAATCCACTAGGAGGGGCAACCGGGGGCAGGCCAGGCACCGCAGGGACAGGATCAGGGCTCACCAGGAGGAGGCAGGGAAGGGGTGGTGGGTGCTGGAGAGCCACTGACAACTGCAGTGGAGGTGTCTGACATGGTGTGTGCCGGCACAACTGGGGGCATGACTCAGATGTTGTGGGTGCCGGCACGACTGCAGTGGACCCTGCAGATGGAGTGGACAGGTCCGCCACTGCAGTGCCCAAGTCAGACAGGGTGGTAGTGGACTCCACTGCAGTGCCTACCTCCAGGGGAGGAGAATGGGGAACAGGCAAGGTGGGCTGGACAGAGGGGGAGGACACCCTCACCACATCAGTGGCACAGACAAGCGCAGCGGGGGTGTGGTGCCGGGAGAGCAAGTGGCAGGGGAGAAGGCCGGATCCTCTTGGGGATGGTATATCTGTGGGTGGGGGAACCTGGGGCAGGGTGTGGTGGGGGCACCTGTGGAGTGGGGGCCTGAGGGATGGAGGAAGGAGACCTGGTGCCTGAGCTGCAGGGCGGCGGCGGGGTCTTGCTCTTACGACTCCGGGGGACTTGCGGGTGAGGGCCTCAGTCTGTCTGCGCCTGGGGGAGGGTGTCCGTGGGCGAGGGGCACTCTGCTCCATGTGGGTGGGCTTCCTCTTCCCCCTGGATGCTGGAGCAGCTGGATCATAGGGGATGAGGCCGAGGTCACAGAGGAAGAGCCGCTGTGACTTTGGGGTTGCAGGTGAGGCAAGGGAGGGTGCTTTGGAGGGAGAGGCAACTGAGGACTGCACAGTGCTTGTGGATGCGTGTGTGTGTTCCAGGGCCCCATCCCCTGTGAGTCTGGTTTCAGTCCCCTGACTGTGCGTGCGTGTGCGTTTTGTTTGTGGCGTGTGTGTCTGTGTGCTGGACGTGTGTGTGCTGGTGTGTGCCTGTGCCGGTGTGTGTGTGCTTGGGACGGGTAAGGTGCTGGGGAGTGTGGATGGAGCAGAGGCAGGAGGGGTGAGGGACTGTCTGAGGAGGGACACTGCTGCCATCAGGGAGGAGTCCATGGACCTATTGCCCCTCTGTAGGTCAGACATGCCCGATGAGATGCCCTCCATGAACGACACCAGCTGAGTCAACAGAGCGGTGTGCGCATGGAGGACACTCAGCATGGCTGTCTGCCCTACATGGAGCTGGCGAAGGAGGTACACAGACTCCTCACTCAGGGCAGCAGGGGACACAGGGGCAGGGGGTGCGGTGCCTGGCCCGAAGGAGACACGCTCCCGAACATGGGAGCCTCCACGGACCTGGGGAATGGGAGCCGATGGGAGGGCGGTGGTGGTGCTGGTGGTGGCGGGGACAGCAACACTAGCTGGGGTGTGGTGGCTGCTGACACCCGCCTCCATAAGGGAGTCATCCTCCGAGCCGCTGTGGTCCTCAGCTGAGGTGGATGCTGCTGAGGACTCCTCGGTGTGGCTCCCTCGCCCTCCGTGCCACTGGGTCCCTCCGACCACTCCTCGGCTGCTGACCCAGTCTGGCTCTCCGGCTCCTCCTGGTCCGTGGAGCTGTCCCCTTCCGTGGCCGTGGATGTATCTGCAAACAATGGGGAAACAGACAGACATCAGTCACCTGCACCAAACGCACACACCACTGTGAGCACAGCACATTACAGAGCAAGCCCTGGCATCATTAGTTGAACATTGCTAAAAGTGCACTAACTGAACAGGAGAAGCCAATTGTCAGTCTGATGCCAACCATGGCACTCACATCCCACATGGCCTTGCACCCATCTGTCTGGTGTCTGTTGGATAGCAACACCCCAGTGTGGACACATGCACCACCTACACAGTAGTTGATCAGTGCAGAGGACACGGTGTAGCATGTGGACATGCACACATCACAACTCTTGCCACTGAGTCAGTACAGGTTTCCGGATGAAAGGGATGCCCAGAGTCAAATAGGAAATGCATGTGATGCATACCAGCGACAGACACCATGATGCACCCATGTCCTGATAGCCATCGCCACAATGGTGTGCATGTAGCACATGTCACTCCCCTGCAGGATCACCAATAAATAGACACATGCCATGGCGGAGGCATGACTGCTAAGTCATACATCACTGTCTCAGTGATGTATGACTTGGCAGCCAGACAACAACACTCTGCACTGTGTCACAATAGTAGGTCATGGGGAATGCAAGTCCTGGAGCTGCACAAGTGCACATGTACATCCCCCACACAACACATCATCTTAACCCTCATCTGTCCAGGTCATACCGATTGGACATATGGGAGACCTGTGACACTACCCTCTGAACCTGAGCCCCTCACAATCTGCTGTGAATGGGAAACAGCTGCCTGAACTTCACATTCGCATACCCCAGTCTGCACGGGCAGCTGATCAAACACCTATGTGGCACACAAGTATCGTCTCCTATGGTCACATCTCCAGTGGCATGCTGAGCCCCTACCGAGAAACACCCCAGCAGTCCTGGCAACAAATCCACAGCACACTGACACAGAGGCAGACACCTGAGGGGTCAAATCACTGCGCACAACGTGTCAGCTGATACACGGGAGTGGGAGTACAGGTGTATTGGATGGGCTGGAGTAGGCATGACTGTCCTGCCCCACATGAATGAGGGATGAGCCCTGGACAGTGGATAGCTGGCTATGTATGTGTGACACACGTAATCTGCACACTCCTGGGGCCCAAACATTGTTCCCACCCGCTGCATGGGTGTGTGCCAGATACCCCAGGCACATGTGGTGGCTCAGCTCAGCAAGTGGACCGCATATCAAAGCAACACGCAGATTACATGTCCGAACACAGGCATTGTGTGAACAATGGACCCACCCATGATGCCCACAACAGAGTTAGGGAAACAGATGCTGTCCCCCACCTTGAGTGAAGCAAACTGCAAGGACACAGTCCCAAGTGACACAATTCCCTGAATGTAAGGGCCACACCTGGGTATCAGATGAGGAGTGGGCAGTGCACAATAGAGGGACATGGCTCCTGGACAACATGACTGCTGTACTGTGGCAGTTTAACCAGGCCAGAGGAGGGCACATAGCATGTAATACAGAGTTCACAGTGCAGTCTTTGACTCACCCCCTCCTTGCTGCTGTCTGGCCTTCAGCTGCCCATCCAGGTCTGGAAACACCACCGCCAGGATCTGGAGCATGTGGTGGGTCAGGGTCCGTGTTCCGCCCCTCCTGCGAGGAGGCGACAGCTTCAGCTGGACCCGTGCAATCCTCCGGGTCCAGCCCCGAAGGTCCTGCCACCTCTTCTGGCAGTTGCGGATCCGGCGCTTGTAGACCCCCACGGACCGGACAGCCCGGACGATGTCCTTCCAGATCTCCTGCTTCTGATGGGCATTAACCTGTCAGGATGACAAAGTGAAAAGGCCATTACTACACATGCAACATATCCGTGCATGACACAGTTGTATATACATGTCTCAATCACAGGGGCACATGATGTACACAGGCAGTGCAACGCTGCCCATGGACAGTTTGCCAGAAGTCACTACATGGTATCATTGCATGGGAAGTAAAACCTTGTTCAAATGCACTGTCACTGCACCATACCTGTCCAGTGCATGTCACTACACACTATGGGGGGTGACAACTACTCAGTGAGCCTGCTAGCCAGTGGCGTGCAGACTTTCAGCCTTGCTAGTCAGACAAAATGCACATTCAGAAAGACAGTGCACAGAACACTCACCTGCTCCCCTGGTGTCCCATACAGCTTGCTGTACTGTGGAAGTAGGCTGTCCAGCAGGGCCTGGTTCTCCTCAAGGCTGAAGGCTGGGGCTCTCTCCACAGTACGTGCCATTGCAGGGTCCAGAGGGGCAGAGACAGCAACAGTGCAGTGGCAGATGTCGTCCTGGAGCATGTAGTGCAGGCAAGTGAGCTCTCAGGGGAACAGCCAGCAATATATATGTGCTGCAGAGGCAGATACTGTCCCATGTGTCCAAAGTGATAGGTCCAAGTCGTTTGCATCTTCTGAATCTGGCCAATCCATGGAATAGCAGCACCAATACACGCCCACAGCATCCTTCAAATCTTCAACTTCATGACATACATGATTTTGCAACATTGTTGTGGGTGACCAACTGAATTTCCAGCAACCGACTCGTTCGAATTTCGAAACGCGTCCGTTGCCAGGCTAGGCCATTGACAATGGGTGCGCACCGATCGGTCCATTGCTGTTCAACGCGTACAGGGGTACAACGCGTACCCGCACACATTGAATGCAATGGGCCGGCCGGGTGCACCGATCGGTCCATTGCGGTACAACGCGTAGCATCGCTGCACACATTGAATGCAATGGGCCGGCCGGGTGCACCGATCGGTCCATTGCTGTTCAACGCGTACAGGGGTACAACGCGTACCCGCACACATTGAATGCAATGGGCCGGCCGGGTGCACCGATCGGTCCATTGCTGTTCAACGCGCACAGGGTACAACGCGTACCCGCACACATTGAATGCAATGGGCCGGCCGGGTGCACCGATTGGTCCATTGCTGTTCAACGCGTACAGGGGTACAACGCGTACCCGCACACATTGAATGCAATGGGCCGGCCGGGTGCACCGATCGGTCCATTGCGGTATCAACGCGTACAGGGGTACAACGCTGTACCCGCGACACATTGAATGCAATGGGCCGGCCGGGCACACCGATCGGTCCATTGCGGTACAACGCGTACAGGGTACAACGCGTACCCGCGACACATTGAATGCAATGGGCCGGCCGGGCACACCGATCGGTCCATTGCTGTTCAACGCGTACAGGGGTACAACGCGTACCCGCACACATTGAATGCAATGGGCCGGCCGGGTGCACCGATCGGTCCATTGCTGTTCAACGCGTACAGGGTACAACGCGTACCCGCACACATTGAATGCAATGGGCCGGCCGGGTACACCGATCGGTCCATTGCGGTACAACGCGTACAGGGGTACAACGCGTACCCGCACACATTGAATGCAATGGGCCGGCCGGGTGCACCGATCGGTCCATTGCTGTTCAACGCGTACAGGGGTACAACGCGTACCGCGCACATTGAATGCAATGGGCCGGCCGGGCGCACCGATCGGTCCATTGCGGTACAACGCGTACAGGGGTACAACGCGTACCCGCACACATTGGATGCAATGGGCCGGCCGGGCACACCGATCGGTCCATTGCTGTTCAACGCATCCCTGTACAAGTGACTGGCATATGTCACCATGCCTGTCTCAGATGAACATATGCCAGCCACAAATAGCTCCCAGGGAGTGAGGGGCACACCTACAACACCACAGCCTGTCCAAACTGTATCATAAGGCATGTAAGGCTGCATTTCCTATTGTGTGTATGTTGGTGTACATGTTGTCCTGTGGGTGTCACCTGGGGGCAGCCACCCCCAGGCTGTGCACGTGTTCATGGGGACAGGATCCTGGGTGTTACGTGTACATGACCACTGTGATGTGCAACTGTTCATATCTGAGCATGTGCCATGGTCACATTTCACGGTGGTGTATGTGTATGTCATGTCACATACCCCGTGAGTCCCATGTGGGACGGTATGTTTGAGCCAGGGTGACCCAGTGGCACAATAGTGATGGTCCTCCACAGTCTGTGTGCATGTAGTGTTTACAATGTCTCTGATTTCATGTGCACAATGGGAGACAGTCTCCACATCCACGTTGTGTGTGCATGGACTTTGATGTTGTGCGTGTGTGTGTCACAGACGTCCATGTCTGTCCTGCAGAGGCAAGTGGAACCACTACCTGTGGGGGTCATGGTTGTTTTGCTGTGGTGTATACATGATACTCCATGTAATGCCAGTGTCCATGTGGCAATACAGGGTCCCTGGGAATGTACCTGTCGTTGAGCTGTGATGCCTGGGGCACATCTGTCCTCACATGTCACTGTGGGGGTGATTGTGACATGGCAGCAGGAGATGGGAACTGTGACACAGCCTCATGATATCCAATGGGCCAACCTGGGACTTATTGATGCCACTTGTTGAACCGTGATGACAGATGTTGGCCATGTATGTACCATACATGTCCTTACGGAACTGCACACTTCATGTAGTTGTGCCTCATAATGATGTATGATGTGATATTGAGTGTGTTCAATGCCGCATATGTGGGATGACTGACAATCTTGCTTTCTTCTCCTCTGCACTGCAGGGCTCCTGCTGTCCATAGACCATTCCCAGACCTGGCAACGATGGTGGAACGGGACAGCATCCGACGGTACCGCTTCACCAGGCAGCTGATTGAGGATTTGGCAGTGCAGTTGGCCCCACATTTGCAGCCTGGCCGGCCGTATCCTACAGCGCTGACCCCCAAGGTGAAGGTGATGGCAGCCCTACACTTCTTTGCCACCGGTACCTTTCAACATACTGTGGCGACTGCTGGTGGGATGTCACAGACCATGTTCAGCCGTGTGCTCCGCGATGTTTTGGAGGCAATGTTGCTATACCTGAACCGGTACATCTATTTCCCTAGACTGCAACGACTCACTGACGTGAAGAGTGACTTCTATGCCCTGGGGAGGATGCTGCATGTCATTGGCTCCATTGATGGGACACATGTGGCTTTGGTACCACCACAGGCCCAGGAGCAGGCTCTACCGTAACCGCAAGCACTACCACTCGGTCAATGCACTGGTGGTGTGTCTTGCAGATATGACCATCTCACACGTGTGTGCCCGTTTCCCTGGTTCAGCACACGATGCCTTTGTGATGAGGAGTAGTCGCATCCCCAGGATGATGGCACAGATGCAGAACCAGCGTGCCTGGCTTGTCGGTGTGTACTGACTTTGTGCCATTGTGTGTGATCTGATCTGTAGTATTCCGCCCACTTTTCCAAGTCAGCTAATGTGCACTTGTCTGTCCGTAGGTGACTCGGGATACCCCAACATGCCGTGGTTGCTGACACCCCTCAGGAACCCTGTGACACCAGCCCAGATGCGCTACAATGAGGCACATGGTCGGACCAGGAGAGTGATTGAGTGGACATTTGGTCTCCTGAAGAGCCGCTTCCGCTGCCTCGACAAGACAGGAGGGTCCCTCCCATATGCCCCAGCGAAGGTGTGCAAGATTATCATCGTCTGCTGCATGCTCCACAACCTGGCAGTGCGGAAGGAGTTGCCTCTCATCCAGGATGACAATGACCAACATCCGCCACCTGTGGAGGATCCTGGCCTGGACCACGATGCCAGTGATGATGATGATGATGGTGATGTCCGCACACAGCTCATCACCAACTTCTTTAGCTGAATGTGAGTATCCTGAGGTGTCATGTCAATGATGTGAGTTGGCATGATATGTGTAGGTGGTGCTCTGGTGCTGTTGGAGTGTGTCCATGGGCTACTTGACTGGATGTGTGTAGCGATGTGTGCTTACAGGTGGTCTGTACTCCCCAACAGTGTTGACATGCTAACTTGGTTCTGGGTGGGTATCTTGTAACATGTATTGTGCATGAGTTTTGCTGTTCTGTCCTGTTCTCCATTGCTTTTGACTGTGTGTCATTTCTGTCCTTCACAGGGTACTTTCAGATTCGTTTGGTCAACTGTGTCCACCGACGACGTGATTGTACTTCCAGGGTGGTAGCTGTTGTGTCCCTACAGGTGATGTGCGCCACACCCATGGACTTCCTTCCTTCTACAGTTGTTGACTGTGTGCCCGCTGCCAGGTGGGATTACCTTGCATCTGTAGTGGTTACGACATGTTGCAACTGTGTAATAAACCTGTGCTTCACTTTGTGATGTGCGTTGTCTGTGGTCACACATTTGACTGCCATTTGCTTACTGCACCTGTGGGCTACTTGACTACAACTGGGAATAGGTGTGGTGTCTGTGCATTGCACCGTCTTTCCTGGCAACATTAGTGTAGGCAATGAGTCAGATGGCCTAGGTGTGTATGTGTTGTGTAGCCCTGGTGGTGTGTCTCCCTCATATGTGTCACGTTGCCATTACTCACATGCCTGTGTTGTACTTGCTGTTGCAGTTCGCATACACAGTGTAATTTTGCAGTTCATCATCCCCATGACAGCACCCACGTTGGAATCACAACAGAGGCAAGTATGGTGTATTAGTGTGTTTATTGTGATACATTTGTGTGAATAGTGCATAGGATGGTTAGTGCTGTACATTTATATTGCAATCAGAAGTTCCTAGATGAATTGAAAGTCCTGGTAGACAAAATCCCCAGTATCGGGGCCACAGTTGTCTGAGACATTGGTCCAACTTGTACTCCCCATGTCATGTGTGGGAGTTGTGTTGCCGTCAACAGGGTGAACAGTTTGCGCACAAAGGTGAACATCCAGAACAGGTTCAGGCTTCCTGGGGGTTGCACTTGGCCATCGGCCTCTCACTTGCCCCCTCCTCGGACGACCCCTCTTCTTTGGGGGCCCCTCAAGTACAGGCTGCTGCGGTGCAGGGGACTCTCCGCCAGAGTCATCCTCCCTCCCTGTGGCAGTTGCAGTTGTTTCAGCACCAGATGTTGTTGGCACACAGGGAGGTGTAGACTGGTTGCTGTTCATCTGGCGGAGGCATTGTAATATGTCCCTATGCACCGCCGTCATCTCTTGCAGTGTGTCCCACTTGGACTCCACGCGGGACATGTGTGAGTCCAAGCGGGCATGATGGGCAGCCTGCTGCTGTTTAATGTCCCTGAGGAGCCCCACTACCTGGCTGAGATCTCCGGTGCTGGACTGGTACGCATCGGCTATGCGTGCCAGTTGTGGGTCATCATGCACACCAGACACCTCTGCAAGCAGCGACCTCTGTCTCCCACCCTCCCACCACCCCTGCCGACATGTGCAGTGCGTGCAGTGGCACGCACAGATGACCCTGGTCCCCCTTGGGGGTTGGTGGTGGTGGTGGTGTCCATGGCCCCACGTTGGTCCAGGGTCCCTGTGCTGGTGGTGCTCCTTGTTCTGTCCATGTCGGCAGGGATGGTATTTGTGGTGACAGTCATTGGAGGGGTGGGTGCAGGGGTGCAGCTGGTGGTCCTGCTGGTGCTGCAGCTGGTGGTCCTGCTGGTGCTGCATGTTGACTTGCACCGGAGGTGCCAGGTTGGTCTTTTTCATCCGAGGAGGGCAGAGGCTGTTCGACACCAGTGAGCTCCGTATCCTCTTGAGCCTGGGACTGGGACTCCTCAGCATCTGCTGCTGTGTCCCCATCATCACCTGTTTTTGGGAGACACACACAATGTATGTTAGGTTCTGCAGGCATCAATGGTTGACACACCTGACAGTTGTGACTGTGCCTCTGGGTGCGGGCCTGTACATTGCATTGTCCTAAGTTGTCACAGTCAGGGGTTGATATTGGTGTAGCACATTGTCCTGCATTATTTGGGCATTTCTATGTATTTGTTGGGGTGTGAACATGGTCTGCATTGGTTGTATTTTGTTGACAGCCGGCCCTCCTTCCCACCCAGCCAGTCAGTTATCCCACCATGGACTGTGCTTGCATTGCAGGGAGTGAAAGTTGTCTTTCAAGATGTCAGTCAGTGGTGTCCTGCTGTTGGTTGTTGCACAGTTGCCAGCGGGGCCTTGTGCTCCCCACAGCAGTTGCCAGTGTCAGCCATCTTGTCAGTTGTTTTCCACTCCCTGTGATGTGAGCATGGTTCAGGGTGGTGTTGATGGGACAGTTGTGGGGGTGAGCTATGTCTGTGACTATGACTCCCATCATGCTATTGCCTCCACCCCACTTCCCAGCATTCCCATACTTACTTGCTTTTGTGGGGAGTTCAGTGTGTGTGGTGTGAGAGCAATGGCAAGATGGCTGACAGTGGTGTCCTGCTGTTGGTTGGTGTGCAGTTCCCAGCATGCCCTTGTGCTCCCGACAACACAGCACCAGTGTCAGACATCTTTGATGGGCCTTTCCACTCTCTGTGGGATGTGCATGCGTGAGTGTGAGCTTGCTGGGCCATGTGGTGGGGGATGTTGAGCTGTGACTAGGACTCCCATCATGCTATTGCCTCCACCCCCTTCCCAGCATGCCCATGCTTCCTTCCTTTTGACTCTGCTTCCCTGTGGGGTGGGCTGCCTGTGCTGACAGGATGGCTGGGAGTGTTGTCCTGGCAGTTGTTTGGCTAAAAGTCCCAAGAGTGTCCCTGTGCTTCACACAACATAACCCAGGGTGGTGGTTCTTTGTGGCATCTTGAGTTAGGATGTGAGGCATTGCATTCTCCCAGGTGGGTTATGTGGAGTTTGTGTTGAGGGGTGTGTGAGGGGAGGTGCTTGTGACTATGGTCAGTGCTGCAAGTCCTCCTTCCCACCCAGCCAGATATCCCACCATGGAACGTGCTTGCATTGCAGGGAGTGGAAGTTGTCTTTCAGGATGTCAGTCAGTGGTGTCCTGCTGTTGGTTGTTGCACAGTTGCCAGCAGGGCCTTGTGCTCCCCACAGCAGTAGCCAGTGTCAGCCATCTTGTGAGTCCTTTTCCACTCCCTGTGATGTGAGCATGGTTGTGAGTGGTGTTGATGGGCCAGTTGTGAGGCTGAGCAATATCTGTGCCTACTACTCCCATCATGCTATTGCCTCCACCCCCCTTCCCAGCATGCCCATGCTTCCTTCCTTTTGACTCTGCTTCCCTGTGGGGTGGGCTGCCTGTGCTGACAGGATGGCTGGGAGTGTTGTCCTGGCAGTTGTTTGGCTAAAAGTCCCAAGAGTGTCCCTGTGCTTCACACAACATAACCCAGGGTGGTGGTTCTTTGTGGGATCTTGAGTTAGGATGTGAGGCATTGCATTCTCCCAGGTGGGTTATGTGGAGTTTGTGTTGAGGGGGTGTGTGAGGGGAGGTGCTTGTGACTATGGTCAGTGCTGCAAGTCCTCCTTCCCACCCAGCCAGATATCCCACCATGGAACGTGCTTGCATTGCAGGGAGTGGAAGTTGTCTTTCAGGATGTCAGTCAGTGGTGTCCTGCTGTTGGTTGTTGCACAGTTACCAGCAGGGCCTTGTGCTCTCCACAGCAGTAGCCAGTGTCAGCCATCTTGTGAGTCCTTTTCCACTCCCTGTGATGTGAGCATGGTTGTGAGTGGTGTTGATGGGCCAGTTGTGAGGCTGAGCAATATCTGTGCCTACTACTCCCATCATGCTATTGCCTCCACCCCCTTCCCAGCATGCCCATGCTTCCTTCCTTTTGACTCTGCTTCCCTGTGGGGTGGGCTGCCTGTGCTGACAGGATGGCTGGGAGTGTTGTCCTGGCAGTTGTTTGGCTAAAAGTCCCAAGAGTGTCCCTGTGCTTCACACAACATAACCCAGGGTGGTGGTTCTTTGTGGGATCTTGAGTTAGGATGTGAGGCATTGCATTCTCCCAGGTGGGTTATGTGGAGTTTGTGTTGAGGGGTGTGTGAGGGGAGGTGCTTGTGACTATGGTCAGTGCTGCAAGTCCTCCTTCCCACCCAGCCAGATATCCCACCATGGAACGTGCTTGCATTGCAGGGAGTGGAAGTTGTCTTTCAGGATGTCAGTCAGTGGTGTCCTGCTGTTGGTTGTTGCACAGTTGCCAGCAGGGCCTTGTGCTCCCCACAGCAGTAGCCAGTGTCAGCCATCTTGTGAGTCCTTTTCCACTCCCTGTGATGTGAGCATGGTTGTGAGTGGTGTTGATGGGCCAGTTGTGAGGCTGAGCAATATCTGTGCCTACTACTCCCATCATGCTATTGCCTCCACCCCCTTCCCAGCATGCCCATCCTTCCTTCCTTTTGACTCTGCTTCCCTGTGGGGTGGGCTGCCTGTGCTGACAGGATGGCTGGGAGTGTTGTCCTGGCAGTTGTTTGGCTAAAAGTCCCAAGAGTGTCCCTGTGCTTCACACAGCATAACCCAGGGTGGTGGTTCTTTGTGGGATCTTGAGTTAGGATGTGAGGCATTGCATTCTCCCAGGTGGGTTATGTGGAGTTTGTGTTGAGGGTGTGTGTGAGGGGAGGTGCTTGTGACTATGGTCAGTGCTGTGAGTCCTCCTTCCCACCCAGCCAGATATCCCACCATGGAACGTGCTTCCATTGCAGGGAGTGCAAGTTGTCTCTCAGGATGTCAGTCAGTGGTGTCCTGCTGTTGGTTGTTGCACAGTTGCCAGCAGGGCCTTGTGCTCCCCACAGCAGTAGCCAGTGTCAGCCATCTTGTGAGTCCTTTTCCACTCCCTGTGATGTGCGCATGGTTCATGGTGGTGTTGATGGGACAGTTGTGGGGGTGAGCAATATCTGTGACTACGACTCCCATGATGCTATTGGCTACACTGACTTGCCCAGCATACACAGAATTCCTTTCTTTCAGTGGTCTTCACTGTGTGTTGGTGTTGTAGTGGTGGCTACATGTCTGGATGTGTTTGTTAGTTATATTTGTGCCACTGCCTAGCTGTAGTTGTAGTTGTGTTTGTACATGTGATGACACGGTTAAATGTAACTTTGAGATGGCATGTGTTGTGTTTATCTGACTGACATACACATTTTGGGATGATTCTGTTCTGGTTGCTGTGTAATTGCTAAGAGTGCATGGTTTGACTCTCCCCTTGACAGTGATGTGTGTGTGTATTGTGGCAGAATATTGTGTACATTTGTTGTGTACTCACCAGGCTCTGGGATGTTTTCTAGTCCATAGACGCTCACTGGTGGAAGGATGGCCCGCACCTTCTCCTCCCAGGGCCTGAGGTATACTGGCTTGGCAGGAGGGCCACTGCCGGTGTATTGGCTCAAGAGGTAGTCCTTCTTCAGCAGCTCCCGTACCCTCCTGCGCACGTCATACCACCTGTTCTGGATGTCAGTCTTTGTGCGCAGACATGGTGATTGTGCGTTCACCCTGTTGATGATCCTCTCCCACATCTTTGTTTTCTGGGAGATGGGTGTCTGTTGGACCAGTGCGCCAAACAGCTGTGGCTCTACCCTGAGGATCTCGTCTACCAGGACTTCCAATTCACAATCTAGGAACTTGTGATTCTTCTTTGGGGGCATGGTGATGGGTGGTGATGGTGAGTGATGTGTGTGTTGGTGTGCAGGTGAAGGTGTGTGAGTGTGTGTTTTGCTGGGTGTATGTGAGGTAGCTATTTGTTGGTGTGCTGATGGTGTGTGGCTTGTGTGAGGGATGAGCTGTGGGTGTGTGGTTGCTGTCTGTTGAGTGCTGGCAGGTGAATAGCATTTGCAAAGGATCATGGTTGGGATTTGTGTCCTTTATATGGGTGGAGTTGTGGGTGTGTCTTTGTTCTCTGTCCCCACCCCCCCAGTATTTATTGGCTTTGTAATTGCTTGTTTGGTCTTTTTTGTGTATTTTCCTTAGTACTTTCTGTGCATGTTGGAAATGTTCTTGTGACCGAGTCGGACCCTGCAGTTGTCTTGTACGGTCTTCTCCGTTTCGTTCACGCTGTGTTTGTGCAATTTTCTATGCTGCGTACGCGTCGGTCGCGGTGTTTTGTGTTACTTCGGCTCGCAGTTTTGTATGCGTGTCGGTCGTACGGCTTGTCCTCCGTACGACTCGGTCGTGGTTTTCGCGCCTTGCATCGTACTTTGCGGTTTGGAGTTCGCGGGTACGTTTCGGTCGGATTTGTTCCGGGTGCGTGTCGGTCGGTTCGATTCGCGTGATTTTCTGGCCGGATTGCTGTTTTCCGTGCGGCTCGGTCGTTCGGCTTGGGTTCCGTACGTGTCGGTCGGATTTTGCACGCTTTGCATCGTACTTGGCGGGTCGGGCTCCACAGGTTCGTGTCGTTCGGAATTAATTCCGGCTCTGAGTCGGTCGGTGCATTTTCCGGCCCGAATCGGAATCGACCTCATAGTCAATTGGAACTTTGGTCTGCCTCCCACCTTGAATTAAGGGCTGTAAATGTATTAGCCATGTGTATTACATATTTGTGAGATCTTCTTGTCAAGAGGTGGACATGGCAATTTGTGCTTTAAATGGGCTAAATTCAGCGATTTCCTCTGGCTGGTCAAATACACCGCTAGTGCATGTCTAAGCTGTAGAAATCAAACAAAAAAATTGGGATCTGATTTGCTCAAATTCTTCTTGAATTGTTGTGTATGTTTTGTTATCATTATATGTGACGTGTTACCAAGTGCCGAAACACCAACTGTGTCCCACTCTGAGAATACCCTTAAAGTCACAGCTTGTGGCATGATCGTTCCCACCTGTAATGGGGTTTGCCATGTCAGCCTTACCTACCAACTCATGTCTTTAGGACCATCTTTCCATAGGCCAATAACTGTCTTATTTGGCAGTGATGTTCCAGGTGGCAAGTGTTCCCTGTATAAAAAGTGTTATGGGTCAGTGTCCCCAATTGCCCACCTCTCACCAAACTGGATAAGATCCGAGATTATGGATCCACTCATTAACCACTACCAAGTGAGCTGTGCGATATTAAGTCAAAAAGTCTGCTGTACACTGATTGACCTCAAACATAGATTTACACCACTTTGCCACATTCATTCTGTGTATCCCATTCTTCCACATGAAGTAGCAGACAGCCGCAAATAGGCATAGAAAGAACATTTTTGGTATTTTATGAGAAATATACTGCAGGATGTAAAGTATTCTTGGTAGTTGAGATCATCCTCTGTTCACAACTGTTCAACTGTTCAAGCTGAAATTGACCTGTGTGTGGCCACATCTGCCCAAGTTGTGATCGGTCTACAATTGGCCACAACTACCCAAGTTGTGATTACTTGGTGTGGGGCTGTGACTGCTGACGTTTTGCTGCCCTGTGCAGGGTTGCATCTGCCAAGGTGTGATCAGCTGATGTGCGGGACTTCAGTAACTGAATTTGTGATCAGCCCGTGGGGGAGCTGAATCTACCAAGTGTCACCAAGCCTAGTCAGTTCTTCACTGAGGACTTGCTGGCTCGGGTGTGGGCCCATTGACAGGACCCCAAGGACACTTAATGTCAGTCTGGTCAGAAATGCACCACATCAGGACTGCCGGCTTCTGCTCCTGCCCGCCAAAGGACCAAGAGTGAGGGCACCGCTATATGCGTCCCTAGCTCTTGAAATGGATGACAAAAAGAATTGCTGACATGCTGCTGCTCATTCAGAGTGTATGAGTGCGTCCAAGAGTGTGAGGTTGGTAAGGCCAGCCTGTGAAGACTGAGTCACACAAACCACGACTAAGTGCAAAGGCCTGCAAGTTGTGATTCAATCTGCATCTGATCTATAGTCACGCTACTACTATCATCTCCATAGAGAAGGGTGAGCACTCAGAACCGCAGAGTGTGTCTGGATAGAGGGGGAACAGTGATGGAGGGAGGAAGTCACAGCCCCATATAATAGCACTCAGAGACACTAAATTGTTTTTAATATTAGCAGTATATAGTTTTGCCTTTTGTTGTGTAAAGTACTTTCTTTTTTTAGAAGATAACCACTGGGCTGTACATTCTCTTATTGAATTGTTGATTGTTGAGCTGTGTTTGCGCAACCCCACACTACCTACCTGAGAAGCCTGTGAGTGCCCACCATCGCTACCACTGAGAGTTAAGTGGCAAAATGGTTGACTCAGTTTACAGATCCTAAGTAGGATGGGCCTAGGGCCATCATCAACAAATGACCTCAACTCCTACGTTTGAGTCCCGGCAGCCCCTGCTTGTTCCATGGCTACCCAAGAGCAGTCTGACAGGGGCCAATATGGGCGATAGGTCGTCTTCCATCATTGCAAACCTGGAGTCCAATTCAGGTGAGAACTCGTTTTGTGCAGTTGCAGCCCTAGGGCCTAATGAAGGCAGGTGCTCGTCTTCAGCAGATATAGCCACTGGGACCGATGCAAGTGAGTGCTTATCTTTGACAATTGAGGCCTCCAGACTGGTGCTGCAGCTCCTAACAGGTAGGCACCATTGATGAGAGAAGGAGCACTTGGTCTTTGGGGCTGTCGGCGGTGATGCGGGGCAACACAATGACAATCTGTCAAACAACTTGTTGAATAGCTCCTTGCAGCAACTGTAACAGACACGGGCACCCCTAACATGTTGGACCAGCTTTGCTCCATGTCAGTAGTCAGCTAATTTTGGGTGTTCCACCTGCTGGGCTTTCGCTCCCAGATAGTCTCTCCTCCTACAGGTCTAGGTACTCACACCTTCCCTCTCTGAGATGGCAGCTAGACTTCAAGGCACTTAGGCAGGCCCCCAGCTTCCCCAGAAAGCTCCAGACTTCAGATGATGCCCCCTCACCTCTGAGAAACTGGCTGTCATGACAATGACTGACTGGGTGACTCAGCAGCCCTTTTAGTACTCTGCTGAGCATTCCTTTCCTTGGTCAAACAGCGCTTGAAACTAAAACTAAGTGGGGTGATTTGGATTCCACTTTTATTAACATTTCCTAGACAGGATACATGGATTTGTTGTATACAATCTCAGAACCAGTTTGGGTTGGTTTTCTTTCTAATGTAATTTTCTGTCTGCTCCTCAGACACAGTCTTTGTGCAAGGTGATGGCTCTCAAAGGAAGTAACACTGATGCAGGCTCTAATCAGTAGCTTCCACAACAATGAAGTGTGAGATCTCCGTGCCTGGCTGTAATCAGGCTTCATGTAGCAGTAATCGGGGACAGACAAAAGGGAATTGTAGTGTCTTCCCCAGCCTGTGAGCATGCAAGTGAACACACCACAAATGGAGCTCTGTAACAGACATCTTTATTCTTCAACATACAATTGCGCTTTGCACGCATTGCGTCATAACTTTCATAACCACACCGTAACACCTCCCAGCAGATTACATAATTCCTGTTTAGAGTCTGCTCAGAAATGCGAGGGTCCTAGTGCGCATAATATCAAAGACACTACAGGCAAGCACTGCCTAGAGACTTCCTCCAATTCCTCACCCCTGCCATCTACCAAACAGCAGTGCCCAGGAAGATCTAATTAGCAGCTCACTCCCACCAATGTCCTCGCAGAATTTTTAAAGGCAGCCCTGTCTCCGTTTTCCCTCAAATCAGTATTTGGTTGTCAACCCTCCAGCCACAGGAATGCAGGCAATACACTTGCTCTGTCGGGGAAGTTATAGCCATCCTCCATCTAGTGAGAGGCTAAACTAGGAGCCATCCAAAATTGATCCCACTGGTACTAGTACTCAAACTCTCACCTTACACATGCTACCATACACATGGCACACGGTCACTGCACATACACACCCTCAACATGCACACATAATGACAGTACATAGTCTTATAACAATGGAACCTTACATAGGAGGAGTCAGTATATCACATTTTCTGACACAGAGGAAAAGGTCTGGTCATATTAAACATTCACAAAACTTGATATGCTGCGACCACAGCCCTATGTGATTCACTCTGGGTATGGTCAGAAGCCCTATGCCTGCAGTAAGGGCACGCTTGCTGGGCCTCTCCAGGTCACAGAAAAGGTTCTAGACCTTGTATTATCAGAAACAGGCCTAGGCCGCTGCACTCACTGTTGATGAGCATGACACTAGGGCCAAATAAAAAATTCAGGATACCAGTTTAACAGGCAGTCGGACACTCAGGGCAGGGGTACATACCAGTTCACCATGCCGGGGACATTCCCATCTCAACAGATGCCTCTTCTAGATCAGCTTACTCCAGTGCTTAATTTGAGCTGGTGGTTTCCTGTGCTCGGCACCGGCACCTAATTGTCAACATTGGGACTTGTAATAGTCTACCACGTGGTGGCGCTGTCTGTCTAATTTAGAGATGAGCACAACAAAAGTTGTTTATTAATTCAATAAACATTAAAAATTATGATTGACTGCCACCCAAACCATTCTTATAGCTTCGGGGGCCTGGAATAAGCTGAATTGTCACACTTGTAGGAGTGTGATGATTAGTAATTGTGTTGGTAATTACATGGGCAGCCCAGGCAGGGGCAATGAGTGGTGCAAACTGCAGTCTCCTCCTGATGAGGGCACTTGCACTTATTTGTTTTACAAATTAAGCACTGAATTACTCAGAATGTTAGTCCACCATCTGATCATTGAATCAGCAGCCGGTGGGAAAGTCCATCTGCATTCCCATGATTCATTCCAGCTTTGTGCTCCAGTGTCAAATCTCGGCCTTGTTATGAAAGCTCAACAATTTGAGATATTCGCCTTTCACTGCCATCAACCATATAAGTGGTTTGTGCTCGGTGTGGACCACAAACTTGTTACCAAACAAATTAGACTATAAACTCTTCAGGGCCCACACTATCGCACAGCATATTTTTTCAATTCTCATCCAGTTCTGTTGTCTGCAGCTGAAAAAGGCCACTGGATGCTCCACATCCTTGTCTTTGAGTTGAGTAATGATAACGCCAACATCCTTGTCAAAAGTGAAAGTCTGTACAATGAAGGGCTGACACCAGACAGGAGCCTTCAACATAGTTACATTACATAGCGATGCCTTCAGGTTCTCAAACGCCTACTGACACTCTGCAGTCTCAATCCCTTTCTTAGGCTACCTCTTGGATGTCAGGGTCTCACTAGAGTCTGTGTGGTGGGAACCTCACACGCTAAAACAGACTGGATCTTGGCATTCAATGGGCAAAACGTCCAGTTGCTTATCTGATGCCCATAGTATCTACAGAGGACTGGCCCACCTGGATCTTAGGTGCCTTGATGACCAGTTTCACTTCCTGTATCCTGACCAATGTTGCTTCTGGGAGCCTCAAGGTAGTCCTCCTACAAATTGCTAAAAATAGCAATGTTGCCCAAGTAGGCCACACAAAAGTCTTCACGCATTGAGAGAGCATAGTTCATCAGGCACAGAAAAGTGGCAGGAGCACACATGAACCTGCAAGGCATGCCCTAAACTAGTACAACCCCTCTGGCTTAGATAATAAAGTCTTCTTCTTGGCAGTAGGTGCTTAAGAGATTTGCCAACAGCCACTGGTCAGATAAAAGATGTTCAAGAAGTGAGAAGCACCCAGCGGTCCACTAGCTCATCTGCTCTGGGAATTGGGTGTACATCCATCTTCGTAACCTTATTGACCGCACAAGAGCCCTCAAAAGACATGTGTCTATTAATCCTTGCTTGGACACCAATACCGTGGGACTGACCAGAGGACTATGGGAATGCTTAATTGCTCCCAAGTCCAGCATCTTGGCAACTTCTGCCTTGGTGCACTCCTAGACTTGGTGTGACATCCTATAAACCTGCCTTTCTCTGGCAAGCTATAGCTTGTATTTATATAATGCACACAGACAAGTGTCAACCCTGGAGTCAGCAAAAAGAAATAAGAACGATGTCCCAACACTTCTCTACACTTTCTTTGCTGCTTAAGAGTCAGTTCAGGGGCAAGTTGTACCCCTTCCATAGATCCATCATTCTCATCACTGTGCAGTAGGTCAGGAAGTGATGCACGATTTTTCTCAACCTCAGCAAAATGTTCAGTGTAAAATCTCTTCAGAGGTCTGGCTTAAGCCAGTTCACATAGAACACACTCTTTGCCTGTGCAGCACCTGTGTTCACCAAGTAGTTCACTTCAGGCATCTTCTGCAATACCATGTAAGGCCCACTCCACTTATCTTCCAATGATATTGGGCAAATGGACTTCAGCACCAACACCTCTTGACCCTACCAGTACCAAGTCAGCATCGCATTCTGGACATACTGTTTCTTCATCAGCTTTTGACTTTCCTAAAGGTTTTTCTTTGCCTAACTCATGTATTGCACCATCTTATCTTATCTTATAAAGTGCATAGCTACCCTAAGACTTCCCAGCGCTGTGAGAATCAAAGCATACACCTATTGGACTAAAATTAACCTGAACATTACTGGGTGTATAGCCAAGTTTTAAGACGCTTTCTGAATCTGACCTCATCCAACTCAGTTCTCAGACTGATTGGCAGTGAGTTCCAAAGTTTGGGGGAAAGGTATGAGAAAGATCTTCCACCCCATTTGGCCTTTTGAATATGCAGAACTGTCAGGAGACCAGTGTTAGAAGATCTTAACGTCCTGTTTGGAACATAACAGGTCAATAAAGCTCTAATCATACGAGGGCCATTCCCATTTATTGCCCTGTGTGTAAGACACAGTGCCTTGAATTTGATTCTCTGCTCCACGGGAAGCCAGCGTAAGAAAGTCAAGGCTTTCTTAGCAGAGGAGCTTTTAGGTATTTTATAAATGGTTCTGGCCCAGCATTTTGCAGCATCTGGAGTCTTTTTTAACTGATTTGGGGGAACCCAGATATAGGGAGTTTTTGTTCTCCAGGTGTGAGATCAATGCCTGGACTACCACTCTTCTGCAAGGCATTGGCAGTAGAGCCAGAATTTTCCTCAGCGTCCTCAACATGACAAAACAGGAACTGCTCTTTTTTTTGGCTTGGGCTTCCATTGAAAGAGAGCTGTCCAACCACATCTCCAAGCTTTCTATAGGGGAGGACAGAACTGGCACAGCCCCTAGACAACCTGGCCAACACAATGATGATACCGGGGGTGGATTGTTCCCCAGTACCATCAGTTCTGTTTTGTCCCCGTTTAATTTCAAAGAGCAGCTTGCCATCCAGTAAGCCACTTTCTCAAGGGAAAGGCCTAGCCGAGGCTGAGAACCCTCACTTGAGGAAAGGGAGACGACAAGCTGTGTGTCATCAGCAAAAGACACAATCGAAACTCCAAATTCTTTGACAATGAAGGCCATAGGTCTAACATAGATATTAAAAAGAGTGGGGCTGAGTGCTGAGCCCTGCCGAACACCACATTTCGAAGGGACCATCTCAGTGTAGCAGGGAGGTTCGAGAATCTGGGAAGCTCTTTCTTTTAAAGAAGACATCAGCCATTCTAAAGCGGTACTCTTTACGCCAATTTCCCTCAACCTGAGTGCCTTCACCATCCTTAGGCTCAACATATTGTCCACAACAACGTTCTGGGGTTACTCTGAAGTTTGTTCCCAACTCTCTATATGTAAGGTGAGTGGGCCATGCACTGAGTACCCAAACAGATGTTTGAAGGGACTGAACAAAACTCCTTTCTGTGGAATTCCTCTGTAGGAGAATAAGAGACTTGGCAGGAGAAGATCCCACTTCCTCCTGAGGTTCTCTGGCAGTGTTCCCATCTTGGGCTTAATGGTCTTGTTTAACCTTTTCACCAACCCATTGGTTGGTGGGCAGTATGCTGTGAAGAAGTAGTAGGTCACAAAAGCTTGCTCCCACATCGCTCTAGTGTAGAATGAGATACAGTTTATTGTCCTGTCTGAAATCAGTGTCTTAGGAATTGTATACTTAAAAAAGATCCCAAGGAGCTCCTTAGCTACTATTTTTTCAGTTGTGCTCTCCAGAGGTACTGCCTCTGAATAGATGGTGGCATGATCCAGCACAAACACAAAAAACTTGTTTCGTGATGCTGACGGGGGTCAAATGGACTGACACTGAGATACATTCTGTGAACCGCAGTCTCCTATACTCCTCAAGGCAGTAACCCTCTTCCCATGGATACTTGCTTCCAACACAAATCCCATAATATTTGGATGAATGTGATGATGGTTGCGTGCCTCTCAGTACCAATGGAGGTGTACAACTCATATAGCTGGCATATCAAATATCAAGGACTCCAGTCCAATGCAGGTTGGAGCTTGCCTTTGACAGATGCGGCCTCTGGGTGGCCAATGCAAACGAATGCTTGTCTTTGGCAGTTGCAGCCCAATGGTCTGCTGCAGGTGTGTACTTGCCTTTGACAATTTCAGCTCAGGGTGCCCATTTAGGCAGGTACTCGTCTATGGCAGTAGCAGCCATGGGGTCCAGTATATAAGGGTGCTCGTCTTCAGGAGTTGTGGCCTCCGAGCTGATGCATCCGCTCCTAACAGAGTGGCACCTTTGATGGCACTGGCGGTAATTGGATTTTGGGGCTATCGGTGGGAATGCCAGGCAACATGATATCTATGTGTCAAACAACTTCTTATGCAGATGGGAGGAGCTGCAGTGGGACACTGGGGGAACCATCACATTTTGTGTCTGTACCGGCTTCACTCCATGTCAGTAATCAGCTACTTCTAGGAGTTCCTCATGTGGGAACATGCTAGGCTTCTCCTCCTGTGTAGTAGATCATCCTGCAGGACCAAGTACTCTGCTTCTCTCTCTGAGCTGGTAGGCTTCTAGTGCTGAGGCAGACCCTAAACTTCTCCAGAAAGTTGCAGACTTGAGGTGTTTTCCCCTCACCTATGGGAAAGTGATGGTCACGCAGACCCTGCATGATATTGGTCACAACACAGTCCTTTAAGTACTCTGTATTTCACTGCCTGCCTTGGTTAAGAAGAGCTTGGGACCGGAACAAAGTAGGGTGGTTTGGAACCAACTTTTAATCACATTTTCCAGACAAGGGATGTGGTCTACTGTCTACAGTCTCAGAACCAGTTTGGGTTGGTTCTCTTTCCAATGTCATTGTCTGGCTGCTCATCAGACACATATTTTGTGCACGGTGAGGGCTCTCACAGAATTATGCTGGTTAAAAGCAGAAGTAGACAAAAAAAGGCACAATGAATTGTACGATCCTTACAGCTGACTGTCATCAACCTTCCTGAAGCTGTAATCAAGGATAGATAAAAGAGCATGACTTATGATACCGCAGACTGAGGAACCTCCTAGGTGTTGTAAGACGGACCTACTCCTTGATGAATGTGTGACTACAAGAGAGGTGCCCCCCTATCATGACCATGGTGTTCTCTAACACCCCAGAATAGGATGTCCAAAAAGAAATAGCACACAACAGGTATGAGAGCCTTAGGTCTCATTATTATGCATGGAATGTATGCACTAGCTAGGCATGGAGTTGTTTTGCCCTGAAAAAGACTGTTGACCCGTTTGGACGTGTAAACCGATTGAAACGTGTTGGCAAAAAAAGTGTATTGATGAACCATTGTACTTCATCGTAACTCCTTCCAGACAATTTTTTAACTGTACCAAGGGTATCCGCTAATAAAGTGAATGCCTAGGGTTTATCTTTAGGAATTTTTACATATTAAACTGGATCTCTGCTTCAGTCCAGAATAAGAATCATATAGGAACTTACTAGAAAGTTGAGTCTGCCGGAGTGGTATGCTGTTACTCTGGTGTAGTGAGGACGCTGATGATGAACCATGTCACGATAAGTTGTGGGTGAGGAGTCCTCTCCAATATCTTCTGGATCCCTTTGGGTTTCAGTGATTAAGGCGAATTAGTACACAAAATAAGATATTATAACTCTCCCCACTCAAGCACCATTTGTGATATAATTTACTACCCATAAGGAAACAATCCCTTGGCAATCATATCACTTACTTGTGGGTTTATCCATTCATCAATACATATGTGGCCCAACACAAGCCATGAGAATACATTTTTTTATATTTTTTAATTTTGTATACAAATGCATTTTTATCTTTTCTGATATTTGATAGCATGATATATCTTTCATTACACCTAAAATCACAAAAACAAAACTTCCAATAACACAATTCATACAGTTTCAAGAAACATACTTCATTCATTCATCATACAATCACATGTTTATTCACCAATTTAAAAAAACATCCTATCTAATTCCTCTTAATACAAATTGCAGCATTGAGTATATGCGTTTTTGATACCAACAAGCTGTTTCTTGTATCTTACTTTGTTCACTGTTCACAAGACACATATGATGCTATAACGACACAGTGCTCCAGCTTATAATACATGTAGCTCCTGTGTCACAATATCGCATGAATAGCAATTCTTAACATCCTCCAGTGTGGCTTATTTTCGTTTTTTGAAAGATATTCAACCTACGCACGTTTCGGCAATACAGCTTCTGTATGGATTGTGTTATTGGAAGTTTTGTTTTAAGGAAATATATAAAGTATTTCTTCTCATTACGGTCATATGCGGAGGGGTGTTTGATACACAATATGTATCTATGCAGTAAAATGCAAATGTTGTTCATTTGAAAACAAAACTTCTATGCCTATCAGACCCAGACAGTTCTGAAAACTAGAGACTTGGGGAGTCCAGAGTGGTGTGCTTCCTGTGGATCCCACAACAATCTTTTACCCACAATGCCCTGCAAACAGCAAACTGTGACTAAAACCACACATTTTCCTCACAGCGGAAAACTTCTGGGATCTGGGGGGACGCACACATTTCCTACCACCCAGCATTCTTACAAGTCTCCTAATAACAATGGTACCTCACTTGTGTAGGTGGGCAAATAGACCTTGACACAAAAGGCCCAAAGCACTACATGGTGAGATCAGCGATAGGGGTAGTTGTTAGATTTGGAGCCTTGCTCGGATGCCACCCCTGGAAACCCACCAACCATAGCCATTTTTGAAAACTAGACAACCACAGGATTCCACGGTACTGTGCCTTGCATGGATCCAATGAGGTTTTTTTACCCGCAATGCCCTGCAAACCTCAAACTATGTTGGAAAAAACACATTTTCCTTACATTTCTGTGATAGAAAGTTCTGGAATCTCCCACCCCACATTGCCGCACTCCTGCCGATAAAATTGCTGCGCCACTTGTGTGGCTGGGACTAGTGCTCACAACAGGAACGGCTTAAGCCTGGGCGGAGTGTGCGGAGTGGTGCTCTGCATAGTTCCACTGAGTTTTAAAAAAACTCCGTGGAACTACGACCCGCTCCGTGCCCTCTCACAGCAATTAAAAAGGCACTTACCAGCCGCATCTTCCTCGGCTGCCTCCTCCTCGCAATGGCTGCTCTCTCCTGCCGCCTCCTCGCACTGAATAACCCCTACGTTGTACGTCTTGCGCGTGCGCATACGCAAGACGTACACGTAGGGGTTATTCAGTGCGAGGAGGAGGCAGGAGAGAGCAGCCATTGCAAGGAGGAGGCAGCCGAGAAAGACGCGGCAGGTAAGTGCCTTTTTAATTATTTTTAATACCTTTGGGAGGGTGGAGGGGCCGGCTAACTACGCTCCGCCACGGAGTCGTAGTTTTGCCTGAACTCCCCGTTCGCAGCTGAACACGGAGTAGGCAAAACTACGCAAAATCCGCAGGTGGAGCATAGCTACCCGCCCGGGGTTAGAACGGATATGACTGAGGTCAATAGGAGTCCAGTCGCAAGGGCTCCCATTGACCTTGATTTGTTCCATTCCTGTCTGTAAAATGAAAATAAATAAATTAGCTATGTAAAACATAATTATAGGGGTAATAACACATTTTCAATTTTAAAAATTATGTGCTATGTGGTAAAGAATTTTACAAAGGCACCCAAAATGTCCTTTAAACTACTGTTTGGGTATGATGCTATAACATCCAGTCAGAATATCGTCTGACATATCATGTCAAACTTATCATTTACAAAAATATTACCCCATTGGACTTCATCATAGAAAATCTTCGCCCAATTGAGCGATAGTTTTGTAACAATATTTATGACATAATATGCCAGAGGATGTTTCTCTACATAATATTCTAAGGTGCAACCACTGCTTGATCATTTAAATAGAAATCATAAAAGATTTACCATATTATTCACGCAATTAGTATATATGGAACATTAAGTTTGCTTTCATCTATATCATATGCCTTGCTTAGCTGGTATAAGCAAATACCCACTTGCCTCAGGATCTTGGGCATCTTGAAAAGAGAGTGGAGAACATTGAGCGAGTATCTGCTGCTAAACGGGTATTTACATAAGCCATACCCAATTCCCAGTTACCTATCAGATCTGCCACTTGTAATTGTTTTTATGGCTAATCTAAAATTTATGGGATCTGCCCTTACAACGGAGGCAGAGAGGGGTGGGATTTTTAGTAACATATCATACTGCACTTTTTGTAATAGGATAGGGCTGCAAGATTCCAATTATTCTATTCTATTTGAGGGAAAAATAATTGGAAAAAAATCTTTCGTCTTTTGGAGGATGAAAGTGCTGTTCCAGAGCAAGGTGAAATATTGCCTCCTAAAATGCACCGATGGAGAGAGAGGACCTTCACAGCTTGCTACAAAACTGCAATGTCACAGCATAAAGCAGGAGGTGCCAGACTGATTCCATGATGCAACATCTGACCAGGACTAACATGCCCTGATAGGGTTCAGATTTCATCCAACTGAAAGTTTCAGCTCCAAAGGGCCTTCTCAGTAATGCATGCACCCTACCTGGAACTTAATCATTGTATCCGGCTGGACCAAGCTGGGTGCAGATGGTGATGCCACCTATTATGCTCACTATTCCAGGGTTAACAAGCAAAAAATACATGTGGCCCAGAGTCTTCTATTGCAGTTACTAACTCTATTTTGCTCTTTGTTTGTTTCCACAAGGAGTCATTCCTTAGGATTACAAACATTATTTTGTATTTGTTTATTTCCAGAAGTTCCGTTTGGATTGAAAACTCAATATTCTTTGCAATTCTTTCTTCAGATAAGTCAGTGGAATCACTTTTAATGCAAGTATATGATGACCAAGGGTATAGGCGAATCTTATGAGATTAAGGAATGGTTTTTCAAATTGCAGTTATCAACCTTTTACTTTGAATGTAATCAGCACTATAGACAGTTAAAGCATAATAATAAGGTAGCTCTCAATAGCAAGCAATGCATATAAACTCACAGTGATGTTCGCATTCCCTAATATAACAACTTTAATTATTTACATCTCAGGAAAAAAGTTGAGTTTCCTTCCAGTATAGAGAATGGAAAATAAAGTGTCATCAGGTGTATTATATACAATATTAGAAGGTCACTATCAGGTCAATGCCAACACTATAGATATACTAAGTGCCAGATTTACTAAAAACTCATGCAATGCAGAGCAGCAAATAAAGTTGCTGCACTACATTGTGAGAGAGGGAACTAGGATCTCCCTATTAAAATATGGCACTGTCCTGCTCTCTTGCTAGACTAGTGCACAACCAGGCTACCTAGTGCCCCCCCCACACACACACACACAGGGCCGCACTGGCGTAGCAAGGGGGGGGTGGAGGGGGCGGCGGCCGCCGCAAAAATCATCGCCAGCACCCCCCCTCAGCGCGGGGGCAAAAGGCAGGAAGGCAGGGACCGCCACGGGCGGCAGAGTGCCTAGCTACACCACTGCAGGGCCGGCTTTAGCGCTGGTGGCGTCAGGTGCGACAATCATTTTTGGCGCCCTCGCACCCCATGACCGCCTCCTCGGATTCTCTCACTACCACTGGGCAAAAGTGCCCCTCATCTCTCCAATCATAAGCTATTGTTAAACCCTGCGCCCACCCTAAGGTTGGCGCCCCCTCCACAGGTCACCGCCCAGTGTGGCCGCACCAGTCGTACTGCCCTAAAGCCGGCCCTGCACACACATTTGGACCATGATGCAAAGATGTCTGCATCATGTCTAGCATACTTTTTTTTACTGGAAGGGTATCAAGTTCACAAACACATTTTGGCTGGAAAATGGATTCCAAATAAACATTTTTCCACCAGTTTGCTTCACCTTCTGTAAAGCAAACCTGATGCAAAATTGTAGTAAATCTGCCTCTAGAAGTCTTCTCCCATTTTAAGATATCAATGCTTTTGCAGTGAGGATTAGGTCCAGCTGTGCAACCAGGTAATGTGTTGATTTTTCTCCCTCGTATCCTCTTTGCCTTACCCCAGTTCTACTTCTAATGTTCATGGTAATGGTGTAAGGTTGACTTTGGGTTTGGAGAAGTGTGGAAGCTGTAATGAATACCGATGGTTCTGGAGCGCAAGGTTAGTACATATTGACACTTATGCACACAAGGGTGGCCCCGCCCAACCAAGAGCTTACAGAATTTGTTTGTGGACCGTTACTACCCCAATTAGAAGCAGGGAGGATTTACATGCACAAATACTTGGTGATCAGAATTTAATATTCTGGCTGATATCTCTTCACCTATGTCTACTTACTCTGAGTTAATCCCCAGGGAAACGAAAATACTTGTAGGGATTCGGTTTTTCTGGGCAGAGTTCCACACAGAGGGCCCGATTCACAAAAGTAATCTGAGACAAAATCCTAACTTTACGACTTTCGGTATTCACAAAGGGCATTTAGGAGTAGTAAAGTTAGGATTTCTAACTTTACTACTCCTAAATGGCCTTTGTGAATACCGAAAGTCTTAAAGTTAGGATTTTGTCTCAGATTACTTTTGTGAATCAGGCCCTCAATTCCCAGTTCCGTGGGGATGAATGCTCTGAGCAGGCGGCAAATGTGGGGCAGGATGTGGGGGTGGAGGTGGTTAGGGTAGCCGAGGGAAGGAGGGGATGTGGTCTTACAGGGGGAAGCATTACATGCTCCCCTTAACCTTGAAAGGTTGACTGGCGGAGTCCAGGGACTGGTGCAAGACTGCACTTTCAGCCCATTCCCCAAGAAATTATTGTCTGGATTATCTGGCTGGTAATAAGGGCATCTGTAGTAGGTACCTACAGGCAGGGACTAGGAGAGAGCCAAGGCTTAGAAGTAATGCTGAAACCTATTATCTAATTTATAGGTTGTTTGTAAAAGGTAACCCTTTTTAATAAGTGGTGGCATATTATATGAGGTTTTTTTTGTTTTGTGTAAGTAGTTATGTCTTTCACTGGAGCAAGAAAGTATTGAAAATAACCCACATCTGGGACAATGCAGACTGTGTTCAGAGTGATTCATGCTGTAGGGTTTCCTTCTGGCTGAATGACAGATGAACTCTGCATCACATGCTACCAAGCGGTAATAGGAGCCATGCAGAGGATGTCCAAGGCCGCAGACAGGACCACAAGGCTTGGAGGTTTCAGGAACAGCCCCTGCCCGTCTCTGTCGTAGCTGCTGCTGTGACCGGGGAGCGCATACACTGGTGAACTGCAAAGGTGAGGAAATTCGCTAACCCTTAATGGTATAATTTGAGGTTTCTACAAATCAATCGCGATGTACTGCAGTGACCCCTTTTCGTATCCTCTGGTTGGAGCCGAGAGCTTTGTGAGCAATGTCACAGTTACCATGAGGAAAAGCAAGCGCTGTCTCTGCACATGCAGGGATATTATAAACACAACCTGAAATATTTGGTTTATCCACATTTTCCATGCCGCTTAACAAACAACAAACACCGAAAGCAGCACAGGCACATCTGAATGTATTAATTTATAGCGATTTTGTGAAAGTGCCAGAAGGAAACGACAAACGGGCAGTGGAGTAACTATGGTGCCTGGACCTTGGATCAAACAATGAAAATGGCCTCCTCGGACCCTCAGTTAAGTAGTCAAATACACCTATAATTAGGCTCAAACCCCTGAGCCCCGGTGCCACTGCACCTGCTGCAGTATTGATACTACGCCCCTGCAAAGGGTTGTAACCTTATTAATGCACCCCAAATATGTCATGACCTGCACGCTCTTTCCTCCGCCCCACAAAGCGCAAGCACTGAGTAAACATTCATCTACAGTTTTTATTTTCAAGCTAATATTTTGTGAGTTAGCAAATGAACCACTGCACACAGACTTGGAACACGATTTGTACGGATCAAATAATCCAGAGGCTTAGTGGAAAAACGTCATGATTGACACGCTGATGTGTGGCATACATATGTAAAACCACAGTGTACGTTGATCACACCCAACAAAGACAACCTCCACCCAGACGCTGAGTCACAGATGCGAGCGCAGGATTTGGTTCACATTTTCCGATCATAAATTTACTCCATTTATCACCAGAAGGAAATGCAAAACAGACCACACCTTCCCCCGGGTAGAAGAGTGTATTCTGTCTTGTAGTGCTTCTGCACACGGTAATGCCTAATACACAGAGTCGAGCATTAGGCCATATGTAATGAGATAGTTATATCGAGTTTACAAATACAAATCGTGTAGTGGTAACACAAATGCAACAAAACAAGGCAACAAGACAACACCAACTAGAGCACTGCTGCATGTTCCATCCAAAAAACACGACAACACTTTAATCCTCAATGGTTGCATAGTAAAAGATCCTCCAGAAGTCTCTAAAAGGAAGTCTATGCGGCAGGGGAGGCATCCTCCGCTATGGCGGAGGAGCGTCGCCCCACTGCTTTTAAGCAGTGGGAAGCAAAAACCTAAAATGATAATAACTTTGCGTTATTATCATTTTAGACTGCTTCCTGCTGCTTTGCTCTTATAGCATGGCAGGGGCGGAGTGGTTTGCCCACTCAAGTGCGCAATGACTGTTTGGTAAACCAGTCATGCGCACTTTCTCCTTCTCCATGCAGGCTGCATTACAGCCTGCATGGAGAGCAAGCCCAGACCCCCCATTCCCTGTTTGAGCTTCAAACCAGGACGCTCAAAAACAATCACCTCGCTGAATTGCAGCATTGTGATTGGTCAGGGCAGCCTGGGTGCTCACCAATCACAACGCTGCATTGCAGCTTTGTGATTGGTTAGTGGGGCCTGCTTCCTGTTCTTCGATGTGCTCGAGGAGAGCAGGAGCAGAGACGCTGGACCCGGCTGGCGGCAAGGTAAGTTTATTAAAATAAAATTGGGGATAATTTATCCATGCGCAATCCCCCGCGCGATCCCCGTGCCCCCCCTGCACAAATCCCCCCACGCCCGCAACCCGTGAGCCATGCCGGCCGCCCATCCTATGTGGATGTCTGGCAGAGGTTCAGATGGTCCCATATATGTGCCGAGAGCTGTGGGTCAAGTGGTGGTTGGGATTCGTTGGTGGATGCAGTAGTGATCATGGTGAACATGTGGGATCCATAAATGCATCTGTTGGAATGGGAATGTAACCTGCATGGTGAATGGACATGTGATCCTGCTGTGAGTACCGGACTGCATGTGAAACTGGTGTCCTGAATTTGTGGTTTACCCACATTTGACTTGTGCACAGAGACTTAGACCTGCTTCTGGTATCGGAGAAAAACACTAATCTCTCTTCTGGGGGTTGATACTGGGTATGCCCACCCTCTTTTTAGGTCTCGACTAGGCAGCGCATGTGCTGTCTCATCGAGAGATGCTGTATAGAGTATAGCGGGGGGAAAATCCGCCCATACCCCGCCCATCTTTTTCATTGGCTTGTGTGTAAATGCTTGCTTTTGATTCATTATGAGGCTTGTTAGCCCCTCCTTAGTACGTCCATGTCGTCATTTCATTCCTCCCATGGCTATTGGCCCCTTTACTAGGTTGTTGCACCGGACCTGTTCTATTTTCTTTATTGAGTTCCAACCTCGCCACCGCTGGTTTTTCTTCTCATTAAAGATTAGGTGAGTAAGAGAGTTTCACTTGTGGCCAGATCGGTTTAAGCCATTAAATGATTTCCGGGTCCTTTCCGGTTTGATTACCTTAATGTAATGCATCGTTCAACTTTATTACGTTTTTTTTTTACTTTAATCTACCGCACTCGTGCCTTTCTGTTCTGCACTCAGAGGCGGTCCGGGTTCAGGAGCTGTCCCGGCGGAGCTACCACCCTTGCACAGGGCACGCGGGATGTGCAACTCGGCTGAGTCTGGGGCAGAACCAGAGAACAGCGTCTGCAGCGCCTTGAGCCCCGATCCCGCTGCCCTCTCCGCCAATCAGCTGGCGCGGCTCAAAGAGCGGGTCTGGAGCTATGGTGCCCTTCGTCACAAGCACAGTGAGCTTCGGGGAGACGGGTTATGATGAGAGCTACCCGAAAGGCGGAGACAGCATCGGCGTCCGCAGGTGAGTGACCGCATAGTGGAATGCTGCCGAACGCATGAGCCATTGCAGTCCCTCCCGCTCCCCATTGTTTCCTACAGTTGTGCCGTTCCCTCCCCCCCACCACCTTCCACCCGTCGCTGCCTCTTCATTTCAGTGCTTCGGCCCCCGTCGCTAGCTACCGTGCTATAAATATACATAAGGGCTACCTTCTCATTAAATACCCTTCGGGGGCAGCACCGCAACATGCTCAGCGGGAAATATGCCATAAAAACTATTTGCACAGTGTGCCACCAAACAGAAAACATCTCAAACAAAGATTCAACATGGGCGCTTTAAAACCCTGCGTTTACGCCATGCTTGTTAGGGAGGCAGCTGTTTACAGTACTCTGCTGTGCGCTTCCTTGATGTAAATGCAAAGTTTAAAAGCACACAACATGCTTTAATTTTTGTTCAAGATGTTCTCCCTATTTGGTGGCACAGTGTGGAAATTATTTTCATGGCATATCATCTGCTGGACGTCAGACAGAAAAGGGTAGCAGAATGTTTTCTTCCAGCGCGTAGCACATGCCTTAGAAGTTGATGTGGGAAGTTTGTTTGGGGATTCCCTTTAACTTTTAGTTCCCAGCTACAGAAACTCTTGGCCCCCATTTCTCTCCTTACTTTCCGTGCGCTGAATCTCCGAGCACTCCTCTGTCTTTCTGTCCTTGCTGCCCTGCACTGAACAACTATCCTACAACCACCACTCTCTCCGATGAATGGCGGCGCTTGTAATTTTAAATTAACTGCTGTGGGACTCAGCAAATGATCCACAGTGGGAGGGGTAAGCTTGCAATGTTTTCTGCTTCTGTTTAACTCCTAAACAGCAGAACTGTAAACTGATAACTCTTTTGTTGACTTAAATTAAATAGAAATACCATCACGTGACACACTTCTAATTGCAGTTTGTATTTCAAAGAACACAGCAACACAAGGAAATCCTTTTCTTTTTTAGGTCTCGCCTACACAGCGCGCATGCGCTGCTTGGAGGAGTCCTTTAGAAATCGATTCAGTTTTGCAGGCAAAAACGTGCACGCATTGCATTGCTTTGAATGGCAACGCGTGCACGTTTGGCGATTCCCTTGCGGGAGCGAGCTTTGAAACCATCTGTTTGTAATTAACTTGCAAACAGATGGTGCCATTGCTCGCTCACGCAAGGGAAACGGGCGCAGGCCCCCTTCTCTCTCCCCTCCCCCTGCTGCCTCCTCCTCTCCTCGTTAAACTTGTTTTTTTTTTCTTCCCTTTTAGCAGCCTCTGCTCCCTGACACTATGCTTCCCTGGGGAAATGGATTGAGTGTGGCGTTAAGTTTGAACTGAGAGCCACTGGAACTTAAAATGTTTATTTTTCACTGTATCCTACCAAGTCGTCTGCACTACAGGAGAGTCCACTGCCTGCCCAGGTAGTGTTAACGTGTGAAAATTGTGAATTAGTTAACGCTAAACGTGGTGCACCTTAGTATAAACGCTGCCTCGTATTTCAGTTGGCCCTGCTTACAGGTTGGCATATTTTAAGAGTATTACAGTTTGTTGCACCTCTATAGATAATAATTTCACGGTGGATCCTGAAATTAATGCTGCTGTTGACCCTTGCGTTCTTTAAACCAGCAAGCCTTGTCATTTCTGCGAGTTGCCAGTTTGTGCAGTCTATTCTTGAGCTGCTTTATGGAGGGTGGTTACAACCCGACAGTGCCAGGCTGTCGTTCAGCACTTGATTCCTGCCACCCCTGCCTGCTGTGTCACGGCTGACAGGGACGCATGGTCCATACATGCCAACATTTTAGGACAGGGACGTGGGAGATTTAAAATAAAAAATCGGGAGAATGAAAATTCCCCATTGACTTCTATTGTAGAAAATGCAATTTCAAGCGGGAGACAGCTTAAATAAAGCCATTTTTGGCTTGAAAAATCGGTAGTTTCCCGCCTGAATCGGGTCTATTGGCATGTATGGCATGGTCTCAAACACGCTTTCCTCTTGCAGAATTGGCCGACGCGAATTGTGATCTCCGACTGAAACATTTTCTGAAGCCCCTCATCAGGAGGTAGTTGGTGGCTTTTCTAAACTCTGTCAGGCAGTTAAAACCCTCCTGTCAAAGCCCGCCTCCTTGAGGAAACGGGGCCCTAGATGGTTTGATTCTGCATGTTCTGCTGCCAACAGGAACCTGCGTATGGTTTTGTCAGCTGACCCCAGGTGCTCCTATGACGTAAAACTGGCCAGACAGATGTACAAACTAGCTATTACTAACCGGAAAGAGGTACTCTTAAGGGATCGTTGGGAAGCCCTATCGCAGGCTGCCACGGAAAAAAAGGGCAACCTATTCTGGACTGCTGTAAGGGATCTTAGATCCACGGGACAGCTATTAACACCAATTAGCTGTACAATCTCGAGTCAGTCCTGGGAAGATCATTTCTCAAATATTTATGCTACCCCGTAGGGAGAGATTGAACAGCTGGAGTATAGTCTCCCTAATACTCTTCAAATTACACTCCCTGAAAAAGAAGAGGCCATCCATCAGTCTATCGGGAATAAAGCCCCTGGCCCGGATGGGCTACCGATCGATCTCATTAAATGGATCCCGGATTTCTGGGCTCCCTTTCTCCTGAATGTTTTCAATCACTGTATGTCGGGCCCGCTCCCTGATACCTGGGCAAAAAGTATCATAGTCCCAATATTTAAAAAGGGGGACCGGTCACAGCCCATTAATTATAGACCAATATCGTTGATTGATAACACTCTCAAAATACTGGGCAGAGTCCTATATAATAAGATCCTGGAATGGTCAGAGGAACACGGCATCTTAGAGCGCTGCCAGTTAGGCTTTCGTAGGAAGGTTGGTACCATCGAGCAATGTCTCAATCTTAGCCTTGTAATTGGGAAATATACCATCGCCCGTAAAACACCTGTCTACCTGGCCTTTATGGATTTGTCCTCAGCTTTTGATTTTGTCAACAGGTCAAAGCTGTGGGCTATCCTGTTGGGCCATGGTTTAGGCGCTCCTCTGGTTCATTTCCTGGCTTATCTCCATAAGGACCTTCAGGCACAAGTGAGAATTGGCAGAGGTGGTGAGGTCTCAGGGCCCATCAAGGTAGGAAGGGGGGTCAGGCAGCGATGCGTTCTGGCCCCCCTTCTTTTTATTATTTACATTAATGGCCTGAACAAATCATTGATAACTGCAACCCAAGACGTCCCTATGATCAACGGCAAACCTTTGCCGGTGCTACTTTATGCAGACGATGCGGTGCTTATAGGCCGCACCCCAAACTCACTGCGCATCTTAGTACAGTCGTTTGTTAAACATATGGACAGTCTGGATTTAAGAGCCAATTTAAAAAAATCATTTTTAATGTCTTGTGGCCCACGGAAACACTCTTTTACCTCTATCTCCGTTGGCAGCCAAAAATTAATGTGCACTGGTAAATTCCCCTACCTTGGTGTGGTCTTTGCTGCGAACGGCTCCTGGACTGAGCATCTTTCTCACTCCAGGAGCAAGTTCTCAAAGACCATCAATTCAATTTTTAGTTTCCCCGTCCTAAGAATACTGGCGTTATTTTAGCCATTTTAAATTTTTTAAATTGCAATGCGTCCCAGTAGCCACTTATGGAGCGGAGATTTGGGGCACCACAAACAGCTCCTGCATTCAGCAGGAAGAAAATAGATTTTGCAGGAAACTGTTGGGCGCCCCAATCTCGACATCTCATTATATTTGTCATAAAGAATTAAATTTAAATTATGTCACTGATTTTATACGTGCTCGTCCAGCTCTCTTCTGGTTGTCTGTTTGGAGGAATGAGGAAGCTATTCTGACTAGAGATATTATCTTGGACTGTTTGAAGTGTGAGAAAGGGATGGATATCCCTTGGCTATCGGGAGTTTACCAGAGCTTATGCAGTATTAATCAGGGTTGCATTTTTAGAAACCCCAAGAAAGCTGAAACGCTACGGAAAAAAGATCTTAGAAATGCACTCTACTTATCCTACAGTACCGAGCGTATAGCTCAGGAATCACAGAAAACCCTTGTCTCTAGTTACATGTCACTAGTCCGATATTGTTATCCCCTACCAAACTACCTCACCCTACCTATGAGTCATTGGGAAAGAAGTCTGTTATTCCGTCTCAGAGCAGGGACAGTCAAGTTTGTATTATGTTTTCCCTCGGTCACCATCCCAAAATTGATTTGGTACCCTGCCCATGTGACGGAATTAGCGGACAGACAACTCTGCATTTTTATTCTTTTGTAAATATTATATGAAATATAGCAAGGGGATACTTTATCCCTATTTTAAAAAAGGAAACCTGTTAGCTTGGATCTGGCTTATACAAGCATACTTGCTTTGATTGATGAGGAGCTTGTCTTTCGCTTAAGTACTTTTCTGAGAGTTGCTATTCGAGCACGTAAGTCCATGCTAGACCCTTGAATTCTTAACTGTGATTGGTCACGCTGTAAATAATGCTTTTTATTCATTATATTCTAACATGTGACACTGTGTCTTATAATTGTTATTCGGGCACGTATCGTCCATGCAAGACCCTTGAATTCTTAACTGTGATTGGTTACGCTGTAAATAATGCTTTTATTCACTATATTCTAACATGGGACACTGTGTCTTACAATCTCGACAGTCTTTGTATGGTTGTACTTTTATGGATATACTGTTTATCCGAATAAAGATCATGAATTGAATTGAATTGAAACATTTTCTTTTTATTCTCTAGTGCGTTGGAAATGGGGGCACAAAGCAAACCAGAACCAGGCGCAGCCATTCTTCACAGTTGCAGGTAATATTACATGGAGAACAACTTGGAATGATATATGGCTTGGTTGTCAAAATATCCGATGGGCGTGTTTATATTTAATAAAAAAAAAAAGTTTTACTGTTGTGCGTGGGCCTCGTTACACACGCAATGTAACGCAACCGGTGCTATGTAAAGCGCTCTGATACCCGATACCGGGTCAAGTTCGCGCTATATAAAACCGTAAAAAAAATGTCACGGGGTTGGGCGCGCCCTAGCCACCATTTTTTTTTCTGTAGGACATCATGGCCATTTTAGACCTTGATTGTTAAATTGCTTCTAAATTTGAGTAAACTAATGCTCGCAGACGGGACTCACAAGGCAGGACTGGCCCTTTCCGGTTTGGTTGTCTTTTTCCCTCGAGACTTTTATTGCTGTAAAGTTCTTCGTACTTTGCAGCCAGTTCTTAAGGGGCAGATCAAGGACCGCTCTCCACAGTGGATTACACGGTTGTAACCCATCACTATATTGTGGCCGACACACCTAGAAACACAGTCAAATGTAAAGTGGGTCTTGCAGATCTACTCCAGATGTCTCGTGTCGGACTTTTAACGTGTGGCTTAGCTGGTGCTTGATGCGCAAGTTTGTATTCGCTTGTACTGTTTATAACGCTCACATTTTTTAGTTTGTTTGTGTTTTCTGAAGGGAGTGTCGCAGGGTAACTTGTATGGAGCATGGAACAGCCCTCGGCATACGCAATCTCTGGTAAGTACGCATTTTTGGGCAGTCAGAATTAAAGTTTATTCGCGCGCCTTCCATTATGCGGTGACTCGAGAAATGCTGCGTTCCGCCAGGAGGGTGAAGTGAAATGATGACTTTAACATCTTTCGGGACTGTAACCAAATGATGATAAAACTTAACGCTGATCACTTAAAACGGACTTGTGTTGCTCGTGTCTTTGTTAAAACCCGGGTTTGATGGCGGTTTTTTCTCTTACAGGAGTAGATTTTCGTACGAAGTGGCATATCCGTGAAAGCTGCACATTCAGGTAATTCCTAGCTCTTTATTGTGGAGGTGTGAGGCGTGTCCACTGATGGCAAAATATGTTGAATGGTCCTGACCCAGAAACTATAAATAAAAGCGGCGTTGAGCACAGCTGTGGGGTCTCTACATGTCGCAAGGCCTGTGACCCGTAGCAGTGAAATTACATACCACACAAAACTTGAAATGGGGACTTTTACGGCAAGCTCAACTACAGGGTGGTACAACACGTGAAAGCAGGGCAAAGTGAAATGATGGCTTTAACATCTTTCGGGACAGACCACCAAATGGTGATAAAACGTAATGCTGATCACTTTTGGGCCTGCCCCCCTTTTTCCAGGTAACGCATCATACCGAGCATGTCATAATTGAGTGGTGGTGAAGTAGGTATTTCTAGGGCATTTCACGTGAGCAATGCATATGGAGTGAATATTTTAGTGTGAACAACTGCAGTGGCTTTCCCGTTCTTAATCTGAACTGTCTGAGCACACGGTATGTCTGCACAATGAATACTTCATCGAAGAAATGAGCTGTACTCTGTCGTAACTTTCCCTTACAACAGTTACTGTGCCCTTTATTGACCTAAACGTGGATAGCAATGGCCTTTGGCTTTATTGGCAAGCCTCCAAAGCTAATTTCTGGAAAAAGTGTGAAATTGATCGGCATTACATTATGGGGTGTTGCAGTTTTCCGACGTTGAACTGCTCCTAATGTGAAGTAGTTGCTTAATGGTACCAGTGCAGATAAACTGTTCATCCCAGATCTGCAGCAGCCACACAAGCTTGTTTTATTTAATTGAATCCCATCCGGAGTTTTTTATACACCTAGTGTAAATAAAGGGGCAGTGTTTGGCGCTTTGGAGAGGTGTGGTGCAGCGGCCAGGGCAGCTGACTTCGGAGCACAGGGTTCACGGTTCGATCCCCGGCTCCGGCGGCAGCTCAGCTCAGCACCATGTGACTCTGGGCAATAGCTCACTTAATTTCCACTACGGCCCCCAGCGCCTTGAGACCCGTAAGGGTGAGTAGCTGCGCTATATAAAAACGGACTTACTTCACTCTTGCTAGGTAGCTCCTTCGACTAGACAGACATTTGCCAGCTCCAGAATTTGCACGTTCTTCATACTGTTTATATGGTGTGTAGCAACGCAATTTATAATTGGCTCTTTAGCGCATCGGAATATCCTTTAAACGAGCTTCGTGTTTTTGGTAATTCTGTGGTAGTGATTGAATAACGGGCCTTCTCCAAGCCTGAGTGGTTTTCATACTTTTTCAATAACTTCTACTTTAAGAGAAGTTTCGGGTTCAGTTTGGAAGGCAGGTGTCCAATCGTGGAGATATGTGCTCTCAGTAATACTCCTGGGTAATTTCCCAGTTGCTAATATTGGGCGTTAATAATTCATAAGGTATCGCAGCTCTGTGCAGCCTCACTTGAACCACATTTTTCCTATTTATTTCCATCTGCTGTTGCTAGTTCCCCTTTAGCAGAACTCTTGTTCTCAAACATACATTTTCTCCCACGAAATTCACGTGGATTGTTGGCTTCCCACTAATCCTTTTTAGGTCTCGCCTACGCAGCGCGCATGCGCTGCTTAGGAGGAGACCTCTTGAAATCGATTCGCTTTTTCGCCCAAAAACGTGCACGCTTTGCATTGCTTTCAATGGCAACGCGTGCACGTTTGGCGATTCCCTTGCAGGAGCGAGCTTTGGCGACATCTGTTTGTAATTAACTTTCAAACAGATGGTGCCCCTGCTCGCTCCCGCAAGGGAAACGCTGTGTGTCTGTTTTTCCCTGCTTTAGCTTTCTCCGCATCCCTTAGCGCGATCGGTTTCACTTTCACGGCCGCAAAACAAATAAGAAGTGCTCCCCGGATTATCGTGTCTTTGACGGACATCACGGCCAGGCCGGCGGGGGAGGGAGGGCTTCGGGGTCAATGGCCCTGGAGAACAGACTCCTTCTTTTCATATTTACTTCGGGGCGTGGGTTTACATTTTTTAAAACACATTTTATCTTAATGACGCAAACACCGTTCCCACGTGACGGGCTTGCGGTTTCGGAGGATGTGATTTTTCTCTGCGCAGATGCCCCAAATTAAGAACAAGACACCGAGCAGGCAAAGTGAGGAGAATTCTTATTTCACTGTGAAATAGCAGCAATGTATGAGTCTTGCGGCTTGTCTGCTCTTTTGACTGCCAGCGGCCAGCGAGTGAGACGCCACGTCAGCGCGGGTCTATGGTTCTGTACTCCATAGAGAACGAACATTGTGAAGCTGCAACAACCCAGGATACTCTCTGCTCTGCCAAAACATTAATCTGTTCCCCAAACTACTAGTATACTTCAAATGATCCATTTCAAGCCTTTTGCAGAGACTCTGCACCCCCACTAGGTGGCGCCCTGTGGCTGCTGCATTGTCTTACCCTATAAAGCACTGACCCTGCAGGGGAAGCTTGGGATGAGGGCTGCAGCTGGAAAATATACTCCAGGAACTCGGCATCAATAGAGGCACGTGGCTGTGGCACGTGGCTGGGACAGGACGGGGGGGCAGGAGTAGGGTAGAGGGTTAGTTTATGACGACAGACTCCGAGACATGTAACTGCATGCCCGGAAAAAATGTAATTCCGAAATCTATCAAGTCACCACTACTAGGGCAGCTTTCCATAGAAGTCTGTCAGGCTCTTAACAGGGTTAGCCATTTATAGTAGTGTTTGTAGACCCCTGATTGACAATACCACCATGTCACAGCAGTGTTTGTAAACAATTACAAGCAATATCAGCATTTCTGCTATACCCTTAAATCAAAGCACCAGCACTTCTTATCTAGACTGTACTGCTTTTACTGGGGCAAAATAAGGTCTTCTCAACTGAGAGGCGGTGCCTCTGACAGCCAGAACCAGTACCATCACCGGTCAGCAGGGCCCCTGCACCTTTCATGGGACAGTACCTCCCTTCTGAGCAGGCCTGCTGTGCTTCACACGAGGCACAGCAGCCCTTCTCAGCAGGGCTGTCCACCACCTCACATGTCAAGGTATGACTGCAGAAGCCCCCTACTGTAAACATCCACAAAAGCTCATTTGTATAGTGCCATTGGTCCATACTTGACATTACTTCCATTACAACGAAAGCCCCTCCCTGCCATCCCTTCTTCAAAGCCCTCATTTCAAACACACTCCAGACTCCTACATCGCCAGCACTTGATTTTCAAATAGAAAGAAATACAAAAAAATTAAGTGTCAATGGTCCCAGGTGTGCAAGGGTCCCAGGTGTTATTAGGTGGTCCTTCACATTCTGGCACCGCCCACTCTGCAGCGGGCAGTGGCCACTTCCACCCATGATGCCACAGGAAAAAGGCGGAGATCGAATTGTATCAGGGCTGCCTCGCCCCGGCTCTTATCAGAAAGTAGGAGTCTGGTGGCTTTACTGTTAGGGGACATCAGGCTTGGCTGACTGGCGTGGCCGGGGGTGTTATCTCTTCAGCTTGCATGTGCCTATGGCTTTGCTTCAGATATGCCAAGATGGCCACAGTGTGCGTTAATGGAGTAGCATGCGCACAGCCTGCTGCCTGTGAGAACCAAAAAAAGAAGTCCTAAGAGACAACAGAATGCATTTTTTATCAGTACCCATTTTTACTTTATTTTACTGCTGCGGTTGCCACTGCAACTAGTTCTAGTGCTCTAAAATAAGACCCGGAGCTGAGCACCCACAAACACTGGCACAGATTAAGCACCAATGGAGTCTGCCTAAAAATAAATCGGGTTAATGCCTTTAGCTGCTAACTGCCATCAGATTTTAACAATAATTGTTGCTTCCTGGTCATTAAGGCCCAAATATATCTTACTCCGAATGAACCAGGTAGCTGAATAAAAAAAAAAGAATGCAGTGCCTTATACAAATCACACACCCTTGACAGCCTCGCCGTTTCTCGCCATGTGTCTCAGGCTGAGATGCCCCACCTTTGTCTTACACTTAATACACGCATATGGCCACAAAAACACCTGTTACCACAGCAGTCGCAGCCGGGCCAAACACATAACCTCCGCCCTCAAGTGTCAGATGTCAGCGTGGTGATGCACCCAACCCTACAAACACTAGTCCCGGGGCCCTCTGTCGATCCACGTGCCACTCAACAAAATAGTGTATTTTGGGGCTAACAGTACCCATACCAGGCACCAACGCCACGCTAAAGTTTGCAGGCTCTTGCATTCTGGGCTTGCTCTCTTGTTCATCCGTTATAACCGGCAGGACTTCAAACCCCAGAATTCAACGGCTAGTGAGAGCTTGTCAGTAGTTTATAGCCTGTGGGGCCATATAAACTGTATTGTGCTTTAAAATTGGTTTGAAAACTGTTACCAGTTTCGGATTGGTTAGAAAGACTAGCAGTATTACACTCGCTTCATCTGGTTTTGGCCCAGGACGTCGCAGGTTTCAGTAGGCCCACCTTAATTCTTCTCTCATTGGCTGAGCCTCGGGATGGCTGCAACTTTGAGTCACTCGGTGATTGGCTGAAACTGTGACAGCTGTAAATAGCTACCTCGGTGCATGAACTAGACTAGCCCCGGGGCACAGTCAGACTGGCGCTGCACAGACGATGATGGAACAAAGACCATCCAGGGCACTCCAGAAGGTAGTTGATAATTATCAGACCATTTTCATATAATTATTTTGGTTTTTGTGACACATTGGCTATTCTGATAATGTGTTGCATGGCTAAACACTTATAAGGTCCCA
The DNA here is from genome assembly GCA_963921515.1 of Calotriton arnoldi. Classification (NCBI taxonomy): domain Eukaryota; kingdom Metazoa; phylum Chordata; class Amphibia; order Caudata; family Salamandridae; genus Calotriton; species Calotriton arnoldi. The sequence goes on from CAWUFW010008940.1 coordinate 43,511, forward strand.
ACGGCGAGACCTATTGGCTATGCCAATGCTTGTTTCATTTGGTTTCACCCAGTAAAGTTGATCATTTGAGAAGAGGTGCAAAGTGAGGTACTGAGAAACGGATTGCCCAAGGTCACACAACTGGGTCAAAACTAGCTGGGATTGTGTCTCGCTGATGTCCTAGACCACAATTCAACTCTTAAAGGCATTCCAGATTATGGTACAGTTTGCAGGTGGCATCTCGCTTCTTGGAAAGTGCTGACTCCATGAATCTTTACAGTTTTCCAGGATTGCCCAGTTTGTTTTGTAGCCTCTGCATCATTTCCCTCAAATGCGGTCGGGTTGCAATAAGTGCATGGATGTATTCAAATGCCATAAGAATTTTAAAAAAAGTAGGGCTACCAGTTTAACAAAAAGTTCAACATTCTTCGAAATGCAGACCACATGACCCTCTCTAAATGAGGAAGAATTCAAATCACATTAAATTGTCGAGACTTTAAATGATTTATGTGTTCTCACCAGCTCAAAGCTTACTTGCTGTTACACTGGTGGATGAGAGGGGTGAGAGTCATGGCGAGGAGCTCATTTGCCCAAGATCACACAGTTTAACTAGTGAAACTATGACTTTTGACTACATCAAAGCCGTATTGTACGTGCGCTGATGGCCCCTCATGCCTGCTATGCCGTGATAGAGGAGTGTTGTTTTGAAAAGGTCAACACTTCCTTTTTGGTGCATTGGGACAGGGAGGGAAGAGAAAGGACAAATGCCCAGACACGGGAGGTGAAATAATAGCTAGTTAGAGCAGCAAATGTATTAACCAATGAGATCGAGCTCACAGAACAAAGGATTTCTATTGAGGAGGTAAGAACTGCCCACCTCATTATTGATGATCACCCACTGCCAAGTTGTGATTTGGGCTTGGGTCCAGAGATGACAGCTGCAGAAGCAGCAATGGCGGCCGCTGCGTGGACAGGCGAGCAAGACCACTGACTCTTTGTCAGTGAAATTGCTCTTCCACCCTCGCAGCTCCACCATTGAGTGAGGCCTCCCCCAGCCCCTGCACTCTCTAGTGTGGGTGTTCGAGGCCCTCCTCCACCCGCAGGTTCACCTGCGTCTCATCCCTGGTGGTCCAGTGGACCTCTGTCACCCTTTTCTCGCTCCGCTTTCTGCTCCGTTTTTCACTCGTTTTCACCCTCTTTCCTCAATCTATTTTTCTGCACTTTTTGTGCTTTCTGCACTTTCCTGTGTTTCTGCTTGTTTCTCTGTTTTCCCCTTTATTCCTCCTTTCCCTCCTTTCCCGCCCGTTTTCCCCTGCCGCCCCAGCGGCCCATCCCCCCCAGCACGACCAGCGCGACCAATCCAGCTCCCCTCCCCGCTCCCGCCTCCCAGCTGTCCAGCCCTCCCCGACCCCTACTTAATGGCGGCCGCTGCGGGGACAGGCGAGCAAGACCACTGACTCTTTGTCAGTGAAATTGCTCTCCTACCCTCGCAGCTCCACCATTGAGTGAGGCCTCCCCCAGCCCCTGCACTCTCTAGTTGTGGGTGTTCAAGACCCTCCTCCACCCGCAGGTTCACCCGCGCCTCATCCCTGGTGGTCCAGTGGACCTCTGTCACCCTTTTCTCGCTCCGCTTTCCGCTCTGTTTTTCACTCGTTTTTCACTCGTTTTCACCCTCTTTCCTCAATCTATTTTTCTGCACTTTTTCTGCTTTCTGCACTTTCCTGCGTTTCTGCTTGTTTCTGTTTTCCCCTTTGTTCCTCCTTTCCCTCCTTTCCCGCCCGTTTTCCCCCACCGTTGCTGCCCCCGCAGCCCCTCCCCCAGCACGACCACAGCGACCAATCCAGCTCCCCTCCCCGCCTCCCAGCTGTCCAGCCCTCCCCGACCCCTACTTAATGGCGGCCGCTGTGGGGACAGGCGAGCAAGACCACTGACTCTTTGTCAGTGAAATTGCTCTCCCACCCTCGCAGCTCCACCATTGAGTGAGGCCTCCCTCAGCCCCTGCACTCTCTAGTGTGGGTGTTCGAGGCCCTCCTCCACCCGCAGGTTCACCTGCGCCTCATCCCTGGTGGTCCAGTGGACCTCTGTCACCCTTTTCTCGCTCCGCTTTCCGCTCCGTTTTTCACTCGTTTTCACCCTCTTTCCTCAATCTATTTTTCGGCTCTTTTTCTGCTTTCTGCACTTTCCTGCGTTTCTGCTTGTTTCTCTGTTTTCCCCTTTATTCCTCCTTTCCCTCCTTTCCCGCCCGTTTTCCCCCGCCGCTGCTGCCCCCGCGGCCCCTCCCCCAGCACGACCAGCGTGACCAATCCAGCTCCCCTCCCTGCTCCCGCCTCCCAGCTGTCCAGCCCTCCCCGACCCCTACTTAATGGCAGCCGCTGCGTGGCCGCGCCGCTGGTGCGCCGAAGGCAAGCCTGTCTGCGCCCGTCCGCGACCCGTCCGCGACCAGCGCCTGGAACCCTGGACCTCCGCCCTGCCAACGATACGACCCAGCAGCACTCCACGCACTCAACCCAGGCCGCAACAACAACTGCAAGCTAGCATCACCAGCCGACACCCACGGACCCTTCAGCTGTCACCGCTGCCGGCACACCAGCAGCACCGCCAAGAACACGGATCCAGCACAACCCGCCCACAAGAACACAACCGAACCGAAGACCCTGCAATGCATCCTCCTCAACGTCCGATCACTCTCCAAACATGCCACCGAAATCTGGGACCTCCTCGACAGCACCACCCCGGACGTAGTGTTCTTCACCGAAACCTGGACCAACACCACCTCGGGACCGGACATCGCCATCCCCCAAGGATACAAGATCTCCAGGAAGGACCGCCCCACCCGCCCGGGAGGAGGAATCGCCATCGTCCACAAATCCACCCTCCGCCTGAGCACACTCCCCGACGAGCCCACAGACCTGATGGACCACCTTCACTTCAAGATACTGGCCAGCCCCACCGCCACCCTCCGAGGAACCCTCATCTACCGACCCCCTGGACCCCGCGGACCCTTCGCCAACTCCATCACGGACATCATCTCCCCGCATGCCATCGCATCCACCAACTACACCCTGCTGGGAGACCTCAACTTTCACCTCGACAACCAACTGGACCCCAACACCACATCCTCCTGGACAACCTCCACAACATTGGACTCCGCCAGATCGTGACCGAACCCACGCACTCAGCAGGACACACCCTCGACCCCCTCTTCACAACAGGAAACTCCATCACCTTCAGCCACACCACCGAACTCACATGGAGTGACCATCGATGCGTCCACTTCACCTTCAGATCACCCACCATCCACAGACACCAGCACCTGCTCCCACAAATAAACTGGACCAGAATCACCGACGACCAGCTCACCTCCTCACTCAGCAACTCCACCCCAACCATAGCGGAAAACGATGACCCCAACACCGCAGCCCGAACCCTGCACAGATGGATCTCCGACAGCGCCAACACCATAGCCCCCCTCAAGAAAAACAACAACACCCACGCCAAGAAAGCCAGATGGTTTACCACCGAACTTCGAGAGTCCAGACGCACTTGCCGCCGCCTCGAAAAGGCCTGGAGGAACACCAAATCCACAGAAGCCCACAACAACTTCAGAGCTGCCACCAACGCCCACCTCCAACTCATCAGAGAAACAAGGAAAAAAGCGATTGAAGACAGAATATCCACCCACGCGCACAACAGCAAAGAACTCTTCAACATCATCAAGGAGTTCGCCCAACTCACCAGCGAGTCTACTGACATCCCTCCCTCACAAGACCTCTGCGACAAACTCAGCACCTTTTTTCCACCACAAAATCAAGAGCATCTACGACAACTTCGACGAAGACAACTAACACACTGAACCCTCACCAATCACCCCCGACACCCGGAAACCAGCGATTGACAACTGGACAGCCCTCACCACCGAAGACACACTGAAGACAATTAAGTCAATCCACTCAGGGGCCCCCACGGACCCCTGCCCCCACCACATCTTCAACAGAGCCGCCGACACCATCGCACCCATGCTCCGCCACACCATCATCCGCTCCCTGGTGACCACCTAGTTCCCCGATGACTGGAAACACGCCGAGGTCAACCCCCTCCTGAAGAAACCCTCGGCGGACCCCACCGACCTCAAAAACTACAGACCCATCTCCCTGCTCCCATTCCCAGCGAAAGTCATCGAGAAAGCCATCAACAGCCAACTCGCCACATTCATCGAAGAGCACAACATCCTCAACTCCTCCCCATCCGGCTTCAGAAAAAACCACAGTACGGAAACCGCCCTCCTCACCGCAACAGATGACATCCGCACCCTACTGGACAAAGGAGAAACAGTAGCCCTCATCCTCCTCGACCTCTCAGCGGCGTTCAACACAGTCTCTCACCGTACCCTGATATGCAGACTCCACGATGCAGGAATACAGGACAAGGCCCTCGACTGGATCCGCTCCTTCCTCTCCGGCAGAACGCAGCGGGTCAGACTCCCCCCTTTCCTCTCGGACCCTACACCTACCACCTGCGGAGTCCCCCAGGGCTCCTCCTTCAGCCCGACGCTCTTCAACGTCTGCATGGCTCCACTCGCCCCCATCGTCAGAACTACGGACTCAACATTGTGTCATACGCAGATGACACCCAACTCATCCTCTCCCTATCCAACGAACCCAACACCGCCAGACACAACTTTCGAGAAGGCATGGAAGCTGTCGCCAAATGGATGAAAAACAGCTGCCTACAACTAAACACCAACAAAACAGAAGTACTCATCATGGGCCCAAACCCCCGACGCCTGGAGCAACACCTGGTGGCCCTCCGCCCTCGGAAACCCGCCAACCCCACGGCCCACGCACGCAACCTGGGAATCATCCTGGACTCCAAGCTCAAAATGGACCGCCAGATCAACTCCGTCTCGTCTTCCTGCTTCCACACCCTCCGCCTCCTTCGTAAGACCTTCAAATGGATCCCCCTCGAACACAGAAAGACCGTCACTCACGCCCTGGTCACCAGCAGACTCGACTACGGCAACGCACTCTACGCCGGAATAAACAAAAACATCACCGCAAGCTACAGAACATCCAGAACGCCGCCGCAAGACTGGTCCTCAACCTGCCAAAACACCGCCACATGTCGCAGCACCTGCGCACACTCCACTGGCTCCCCGTTGAGGCTAGAATCACCTTCAAGATACTCACCCACGCACATAAGGCCCTCCACGACACCGGACCAGCATACCTGAACAGTCGACTCAAATTCCACGCACCCCAAAGGACGATCAGCCCAGCTCTCCTACGCCGTGGTCCCCCGCACCAGAAAGACCAGATCGGGAGGCCGCTCCTTCTCCTTCCTCGCGGCCAAAGCCTGGAACGACCTTCCGCTCCTCCTCAGACAGACAACATCGCTCCCCATCTTCGCAAGAAACCTCAAAACCTGGCTCTTCGACAGACCCCCTCCTTGATGGACTGGAACCTGCACCCCCCTATCCCTAGCGCCTTGAGACCCTTACGGGTGAGTAGTCGCGCTTAACAAACGCCTGATTGATTGATTGAATGACGTCAGCTGGCTTATCCTGGATTCTCCAGTTGCCTTGACGATGTGTCCCTGGTAAGGTGGCTCGCTGGGTCAGTCAGCACTGCCTGTGCAGTACAAGCACGTTGAGAGGAATGCCAGGGAGCAAGAAAAAGACAATCTTCGGTGCTGCGGTGCCGGTTTTACCACCCAGGATGCTCGGTCCTGGCAAAAGCGCCTGTGCCTCAGTGCTCCTCCAACACGCTGGTAATCAGGCAACAGCTGTGCTCTTTTCAGGTAGCAGGAATCTCTGTGCTTGAGCAAACCCCTGCACTGGGTTGCCTGAAGTTTTTAATTGCTAGACTCAGAGTCTCATGGCAATAACGCTGGTGCAGAGACTTTGATGGCCCTGAAACCCTGAGAGAACAAGGAGCAAGCAAGCAAGCCAGTGGAGAACACTTTGGGGCTCAAAAGCAGGTAGCCAGTAGAGGGCCAGCACATCCAGGCAAGTTGCAGTGGCAGTCCTTCCTGCAGCCCAGCAATCAGCAGGGGGCAGGCTAACACAGCAAAGCAGTTAGCAAGAATGGTGGCTCCTCCTGGCAGCACAGCAGACCTCCTGGCAATGTGCAGATGTAGGGCCAGCAGTGTCTGGTTACAAGTCCCATGTAGTGTCTGATTAGATGTGGTCAGAGTCCCAGTACTTATACCCAACAATGCCTTTGATGTAGGGGTGACTTCAAAGGAACTCCTCACAAGTGCAAAAGGATCCCTTTCAACCCTGCCCTGGCTCCAGACTATCAGGTGGGGGTAAATCATCCCTTTTTATGAGGGCAGGACACAACCTTTTCAAATGTAAGTGTAACCACCTCTCCCTCTCCCTGCCCAGGAAGACTATCAGTATGCAGATGAATGCAGATGTATCCCCTATCATGCCCAGCCGTTCCTGTGTTGTGGTTGTCTGGAGAGAATGCACCTTTGTGAATCAGGCACAGTTTGTTTTGGCTTCACTGCACAGACTTATAAAAATAGATCTAATATTCTGGAATAAAGCAGGTACTGTTATCAGTGAACATTCATAAAGATAATTCAATTAAAAAAGGTACTCCTTTCATGGTGCATTGGAGTTTGCATTTGCAGTATTCACAAGCTGTGGCTTCCTGACCTTTGTTCAGCATATGATTACAACTAGGTTGATTACTGCAGCTTGTACATCAATGCACCATTCAGGTTCAGTGTTGCTTGTCCATGGAGTGCAGAAAATGTATTTCAAAGATAAAAAGTGAACGACTTTGAGCATAATTAAGGTAAACAGTTACCGTCAGCTGTCACTCATCTGTTGCCGCTCTGTGTCTGACTGGGGACACAATGGGCCTCCCACCAAATGAGTCAAGCGTAAGCAATGAAAACATATGTCCCTTGAAACTGTCATGAATGTAATCTGCATAATACATCTAAGCTACGAATCCCATTTAATTTAAACAATGAAGTCTCTGACCTCTTGAGATAAACGGACCCAGATTTAAACTGGCACAGTAGATGAGAGAGTGCACCTTGGGCCGTATTACGTATTGGCATTGTTTGTCATGTTATGTTAGCAGCATTTGTAAAGCGCAAACTGTTACCCAAGGGTGTCCTGGCGCTATCTTCAGTCCTCCAGCTGAAGCGTACATGAAAAAAACCAGGGATTAAACATCAAAAAGCCAGGTTTTCAAAGCTCTCCTGAATGTCAGTAAATCTGTACTGTTTCTAAGATGGAGAGGGAGGGCATTCCAGGCCTTGGCTGCCCCAGCCACAAAACTCCTGCCTCCCCAGCTAGCTTTCTTTGAAGTAGGGACTAATACTAACTTAGCTCCAAGAGAGCGGAGTGGTCTTTTGGGGACATACCACTGAAACTGTTGCTTCAAGTGGTCTGGACCTATACCGTGAAGGGCCTTGTAGACAGTACAAAGTGATTTAAACTGCACCCGTTTCTTGACGGGTAGCCAGTGAAGTCTTCTAATATCCCCAGAGATGGAAGCAAATTTAGCAGTCCCGGTAATCAGTCTGGCGGCCGCATCTTGTAGGAGTTGGAGTCTATGCAGAAACCGCTCCAGTATATTGAGGTATAGACTGTTACAATAGTCCAGCCATGACATTGTTAGTGCGGTGACTACTGTACGCTAACTATCCTTGGGTAGAAACTGTAGAATTTTCTTACATGTTCTGAGCCCAAACGAAGTGGCTGAGGCTACTGCATTGACCTGGTCACCAAAATTGAGTTTGTCATCAATCAAGACTCCCAAGTTTTTTACTTTCCTAGTGGGGGTCGGTAGTGAACCCAGGGAGTCCGGCCACCAACATGGAGTCCAGAACCTGGGGTCTTTACCAAACAGGATGACCTCTGTTTTACTGGAATTGAGTTTTAGGCAATTTTGGGACATCCAATTCCCCACTGCTTCCATGCAGTCATGGAACCGTTTTGCCGTCCCCATCTCCTGCTCCGGTAGCACTGACACCACAATTTGAGTGTCATCTGCATACGAAGTCAGACAAAACCCAAAGGATTCGATAAGGGGGGCAAGGGAGGACACATAGACATTAAAAAGCGTGGGGCTCAGGAAAGAGCCCTGAGGGACACCACAGGGCAGTGAGAAGGGTTTGGAATAGAATTCACCAAGTGAGACTATTTGTACTCTGTCCGAGAGGAAGGACTTCAAGAGTTCCCATGCTTTACCCTGGACTCCACAACCCCACAGCCGGCACACCTTTTAAAAGGTGCGCCGGATGCAAACAATGCCAATGCGCCCCATTATGGTAAATGCGCTGCCCTGGGGGCAGCACATTCATGTGAAAACACAGAGCACTGCTCCGTGTTTTCACAGTGCCAGCGGCATGCGCCTGCACTTTCAAATGGGATTGGAGATCCCCTTGCAGGCGGGTGCAGTTAGAGACTGTACCCATCTGCAAGGGGATGTCTGGGGGGGGTCCACCCCCTGCCGAGGGCTGCTCTCAGGGGGCACACTGACAGCGCACCACCTTTTAAATGGCGCACTATCAGTGCGCCTTCTGAGGGCTTCTTTGACTCTGCGCCCACGTCTGTAATATGACGTGGGCGCAGTGTCAAAAGAATTCCCTCATTTGCATAGGGCCCGCCCCTATGCAAATGAGGGAATTCCCTCTGTTGATAGCGCTGGCGCTTTAAGTGCACCAGTGCTATCGGTATTATAGAAGAGGATGCACAAGCGTCTGCACCCCCTTCTATAATACCAAAGTGCCCCGGGGGTGCGCAAAGCGGGCGCAAACGCCCATTGCGCAACCGGGGCACCTTATGTAATACGGCCCCTTGTCTACTCAAAGAAAAATGAGCTTGTTTATTGTGGGTTTACCAGATATATACACACAACAACGTTTTTAGAATGGAAACCTCCGGTTCAACCTACTTCAATGGGCTGTACGAAACAAACTCATTGTTATAATATCATATAATGTTTTTGCTAATATGCAAAGTATTTTAACTTGTCTGATTTAGAATACTGACACAATGCATCAACTAACCAAAGGTTATAAGCAAGTATCATTATACTGCAATAATTACAATATTAGGAATACATTTTTATGTATAACTTTGTTGAAGGTTACAATTTCATGAACTCATGGATTTCAACATTTTCTATGTCTATTTTTGTACTCATAGTACCAGCAAATGTATTAAAAACTGGGGGGCTTATTTACAAGCCACTTGTGCCGGCGGTGCTTCATTTTTAACATGGGAAAAAGTGATTTACCGGTGGCGCAAGGGGCTTGCAAATAAGCCCCTGGATGTGTATGACCTACCATTAAGGATAACCTTAATTACGAGTTGGTTGGATATTGCTGCCAGGATAATGAGCCTGAAATCTCTGTTTCTGGACAGTTTCTCTGCACCTAAACCTGGCCAATAGACATTTCTTGTCCTCACAAGGGGGAATAATCATGTAGACCCAGAATCACTGGACTCTTTACTGCTGATTTTCCTTAATTTCAGCGAAAAATATACTGAAATTTACCACCTGCTCTGAGAAGGTGCCTAATGGCCAGGGAAGACATCTGCAGTGCCAGGAGACTATTGCCCTGGTGGGAGAGTGTTGCCTGCTCCCTCTTTTGTTTTTGGATGGGGCAGGAGGCAGCTGGAGTGTGCCTCTACCCACAACTTGTTCTCTTCTCCAGCTGAGGTTTTACCAGGGGCAGATAAAAGTCAGCAAATACCAGACCCAGTGGCATCACATTAGTCCTGCAGCCTCTACAGCCCCAGCGGTGCAGGGGGGCCGCAGAGCTCCAGGGATCCCCCTTCAGCACTGTGCATGGACGGTGGGCCTGTGGCCTGGGAGCTCCTGACTGGGTCCCTTGGGGGTGGCTTCCTCCATTTACCTTGCAGGGGGGGCTCCTCAAGTTTTGTTACACCACTGAACAGACCACTGATAAAGGATCAGTATCATCTGGGAATCCAACTCAGCCACACTCATTAGAGCCTAATTGTTAGTATTATGATTATGGGCCTGATTAACAAAGGTAAACTTACACTTTTGGGTGAGGAGTTTGAATTGTACTCGTTAATGAATGTGGAGCCAGTGAAGCTCTATCAGGTGTGGGGGGATGTGAGTGCGGCATGGGAGTTTGAGAGTGATTCTGGCTGCTGGGTTCTGAATGTGTGATGGTATCCTGGGTGCTGATTAGGAGCCATTTGAAAATCTTGCCCATCATCTTCATGGTATGGAAGCATGAGGCAATGATGGCATTGACTTGGGCGGTCAAGTCGACTTTGCTGTTGATGATGATCCCGAGGTTCTTGGCGTGGGTGGTGGTGTTGGGTGTCGGTCCTACCTCTGTTGGCCATCAGGTGAGGCCCATGGCGATGTGCTCTTCCTGAAGATCACAATTTTGGTCTTGTCAGTGTTCAGCTTTAGACAATTGTTCTTCACTGAGTGAGGGATTTCAGTCCTGCAGGCAATGAACTTGATCTGGGTACTAGATGTCTTGTCTGTGAGGGAGAGAAGGAGTTGTGTGTCATCGGGGTAGCAGAGGACATTGATATAGTGAGAGTGGATAATGCTGGCTAGAGGGATCATGTATGGGTTGCAGATTCCCTAAATGCATTCGCAATTTAGGTAATCGCAAAAAATTGCGATTACCTAATTTGCGAATGGAAATGGGTTCATGCATCAGAAACGGGCTTTTTCCATTCGCAAACGGGCTGATTGTGCGAATCGGCCTGTTTGCGACCGGAAAAAAGCTTGATGCATGTGGTCCTAAGTTCCTGAATGGGCTAAATGCTGAAGAAGAATTATATTAGTTTCTGTAATATAGCTGACTATGTAACCTCCCTGATTGAGCTATATTTTTATACAGTCCATGTCCAATGCTACAATGGATAATGAAATCTTAAGATGCACTAATTGATGAAGACAATAGTATTTTAATTGTCCCTGCGACTGAAACATTGAGTATTTAATTTAGGTAACATAGGGTGTAAGCCAATTCAGGTAATTTTTTTAATCTAAGAATCATGCAGGATTTAATTGTAGTAGGAGTCTACCGTCGGGGGCTTAATATGCAAACATGAATCACAACAGATGTTATAGCATTGCAATATTTGATTCCAGGGTTTTTCAGAATTTTTGTTTGAATTTTGTGCTTTATGTTCATATGGATGATATCACTTGACAATATGCAGAGTGTTATAGAATTAATTGGATTTATCCAGTAAACCAAGATGGTGCAATATTAATTGCCCACAGGGGCTGAACTCTGACGCTTAAGAATGTGTACAATACGATATAATGCCAATATGGTTAAAATGATGCTCGATTGATGGCTGAGAGCGATTACAGGTTTTAATTTCATGAATGAGCTTTAAAAATAGTGTGGAAATGAAAATACGTGGCCATGGCTAAAGTTCTAATTATTCATTCATTAGCAATGTATGGTGAATTAAACATTTTCATATACTTTTTTTTAAACATGGCGTTGGCGCTAGGCAGCCAATTGTGCACCAATGCAGAGGTAAGCACAGGGATGTGTCATATTCCTGTAAATACGACACATCCCTGCACTTTCCTAATGACACAGCTCGGTGCAGCAAGATGACTTGCAGCGCTGTGCTGCGTCATTTTCTAGTAAATATGCCTCTTAGTCTTTTGACTCTTGCATTTTCAATATTAAAACAAGCATTTGCAAAGCAATAGGTCTCGCATTTATGCGAGTTTAAGCTATTGGCATTGTAAATAACTTTTATTTATGTTTTAAAAAAGAAAACAAAAATAAAAGGAATTGTTATTTGCAATGTCAATAGCTGAAACTCGTGTAAATGCGAGACCTATTGCTTTGCAAATGCTTGTTAGATTAGTGAGTAGAAATGCTCCCTTTCGGCCTGCGCGGCAAATTAATTAAATAAACAAGCGCTGCCGCTAAAGTAAAAGCAGATCGCGCTGCAAATAAAAAAAAAAAATAGTGCTTATTGACTTATGAAGGAGACCGAGTAACGCCACAAGTAAAAGATCCAGTCCTCATGAGAGGTAACAAATGGCGACAGGGCGGTAACAAGGAGGGACTAACAAGCCTCATTATCAATCGGAAACCAGCATTTACCAAGGACAATGACACCAGCCAATCAAAAATATGGGCGGAGAGAAGGCGAGGCTTCCACAGCATACATGACTACTGCATGCCTCGCAGAGCGAGCAGTGCAGGCTTTCTGCCGCTAGGCTCGACTTAAAAACAACATTACTTTCATGTGTCCATACAATGAATGTAAATAATAGAATTTCTTTCCTACTGCTGCAGTCACGTGCCCCTCTTTTTTCTTTAATCATGCTGTGTGAGTGAGTGGGTATGTACTGCCTGCAGTAGGGTGAGGGGGACTTGGTGGTAGAACGAGTGGAGCAGCACTCAACCCTAACAAATGTTCAGGAAGAACAGGGCTCATCAGCTTTGGATGCTGCTGCAAGGATTTCACACTGTAAGGTTTCTTAGGTGGTGAAAAGGCTCTGGTTGGATGAAGGGTTGGAGCATGTTGATAAGTCTAATTTTTTTAATCGATGCAGGCAGTTCACTATGGTATCTAGATGTTTTAAAAGTATTTTGTAGTTACGTTTAACCTCTTTAAGGAGTTTCAAATCCCATCTGGCCGTGTTCAGGCAAGCATGTACGCTCTTCTGTAGCACCACAAGTGCATGATGAAATACAGAGTCACATCTCTATAATTGAAATGAGCGTTCAAGTTCCTCTCAGCTGCCTGTTACCTTTTGATGTTCAAGGTACAGGAGTCTCCTTCTGCTGGAAAACGGTTCAAAAGAGCAGGCAGGACTAGATCTCTGTTCACAGCAATACACATGGATATCAAGTAGTGTTAACCATGGGCAGAATCTTCTACCTCATCTTTGTGGTTTGGCATCTTTTGAATGGTCCTTACCACCCTAGTCTCAAGCCCCCTTTACTGCAGGTACAGTGGGGTGGGGATATGCAACTGAGGGGCATATTCTCAAGGACTCATCGCCGATTTATCGGCACTTTAGCGCCGCAAAAGTGGCGATAGATTTATCGCCCTATTCTCAAGCTGGTGCAAACTGCCGACATCGCCAGTTTTCCAGCGAAAGCTGCCGCAAAAAACATCGCCACGGATGAGAGCGACAACTAACGCTAATGATATGCAGTGTAGGCGCTCCCGTGCAAAAACACACGAAAACACCACTTCGCGATATTCTCAACGATCAGCCAGATCGGCGATGCGATCCAAAAACAGGCGATAAGGCGCGTTAGCAGCAGGGATTTAACACCTGCCTATGACTGCTGTTATGCAGGACGACAACCTGCAGTAGAAAGGGAGCCCAGCCCAGAGCCACATCTGAAGACCAACAGATGCCATGGAGCCAATGATCATGCAGCTTGGAGACCCAAGAGGGCCACAAGACCCACCGCCACCACCCCCAGGACCACCCCCCCGGACCACCCCTCCCCCCGGACTACCACCTAGGCAGCGCAGAAGAAGACAGCGGACGTTCCTAAAACGCACCAGCCTCAGACACTCAACGCCAGAGGATGTCATTGCCCACTACAGGCTCAAAAGGACAACCATCCTCCGCATCCTGACCCACATTGCCCACAGGCTGACGGTACCAACACAGCGGACAACCAACATCCCTCCGCAGACAAAGCTGCTGGCTGTGCTGCACCTGTTGGCCTCTGGTACCTTCCAACCAACAAGTGCCAGAGTCGGAGGAGTCTCACAGCCAGCCCTATCAAAGTCCCTCACACCTGTCTTGGATGCCATCATCAGCTTGGTACCCCAGCACCTTCACTTCCCCCACACTGCGCAGGAACAGCTGGAGACCAAGCAAGGCTTCTACGCCATAGCTGGCTTCCCGCACGTGTTGGGGGCAATTGACTGCACACATGTCCTACTTGTGCCCCCTGCCGACACTGCACACAATTACCGCAACAGAAAGCACACGCATTCCATCAATGTGCAGGCAATAGTGGACCACCGGGGACTCTTCACCAACGTCGTCGCCAAATACCCAGGCAGTGTGCATGATTCCTACATCGTACGACAGTCCATCATCAACCAGCGCTTCCAGGATGGCACCTATGGAAATGCACTGCTCGTTGACGTGTGTGAATTGCAGGCCTGGCGCAGCTTATCGCTGATTTTTTTATCGCGGTTGGGCCCATCGCCACTTTTTTCACGTTCGGCTTTAGATTTTTATCGCAATCCCGGTAATTTTATTGCGGCCATTTGATGCGTTATCGCGAAACTAGCGCATGTTACCGCCGTGTTGAGAATACGACGTTAACACTGCGTTATTTTCCCGCGATAGACGGCGATATGAAAAATTGCGTTAACCTATTTTGGCGATGTTTATCGCACGTTCTTGAGAATATGCCCCTGAGCCTCTTGCATTATGACATGGAGGGCCGGATTCACAGAACTAACTTACGTCAAAAACATAAAGTTAGTACTTTTTGGTATTCACAGAATACACTTACTCATTTTGGTATTCACAGAATGAACTTACTCATTTCGGTATTCACAGAAGTTAGTAGTCCTAACTTTAGGACTCCTAAATGCCTTCTGTGAATACCGAAAGTCTTAAAGTTAGGATTTTTCTCAGTTTAGGAGTAGTAAAGTTAGGACTCCTAACTTTAGGACTCCTAAATGCCTTCTGTGAATACCAAAAGTCTTAAAGTTAGGATTTTTCTCAGTTTAGGAGTAGTAAAGTCTAACTTTACTACTCCTAAACTGAGAAAAATCCTAACTTTAAGACTTTCGGTATTCACAGAAGGCATTTAGAAGTCCTAAAGTTAGGACTCCTAACTTTACTACTCCTAAACTGAGAAAAATCCTAACTTTAAGACTTTCGGTATTCACAGAAGGCATTTAGGAGTCCTAAAGTTAGGACTACTAACTTCTGTGAATACCGAAATGAGTAAATTCATTCTGTGAATACCAAAATGAGTAAGTGTATTCTGTGAATACCAAAAAGTACTAACTTTACGTTTTTGACGTAAGTTAGTTCTGTGAATCAGGCCCGGAATGTTTAAGGCATTACAGCTAAAGTATTAGTGGTTTGGCGACAAGGGAGCAAAACACAGTGGGGCCGATTCCGATTCGGGCCGGAAATCTCTCCGACCGAGCCGGACCCGGAGAGATTTCCGACCGAATCGGACCCGTGCAGCCCGACCGAACGAGTACGATGCGCACGTATGCCATCGAACTCGATTCGGTCGGACTCCCATTGAAGTCAATGGGAGCCGGTCGTACAACGCGTACGCGGGCTCCCATTGACTCAATGGGTGCGAGGCGGACAAGGGCGCCCCTACAGCGTGTACGCGGCGAGGCGACTCGCGCCGTACACGCACAGGTAGGGGGGACCCATGGGTCCCCCTGTGTGCGACTTCGCGTAGCTACGCGTACAG
Source organism: Calotriton arnoldi (assembly GCA_963921515.1). Taxonomy (NCBI): domain Eukaryota; kingdom Metazoa; phylum Chordata; class Amphibia; order Caudata; family Salamandridae; genus Calotriton; species Calotriton arnoldi. The sequence goes on from CAWUFW010008940.1 coordinate 58,919, forward strand.
GGGGTCCGACACGGACCCCCAAAGTACGGCTCCGACTGCTCTTTCGAGCCGGAGTGCGCGGCTCGGTTGGACTGCTCGCGGCGCGCATCGTACTTACCCGGCCGGGGAACGTCTCCATTGCGCGGTGCGAGTCGTGTCCGAGCGAGTCGGTCGGTGCGGTTAGACCCGGGAACGAGTCGGTCGGAGCGGTCGGGACGCCCGGACGAGTCGGTCGGCGATTTCGTATCGTACTCGCTCGCCCAGACGCGCGTACGAATCGGTCGGGAAATAGGGCTCCGAATCGGATCGGAGCCCTACCGGCCGAGATCGGAATCGGCCCCAGTGTCAGAGACAAACAGGAATTATCCAAAAAGGAGAGGAAAAAAGAAATTAGAGGCAAAGGGCTAGAAATACAGAGCGAGAGAAAAGAAAAAAGTAAGGAGAGCAAAAATAGAAAAATAGAGAAAATGAAATGAGGTGCGAAGAAGGGTTGAAATAGATGAAAGAAAGAATGGCATGAAAGAAAGGAGGAAAGAAAGAAAGAAAGAAAGAAAGAAAGAAAGAAAGAAAGAAAGAAAGAAAGAAAGAAACAGGGTGAAAAGGAAAAAGTGCTTCGGCAATCTGGTAGGCCTAGGCTGTAAATATGTTTTACATTTTTGGTTTTCTTGTCCCGATTTTTTTCGAAATATATCATCCTAGGGCTACCTGCCCCTTTTGACACGGCCTACAATTTAAAAAGCTCCCAAAAACAAAATGAAGAAATTAGTACAAAAAAAGCTATATAATTGATTATATTTGTTTAGTTTTGCTCTGAACTTAAACAAATGTTCCAAAATTCAAATCTTACCTTAAATTTATACCACATAAGACTTTGTTTTAATACGAAATTAGTGGTTGATTTCGAGGAGCAAGGGGCTGAGGGCTTTGTAACCCCTAAGGGTCTCTCGGAGAATAGACCGAAGGAGCCAGGCTATCTAGCCGCACCTGATCTAGTAGATATAGTTCACTTATTTAAGGGTTATGGACCCCCTCTGTCCTCTTTTAGAGGGCGCAACGGGCTCAGTTATTGACTACATATTTGTAACTAGGGATTTTTACCACGGTTCTCACAGGGTCGAGCAATGGAGACAAAGTGGGGAGACCATAATGCTCTAATTGCAGTAGGCAACTTTCCAGTGCTTAAGTCAAAAACCCATGCTGATGTTTTTTTAAGTGAAGACCAAGGGCAGCCTTAGGTTCCTTCAAGAACCAAGCAAGTCCAAGGCCGTCATTGGTGTGCTGTTACCCAGCACACCAATGACGGCCTTGGACTTGCTTGGTTCTTGAAGGAACCCAATGCTGCCCTTGGTCTTCACTTAGAAAAACATCAGCATGCTTTCATGGGCTGTTTGGCAGATGTGAGTGGGGATGTTATGTTAGTTCATTATGAGCATCTATGCTCATGCATTAGGACCCACCTGCTGAAGCCTAGTTGGCACTCTCAGAAGTGCCCTCGATAGTTCGTTAGGCATTATTCAGCTGCTAATCGTCGTTTAAAGAAGCGCTTTTAGCAACACCTAAAGACCCCTCTTGAGGTTCGTGTGGCTAGAAAGGTTTATCAAAGCACTCTGAAGTTTATAAATAGGCATTGAACAAAAGGGATTGGGAATACCTGGAATCTGCAGCGCTAAGGTACAATACTAAAGTGTTTTGGAATTTGGTCAGGTAAAGGGATGCCCGGCCAATTCCCCTTGTTGTGTGATGCATCTGGCTCAGAATGGGTCAAGTATTTTAGTTCTATCTACCATCTAGTAGAAGAGAAGGGTTTGGGAGACCTTCTTCAGGAAAAACTGAATATATGACATTACAACGCAAGCCATTACAACGCATGCTTTTACAATGCGGTTTTTACAACGCAAGTACCATTACATCGCATGTTTTTACAACGCATACCATTACAACGCAAAATAATGTTAAAGCATTAAATGAACCATTACAACGCAAACATTTACAATGCATACTAGTACAATGCATACAATTACAACGCATTTTTTTTGTAAATGTATAATAAACCACTGGGACGGGGTGCAGGGAAAATAGGGGTTTTGGGTGGGATAGTGTATTAAAACACGGATACTTAAAATTAATACTAAGGGCCGGATTCCGATGTTGTGTGGAAGGCCTCCGAATTGGATTTGGCTTTACCGGATTTGATTCGTAGCCCTTGTTTACGACCGATTTGTACACAGGTCCGAACGACCAAGTACGATGCGAAGTTCGCGTACGCGCCGACCGAATCGTTTCTGGGTCCCGAACCTGTCCGTACGACTCGTACGTAGACGAAACGTGCCGCGCAATGGAGCCGGATTCCAACCGAGCGAGTACGATGCACAATCCGGACAGCCGCTTCGCCTTGGTCTCAGCGATACGAAACGGCTGTCGAAAGCGTACTTCGGGGGGCCGTACCAGGCCCCCCTTCACCCGGGGCCCTCCGAATCTGTCACGGGGGGATGCCCATGGGTCCCCCGATCCAAGCATGCACAATGTGGCGGTCACCATGGGGTGTCCGCCACAGGGTGTACGCTTTTCCCCACCCACCCCTTTTTTGCTAAGGGTGTCTCTGTAGGCGTCTGTACGCAGGATCCCATAGAGTTCAATGGAAGTCCGAGCGAATCTAGTCCGTATGCTTACGGACGCATCGTACTCGCTCGCTCGGACTCCCGGAGCACGTTTCGTCTGCAAAAGCCCTCCGGATCCGAGCAGTACGGAGGGCTTTCCGGACGGGATCGGAATCGGGCCCAAAGTAGTTAAATTAATACTCGAGTACTAAAATTAACACCCATGTATTAATTTTTTAAAGAAAATCTTCTACTAACCAATGGGACGGGATGCAAAGAAAAAAGGGGTTTTGGGTGGGTTAGTGTAATAATACACGGTATTTTAAAATAGTACTAAATATTAAAATTAATATTCGAGTACTAAAATTAATATTCGTGTATTTTTTGCAATCTTGGACAATAAAAATAAAAAATATATATACCTCTATTAAAAGATTTTAATTTATATAATGCACAAATATTTATCACACATATAACATTTTATAATTACTAAATAAATAACAATATAATATTGTAACGAACATTTAAATTAAATACACATATTGAATTTTCAAAAATAATTTCAAAAGTACGAGGACCCCAAAAAACGTACATTAACACACTTTAACTTACTAAAATATCTACCATTATTTAAAGAAAATATTAAACATAATAAAACGCCAATAACACAATACTAATCGAAAACCAAACAAATAATCCACCATTTTAAACTTCTCAAACGAAAGTCCTACAACACTTTCTATGAAATCACCTTGACCCGCAGGTCGCAAAAATGGCGGACATAACATAACATATATTAAAAAAAATAACGAACATTTATAAATCTAAAAAAATAATTACAGTTTTACACAACATTAAAAAGACGACAAAAAAATATACACAAACCATATTTTGTTTACAATTAACGTACACCACAAAAAAAGTATAAAAGCAGCCGTCCACCATTTTAAAAACAGTAATAAACTGACTGCCAGACACACCACACGCATTTTGCCTGCCAGAAAATTATCGACCTCAAACGGTGCCATCGACCGTTCCAAGAAAGTTAACCCTATATTAAATATAATAAATTAACAAATTAATCCAAGCATAATTTTAATCACATATACCATTTAAAATATCTTACAGCTTTTTTCGATACATTTTCAAGGGTACATTAAGCACAATCGAAAACACAGTCACAGAAGAAATATATGATGTGAGTAAACAAAACTTTATATGTTTAAATATTCAATGTTTTTAAATAAAAAAAAAACATTTATTAACATTTAAAAAGATTAGAATATTGTAAAGTTTAAAACTAATAATACTACTCTAACAGATGCTTGCCTCAGAGAAATGAATGTATTGTGGTGGGGGCAAAACTACTATTCCTACTCCGACGGGTGCTTGTCTCAGGTAAATTAATGGATAGTGGTGGGGGCCAAATTACTATTCCTACTCCAAAGGGTGCTTGCATCAGGAAAAGTGCTGGATAGTGGTGTGGACAAAATTACTATTCCTACTCCAAAGTGTGTTTGACTCAGGGAAAGTGCTGTAGAGTGGTGGTGACAAAATTACTATTCCTACTCCGAGGGGGGCTTACCTCAGGGAAAATGCTGGATAGTGGTGGGGTTAAAATTACTATTCCTACTCCAACGGGTGCTTACCTCAAGGAAAATGCTGGATAATGGTGGGGGCAAAATTACTAATCCTACTCCAAAGGGTGCTTGCCTCAGAGTAAATGCTGGATATTTGTGGGGATAAAATTACTATTCCTACTCCGAAGGGTGCTTGCCTCAAGAAAACTGCTGGATAGTGGTGGGGATAAAATTACTATTCCTACTCCAAAGGGTGATTGCCTCAGAGAAAGTGTAGGATAGTGGTGGGGTTAAAATTACTATTCCTACTCCGAAGTGTGCTTGCCTCAGGGAAAGTGCTGGATAGTGGGGCAAGGAAAATTACTATTTCAACTCTGACATATGCCTGCCTCAGAGAAAATGCTGCATAGTGGTGGGGATAAAATACTATTCCTACTCCAACAGGTGCTTGCATCAGGAAAAGTGCTGGATAGGGGTGTGGACAAAATTACTATTTCTACTCCAAAGTGTGCTTGACTCAGGGGAAGTGCTGGATAGTGGTGGGGTTAAAATTACTATTCCTACTCCAATGGGTGCTTAACTCAAGGAAAATGCTGGATAGTGGTGGGGCAAAATTACTAATTCTACTCTAAAGGGTGCTTGCCTCAGGGTAAATGCTAGATAGTGGTGGGGATAAAATTACTATTCCTACTCCGAAGGGTGCTTACATCAGGGAAAATGCTGGATAGTCGTGGGGTCACAATTACTAATCCTACTCCAACATGTGCTTCCCTCTGGGAAAGTGCTGGATGTTGTTTTTAGGTTCAAAATATTTTTAAAAATATGATTCTTTTTTAAACATTTTTATATATCAACAGATCACTACAGCATCAAAAATCAGCTGTAAATAAAAAATTACCATATATTTTCTTGGAAAAGAATCAACAGAAGACCATCAGAAAATTATTTAAAAAGGTAATATTTATTTAAAAAATATACACAAAAAATGACAAAAGCAATGATATTGTATGATAAGACAAGTTTGCTAAATAGAATTACATCCAATTTACATTTTTTAAACAATGTAAATATATTTTTTCTTCCAGATTTTACTACTTTAAACATCATACATTTTCTAAAAGTCAAGCTTAAAAACAAGAAACATCACAAGGTAATTATTACATCAAAAGATATGTCAATAAAGTTTTTGAACAGAAAAAAAATTATATTTTAAAACAACAAAATGCTCTTCTCTAAAACAATCATACTTTTTGATGGTAAATAAATATGTCAATCTTCTCATAAATAATATTGCAAAATAAACACAAATGTATTTGTTCTGTAAAAGACAAAAAGTATTGTAAAAAGGCAAAACATTAACCTGTTCTTCCATTACCAACAATATATAATTCTATTTCAGGTGAAAATTTTTACAATTATCACAAACCCCTAACAATTATTTTTTTTCTACTATTTCAGACCACAATAAAATTCAACCTGGTCAAGAAGCAGAAAACGACAAGAAAAACCTTTCAAAAAAGGTAAGACAACAAAAAAATTAAACAATAAAATTACTTTACCATGTTTCTCTCCCTAGTAAACTTTATTTAAATAACATAAGACTGATAATACACATAAAATCTTTTTCCTTTCAGAATCAACTAATAAACAAAACCGTCCACCAAAGTAAAAGCATCAATAAACATCTAATCAAAAAGTAAGGGGCCTATTACGATGGCGGTCGGAGGAACCATCGCGGTGCTGGCGGTGGCGGAAAATGCTTTTTTCCGCACGCCAGCAGCAGTCCTCACGCCCGCCATATTAGTATGGCCAAACATAGCCCATTTCCCGTCCGCCGCGGTGTGACGCGAGCCGCCATCAAAGTGCGCCCGCCACCGCGGCGGTGGGAGCCAATGGAGGCTCACCGCCGTGCGGAATGACGTCCTGACCGCCGTACAAATCAGGATGCCCCAAACAGCCAGTCGCACCGCAGCGGAGAAACCGGCCAACCAGAGACGGCGGAAGCATCACAGCGGAGCGCGAAACCAGAGTCCCGGTCCCTTCCACCCGGTTCCGACCGCAATGGATCCAGCTCTACTCGTCTTCCCGGCGCTGTACCTGATACATCACCAGCAACTCATGGCCCGTCGTGGACGACGCCGTAGGTACGCAATAACACAACTCCGCACACAACCACAACACACAAATCATGGGCTGATATAGGGTTCCTGTCCACACCAGACACCCTGGTGGGGACAGGAACACATCCACAAGTGTACCCACACATGTCCTACCTGTCACCAAATCACCCCTCCACATCCAGGTCACCCATCTACCGTGATCATGACGTCCTGGTCACGTCACCGCAGCGGTGAAGACGTGGGAAAACATGCGCACAATGCAGAAGGCAGGGCCAGCGCCAGGCATGGGCAGTGCACAAAGACCACAGGGCCACACCTCCACCCTCCACACACCAGGCCCCCCCCATGAAGGGACATGCCATGTGCCCCTCCTGTGCTCCCCCATGCACAACAACAAGTAAGGTGAACCCACACCCTACACCACACACCAAACAACTATGGAGACAGCTACACCAGGAGTGGCTGCAGAGGAACACACAGCACAGAAGCACAGGGCCAGGGCAACCCACACACCACAACAACACCACACACATGGCAAGAAAACTGAGTCCAAGCAGAAAATGAACACACAGACAGATAATGAACAATCACTCCACTGGACACACAGCCTGCCAAGTCACACAGACATACCCCACACTGACACACAGCCACATACACAGACCACATGCCAGCAGCAATGGAGTACAACATATAGGAAAGCTAAAGTGAGGTGCCCACAATTGGAAGGCCAAGGAGCTAACTACCAAGCATGTGTACATCACATGCAAGACAAGGAACATATAAGAACACACTCAGCCCATCAAATCACACATGGCTGGCACAGTGAGTGAAGTCAAACCACAGTCACCTCAGTGCAACAACTCAGGGAGACAGCAAGCAACCCATGGATAGGCACAGGGATGAAAGGAAGGCCCTGAAGTCAAACAGTGAACAGCCACACATATGTATCCAACTACTTGACAGGAGCATGTCAGCAGCACAACACACAGGGCCTATTGATACACTCCATGACTGTCAAACACAAGTAGGAATCTTCACATATACCCCCCCATCACACCTGCAGCACACAACACCAGTGTCAGACACACAGAAGGGTGTCAATAATGTCCAGTCGATATACAGACAAACAATCACACTCCCTGGGGGTACCCACAAACATCACACACACACAGGGATGCCAGAACCAATGTCTGCACAAAAACAACAGCCAAACACATAACTCAACAAGAACACACACAGAAGCACAACAAGACCAGACATGACCTGTGCAGCCAAACTGTGGAAAGGCAATGAGAGCACAGACAGAACAGGAGTGCACAACCTCATCAGTCAGGAACAATGCACATACAACATACCACAACACAGACAAGAAGTGCACCATCACAAAACAATCATGGACACAAACTGGGAGAAATGGGCCTACAATGACACACAGACAGACATACCACACCACCCATCAAGTCAACATGATGTCACAGTGTACCACATGCCTGCACATGCACAAGAATGACAAGAGACAGCTCAGATATGAGAGGAGAAAACAACAAGGACGCACCTAACACAAGCACAGGAACTAGAATAGACCTAAGTTCATGTGACAGACACACAAGTAAGGGACACCACACTGGCAACACACATCTGAATGAAACACACCACACCAACAAAACACACACACTGACATGCAAATAGAACACCACACACAGAGCATCTGTCATCTGCAAGAGACAACACAGCCCAACACTGCACACAGCCACATCAAACACACAACAGATGCACATGCCAATTAATCACATTGTAAACACAGCAGGACATCAGGGGATGCACACCAGGCAAGGACAAGGCAACATACACCCACAGCACTGCATGCACACCAAGCAGTGTGTGCACACCAAACATACCAGTCCCACACAGATATGAGTGACACACCATGAACACCCACAACAACAATCAAAACAGCACACTGACAACATCACACCCAGGAAGTGAAGCAGTACATCAGCAAACACACATACATCTAACGCAACACCCACAGATGCACAAGTCTGGGACACCAAAGTGGAAACAACTTGACCAGAGGACTGTGCAGCACAAACAGTTGACCTGCATATGAGCAACCATGACTGCTAAACAGTACAAGAAAATCACATATAACCAATTGGGAAAATGTCCTGAGTGGCACATTGGTCCTGTGCAAAGATCTGCACCACAAAGCACAGTGTTACAAATGAAGTGATGGGGAGGCACACACACAGGCAACTCAAGGGGACAGCTGACATGAAAGTGAAGTGGTGTGTACATCAGTAGTGGACATGGCAGGAGTGTACCATACACAAATAGATGGAGTGCAGACTCACAATGGGTAGGCATCTGAAGCACAGATGGGGGATGGTATGACACCACACACCACATGCCATACTGGAGGCAATAAAGCCCCATGTGACAGCAATGCATGAGAAAACACACCCACAATGTCAGTGTGGCTGAGCAGGGATGCACAGTGAGTATAAACAGCATCAAGACACATGAATGATCAACAAAACACAACACTGACTTGCCAGTCACATACTCTGCATACTCACAATTGCCAAAAACAACAAGTAGGAGTCAGGCAGAACTGCAAGGACACACCAACACACTGCACAGTGCACAACATACAACACACACATGTGCACACAATCACAATCACAGGGCTGAACAATTACACAAACAGGCACTCTACTCCTGGGTGACACGTGTGTAGTTGACATTGCAGGTGCACACACACATCAACACTCACAACAAAGTCACCACCTTCACACTGCACACTTCTTGACCACCCAAGTGCACACATTGAAAGTAACCCATGTGACTAGGATGACTGACCATCACAAGATGACTATACACCTACACTGCTGGGCACACATAAAGTAAGATCACACATACATGATGACCCTGGCCAGCCTGCCTGCAATCCTGTGGATAGAATCCCACTCTGTGCTGGCAGTGCCTCCAAACCTGACATGTGTACAATATAGCTAACATGAACAAAGAATGAGAATGACAACAGTATTTCATCTAAAAAACCACCATCATTGCACCCACAAGTATCAGAGGCAGGAAGAACTGAAGTCCCTGTCACCCCTGTAAAAACTAGAAAAAGTGAGACAAGCCATTGGCAAAGTTGAAGTGGCATACAGAGCATGTGGCACAGTAAACCATACACACACAGAAAAAACTTTAATCAGTAAGGACACTGACAAAACAGACAACAGGAGCAACTGTCTTTATTCACATATTGCACAGATAGGCACCAATATTAGACAAGAGCAAGGCCAGTGGCCAGCACAAAGTGCAGAGTAGTTACATGAGAAGCTGCACAGGCAAGGTGCAAACAGCAGTGAACAACAAGGCCAGTGGCCAGTCCAATGTGCAGAGTAAGTCCATGAGAAGCTGCACAGGCAAGGGGCAGACAGCAGTGAACAACAAGGCCAGTGGTCAGTCCAATGTGCAGAGTAAGTCCATGAGAAGCTGCACAGGCAAGGGGCAAACAGCAGTGAACAACAAGGCCAGTGGCCAGCACAAAGGGCAGAGTAATTACATGAGAAGCTGCACAGGCAAGGGGCAGACAGCAGTGAACAAGAAGGCCAGTGGCCAGTCCAATGTGCAGAGTAAGTCCATGAGAAGCTGCACAGGCAAGGGGCAAACAGCAGTGAACAACAAGGCCAGTGGCCAGTCCAATGTGCAAAGTCCATGAGAAGCTGCACAGGCAAGGGGCAGACAGCAGTGAACAACAAGGCCAGTGGCCAGTCCAATGTGCAGAGTAAGTCCATGAGAAGCTGCACAGGGAATGTGTGCGACTGTACCCTGCCATGGTCAGCAACACAGTCAGGGGGCTAACAATGGGCAGTACAGGCACTGCTGTGGGAGAGACAGGTGTTTGAGGGGGACTACCACTCAGACTTGGCTGTCAGTCAGACTGGGAGCTGGCTGTGTGTCGGGGACAGTTGGAGGACTTGACCGGGGAGAGAGAGGCCCAGCTGAGGTAGAGGCATCAGTGGCTTGGGAAGCCGGAGAGCTGCTTGGACCAGGGAGTGTAGTGGCACGTGGAGGTGAAGTCATGCTGCCGTGAGACACAGTGTGGGTGGGAGATTGTGGAGGGGTGCCCTTCCACTTCTTGGGGAGTCGAAATGGCTTCCCTGTCTTGGGCTTACTGTCAAGTGGTGCGGACACAACAGGCACACCCACCACCAAAGCTGCATCAGGTGCAGACGGTGGCCCTCCCTCTGGGGACATGCTGGATTCAGCTGTTCACTTGGCCTGGCCTGGCCTTTGCCCCTCCATCCCCTGTTTACCAGGTTTTCCCCCTACCGTGCCCTCCTTTCCCTGCTTCACAGGGCTTTGGATGGGAGTTGAGGTTGTGGGTGAATCTGCCTTGGAGCTCTTCTTATGTGTACTTTTAGCAGGCACCACCTTCTCAGCGGGCACGGAAACTGTCTGCTTGTCTTTGCGAGACGCTTTTGGGACAGGAGAGTCCTTGGCTGGGGATGCCTCTGAGGCATGTGACCCTGAGGTCTGCTTCTTGGCTTTGTGGCCCTTGGTGTCGCATGACGGGCTTATGTCTTTGCGCTCTGGGGTGGCTTTAGTTTTCTGTGGGGATGGTGTCTGCGCCCTGGACCGCTTGGGCTGCTGCTGCTGTGTGCTGCGTGTGCTGTATCTTGACCTTGAGGTCTGTTGTGTGTGGTCACTATCGTCAGATGTGGCCACTGGCAGGGGGGTGGACAAAGGGACTGGAGCTGGACTCCGAGATTGTGCCAGTTGAAGGGCTGCCGTCACTGCGGAGGACAAAGACTGGACAGTCAGGTGTAGCCCACCCACGTCTGAATGTATGCCCTCCATGAAAGCAACCACCTGTGCCAACTTTTTGTCGTGGTCTATGAAGGCATTGAGGAGAGCTGTCTGGCCCACACACAGCTGGCGCAAAAGGTCGACAGACTCAGCACTGATGGCAGCAGGGGGGAAGGGGCAGGGGCAGCGATGCCTGGGGTCAAGGACACTCTTCCCTGCTTACTGGTGCGAACACGGGCAGCAACAGTGGAAGTAGCTGGGAGGGTGGGCACTGTACGCTGTGTGGTGGAAGAGGAGGCAGAGTCCCCATTCCCTGTGCCCGCCAACATGGATGCGTCACCGCTGGTGTCATATGACGTTGATCTTTGCATCTCTGGCTGTGATTCCTCCAGCAGACTCATGTCCCCCTCCGAGTCGCTGGTCACATCTGTGTCACTGTGCTCGTGTGCAGCTGTTGTGCTTGATGCCTCACCACTGGTGTCCGTCCCCTGTCCTTCCGTGCCCACGGGAGATGCTGCATGAGAGAGAGAGATGTAGGGTCAGTTCATTGGCATCAACAGAACAAACATATGCAAGCAAAGCATCACTGAAGATGAAGAAATCTACATGTTGCACACCACCCTATGCAACGACATTGTGCACCCTCAATTTTGAACTCGAACAGTGCGTGTAAACAAGAAAACCAGGCATAAGTGAGCCATGTGATGACCACACAGCACAATATCCTGCCGGTGGCTCCGTTCAACCAGACACACAAATAGCTCTGAGCACACCTAGGGCCCTGATGTGGCCAAGGATGAACCCCACAACATGTTGCCACTGTCATATCTGGATGGAGCAGAAGGGGACAACACAGATACAGACTCCAACATAACAGTCCACAATGGCCATGAGCTCATGCCATCCACCATGTTGTACTTTGGGGCACAACTACTGTAGCACATTTGCGTCAGATGTCTAAGCCTTACAAATCTGAGGACAGGCAATGCACGCATTGATGAAAGCACACTCAGATTAGGCACGCTGCATTTCCTTTCCATGTGATTTCCCAGACTACCCCAATGCAGACGATACCTGAAGCCCACGACTCAGAATGCAATGTCAATGCCCAGTACTCAAATCACACTAGGAAGTACAGGTAGGGCAAATGCATGACAGCTGCACCCAGCACAGAGGCCACTTACAAGCCACTGCATCACACTACCAACATCACATAGCCCAGCACTGTCCCAGGCTGTGAACACATGTAGCCACTCACAGCCAAAGTCACCCTTCCCAGAATACTCACACCTAGCTTGCTGCTGATGCTCCTTCAAACGTGCATCCAGCTCAGGCTGTGTCACGGCCAAGATGCGGGCCATTAGTGGTGTCATGCTGCACTGCTCCAACCTGCCAGTCCGAGGGAGGAGGCCCAGCGTCATCTCCGCCACGTTCTTGCTCAGCCGGCAGATGTCATCCCACCTCTTGTGGCAGTGGTTGTGCCGTCGGTTTGAGACACCCACAGCCCGCACCTTGCATGCAATGGCCCTTCACATGCCCTTACGCTGGTGTACTTTGAGCTGCAGGCATGGGAGACAAGAGGGGGAAAACATCAGTGACACAGTGTTATGTACCAATATCTCTCAGTACAGTAGCATGATACTGACTCATACCAAATCCACAGATATGTCTAACAGAGACAAAATGCATCTCACATAGTACATCAGCATGGAAGACTCATACGCAAATGCATGCAGGTATGAGGGTGGACACAGTACCTGTCCATCTCATACACATGCAGGATGCCAACACAGAAAGCTATGTGTAGGCTGCCCACATCTACTGTCCATTTTGAGGGTGAGCAAGACATACATGACAGTTCAATATATGTACGGGGGAAGACTCACTGTGTCCAACACTGCGCAGCCCTCAATGTCCTTGCCCTGTGAATGGCTCACTGTGGCATGGAGGTCACATTGAGGGACATGATCCTACAAACCCACACACTCTCACAGGGCCTGTCGTGTGCAATCTATAGGGCTGAGATGGCTCTTTGATGGAGAGTCCTTGAAAAAACACACATGTGACACTCTGTTTATTCAGTGATGTGTCCTTGTCTGCTTGGGCAGTGACTGTGCAGGCCAGGTGTGATCACACTGAGGTCCAACGTGGGGTATCAGCAATGTCACATGAAGGGACAATTTGAGAGCGTGAACAGTGCCTACACATGCTAGTCTGTACACATGCTGGTGGAAATGGAAGGGGCTGTGCACAATAGTACGGCAATCAGCTGTGTCATAGGTGAATGACCACCAAGAGTGTCACCCTCGGGTATTGACGTCCTGAGCATAGTGCTGAACTATAGATGATGCCAATTGTGAGTCAGACACAATTCCATCACTACCCTCTGGACGAAAAGCCTTGCTAAGGCCACAGATGAGCCTGTGAAGGGCATCAGGGACCCACACAGCCAGTCACACAAGCAACTACTGTCCTGACTCCTGCATTACCAACTTGCTGCGTCACTGTATGGCTGACAAGACAATACATGTCCCTCCAGTTCTGATGTTCAGGCAGGGAAATGTGTGAAATAGGCTACACACCCCATTCACCTGGTGATAGCATGCAAGGCAGTGCATGACACAAACCCCCACTTTCAGGCACATACTGCACCACATCAACATCATGTGTGCACCCCCTGCACTCTCACTTCTGCTCTGAACCACTTACCACGACGTTTGGAGCACCATATAGCCTCCCATACTGTGTGAGCACCTTGTCCACCAGGACCTCCAGCTCCTCGGTGGTGAAGGGACTGGCACGGATCTTCTAAGTCCTCAACATCACTGTGTCCAGGAGACAGGAGCAGCAGCAGTTGGTGGTGAGGGGTGGCAGGCAGCAGGCTCTGGAGACAGGAGCAGCAGTAGTTGGTGGTGAGGGGTAGCAGGCAGCAGGCTCTGAAAGCTGTGGAAATGTGAGGCTCTCGCCCACACATATATAGCCCCCTGGGGTAGTTTCAGTGGTTCTAAGCTGCTGCAATTGGTGTTTCAGATCAGCCTTTTTCAAATGCATCCAATGACCGCCTCCGCGGTGGCGGAGCACGCCTCCCGCAATTTTCAAAATAGCATTAGGCTACTGCGATTGCGGTTCCCATTGGCTGTGAGGGCATGGTCCATGGCGGTGACACACCGCAGGGGACAGGCTGGCGCTACCGCGGTCGTGTATCTTTCAATTGCATCCAATGACCAGCTCCGGGGTGGCGGAGCACGCCTACCGCGATTTTCCAAATAGCATTAGGCTACCGCGATTGTGGTTTCCATTGGCTGTAAGGGCATGGTCCATGGCGGTGACACACCCCAGGGGACAGGCTGGCGCTACCGCGTTCGTGTATCTTTCAATTGCATCCAATGACCGGCTCCGGGGTGGCGGAGCACGTCTACTGCGATTTTCAAAATAGCATTAGGCTACCGCGATTGCGGTTCCCATTGGCTGTAAGGGCATGGTCCATGGCGGTGACACACTGCAGGGGACAGGCGGTATCCACCGCAATATGTGTGCCATGCCTTGCTGAGAATGACCGGGATTGGGGTGGCGGAGCATGCCAACCGCCATTTGGCCATGTGTATATGCCAGACACTACCGCGATTGTGGCGGGGGCATTGGCGGTGACAGACTGCAGGGGGCAGGCGGTAGCCACCGCGATATGTGTGCCATGCATTTGAGGCAGTGACCGTGATTTGGGTATCAGATCACCTTGACAGAACTTACGGACACGTCATGCAGTGTCAATGGCCAAAGGCAAGTCCTCCACACTGCACAGTAGACACATGATTCATGGCACAAGATTGTGCACTCAATGCCAATTTGACCTTTACCCCACTGCTGACTGCACATGCCATGTTGTTGTATAGGATTAAGAACATTGGCATGGACTCACTCACATGTCACTTGTGTTTTTCTGGGCATGTACACAGAACAGTGTTGTGATGGGCTCTACAATGGGTACACATGTCAATGTGTGAAAGGGCTGAGCAACTTACAGTGATGAATGTCTCACTACAGAATGTGCAGATTTGACTGTCTACTTTTCCTGGCTCATGCACATACTTGGCAATAAACACACAGTGTTGGGTCATTGTGTGGTTGATGTGTGCCCTGTGTGACTTACACAAGAAGGTGTGGCAGTTACAGCAGCTATGTAGGAGACAGTAGTGTTGCAGTTTCACACATATGCTTTTGGTACTACTCTCTCGGCTGCCCATGCAAGATGTGGCCATGTCCCTTTGTGCATTCACATAGTCGGATATTGTTTGTCAGATGCTAGCTGTGTGAAAAGTGGACAGGTGTACGGATGGTGTATCTGAAGGTGTCCCTACAAGTAAGTTGTTTTGTAAGGTGTACTGTGGTGCTAGTCATTGTTTCCATTGTGTCAGTCAAAACGTAAGATGTCAGACACATCTCCTGGTGTATTGCTTTGACATGTGTCCTCTTTCATCTCAACTAGGAGGAGACCAAATCTGCATCGTCCCTTCACTGTGCTGGCACACATGGAGGATGAGGAGGTCATACGGAAATTCCGGCTGGATCGGGACACCCTCCAAGACCTATGCGCTATGTTGGAGCCCCACCTGCAGCCTCGCAGGACATATCCGGGTGCTTTCACAGCAACGTCGAAGGTGATGGCGGCCCTGCATTTTTTTGCTTCTGGATCTTTCCAGCACACGGTGTCCAGGTCAGGTGGGATGTCACAACCTATGTTCAGTATGGTGCTATGGGATGTCCTGTCCGCTATGATGATCTACAAGGACAGATATATCCATTTCCCCAGGAGGCATGAATTGGCGGCTGTGAAGGGCGATTTTTATGCACTTGGGCATATCCCCCATGTTGTTGGTGCCATTGACTGCACACATGTTGGCCTGGTTCCACCACAGGCATGGGAGCACATCTACAGGAATAGGAAACATTTCCATTCCATCAATGTGCAGGTGGTGTGCCAGGCTGATATGATCATCTCACACGTCTGTGCCAAATTTCCTGGCTCCGCCCATGACTCCTACATCATGCGTAACAGCATTGTGCCACAGCTGATGGATAATCTGCGCCCGGAGCGTGCATGGGTTGTGGGGGAGTACGCAGTGTCAAGTAGCGTGCTGTGTGTGTGACATGTTGTCCTCTGCCACAGTTGTATTACAAAGTTGGTCTGTGTATCTCCCACCTAGGTGATTCTACATATCCCAACCGTCCTTGGTTGCTGAGCCCACTGCGAAATCCCAGGACCCCAAGTGGACTCCGCTACAATGATGCCCATGGGAGGACACGTCGTGTGGTGGAACGTACTTTTGGTCTCCTGAAGTCAAGGTTTCGCTGCCTGGACAGGACCAGAGGTGCATTGATGTACTCGCCCAAGAAGGTGTGTCAGATTGTAGTTGCATGCTGCATGCTCCACAACCTGGCCTTGCGCAAGGAGATCCCCCTGCTCCTGGACGCTGATGAGCAGCCGAGGCCCCCGCCTGCAAACCAACCCATGTCCAGTGACGAGGATAGTGGAGAGGAGGAAGGTGTCAACCTGCGTCAACAGCTCATCAACCGCTACTTCACTTGAAGGTGAGTGACAATGTACAACAGACCCATTGTCTGCTGATGTTGTTGTTGGTGAAAAGGTCTATGTGAGCTTTGTGACTGCAGGCTGTTGTTGACTCAGTGCTGGCTGCCAACGTTTCTTGGACAGGGTAGTTTGCCACAGTTCCAGGATGTATCTGTCAGTACTGTTGCTCATTGTGATGTGTGCATGTTGGAGTGCCTTGATGACAGGTGTTGTGTGATGGCTGTGATGCCACCGCATGACTAGTGAATATTGTTATGTTGTGTTTTTCCAGGTCCCATCACCCTCTCCTTGCCTACAAACAATCCGTGCTCCTGGTACATTGTACTCATGGTGAACATTGCACATCCTGTGATTAAAACACGGAGCAGACACAACAACATTGGTGTGTAAGGAGTGTTTATTTACAATGGGTACATGTGACAGTGGAGTGCATATTTACCAAAAGGTGAATGGTGAAGCAATGAGTTGTCAGTGATGGAAGGTGAGACAATCAAGTAGTCACCACATAGATGTGGTGACCCAGTCCAACAGACGGATGACATTCACATGACAGGGTGGGGAAGGACAGTCTACGAAGTCTATGGCAGGGTGAAGAGGGGTGCCATCATGGCTGGCTCCTTGACTGGCGTTTGGCAGGTACTTTGCCACGGGATACTCCCAGGGATTTCTTAGGACGGCCCCTTGATCATTTGGCAGGGGGGCCTCTGCTGCAGGGCCAGTGGGGTCTGAGGAGTCCCCCCTCTCTGTGGCGTCAGGGGAGGGTGTGGAACTGTCATCCTGCGGGCCACCAGAGGGAGGTAGAGGTGTTGTTTGTGCCGCAGGCCTGGCCCTCAGTACCGCCACTAGCTGGCCCAAGAGGTCCACGATTTGGCGCCTGCGGCTGTCTATGGACCTCAGCAGCAGGCGGAGCTTGCGTGAATCTTCCTGTGCCTGGCCCGTTTGTCCCTACGCCCGTTCATAGGCCCCAATGACTCTGGTGATGTTGTCCAGGGCTTCGGTACCAGTGTCCGTTTGGCTCAAACTCCTCCTTGCCCTCCCATCTGCCCTGCTGTGACAAACCTGTTGCCTCACCACTGCACGCACATGCATACTCTCCCTGCCCTCCTCTGTTGTTGGGATGGGGTGGTCATCCTCTGGGGCAGGCAGCACTGGTGGTTGTGGTTGTGGTGGTGAAGACCGCAAAGGTCGTTCCAGCAGGGGTCAGCGTGGTTGTTGTTGTTGCTGATGTGGTGGGGGGGACAGTGGGGACCTGGGACCTGTTGCGCCCTGGCATGCCAGATGGGCCGGCTTCAAGCTCCGCATCCTCGAAATCCAGGGAGTCATCATCAGTGAGTCCATGTTCCAGGGGTGGAGGCTGGCTCTGCAGGTTGGTATTGTCATCCTCTGCAGTCAGTCCTTGGTCACCTGTGGGACAGAGGGGAAATGGTAACTGACGGGCACCCCTCAGGCTTGTTGTTCAATGTATCTTATTTACAGGTAAGGCAACACACAGTTTACTAGTTTGCACATTGCATGTCTGCACAGTAAGGTGCATCTTGACATGATGTTGAGGTACATACATCAATATTCAACAGTGTGACATGTCAATGGATACCATGCCCCACGTGCAAATTTTGTGATTACGAGGACATGTTGTCATCTGTCAACTGGCGGATATACGACTTGATGTGCAGCATCTTTGCTGATTACTCTGCCTGGCATGCGTTACATCTGCGCATGAACTTGCCATTGTCATCTCATGCATACCTTTGTCATGTCCTGTGCTTTGATTTGTTTTTTCTACAGACCATGCTTGCTTTGTTTTCATATGGCCCTTCAAGCTCAGCCCACATGGATCTTACAGGTAGCATTCAGTGCTGTACATGTCTGTGCCCGGATTCACTTCAACATGGTATTTGGTGAGTCAAACCTTTGTTTCTGTGACAGTTACATACGCTTAGCTGTCTGCACACTGTAATTTGATATTGTATCTGTGTCAATTTTGTTGGGATGTGAGGGCTGGTGTTGTCATATGGCTCCATGCTTTTGGGAAGGAATGGTGGTGTGCATGCACTGTCTACTTACCTGTTCTGTTGTCACATTGGGGTGGAGTTTGTAACACATCTCTCTGGCTGTGTGTTTAAGTGCTACATCCTGCTCAGGGGTGGGACAGGGGGGCCTGGTGGGAGTTGTAGTGCAGGCCTCCCACCCCCAAGCAGCCCTCGCTGGGAAGATGGCTACCTACCTGTTGGGTCAAGGTGAACAATGCAATGGCTGCCACATGCTTCTGGGTGTGGGGGGGAGTGCTACATCCTGCTCAGGGGTGGGTAAGGGGTGCCTGGTGGGAGTTGTAGTGCAGGCCTCCCACCCACAAGCAGACCTCCCTGGGAAGATGGCTACCTACCTGTTGGGTCAAGGTGAACAATGCAATGGCTGCCACATGCTTCTGGGTGTGGGGGGGAGTGCTACATCCTGCTCAGGGGTGGGTAAGGGGTGCCTGGTGGGAGTTGTAGTGCAGGCCTCCCATCCCCAAACAGCCCTCCCTGGGAAGATGGCTACCTACCTTTTGTGTGAGGGGGAAACTTACAATGACTGCCACATGCTTCTGGGTGGGTGTGGAGTGCCAGAATCCTGCTCAGGGGTGGGACAGGGGTGCCTGGTGGGGGTTGTAGTGCAGGCCTCCCACCCCCAAACAGCCCTCCCTGGGAAGATGGCTACCTACCTGTAAGTTTGGTTGTTGTAATACGATGGCTGCCACATGCTTCTGGGTGGGTGTGGAGCGCTACATCCTGCTCAGGGGTGGGACAGGGGTGCCTGGTGGGAGTTGTAGTTCAGGCCTCCCACTCCCAAGCAGCCCTCGCTGGGAAGATGGCTACCTACCTGTTGGGTCAAGGTGAACAATGCAATGGCTGCCACATGCTCCTGGGTGTGGGGGGAGTGCTACATCCTGCTCAGGGGTAGGTAAGGGACACCTTGTGGGAGTTGTTGTGCTGGTTGCCTGGTCACATACAATCCTGTTAATGTTGGCTGCCTTTGGGGTGATTAAGATAGAGTGTATTTTACATCTGTGAGAGCTGTGTTGGGTATTGTGGTGTACATGAATGCATTTGGGCCTGGGAGAAGTTGCTTAGTAGTTGTGCAAGACAGTACATAGCAGTGTGATGAGAGACATTTGTTGGTATTTACTAGACTCCCCCCGCTATTCCTGTGAGACTCTCTGGGTGCAGTATGGCAAGCACCTTCTCCTCCCATGCAGTGAATGTTCTTGGTGGAATGGGAGGGCCACTGCCAGTCCTCTGAGCCAGCTGATGGTTCTTGTTCCTCTTCTTTTTGACGACACTCTTCAGGTCATGCCACCGCTTCATGATTTCCTGTTTGTTGCGTGGGGTGGTCCCTACTGCATTGATCTTGTCCACTATCCTTACCCACATTTGTGTTCTGGTGGCTAATGGTGTCTGTTGGACGAGGTTACCAAACAATTGTGGCTCTATTCGGATTATCTCATCTACCATGACTGTCAACTCACTGTCTGTGAATTTGGGCATTTTCTGTGGTGACATGGTGTGTGATGTGAAAAGGGGTTAGAGGTGCAGGTATGTAAGTGGTGGTGGTGATGTGTATGGTGTGTGACGTGCAAAGGGGTTGGAGGTGCAGGTGTGGGAGTGGTGGTGGTGATGTGTGTGGTGTGTGTGTGTAGTGATGGTGTGTTGATTTGCCTCCCCTTTCAGCTGTGGTGTTTGGCCCTTCACTTCTGGAGTATTGCAAAGGATTGTTGTCAGGGAAGGGGCTGGTTTTATGCTCAGCTATGTGGGTGTGTCAGAATGGGGTATTGCTGTCAGGTGTGTTGTGTGGGTTGTCCTGGGATTTGTAGTTTAGGAGTTGCCATGGGGGTGGGTCATTGGGGTGTGTTATGTGATTTTGGGGGCAGGGCTAGCTTCCTGTGTGCACTTGCTGGCCTTGTTGTGGGTTTTTTCTGTCGACCGCCATTTTTGTCACAGAGCGTCTGCAGCGGTGGCTATGCTACAGCCCTTCCGCCGGCTCTCCCATTCCTCACTGTTTGCGACCGCGGCGGTTGGGAACTGCGGAACGTACCGCTGTCAAATCGGGGGAATCCTAATTTCACGGGCGGTTACTCCACGTGCCTGGCGTTGGTTTTGGGTGTTTCCGCTGCGAATCCGACCGTCGCGGACGGTTTATCACCGGCTCCGCCCGCTGCAGGTGGATTTTCGTTGTCTCTTTCCGCCGCTGTCGGGTTTTAATGGCGGTTGATCCTAATCTGACCGCCGGTTTTGCCGCGGTACCAGCGGGCGGTTGTTTTCCGCTACCATGGCGGTCGGGGTTGTTTTCCGACCGCCATCCTAATAGACCCTTAAGAATTTAGAAATATTTAACTATAAAACAACTTAACCATTTTTCTCTCCCAATAAAGCTTTTTTTTAAAATAACATTTCTGCAAAATTTGAAATACAACTCGTTTATAACATTAAATATGACTTCAAAAGCATTTACTTTAAACAGTAAAATAAATTGCAGATATTGTACTGTATATTTTTCTTCAAAACAGGTAAACACAATAAATTAAAAATAAACTAACATTTTCTTTTTTTTTTGTTTCTTTTTAAATCCATAACAGAAAATGACTTCAAATCAAGCAAAATATATAACCTCCAGCCGGGGAAACTGTCTACTCAATCATAGTGGGTATGTTTATTGTAAGGAGAGACTAACTGAGCCCAGGTGTCATTGGAGGTGTGTGCAATACTACTCAACCCATTGCACAGGCAGAGCGGTTACTCTTGGTGACTCTGTTTTAAGCACCACAGAACATAACCACTCTGCCTCTGCAATGGAGATTGAGGTAAGAGAAACAATAAATGAAATTAAAGATATTGCATCCACCTCCAATGAACCCTGTGGTGCAGTTTTGAGGGAGGTAGCCCAACACATTCCACAACATGTTGCAAGTAGTATGCCCACAATTCCTAATCTAAGAAGAATTGTTCAACGTAAAAAACAGGCTAGTAACCCACAAAGAGTAACGCCCCAAGCCTTTTCTGACAGAAGCATTCCACCTGAACTCTCTGTAACTGTTACTAATGAACCATTTCTTTTGCATGACAACAAAAACCCTCAAAAGAGAATACTAATCTTTAGCACACCCCATAATCTGGTAAGGTTGGAGAACAGTGATATTTGGATGATGGATGGTACCATCCATTTACCCAAATATACACTATTCATGCATATATTAATAACGCAGTAGTTCCCTTAGTTTACAGTTTACTCCCCGATAAACAATACTCAACATACACTGAATTATTATCAGTGATAAAAGCTAAAACATCAAACAAAAGTCCTAGAAAAGTACTAATTGACTTTGAATTACCTATGATTAATACTATTACCAAATTGTACACGGGTACCCAAATTCAAGGATGTTTTTTTCACTTTTCACAGGCATATTGGCGAAAAATTTAAAAAACATCCTTAGTTGAGGATTATATATCAGATAGCAAACTACAGTTTGAACTAAAAAACTAACAGCCCTTTGCATTGTTCCTCCTAACAGTGTAGACGAGTACTACACTTCAATTACAGAATCTGAATACTTTACCTCAAACGAACATAAAAATATTCTGAAGACCCATGGATTGGCCATCTAAGCAGGTCGGGTCGCAGGAGGAAGCCACGTTTCCATGTGGAGTGGTGGAACTGGTACACGACCTGCTTAGAGGGAGGAGCAAAAACAAACAATGCCATAGAGGGATGGCACAACTCCTCCAATAAATCAATTGGCAAACCTCATCCTAATTTCTATCCTTTCTTGGAAATTTTGAGGAAAAGCAAAGTTTCCAAGAAATGAGAAGGTCGCAATCATTAACAGGTAGTCTGAACCCACGTATTTCTAAAAGACCAAAGGAAATGTCTGAAAGACTATTGGGTGCAATCCAACAGTTTACGTTGATAGTGGCTTCAGACTACCTTGATAATCTTGCACACATCCTCCATTTCTAACCTACACTATCTTCTTACTTGCCTGTTTTGCCCTAAAAAAAATAACACTAATTCATTTGGCATTTATAAAAAAAATATTAAAATTAATATTAAAAGTCGGGTCTCCTTACCTCTAGATGTCTTCCTTTTTCAACTCTTGGACTTACGTTCCATCCATTTTTTCACCAAGAGGCCTTTGTCTTTTTTAAATCCATTGCCAATAATCCACATCCCTTTTGGTAAATCCATGACCCGAATTTATCTTTTTAAATGTGCACATTTTTTACAAAAAATAAATCTGTGCATACCTAAAAAAAACACACCCCCAAAAAAATCCCGAACAAATTTAGGGGTCGATTACGATGGCGGTCGGAAAAACATACCGACCGCCATGGTAGCGGCAAAAAACCGCCCGCATGGCCACCGGGAAAAACGCCGGCTACATTACGATGAACCGGCACAATAATCCGTCCGCGGCGGCGGGAGACAACGAAAAACCGCCCGCACTCGCCGGACCAGCTGAAAATCCGACCGCAACAGCCGGATACTCAGCGGAAAAGCCAAGAACCGCCGCCATGCACACGGAGTAACCGCCCGTGACATTATGACAACCCCGCTACCACCATGGTACCTACCTATGAATCCGACCGCATCGTGCGCGAACAGTGATGAATCCGATAGGCGGCGGAAGGGCTGCAGCATAGCCACCGCTGCCGAGGAACCGCAAAAAAAATGGCGGACGTAGAAAAAATACGAAAAAAAATACAAACAATGCACACACTGAAGTAGACCTGTCCCAATACAAACCAAAAGTGCCCAATGACAACAGCCCCAGAAATTTCAAAATAACCAATCACAGGACAACACACACAATACACCTGACAGCAACATACCAGCTTGCCACACCCCCATAGCCGAGCATAAAACCAGCCCCTCCCTGACCACAATCCTTTGCTACACTCCACAACTGAAGGTCCCAACCCCAGAGAACAAAGGAGAGGCAAACCTGCACACAGCACCACCACAACACACACACCACCTACACCACCCACAACACCCACAACACCCACACAACTGCACCACAGAACATCTGCACAGCACACACCATGGCACCACACAAAATGCCAAAATTCACTGATGCAGAGCTTGCAGTCATGGTAGATGAGATAATAAGAGTTGAACCACAACTCTATGGCAACATGGTCCAACACACCCCATTAGCCACAAGAACCCAAATGTGGGTGAGGATAGTCAATAAGGTCAATGCAGTAGGGACCACCCCCGCAACAAGCAGGAAATACAGAAGCGGTGGCATGACCTGAAGACCGTGGTGAAGAGGAAGAGGGCCAAGAACCGTCAGCTGGCTGACGGGACTGGTGGAGGCACTCCCATCCCACCCAAACCATACAGTCCGTGGGAGGAGAAGGTCCTTGGAATCCTACATCCAGAGAGTCTTGAAGGAATCCGCGGGGGACTGGAAGCTGGTAAGTACAAACCAATGTATATCATCACATTGCCATGTACCGTCTTGCACAAATTCAAACTTACAACCCCTAGGCCAAAGGACATTCGTCTGACCCACAATACCCAAAACAGGTCACACAGGTGTAACCACCACTCAACCTGAAAAAGCACAAAGCTAAACAAAACCAACTGGGATGCATGTGTACAGACAAAAAGCACTACAACACACACCAGGCCCCCATCTCCCACCCCTCAGCAGGATGGAGCACCCCACCCAGAAGCATGTGTCAGCCATTGAACGCTCCCCCACCACCTAACAGGTAGGTAGCCATCTTCACAGGGTTGGGGAATGTGTATCTGGAGGCAGCACTACAACTCCCAACAGGCCCCCCACCCACCCCTCAGCAGGATGGAGCACCCCACCAAGAAGCATGTGTCAGCCATTGAACGCTCCCCCACCACCAAACAGGTAGGTAGCCATCTTCACAGGGATGGGGAATGTGTATCTGGAGGCAGCACTACAACTCCCAACAGGCCCCCTCTCACACCCCTCAGCAGGTTGGAGCACCCCACCCAGAAGCATGTGTCTGTAAGTAAAAACCAAAGTGACACTGCACAGGTAATCAGACAGTGCATGCACACCACCATCACTCAACAAAAGCATTGAGAGACATGACAACATGAGGCTCTACTTCACCCAAAAATAGAAAAGAAAAGCACAGCCATTGACAGGATGCAGACAGCTCAGCGTACGTAACTGTGACAGAAACAGGAATGTGACTCTCAACAAATATGTCCAAGCAAACGGGCCTCTGACATGCATCACCCAGACTTCCCTCTGTAGCGTACATGGGTGCTGATCATGAAGGACCATGGGAAAACCAAACTAGCATGGTCTGCTGTATAAAGAAATACAAGCACAGGACATGTCAACGGTATGCATGTGATGACAATGGCTAGTCCATGCACACAGGTAATGTCTGCCCGGCAGAGTGATCAGCAAAGATGCTGAACATCAACTTGTAGTCATGCCAGTTGTCAGATGACAACCTCACATTGAAATCACCAATACTAGACGTGTGGCATGCTAACCAATCACAGGTCACACCATTGTGAAATGATGAATGTAACTCCACTTCATGGCATGAGGCACATCACTGTGCAGACATACAATGTGTGAAAAAGGCAACTGTGTGTAGCATAACATGTAAATAAGAGACATCAAACACAGCAACCCTGAGGTGTGTAAGGCAATTACCATCTACTTCCTGTCCCACAGGTGACCAACAACTGACTGCAGAGGACGACAACCTCAACCAGCAAAGCCAGTCACCAGCTCCCGAACATCTCCCCTTGGATGCAGACTCCCTGGATAATGATGAGGAGGAGGACCAACCCGGACCATCTGGTGTGGCAGGGCGTAATGTGTCCCAGGACCCCACAGCCCCACCACCCTCAGCAACAACATCAACGCAGAGCCCTGCTGCAACGACCT
Source organism: Calotriton arnoldi (assembly GCA_963921515.1). Lineage (NCBI taxonomy): Eukaryota > Metazoa > Chordata > Amphibia > Caudata > Salamandridae > Calotriton > Calotriton arnoldi. The sequence continues at coordinate 84,538 of CAWUFW010008940.1, forward strand.
GTGCCACCACCACCTCCACCACCACTACCACTACCACTGCTGCCTGCAACACTCGCCCTGCTCCACAGGCCAACCAGACCACAACAACTGCGGAGGTACGGGAGAGTAGGCCGGTGCCCACAGGAGGGAGGCAACTGGGCCGTGACAGCAGGCCAGGTGTGAGGACAAGGCTGACCCAAAGGGAAGAAGACCCTGGCACTGAATCACTGGCACACATTCACAGAGTTGTGGGGGCCTATGAACACGCCCAGGGACAGTTGAGGCAGGCTCAGCAGGATGCCCGTGAGCAACAACAGATGCTGCGCTCAATTGACAACCGCATGGGCCAACTCGTGGCCTGCATGGGCCAAATCAGGGACCTCCTGGGCCAGCTAGTGGGGGTCCTCAGGGACAGGCATGCGGCACCGCCAACACCTACAGCTCCCTCCGTTGTGACGCAGGATGACAGACCCCCACCCTCCCCTGCGTCCAGCGAGCATGGGGACTCATCAGACACCACTGGCCATGCACCTGTGTCCCCCTGCCAAAAGAGCAAGGGGCCGCCCGAAAAAATCATTGGGAGCATCCTGTGGCAAAGCACCTGGCAAAAGCCAGTCAAGTAGCCAGCCATGATGGCACCCCTCTTCACCCTGCTGTGTACCCTGCAGACTGTCCCCACACACAATGCCGTGGGAAAGGAAAATGACTGTTGGACTGTGTTACCATACTGATCTAGTGTATACTCTATTGTCTCATCTACCATCACTGACAAATCTGTTATTCACCATTCACAAATCTGTAAATATCCACATCTACATCACATGTATCCACTGTAAATAAACACTAATAACGCACCAATGTAGTTGTCACTGTTCCATGTTCATCACAGTATGTTAACTCACACCCATGATTACAATGTCACAGGAGCAGGGATACTCTGCAGGCAAGTAGAGGCTGAAGGGACCTAGGAAAACACAACAGAACATCAGTTGCTACTCAGGTGGTGGACTAACAACCATCACACAACACAGCACATCAAGGTACGACAATCTGCACATGTCACAAGGAGCAACTGTACCAACATAGACATCAAGTAGCTGTGTCAAAAGATCCCTTGCCATACACATCTGCAGCCAGCACTGACTCTGCAACATGCTGTAGTCACAAAACTCACATACACATATTCACCAAGCACAACATCATCAGACAACAGCCAGTATTGACATTGCCACTGACCATCAAGTGAAGTAGTTGTTGATGAGCTGCTGACGCTGTCCAACACCTTCCTCCTCTCCACTATCCTCGTCACTTGACGTTTGGGTGTTTGCAGGTGGGGGCTGTGGCTGGTCATCATCATCCTGGATTAAGGGGATCCCCTTCCGCATGGCCAGGTTGTGTAGCATGCAGCATGCTACCACTATCTGACACACCTTGACGGGTGAGTACTGCAGAGCCCCTCCGGTCTTGTCGAGGCATCGAAAACGCGATTTCAGGAGTCCAAATGTTCGCTCAATGACCCGACGTGTCCTCCCATGGGCATTGTTGTAGCGCACTTCAGCTGGTGTCCTGGGATTGCGAAGTGGACTCAGCAACCAAGGTCCGTTGGGATATGCAGAGTCACCTAAGTGTGAAAGACACATACAGATTGAGTGTCTGACATGTGTCCGAGGACAGCATGGCACACAAACAGCACACGACTCGACCCTTTGTACTCACCCACAATCCATGCCCGCTCCGGCGCCAGATTGGCCATCAGCTGTGGTAAAATGCTGTTGCGCATTATGTGTGAATCGTGGGCTGATCCTGGAAACTTTGCACAGACGTGTGAGATGACCATATCTGCCTGGCACACCACCTGCACATTGATGGAATGATAATGTTTCCTATTTCGGTAAATATGCTCCCGTGCTTGGGGTGGAATCAGGGAAACATGTGTGCCATCTATTGCACCAACTACATTAGGAACGTGTCCAAGTGCATAAAATTCGCCCTTCACATCCGCCAACTCATGCCACCTGGGGAAATGTATGAATTGGTCCCTGTGTTGCATCATAGTAGCCAACAGGACATCACGTAGCACCATGCTGAATGTTGGTTGGGACATCCCCCTGCAATGCCCACAGTTTGCTGGAAGAATCCCGTAGCCACGAAATGTAGGAATGCCATCACCTTTGCCGTTGCCGTGAGTGCTGTTGGGTATGTCCTGCGTGGAAGCAGGTGTGGCTCCAATATTGCACAAAGTTCCAGGAGGTTTGTCCGATCCAGACGGAATCGCCTTATGATGTCGGTATCCTCCATGTTAGCCAGCAGGGTGAAGGTACGTAACACATTAGGTCGCCTCCTAGGTGAGATGAAAGGGGACACGTCATAGCAGCATAAATTAGGATGTGCACAAATTCATAAAGTCTGTCCTGTCACGGCGCTAACATTGACTGTCATCCCTGAAAGCACACAGTGCAATTCAGTGTTGTCCCAACATGAGACAGATTAATTGTACAACTGTCATGGATGTGCACAGTCAGTAGACACAATACGAACACTGTCTATGTGAATGCCAAGAGTCACATATCGAGCTGAGGTGGACTCAGCCTTGGGTGTACATGACACAGGACATGTGTGAAGCAGAGACACTGCTGGCTTCCACGTTGCTGCTGTACCTGCCACACCTCCTTGGCCAATAATTGCAGGGGACACATCAACAACACAATGTGGATAGATCATTGGGATTGTCTTTGTACTCAGTGCCACTTCGAACACACTCAAATTCAATGACATTCACATCCCAAACCCATACATGTGCCAATGTCATCAGTACACAGGCCATATCTGCTGCTGACTTGAATACAAAGTCGGACAGTGACAGATGATGTCACGCCTGTGCAGAGTATGTGTACCACTGTAACAGGCCACCATTACCCCACTGCCCAATACTCTCTACAAGCACACAGATAGCCAATGTGGCACACTTTAACAATAGATGAGGGACGTGATCAGCAGGGCCTGTATGCACCCTTAATCTTCCCCCATTTTGGACATTTACATGCAGCATCAAGGAGGGACTGCCCAAGGACACATGTGCACCACAACACATACCATGGTGATACACATCCAGCTGTTTCAAGACACAACAGTGCCACAACACAAACATACAACACTACATGGACAATGCCAAGCCAGTATGCCAACAAGTCTACGCATGAACATACTGTATGCATGACATATGGACAACTGGCTCAGACACCTGACACCACTGGATGTAATTTTACACCACATGTCCCAAAGGACATGCATCCTGACCCTCATTCCACACAAGCTGTCAGGCCCAACACAGCATACAATCAATATCCCACATCTAACAAACATGCTGGCTGTGCATGAGTAGTGGGACACTGGTACCTCACATTGACCAAATGTCGGAGTTGGATGAGTGTCACAGGCACAACAGTCAAGGTACATCTCACCTGTCTTGGGTGCCCACTCCATCCTGATACACCAGCAGATGTGATCCACCCACACAGTGCTGGAATAGATGGTGAGCAAGGATGGCTAGCACCCCATAGCATGCACATACACTAGTGTTGGTGGCAACACACTGCACACGTGTGCCACTTGTGCTGACCATCCAACATTGCAGACAATTCCCGCTAATCAGTGCACACACATTGCACAGGCAAAACTGGACACCCATAGCCTGTGGACAAATGTCGCATACTATATTCCATACAGTTAGCACAATCCACAACCGTGCATGCAGTCCATCTGCCAACGCAACATTCCTGATGTGAACAATGGACATGCACTGGTGGCAGGTGAGTAGCACCGGAACACAGCACAACACTCAAAAACATAGTTTAGCTAAGCACCATTGTTGAAATGTACATGTCACTGATTCACATACAACAGTCCAAACAACATGAGCACAGACCTGACACTACCACATAGGTCCCTGTGGTTACAGGTGGCAGACATGTAGCAAAGACATCTGCTCTGGCCGTCTACCCAAGTGACAAACAATAATAATGCAACGGATGCCAGGTGTGGTGCTGAAGTACTCGTCATCCTTTAGCAGGTCGAGCCCCCCCCTGTACATGTGGACATACACTGCAGGAGTTGCCAGTGTGTACAAAGACATAACATGCGGCATGTAATTGGTCTTAGCAATAACACAACAGGGTGACATCTGTTTCCAATGATGACAGTCATGCTGAATAAATGAGTTCATCTGGGTTTTCAGTGTAACACATGGGCTCAGGTGTGAAATAGTGGTCAGCATGGGTGGCAGATACGTCATTGTGTGTAAATATTGCTCAACATAATGGAGTACAGTGTTCCATTTGGTGTGAGACGTTACACAGTGGCTGACATTTGTGACAGGAGACCATATCATTGTTATCCAGTGCCATGTGCCACTGTACGTATCCACTGTGCGTAGTACAGTAATGACCATTGATCCACACACAACAAGAACTGTCCGTAGGTGCCTTAAATGTGCCCCATAAACACAATGACGCACAGAGTGTACGATGTGATGCTGCATATTCCCCATAGCGGACGCACATACTGTCCGTGAATTGGGTGGCGGAGCATGCCAACCACCATTTGTACCTGTGTCGATGCCCACCACTGACGCAAGTGTGTCATGTGCTGCACATGACACATTGGTGTTAGTGATGGCCCTCTACATAGCTGCAGATGGCGTTTGTCATGCTCCACCAGCCACATCCCGGTCACCCATGTCACTCTATGGCAATCAAACAGCGGTAGCGCCGGCCAGGACCCCACGGTGTGTCACCGCCATGAACCATGCCCTTGCAGCCAATGGGGACCGCTATCGCGGTGGCATGATGCAGATTCAAAAATCGCGGTAGGCGTGCTCCGCCCCCAGCGGATGTGGAGATAGGATGCATTTGTAAGATGCACCACCGCGGTAGCGCCGGCCAGGACCCCGCGGTGTGTCACCACCATGAACCATGCCCTTGCAGCCAATGGGGACCGCTATCGCGGTGGCATGATGCAGATTCAAAAATCGCGGTAGGCGTGCTCCGCCCCCGGCATGATGCAGATTCAAAAATCGCGGTGGCGTGCTCCGCCCCCAGCGGATGCGGAGATAGGATGCATTTGTAAGATGCACCACCGCGGTAGCGCCGGCCAGGACCCCGCGGTGTGTCACCGCCATGAACCATGCCCTTGCAGCCAATGGGGACCGCTATCGCGGTGGCATGATGCAGATTCAAAAATCGCGGTAGGCGTGCTCCGCCCCCAGCGGATGCGGAGATAGGATGCATTTGTAAGATGCACCACCGCGGTAGCGCTGGCCAGGACCCCGCGGTGTGTCACCGCCATGAACCATGCCCTTGCAGCCAATGGGGACCGCTATCGCGGTGGCATGATGCAGATTCAAAAATCGCGGTAGGCGTGCTCCGCCCGCGGAGGCGGTCATTGGATGCTTTTGAAGAAGGCTGACCTGGAACACCAATGGCAGAAGACTATGACCACTGAAACGAGTCCAGGGCCCTATATATGTGTGGAAGGGAGCACCACATTTCCACTGCTCACAGAGCCTGCTGCCTGGGACCCCTCACCTGCTGCTGCCTCCAGGGACTGCTGCCTGACACCCCTCACCTGCTGCTGCCTCCAGGGACTGCTGCCTGGGACCCCTCACCTGCTGCTGCCTCCAGGGACTGCTGCCTGGGACCCCTCACCTGCTGCTGCCTCCAGGGACTGCTGCCTGGGACCCCTCACCTGCTGCTGCCTCCAGGGACTGCTGCCTGAGACCCCTCACCTGCTGCTGCCTCCAGGGACTGCTGCCTGGGACCCCTCACCTGCTGCTGCCTCCAGGGACTGCTGCCTGGGACCCCTCACCTGCTGCTGCCTCCAGGGACTGCTGCCTGAGACCCCTCACCTGCTGCTGCCTCCAGGGACTGCTGCCTGGGACCCCTCACCGCCCACTGCCGCCGCTGACGTCTCATGTCCACAGTGATGGCTAGGACGGAGAAGATCCGTGCAAGTCCATTTACAAGCGAGGAGCTGGATGTCCTGGTGGACGAGGTGCTGACACAGTACCCACGGCTATATGGTGGCCCAAATGTTGTGGTAAGTCTCCAACAGTGGGGGTGTGAGTGCAAGGGGGCACACATGTAGTCGATCAGATGGTGTATGTGCCTGAGAGTGTGGGGTTGTGTAATGCACTGGCTGACATGCTGTTTCCTAGTTGTTAAGGGGGTGTATGCAACCCACACATTAAATGCATGGACATGAAGGGTGGATGGACATGTGTTGTGTACACATCCATATGGTGTGACAGCTATCTGGTGATGCATGTTTCGGGACAGTTATTGTTCATGTGACTGTTTGTGTGGCTCCTCGTTGTCCATCTCTGTGTGATTCTACCTGGCATGGACTGTCCACGCCCAATGTGACAAGGACACATCACTGACTGTACAGAGTGTGATACATGTGTGGTTGGCATGAGTGTACATCAATGACCCATATCTGCCGTGTGGAGATGAGTCTGTGTCATGCCACTGTTCAGAGAGAGAGGTTTTACCATGAGAGTGTGTCACTGATGTTTTCCCCCTCTTGTCTCCCACACCTGCAGCTCAAGGTACACCAGCGTAAGGCCGTGTGGAGGTCCATTGCAACCAAAGTGCGGGCTCTGGGAGTGTCAAACCGCCGGCGCACCCACTGCCACAAGAGGTGGGATGACATATCACGACTGGCAAAGAACGTTGCCGAGATGACACTGGGGATACTCCCTCGCAGTGGCAGGTTGTCACAACGCAGCTTGACACCACTGATGTGCCGCATCTTGGCTGTGACACAGCCTGAGCTGGACGCACGTTTGAAGGAGCATCAACAGCAAGCTAGGGGTGAGTATTCTGTGAAGGTTGATTTTGTCTGTGAGTGGCTGCATGTGTACCAAGCCTGTACCTGCGCTGGTGTACGTGATGTGGTTACTGTGATGCAGTGGGTTGTAAGTGGCCCCTGTGCTGGGTGTGGCAGTCACAGATTTTACATACATGCACTTACTGATGTTTTCCAATCCTGGGAATTTCAATGGCATAGTGGGTGGTGTGCTGCAGGCCTGGTCCATTGGTGTTAGTGTTTGTACGCCCCAACATGCATGATGTTGTGCTGTCTGCCCATCACATGGCTCAGCTATGCCGTGTTTAGATGTTTGTACGCACTGTTTGAGGTAGTGAAGTGTGTCTGCATGGTGAGAATGCACGGGGTGGCCTGCAACATGTAGACTTTGTCATCCTCAGTGTTGCTTTGCTTGAATATGTTTGTCCTGTTGCTGTCACTTTGCTGACCCTACATGTCTCTCTGTTATGCAGCAACTCCCGTGGGCACGGAGGGACAGGGGACGGACACCAGTGGTGGTGAAACAAGCACAACAGCTGCACAGGATCCCAGTGACACAGATGTGACCAGCGCCTCGGAGGGGATAGGAGTATGCTGGAGGAATCACAGCCCGAGACGCAAAGTTCAACATCATCTGATGACGGCGGTGGTGCAGACATCTTGGAGGACACAGGGAACGGAGAGTCTGCTACATCTTCCAGCACACAGCGTGCAGTGCCCACCCTCCCAGCCACTTCCTCTGTTGCTGCCCGTGTTCACACCACAAAGAGGGGAAGAGTGTCCTTCATTCCAGGCACCGCTGCCCCTGCCCCTGTGCCCCCTGCTGCCATCAGTGCAGAGTGTGTGGACCTTATGCGCCAGCTGTGTGTGGGGCAGACAGGGCTCCTCAATGCATTGTCAGACCACGACCGCAAATTGGCACAGGTGTTAGCTTTCATGGAGGGCATACATTCAGACGTGGGTGGGCTGCACCGCACTGTCCAGACAATGTCCTCCACAATGGCGGCTGCACTTCAACTGGCTCAATCTCGTAGTCCAATTCCAGTCCCTTTGTCCACCCCCATGCCAGTGGCGACGTCTGGCGACGGTGACCACGCTTCACACACCTCAACGTCACGATACTGCACACGTAGCACACAGCAGCAGCAGCCCAAGCGGTCAAGGTCACAGACACCTTCCCCTACGAAGAAAAAACAACCCCAGAGCGCAAAGGGAAGAGCCCGTCAGGCGTTGCAAAGGCACATGATTCAAGGAGGAAGTACTCAGGGTCACAAGCCTCAGAGCAATCCCCGGCCACAGACTCTGTGGTCCCAAAAACGTCTCGCAAAGGCATGCAGACACTCTCCATGCCCACTGTGAAGGTGGGGCCTGGCAAGGCTACACATAGTAAGGTATCCAAGGCTGTTTCACCAACTACCTCTACTCCCATTCCAAGTCCAGTGAAGCAGGGACAGGAGGGCACTGTAGGGGGCACACAGGGTAAAGAGGGGATGGAGGGGCAGAGGCAATGCCAGGCTAAGCGTCCTTCTGGATCCAGCACATCCCCAAAGGGAGGTCCAGCGTGTGCACCTGCGGCAGCCTTGGTGATGAGTGTGCCGTTTGTGTCCACACCACTTCCCATTGATACCAAGCCAGGCAAGCCATTTAGAATCCCCAAGAAGTGGAAAGGCACCCCTCCACTGTCTCCCTCCCACACTGTGTCCCACGTCGGCCTGAGTCCACCTCCACGTGCCACTACACCACCTGGTCCAAGCAGCCCTCCAGCGTCCAAGGCCACTGATAGCTCTTCCTCAGCTGGGCGTCTCACTCCCCAGTCAAGTGGTCCAACAGTGCCCGACACACAGTCAGCTCCCAGTCAGACTGACAGCCAAGTATGAATGTTGATCAACGTCACAGACCTATCTCTCCCACACCGGTACCTGTGCTGCCCATCGTGACACACCAGACTGTGTTGCTGACCATGGCAGAGTTTGGTGACACACATTCCCTGTGCAGCTTCTCATTGACTCTGTCAGCACCTTCGACTGGCCACTGGCCTTGCAGTTTGCCCCCTGCCTGTGCAGCTTCTCATTGACTCTGTCAGCACCTTGGACTGGCCACTGGCCTTGCAGTTTGCCCCCTGCCTGTGCAGCTTCTCATTGACTCTGTCAGCACCTTGGACTGGCCACTGGCCTTGCAGTTTGCCCCCTGCCTGTGCAGCTTCTCATTGACTCTGTCAGCACCTTGGATTGGCCACTGGCCTTGCAGTTTGCCCCCTGCCTGTGCAGCTTCTCATGTTCAGGCTCTGCATCTTGTGCCTTGGTCCTGTCTGATATTGTTGCCTATCAGTGCTATTTGTGAATAAAAACAGTTGCTCATGTTGTCAGTTGTGTCATTGTCCTTACTGAATAAGGCTTTTCCTGTATGTCTCACATTTACTGGGCCACATGCTCTGTGTGCCACTTCAACTGTGCCACTGGCGTGTTTGACTTATCATTTTTTACAGGGGTGACAGGGACTTCAGTTCTTCATGACTCGGATACTTGTGGGGTCAGTGATGTTGTTTTCGGTGACATACCAGACTCATGTTCCTTCCTTGTTGCTGTTGGCTATGTTTTACTGCATCCTGGTATGTGGGCACTGCAAACACATAGAGGGGTCATATACACGGGATTGCAGGCAGGCTGACCAGGCTCAACATGTATGTGCGTTCTTGCTTTCATGTATGCCTAGCAGTGTAGATGTGTAGTCATGTTGTGATGGGCAGTCATCCTAGTCACAACGGTTACTTACATGGTGTGCATTTGGGTGGTCAAGGGTTGTACGGTGTGTTGGTTGTGGCTTTGTCGTGTGTGTTGATGTGTGTGTTAATGGCGTGTGACTCATGGCTGTGTGGGACTGTTGTGTGTTTGTGTGCACACACTGCTTGTTGTGCATTCAGTGCTGTGGGTGTATGTTGCCTTGTGCTGTCCTAGTGTACATCCCCTGATGTACTGCTGTGTTTGCTATGTGCTTTGTGGTGTTGTGCATCTGTTGTGTGTTTGATGTGTCTGTGTGGTTCTGTGATGGTGCACTTCTTGTCTGTGTTGTGGTATGTAGCCTATGCATTTTTCCTGACTGATGAGGTGGTGCACTCCTGTTGTGTGTGTGCTCCCATTGCCTTCCCCTAGTTTGGCTGCACAGGTGATGTGTGTTATTTTTGTGGTTCTGTATGTGTTTCTGTTTTGAATTGTGTTTGCCATTTTTGTTTTGGTGCAGACGTTGGTACTGAAATCCCTGTGTGTGTGTGATGTTTGTGGATGCCCCCAGGGGGTTTGATTGTTTGTCTGTATCTTGTCTGGACATTATGTAGGCCCTTCTGTGTGTCTGGCATTGGGGTTGTGTGCTGCAGATATGAGGGGGTATGTTTGGGGACTCCTACTTGTGTTTGACAGTCATTGAGTGTGCCAATGTGCCCTGTGTGATACTCATGTGTACTTGCTGTTCACTGTTTGACTTGAGGTCCTTCCTTTCATCCCTGTCCCTATACATGGGTTACCTTGCTGTCTCCCTGAGTTGTTGCACTGAGGTGACTGTTGTTTGACTTCACTCACTGTGCCAGCCATGTGCTTGGATGGGGTGTGGATGTTGTTCTAGGTTCCTTGTCCTGCATGTGTCTGTTCACCTGGTTGTTGGTTGTCTCCTTGCCCTCCCATTTGTGTGCACATCATTGTTGCTTTCCTCTATGTTGTGCTCCATTGCTGGTGGCATGTAGTCTGTGTATGTGGCTGTGTGTCGGTGTGGGGTATGTCTGTGTGAGTTGGCAGGGTGTGTGTCCAGTAGTCTGTATGTTCCTTGTGTGTGTGGATGTTAATTTTGTGCTTGTATTCTGCTTTCTTGCCATGTATGTGGTGTTGTGGTGTGTGTGTGTGTTGCCCTGGGCCTGTGCCTCTGTGCTGTGTGTTAATCTAGACCCAATGCTGCTGTGTCTGTCTCCCTAGGTGTTAGTTGTGTGCTGCTGGGTGTGGATTTGGCTCGCTTGGTGTTGGACATGGGGGTGCACAGGGGGGATTGGCATGTTTCTTGCTGTGTGCGGCGGAGCTGTGGGTGGTGGGTGGTGGTGGTGGCCTGTGGTCTTTCTGGCCTGACCGTTGCTGTACATGCATTCTGCTTTGTGCGATGGATTTCCCGCATACTCACCGCTGCGGTGTCGTCAGCAACACATTACATTATGTTCGCGGTAATTTGGTGAGCTTGATGCAGGGTGTGAATTGGTGCCAGATGAGACATGTGTGGGTACACTGATGGATGTGTTCCTGTCCACACCAGTGTGTCTGGTGTGGCCAGGTGCCCTGTTTCAGCCCGTGGAATTTGTGTTCTGTTTTGTGTTGTATTGTGTTTTTTTACGTACCTGCGGCGGCGTCCGCAGCGGGCGATGTTGACCTGGTGATGTATCACGTATAGCACCGGGAGGACGTGTAGTGCTGGATCCATGGCGTTCGGCTCCGGGTGGAGGGCTCCGGAAGTCTCGTTTCATGCTCCGCTGTCGAGATTCCGCCGTGTCTGGAAGGGCGGTTTTTCCCCTGCGGTTCGACGGGTTGTTTGGCGCATCCTAATTTGTTGAGCGGACGGGACGTCATTCCGCACGGCGGTGAGTCTCCATTGGCTCCCACCGGCGCGGTGGCGGGCGCAATTTCATGGCGGTCGGCGTTGCACCGCGGAGGTCGGGAAATGGGGCATATTTGCCCTTCATAATATGGCGGCCGTGAGGACCGCTGCTGGCGGGCGGTAAAAGGCATTTTTCCGCACCGCCGGCACCGCGGTACTGACACCGATCGCCATCGTAATCGGCCCCTTAGTTTTGCTTCAGAAAACGCAACAAAATCCAACGATGCAATCCAATCTATTTCGAAAACAATTCCATTTCGATTTCAAGTTCCATAATCCATCACTGAAAATCCATCTCTAAAAAATGTAATTCGCACTTCCAAAATCCAAAAATAAATGGATGTTAAAATATCCAATCTTCTATTTTACGAAATGGATTTTTTTTTTCACTCTTATTAAAAATACATCTAACCGCGGCGATGAAAAATCCTTATTTATTACAAAAAACCCGTTGCAAAAAGAAAAAAATATACCTTTCGAAACACTTTTGTTTATTAAAGTTTTCAATATATATATTTTTAATAACTTTATTAAACAAAAATTGTTGCGAAAAAACGAGACCCGACGTGGGCCCACTACTGCGACCTGGTATGGAGTGAAATAGTTGGTTAACACACAACAAAAGTACCAAAAACACATTTACTACATCTATCTACCTCCCTCCTCACATTAAACATTACCACTAAACAATGTATTTTAATAATTTAAATTTGTCTTACCTTGACGGAGCTCTCCCTTGCTTCTGATCCGTGGCGCGATGATCCTCGTAATGACGAAAGTTACGTTTACGAGGCAACGCCATGTCTATCTGTAAAAATGAAAAAAGGACATTTTCTTCAGTGACTTCAATGGAAAAGCGTGGGAATTTAAAAAAAAAATGTGATAATAAATATTAATGTACATAATAAATTACAAATTTCTTTTTATAAATTATTTTAGATAATAAACCTTTTTTGAATATATTTTTATAATTTATTTGTATAATATAACAATACTAAAAATGTTATTAAAAATATGTTATTATTGAATTACATGTCTGGTATTTCTGTCTTCATGTTATATTAAATTAAATTAATATAAACAGTAGACAATATTTTTAGAATTATTTACACAATAATGTCTCTTTTTATTTTTTTTATAACTTTTCTATTAGTCTCCTTAATAATCCCATACCATTATAACTATTAAATGACTCATTTTATTTTAAATTTTAATAATAATTCCTTACCCATTTATAATTAATTTACCTAAATTCCCTAATTATTGTTATTTTTTTATTTTGTTTTGTTATTATTTAAACTATTAATTCTTCAAAAATAAATATATTTTTTTATTTTTTGATCATTTAATATAATATATTTTTTAAAACTTAGGGGCTGATTACAATGGCGTAATGTTCACCACTGCCGGGCCGGCGATGGCGACCATACGCCATCGTAACGTGCAATACCCACCGCCATATTACGATGGCGGCTTTTCCGCAGTCGGCAATCGTTAAGATTGACGGCCGGGGGGAGCTGGGGCTGCTATATGGTGGCAGTGCCTAGCAGGCCCCGCCAGCCATATTATGATGTGTGAACTTCAAGGTCTTTCCATGGCGGCGATGCCGCCATGGAAAGGCTGGCGGTGATTTGATTTGGGGGCCCGTTGCAGGCTCCCGGGGGTGTGGGGTGTGGGGGGTGCACTTGGGGGGTACCTATGGTACCCTCCTACATGTCCATGCACAAGGTGGCAGGCACCGCGTGGTGCCTGCCACGTTGTGCATGGAAATGCACAACATGGCATTTTCCTATTGCGGCGGGTGCTGCAGCCAGCAGCACCCGCCGCAATGTTAAAATGCCAGATGCGACCGCCACGTAGGCGGTCGCATCATAATTTGGGTGGCGGGACCGCCGAATGGCAGGCGGGCGGTCCCGTTACCACTAGGATGGCGGGCGGACTGAAGTCCGCCCGCCATCCTAATCAGCCCCTTAGTTTGAAATTCCCTTTAGCAGTACTATTTAAACAAAACTTTAAATCTAATGTTTTTTGAAAATATATACTCTACTATTAATTTTATCACTTGAGCATTTTTTTAAATTTCCCAAACCAATTTTTTTTAAATTTTATTTTTATTTTAAATTTAACCTCCCTTTAATTCTCACTTTAATAGTAAACATTTTTTTGTAAATAATTTATTTAACAAACTCTAGTTTAAATTGTAATTCATGTATAATTTAATAAAAATAAACCAAAATGTTTACTATTTTATTATTATTTATATAATACACTTCCTCATGATATTATTAATATATATCAATGCATTTATTAAAATATTTACATAAAAATACTGTAGTACTTATTTTAATACCTCAGTATTAAAAACAATTTTCTGAACAATTACATCTTTTTACTTTTTATTTTTTTAAATCAATCTCTTCTCCCTGATAATATTAATATATCACAATACATTAATTGTACTATGTTTTAAAAGATACTCTAGTATTTATTTAAAAACCTTTGTATTAGAAATAATTTCCACAACCATAATTTATTATTCTTTATTATTTTTTTATTCACTTAAATATATATATATTTTTTAAAATACTTTAGTATTAAAGTATTACATTTAATAACTGAGTATTAAAATAAACAACCTTTTTTTACCATTTAAAATTTTTAAAACACATATAAAAATACTTTATTATTAAATTTAATACCTGAGTATTAAAATAAACAATAACAACCTTTTTTAACATATTAAATATTTAAAAGACATAAACAATATCAAATATTATACATGAAAATACCTGAATATTAATTAAAGATGAATACAACTACCAAACAAATACTTACCATACTATACTTGCCAATGCGTTGTAATAGCATGCGTTGTAATAGTATACGTTGTAATGGCATGCGTTGTAATGGTATATGCGTTGTAATAGCATGCGATGTAATGGCGTCTGCGTTGTAATGGTTGCGTTGTAAAGGCATTGCGTTGTAATGCCTGCGTTGTAATGGATGTCGCCCGGAAAAACTGTGCAATTACCCCCTCTTGTCCATTACATTATTAGAAGTGGCAGAAGCCATAAGCCAAAGCCCTGGTGGTAAAGCCCCAGGCTGGACGGGGTCCCAACAGACCTCATCAAATATAATATGAATTTTTGGAGACCGTTGCTCACAAATGTATTTAACATTGTGCAGTAACATCATGCGCTATTGGGCCCTTGGTCGATTATAGTTCCTATTTTTAAAAAAGGGGCTCGCAAGTTGCCCAAAGATTATCGCCTGATTTCTTTAATTGACAGTACTGTCAAGATTTTAGGCAGGGTGATTTTTCAATCAATCATTTGAAGTTTTGGGCAAATCAAAATAAAATTTTGTGTCCCCACCAATTTGGCTTCCGTTCGGGGCTGCGTATGGTGGAACAATGTCTGAACTTGCATCTGTTGGTTGGCAAGTACTCCATCGCCAGGCACTCCCCACTGTATCTGGCCTTCATGGATTTATCAACAGCATTTGACTGTATAAACAGACCTAAGGGGCTGATTAGGATGGCGGTCGGAAAACCTCCCTGACCGCCATGGTAGCGGGAAAAGACCGCCCGCATGGACCGCGACATAACCGCCGGTCGAATTACGATGGCCCGCGGTTGAAATCCGACTGCGGCGGTACGATCGCGGGCTTTAGCATTGCGGCGGTTGCTGCTGCCCGCAGCACCGCCGCGATATCGAAGGAGCATGTCCTGCATTTCCCTGCACTGCGTGGCAGGCACTGCACAGTGCCTGCCACCTGGTACAGGAAATATAGGGAGGACCATGTGTACCCCCAGTGCACCCACACCCCCAACACATTGGGGGCCCACAGCGGGCCCCGGAAGACAATTTCCGCCAGCCTTTCCATGGCGGTTTGACCGCTGCGGAAAGGCTGGCTACCGCCGGCATCATAATCTGGCCGGCGGAGCCTGCTCGGCACTGCCACCATTATCCCGGTCCTGCTCCATCCGCCAGGCAGGAGGAGCGCGGATGGCAACCGGCAGAAAAGCGGTGGTCGGAATTTCCCACCGTCGCGGCCACCACCGCCATCCTAATCTGACCGGCGGTTTTCTGGGTTGCGATCGCGGGCGGATGTCCACCGCCGGCCCGGCGGTCACCACCGCCGGCCCGGCGGTGGACATCCGCCCGCCATCCTAATCAGCCCCTAAGTTATGGTTGATGCTATTGGATTTGGGGCTGAGGCTGCCTTGGTGGTCTTTTTGCACATCCTCCATGAGAATCTAGCTGCTAACGTGTGTTATGACCCGGTAGGGGAAATGTCAGATACTTTCTCTTTAGCTAGAGGGGTGCAAAAATTATGCATTTTGGCACCCTCATTGTTTATTATTTATATCAGTGGTTCCCAAACTTTTGACTCCTGGGGAGCCCCATTGAGTCACTGCTGGAAGCCAGGGACCCCCAAGCAATTTGTACTACTTAAATTTCAAACATTAAAACAGTAATTCGCAAAAGGTTCACAAACAAGTGCACATCAAACAAATACTCAAATTACTATAGATTTTTTTATTTTATATTGGAAAAATGTGCAAAAATCTTAACGGGAAGGTTGATGCTGCATTTCGGCGACTAATTTTTCAATGTTAGGTTTTATTTCACTGTACGAGGATTCTGCTCCTGCCAGAGCTGGACTGGAAACCCAAAGCAGCCCTGGTAAATGTTGTCAGACCAGTCCCCATACGGTGCACACCAGGAGCAGAAAATGAGCCTGACCACTACAAGGTTGGATTTGGGGGACTCTCCCCAAGAAAATTTGAAAAATGGTGCATTCTACAACACCTTTGTCATTATTTATTGAATTGTATTAGCTTTTAAATCATAGTAAATTATAACCTTACTGTTTACCAAGATACAACTATCTTTGTTGGGGATCCTTAATGATTCCTTCACTATCACCCTCCAACAGTGCCTCTTATCTCTCCATAGCCCCACTGTCACATGTGTTTCATTTGTTTCATAGCACCTCACATACCAGTGTAGGGTGTCAGAGCACTTTACATCACACACATACACAGACAGTGAATCATACGTGTGCATATCAGTGTATAGAAAATGTTACATAAGGCAAAGGGGACTACAAGGTGTAAGATTCACATGCCATCTATACTGGTAAGTGTACTTGGTCTGGAGAAGCACAAACTCAGGATTCAGAACATAACACTGTGGTTAGTGTTCACATTAATAATAAGAATTAATGTCTACCCAAACAAACCTTTTTTTAGCAGCATCAGGAAAATGAAAGACTGGGAAAAAACATAACTTACTAACTTGTACCTTGCAGTTTACATGCCGCTCTTTAATGGCAGTTCATAGCTCACTGTGCTCGACTGTAACTTAGCAACTTCACAGTAACAACAGAATCTCTGTGACAAAATCAGTAACCCACTGAGCTATGCACATAAAATACTGTTTTTTAAATGCATGGTAGAGGTTCTTTGCAGCAGGCATATTAACCCTCTGCGCTACCTTAGATGAGTCAAAGTTGCCACTGGACAAACATCACATCTCTCTCCACCAGGTACATTAATCACCGGAGTTATCTTGAAACTTTTATTGTTGCCAAAAAACTGCTGATAATACAAGAAACTTTGCAGTGCTTTTAAAATTGCTGCCTTCGGACCCCCTGGGAATGTGTCACGGACCCCTGGGGTCAGTGGACCACAATTTGGGAACCACTGATTTATATTAATAATCTGAGCCCTTCTTTGGCCAACGCTACCTGTGATGTCCTGAGAAAAGCTAACATGTTTATCCAGGCATTATTATATACAGACAATGCTGTCCTTATAGCCTGGACCTCAAGAGTACTTTATATACTGGTAGCGTCATTCATGACTTTTATGAGTAATTTAGATTTGGGTACCAATTTTGGGAAATCCCATATTATGGTGTGTGGCCCTGGAAGGAAGAGTAGCATGAGTACTTTCTGTTACCTTGGTGTGGTCTTTGATTCGAGGCAGCCGCAGGTTAATACCTCACATTTGAAGCTACGTAGGTCGGTAGCTGCAGTATTTAATCTTCCTCAAACTGCAGGCAGGGCAACTATTTTCCCCTACCTGAAAATATATAACTCTCAATATGTCCCTGCAGCTCTGCACCGTGCAGGGGTCTAGAGCTATCAAAACACCTCTTCTTTACAGATAGAGGAAAACCGCATTTGTAGGCGACTTCTTCATCTTCTCCCTGCTAGCTCTCATTTTATCACTCACTCAGAGCTAAACCTGCCATATATTTCTGATAAAGCAAGGTTAGCCCCAATTTGGCTCTGGGTTAGTGTCTGGGCCAATGCAGAGGCTAGTTTAACTAGAAACATTATTCTAGTCTGTCTTAAATTAGACTGGGATCTTTCTATATCTTGTTTGGGGTACAAGTGTTTTATTGAATTAAGTCTGAGTATGTTCTTTGCACCCAAGACCGGCAAGTTGGTGGTCAAGTCTCATTTCCAAGAATACTGGTATTCCCAAAGATTGTGTTCTCAATTCAGGAAAAGCTCTAATAGAGACTACATCATGTTCTTCAATCTGTAGAGCCCGTGAGTTATTTATGTTTAGAGCTGTTCCTCTGGGGGGCGTGGCTTACGCGCTCGACAAGATGGCGGGTATTTGCAGAGCTCCGTCGCTTCACAGAGCTCACGAGGGAGACTGCGGCTGCCTTAAGACCTCGTTCCGCATCCTCCTGGCTGAGCGAGCCTCCTGATGTATGGCGGCACACATTTGTGACAAGGGGTGAGTTCACAACTCGCTGTTCGGCTGACTTAACTGCATCTCCGTTTTCCTGATGTGAGCGGCTGCCATTTTGTATGCACGACGGCCGCACTGCTGGAAACTATATCCTTCTGTGTGGATCAATGGCGATTTATTATAGTGAGTTGTGATGCTCCATCGTGGCATTGAATGATCTTTTGCAACCTCAAGCTCCAGACACGTCTAGTTGAAGGAAGAATGTTGGACAATAAATAGGCAGCTATAAATTATTGTCTTCTGAGGCAAATGGTGTGTCACGAGGTGCCTGTGAGGAAAGGTTCTAGAAGACGCTTTCTTGTATTTAGAAACGATTGAGGTAAATGATCAAAGAACACCACCGCCCCTGTCGTCTCTATGTCTTGCATTGTGCATAAGCTGCACTACTCCCTTATGGATGGAGACACTACCTCATTAATACACTGCCTTCTCTGCTACTCTCCTGGTCTTTATTGAAGCAGAATAAGTTTGGTCTTTCACAAATGCCTCGTGCTTGAGAGGATGCAAACAGATTCTTGTGCGTCGTGAGGTATTTCCTTTGTAGTTACCTCACATCTTGGCCTTTATCTGTGAGTTCCTCCACTTTATAGTTTGCTATACGCCATAATCCCGGTATCATGGATTTCGTTGTGTCATTCATCAACACTGTGACTGAATTATTTCCATATCCTCGCTGAACTCTATATCATTGAGCATTTGGGAAGGATCTCTACTTATAAAAAACCTCCTCACCGACAAGTACATTTTATTAAGATGGCTAGTGAACCGCTCTCTCTTGCAAAAACATCTTCATCTGGTACTAAACCGAAAAGAGCCACAAATGACCCTCCATCTCTGGTCCAGTCATCTTCTAATCCGGTTTTGGACTCAATTTTAGATGAACTACGTGCATTAAAACCTTTTATGAATACCACCAATGAAAAGATTCAACTGATTGAGGACCGATGGATCAACATGGAAGGTAAAATGTCCGAAATGGAGCAACGTGTAAGTAACCTTCAAGATGTGGCAACTAAAGTACCCATATTGGAGCAAGAAATTTACAAGCTTAAACTCCATACAGAGGATTTAGAAAACTGCAATAGAAGGAATAATCTTCTGCTGTATGGTCTACCTGAAAATGTTGAGGGTTTGGATCTTCTTTCTTTTTTAAAGAAATTTCTGTCTGACCTTCTCAACCTTCATTCTTCAACTCCTCTCAATATTCAGCGTGCTCATCATCTTGGTCGTCCTCAACCTCATTCCAATAAACCACGTGGTATTATTATGCTTTTTCTAGAATTTACTGACCTGATGCACATACTAAAAGTTGCAAGAGAAAAACGCCGTCTTGTCTGGTCTGGTCACAACATATTCATTTCACAGGATCTTTCCAACGCTACCAATGCTAGACTTAAAGAATTCCTAGCTCTACGTCCGCACTTAAGATCTATGAACATTCGTTTTGACATCCTGCATCCTTGTCTTTGCAAAATCACCCATGAAGGTGTCTCTCGATCATTCGAGGATCGATCTAAACTAAGACAGTTTTTGCATTCTATTACTAGAATCCCTATGGACACAAATGCTCAGTGTTCTTAAATCATTTAATTTGTTAATGCTTCACAATTCGTTATTTCTTGTTGCAGTCTTTGTTCTTTATTTCTTCACTATGACTTATGCGGCCTAAATATTCTAATTCTCCTATTTTCTTTTCTCCTTCAGCTCCATCTGCTCCCGTTGTTGTTCTTGTTCTTGATTACTGACATGTCCGATTCTTATTTTCTTCTCTTTATATTTCAGATCTGGCTTTTTGTCCTTGATCTGTCCCTATATTTCTTTTGTTTCTTCCACTTTTTTTCCATCTTTTCTTTCTGTTTTTTTCTCTCTCTTCTCCCTTTTCCACCTGTTACCCCTCCCCTCTTTTATTATCTCTATGAATGATCGTTTTATTTGTTCTCTTATGTTCTTATTAATTTCAGTATGTTTCCTGACTTTTATGACCAGTGTCTTTCGTCTTCTTTGTTGTTTTTTGCAGTTCGTCGTCAATGTGATTATTCCCCTGTTCCTTAAACATTATCATGTTTAATGTTGTATCGTGGAACGTCCGTGGTCTGGGTCATCCTGTCAAGGGTCAAAAGGTACTTTCTCATTTATCAAAACTTGATTGTCAGATTGCTTTTTTTCAGGAAATCCACTGTAACGATGTTGAATCTCTTAAACTCAAACGTCAATGGGTGGGTCAGGTTGTTTTCTCTCCAGCTATCAACCGTAAAGGTGGCGTTGCCATCCTTTGTCATAAATCTTCGAAACTACAAATTGTATCAACTGAAAATGATACGAGTGGACGATGGGTAATACTTCATGCCACGGTCCATAATAAACTTGTCACCTTCTTCAATATTTATGGACCGGTCAAAACTGACCCGGATTTGTGGCACAATATTAAACTAAAATTATCCTCAATTACTAACCCCAATATTATTGTTGCTGAATATTTTAATAATTGGCTTGATCCCTTTTCAGACAGAAAATCAGATTGAAAATTGAAACCTGAAAAATCTCATAAAGCTTTTCAATCTGCTATTGCTTTTCGTCCACTCTATGATGCCTGGAGGACTAGTTATCCTGATGTTAATGAATTCACGCTCTTTTCTAATGTTCATCATACAATGTCTCGCATTCATTATGTTTTAATTTCAAAATCTTTACTTCCCTCGCTCCAATCTTCTGAGATTGGTTCTATTTTTATTTCCGACCAGGCCCCGGTCTCAGTTTCTCTTGATTTGTCCTGTGCCATTCCCAAACAGGCTAGATGGAGATTTAATAACTCTTTACTATCCGATCAAACTTATATTTTAAATGCTACTTCCTTTATACAAGAATTTTTTCAATTTAACAAGTCAAGGGACACCTCTGTTCATAACAATTGGGATGCCTTCAAAGCCTCGTTCAGAGCTTTTACCATCGCCTACACTGCTAGAAAGAACAAGCATTGGCATAGCCAATAGGTCTCGCCTTTGGGGCGGGCGAGCAACATAAGCACGTGTGAGCTTGGGCAAGTGCAAAATACAGGGCATTAGGTTGAGAGGGCTCCACAGGCAGCAAGCAGTTTCTGGGAGTTAGGGTCCCGCAGGCAGCAGGCTCTGAGCGTGAAGGCGTCTTAGGCTCTGGGCTTGAGGGTTACGCAGGCAGCAGGCTCTAGAAGAGGGGCAGATGCAGGAGGGTTGTTCAGGCGAGAAAAGTCACAATCCGAGCTAAGCAGGCGACAGTCACTGTGGGGTAGTCAGAGCCTGGACGCACTTACACAGGGAGCACGCTATGAGAGGGAAGAGGAGGACACACAAGCAGGGAACAGGCACAGGCGTTCAGGGAACAATCAAAAGAAACAGCCACTGCCTGATAGGGAGCAGTCACTAACAGGGAGTACTTAGGGGCACAGGGAGGGTTCGCAGTCAGAGCACTAACAGGGTAGGAGCGTTACAGACATACAGCTGCCAAGGCTAGAGGGCAGTCTCTCGCAAGTAGGGAGCAGTCACAACTCGGGAGCAGTTACTAACAGGATGACACCACGGGAGGGTATCAGGCACATGGAAGAATCACAGACAAGATGCAGTCGCATGTAGGGCCCAGGCACACACTTGAAAGAATCCCACACAGGGATGGGGACCAGGCCCAGACAAGAAACAGTCGGACAGGAAGCATTTGCAGGCTCATGTGTGCAGCAGTTACAGAGCGCACACACAGCTTGAGACCAGTTACAGTCAACGAACAATCGCAGGCAGGGGCAGTTACAGACTGGAAGCAGTTACAGGCAGAGACAAACACAGAAGCGATGCGGTCACAGACATGGAGCACTAACATGTACGGAACAGTCTGCCAGGAGCACCCTGGAGGATGTGGGAGCCATGTCTGTGGTGCTCTCTCTGCCTGTCTCCCTATCTCCTCCCCCTACAGTGTCTGCTCCCAGACTCCTCCCAGGCAAGGGGGAGAGGGGCTTCAGGAGACTGCAGCACTAACCTGAAGAGGACCTCTACAGGCACACAATTGTTACTGCTGCCTGTCTGTGCTATTAACACCACAGTCCTCCACCGCCAGTTACAACAGCCTGTTCGCGCACTGCCTGTGCCGATAACGACATATTCGGTTTCCACGAGGGACAACATACCCTGCTGCAGTGCAGTCCATCTGGCTGCATTAGTGAAAGCGTAGCCAAAAGGTAACAGAGTCGGGGACCGCACGTCCACTCTGCACCAGTAACAGCACACCTGCCTGCACTAGTTACATCACACTTTTTTTGTTGCAGTTTTTATATAGCGCAAACTCCACCCGAAGGTAAAGGAGTGCTTTAAAAATAAAAATACCACGGCAGCACAGCATCGCGAGAAAAACAAGAAGACCGTGAGTGGTGCGCGCGCACTGCAAGGAATGCAGCTGCCACCCTGCGCGCCGCTGCTCTCTCCCACAAGCAAAACACTGTGGGAGTGAACATTTGCTAAAGAGGTGGGACATGCGCCCGCCTTTAGCCATTTGCAGGCTACGAAAAATAAATGACACAGGCAACAACCAACCTAATGCGTGGGGGAAGTCCTAGACACACGGAGAAGTTTGCAGTGCTCACAAGAAGCCTCCCATAGAGTAGCGTATGCGCGCTGCGCTAGGCTCGACCTAAAAAGTCATTGAACTCCTAATACCTTTCCACCCTCAATCATATTAAAACCCTGGAACACTCTTATTATACTTCCAAATCCCCTACTCACCTCTGTGATCTAATTAAGGCTAAATCTGACCTAAACAAATTGGCCACAACTGATGCTTGTAATATTTTACTTAAGATAAAATCCAAATATCATGGGGGTCAAAACAAAGCGGGTAGAATGTTGGCTAATTATTTAAAAGTCAAATCAGAAAAGAAAGCCATTGGCCTTATTTGTAATACCCCTACTAACACTCTATTACACTCTGACTCAGACATTGTTAAGGCATTCCAGACCTATTACCCTTCATTATATATGGAAGACACCCATCCCACCGTAACCCACACACAGTCATTTTTTGATGGTCCTCCTTCTCTTAGCTCTGTTTCGGATGACATGGCTCTCTTGGAAAAAGATATAACTCTTCAGGAGATTTTAGATGCAATCAAATCCTTAAAAAGAGCTAAGGCCCCAGGCCCTGACGGCTTTTCTATTGAACTTATTTCCTTCTTTTCATCTATTTTTGCTCTGCACTTACTTGAGCTTTTTACCTCCTTTCTATTGCACTCTAAAGCTGAAGGCTCCTTTCTTGATGCTCTTATTATAATTCTCCCTAAACCCGATAAAGATCTCTCCCTTTGTCAAAATTATCGCCCAATCTCCTTAATCAATCTTGCCTCTAGATTGGAAGGGGTTATTCCCCTACTTATTAAACCTGATCAGTCTGGTTTTATTAAGGGTAGGCTCTCCTCAGATAATGCTAGAATGTTTTTAATATTCTCATTCTGGGGAAAAATTACTCTGACCCTCTAGCCGCATTATCTCTTGACGCTGAAAAAGCTTTTCATCGCATAAATTGGCAATTCATGTTCAAAACTCTTCAATGGTTTGGTTTCAGTCCCAAATTTATTTCATTTATCAAATTACTATATTCAGATCCTCATTCATGTGTATCTGTTAATGGTCTTTTATCTCCTTATTTTAACTTGCACAGAGGTACACAGCAAGGTTGTCCCCTCTCTCCTCTTTTATTTCTTTTATGTCTTGAACCCTTTCTTGAGCGCATTCGCCATATCCCTTTAATAACTGGTTTTCTCCATAATTCCAATGAAATTAAATTGTCTGCTTATCCAGATGATCTCTTAATTTACCTTTTGAAAACCCTTAACTTCCTTATCTCCTTTTTTACAGGAGATTGACTTATATTCTAAAATATCTGGGTACAAATTCAATTTTTCTAAAACTGAAATTTTACCCTTAAATTCTCTATGTTATCAATTCATGTTTTCTGACACCAACTTTAAATGGTGTCCATCAAAATCTAAATATCTTGGTGTATGGCTTTCCCCTACCATTCCCAACACTCTTACCCATAATTTTAATGCTTTGAAAATTAAGATTCAAAACTTACTCTCCTCATGGTCCCCCCTACACCTGTCCTGGTGGGGCAGGTTGGATACCATTAAAATGATGATTGTACCGCTTATTTTATTTCTGCTCTCTATGTTACCCTTTAAAATTCACAATTATTATTTTAACCAGATCAATTCCATTTGTACTAAATTTCTCTGGAACAATAAACCTGCCCGTATTGCTTTAACTAAATTGATCAAACCAAAGAAGGAAGGGGGTGTACGATTCCCTAATTTCAAGCTATATCACACTGCTTTTCTAGTCAGACAAGTATATGCACTAAACAGACATTACCACGATGCTCCGATACCTAGTTGGATTCGTTTTGAACGTTCTCTATTACATGACTTTTCTTTTCATGACATATGTTTTATGTCCAATTGCACCTTCATATCTAAATATCCTATTTTAAAATACTCCCAACACTTGTTACACTCGCTGTTTATGGATGGATCTAACTTTCACCAAGCCTTCCTTGCCTCTTCTATTCGGTACAATAAATTTATTACGTTTCGCCATAAATCCTTCTACTTTAAACACTGGGAAGAGAAGAATATTATATATGTTCACCAACTTGTATCCCATTACTCTGTTTTGCCTTTTAATTCATTACAAGATTATTATGACTTACCCTCTTCCTGCTTATCTCAATATTCTCAATTGTCACAGGCACTTCAATCATTTCTCTCATCTAAAAACTTTCCTATTAACGATACTCGATTTATTCCCTCAACTCCTTTACACAACATCTCTTCTGACTCTAATCCCAAAGCCTCCTCCTCCACTTATATCTACTCCTATCTCTGAAAGACCAAAATCCCCTATTGAACTAGCTTGGGAACTAGACTTGTCCATCACCCTTTCACCTCAAAAACGGGACAAACTATGGCATAACGTTTTTCCCAACTCTAGAGCCGCTAACATTACTCAATCCTTATTTTTTCTTTATAATAGAGCTGTTAGGACACCAGTATTTTTACACAAAATTAACCCATCTTCTTCTTCCCTTTGCTGGTCATGCCTTTCCACCAATGGTACACTATCTCATTTGATTTACCACTGTCCCAATGTCCTAAAATTTTGGAAATCCATCTGGGCCAAATGTTCCAAGATTTTTCATCTCTATATTCCCTTATCATTTCAAAATGTTTTTCTTGGATCCATATCAGTTGATTCTCATGATACAGTGCTAAAACCGAAACTGTTTGATCTTTTCATTGCTCTTGCAGCTAAAGTTATTCTTACTTGCTGGAAGGGCAGTTCCAAAATATGCATGCTAACATGGTGGTATCTTATTTGTGACGAACATAGAATTTCTACTGTTTCATCTTTATCTGTATCTCAGAGAATTAAGTCTGATTTACTTTGGTTACCGTTTACTACTTTTCTGTCCACACACTCTTCCTTACACCAATTCTTACCTGATAGTTCTTCTCCCTTTCTTTCCTCTCTTCTCTTTATTCCTTTGTCTTCTCTCTTCTTTCTTCTTCCCTCTCTCTCTTTTCTCATTACTTCTCTAAAAATTATTTAGTTAATTATTGATTTGAAGAGGTACCCTAATCTTACTCTCTTTTAAGTTGTTACATAAGGTTGTACTTTATAATTTCTTTCCTCTATATTTTGTATGATTGCTTCCATTTATTGTATATTTAGCATTGTTATTTCCCCCCTTATGTTGACTGTGTTCCTGGTACCTGTTTATTACTCAATAAAAATTATAAAATAAATAAATAAAAAAAGAGCTCTTCCTCTGGGAAAAATCACCTGTCTTCCACTTTGAGGCAGGTACAGTGTACTTCTCAGTGGCTCACAGCTGTTTGGGCGTTTCTCTGTTGACCTGCCCTTGTGATGGGTTGTCTGATCAAACTTTGAGGCACTTTCTGTTTTTCTGTAAATTTTACAGATCCTTTGTCTTATTTTATCTTATGCCAGTTTTAAAGAAGTTTGGGGCAGATTTACAAGGAACTGACGCATCTGCATAGATGCGTCAGTTTCCTTGCGTCAGCGCCAAATGTCCTTGTGCCACTATGGATGCACTGTATTTACAATACAGTGCTCCATGGCGCAAGGATTAACAGATGCGTCAGAAATTCTGACGCATCTGTTGGCGCAAAAGTGACGCATTGCTGGAGTGGCTCATGAAAGTGACGCAACTCCAGCAATGCGCCACAATAGATGGGCGAGTCCCATTCAAAAAGCCCTGCATCATCCCTTACGCCTGGTCTGAGCAGGCGTAGGGATTTAGACGCAGTAAAATCTTGTAGATTTCACTGCATCAGTTCTACATGGCTTTTTGCGTGGGGAACGCTCACCCACATACATTATACCTGACGCAGGTATAATGTGACGCAGGGCTTTACAACGTGACACATCTCCCTAGATGCATCACATTGTAAATGGGCCGCAACATTTATGCCGCGGCTGCGTCACAAAAGTGACGCAACAGCGGCGCAAAAGTCACGCAAGGGGCTTGTAAATCAGCCCCTTAGAGTTTCGTAAGTGCAGAGATGCGTTATTTCATCTCCAGCTTTTAGGCAGCTCTGATGTCTATTTTAGAGTTTGTTCGTTTCTTAAAGCGGCAGTAAGATGTTGGAAATCGAAGAAGGGCTGAGTCACAGGTCCATCTATTGTTCTTTTGTATGTATTAAGTGTGGTTTTTATCTCACATATTTTGATCGATCTCATTATTGTATTTTTGTATTATTTATTGCATAATTTACATTATTGTACTCAGCATATTTATTTTAAATGTGTTTTTGTGGATTTAGGATTCTGTTTTATTAATCCATTGCATTTTTATCTGCCAGACCGGGAGGAAGGGCCTTCTGTTGGGTATGTGGTTGGCGCAGCATGCACCTTTTACATTTTTTGGATGTTTTGGATATTGTTTTTATGTTGTTGTTGGTCAAAATGTACTGTATTTCTTTTATAGTTCTTCTTAACACCGAATAAAGATAAACTGACTGACTAAGTTTGTAACAGTTCTTGGAAATTGCAAATCGGATGAAAAAAGCTGCCTTGGCTATAAATCACTCATCCTTCTGTTATCCACTGAATAGTTTAAATTAGATCAGCTAAGAGGAGCAGCGGGTGGTGGAAACTTGATGTGACTCATGGTCAAAGAGCTACACCACCCCACACATAAATCTCTAGCTGAGCACCATCAATCTCTTATTTGGAAGGGGATGCTAAACCAATGCATACGTGCATGACTGTGTTTCTGACGAGCAGTATTCAAAGTTCTAAACAATTTGACCAGGTGCATCAATAAGCCGGGAAAAACAGTGCGTGAGCCGCACAAGCATATACAAAACATTTTCAAAGGTGTGTTTCTCAAACTTGACAAAGTAGCTACTTTGGTGGTGGCAAGCACAGCGGGATTGTTAACAGGTTGTCGGAGGCCATGCCCCCTTTCTCCACCACTCTGCAAACGCACCTCCTGGTGCACTACTGGTTTAGGAATGAATTCCACTTTACTCCTGAGGGTCTCAGAACTAAAGCAGACTTCGTCCTCCAACCAGTAGTGCGCCAGGATGTGCATTTGCAGAGTGGTGGAGAAAAGGGGCGTGGCCTCTGACAACCTCTTAGCCCATACCAGTACTTACACAGCCACTCACTGATTCATATATCAACACACACAACTCACTCACCCATACAGCCACTCATACACCCACTCACTCACTAATACAGCTACTGGCAGATCCACTCATACACCCATATAGCCACTCACACACTGAGTCAGACACCCATAGAGCTACTCACACACCTACTCACTTACCCATACAGTTAATTACATAGCCACTTACTCACCCATACAGTTACACATACACTTACTCACTTACTCATACAGATACTAACACATTCTCACTCACCTATAGTCACTGACACAAGCACACACTCACCCATAAAGCCACTATCACATTCACTCACTTACCCATATAGTCACTCGCATAACCTGTCACTTCCTATACTGCCTTTCACATCCCCAGTTACTCACCCATATACCACTGACACATGCACTCACTCACCAACACAGCCAGACACACACTCACTTACCCATACAGCCCCTCATACATGCACTCACTAACCCATACAGCCACTGACTCACCCACTCACTCATCCATACAGGCAGTCACACATACCCTCACCCACACACACAGATACTCAGACACCCATAGAGGTACTCAGCAGCCAATCACTCACCCATACAGAAACTCACATACCCACTCACACACCCATACAGCCACTTAGCCACCGACTGACAGACTGATACAGACACTCACACAATCAGTCACTCACCCATACATTAACTGAGACACCTAATAACTCACTTATACAGTCAGTCACGCACCCAATGGATCATCCAAACAGGCACTCTGCCACCCACTGATTCACCAATATATCTTGGTATATATATTTAACACTCAGAAACATTTTAAAAACACTCACAGTCACTGGATGATGTCATCAGTGATGTCATCAGTGATGTAATTTGAGATGTCATCAGTGATGTTATCAGGGATGTCATTGGCCATGTTGTGAGTGATGTAATATGTGAGGTCATAAGCATATATACTGACAAAACCAAAGGTTGGTGTGTGAGTGGCTGTATTTTAGAGTAAGTGTCTTTGTGAATGGATGTATGGGTGAGTGAGCGGATGTGTTAGTGCTTGTATGGATGTTTGAATGGATGTGTAAGTGGTTGTATGGGTGTGTGAGTGACAGGTAAGTGCTTGTATAGGCGAATGAGTGGCTGTGTTAAGAGGCTGTATGGGTGAGTGAGTAGGTAGTGTGTGAGTGGTTGTATAGGTGAATAAAAGGGTCTTTGAGAAGCTGTATGGGTGAGTGTGTTGCTGTGCGAGTAGAAGTGTGGGTCAGTAACTGGTTGTATGAGTAGCTCTAAGGATGAGTAAGTGGTTGTGTGAGTACTTGTAGGGGTCGTTGAATGAGTATGTGGGTAGTTGTGTGGGTGTGTGAGTGGGTATATGAGAGGTTGTTTAGGGGTGTGAGTTGGTGTGTGAGTGCTTCTGTGGATGATGTCTTCAGTGATGCCATTTCAGATGTCATCAGTGATGTAATCAGTGATGTCACTGACCATGTTATGAGTGATGTAATATGTGAGGTTATAAGTAGTTCATTGAAGATATGTAGGTTATAGTAATCTCAGCTAACTATAACTGTTGAATTTTACTGGTTTTGTAAGAGTGAAATCTGAGCCTAACTATAACCTCCCTGTAACCTTTGTTTTTTTCAGTGAATTTCTAAGGTTTTTTTATTGTTGTTTCCTAACTATAATGTACCTGTAACGTTTGGTTTTTAAGTAGATTTCTATGTTTTTAAAATTTTTATTTCCTAAATGTAACCTCTAATCTTTGACAGTGAGTGTGTGAGTGCATGAGTCTCTCAGTAAGTCTGCAAGTGGGTGTGTGAGTCTCTGAGTGGGTCTGTGAGTAGGTGGGTGTGTCTGAGTGCTCTCTGCTTTGCCCTCTTCACCTCTGTTTTGCCTTGTCTGCTTGTTTTTCTGCCCTTTATTTTGCTTTTCCTGCTCATTTTTCTGTCTGTTGTTTTGCCTCTTTCTGCTCGTTGCTGACCTTTATTTTGCTTCGTTCTGTTCGTTTCTCACCTTTATTTTGCCTCTTGCTGCTGGTTTCTGACCTCCATTTTGCCTCTTTCTGCTCATTTCTCACCTTTATTTTGCCTCTTTCTGCTCGTTGCTGACCTTTACTTTGCCTGTTTCTACTTGTTTCTTACCTTTATTTTGCCTCTTGCTGCTGGTATCTGACCTCTATTTTGCTTCTTTCTGC
This sequence comes from Calotriton arnoldi, assembly GCA_963921515.1. Taxonomy (NCBI): domain Eukaryota; kingdom Metazoa; phylum Chordata; class Amphibia; order Caudata; family Salamandridae; genus Calotriton; species Calotriton arnoldi. The sequence goes on from CAWUFW010008940.1 coordinate 114,675, forward strand.
TCATTTCTCACCTTTATTTTGCCTCTTGCTGCTCGTTCCTGACTTTTATTCTGCCTGTTTCTGCTCATTTCTCACCTTTATTTTGCCTTTTTCTGCTCATTGCTGACCTTTATTCTGCCTCTTTCTGCTAATTTCTGAACCTTATTATGCCTCTTTCTGCTTCCTTCTGACCTTTATTCTGCTTCTTTCTGCTCATTTCTCACCTTCATTTTGCCCCTCTCTGCTCGTTGCTGATCATTATTTTGCCTCTTTCTGCTCGTTTCTCACCTTTATTTTGCTCTTTCTGTTTGTTGCTCAACTTTATTTTACCTCTTTCTGCTCGTTGCTGACCTTTATTTTGCCTCTTTCTGCTCATTGCTGAATTTGATTCTGCCTTTTTCTGCTAGTTTCTCACCTTTATTCTGCCGCGTTCTGCTCTTTTCTCACCTTTATCTCGCCTCTTTCTGCTCTTTGCTGACCTTTATTCTGCCTCTTTATGCTTGTTTCTGACCATTATTTTGACACTTCTCTTCTCCCCCGGGACAATGGGGGGGAGCCTCAAGGCCCCCACAGTCCCAGCTGGCTACTAGCAGGACTGCATGGAGGCAGATGCTGGAAAGGCAGCTCCCTCCATGCAGGAGCAATTGTTTCATCTCTTTCACTGCCCGCATGTCTGCAGGCAAGTAAAGAGATGAAACCTCTGCTTCCAGTGGGCAGGAGCACTTTGACAGCTCCCACCCACTGAAACTGGAGTGTTTGCTTTTCCTTGGCAGGAGCTGTCAATGCTCCCACCAAGAAAAAGCAAACAGCTTTGACCAATCTGCATGAAATGTTCCCAAAAATGTGTCACAGTTGGTACTATTGTTATGGAAAGTTTGGGGGTGATCTGTGCTGTGGGGACAGAGAATTTGGGGCGCGAAATAGGGTTGCGTTTGTAATGGTAATTCCCATAGGAACCTTTAGTCACACCTACAGCCCTAACCGCTGAACGGACTTACACCAAATTTGGCAGGGAGGTAGATGTCGGTTCAAGGAAGTGGCTGTTTGCTTATTTGGTGTAAATCTGTTCAGTAGTTGTTGAGAAATGTAAGTTTAAAATTATAGTGATATCTCTGGGCACGGATATTTTGCAGTGGTTTCGCGATGAATCGCGAATGCACGTGCCACCGGAATGCTTTTCAGGGACGTTATAGTTAGAAAATAGCATTTAAAAAACCTTTGAAATTCACTGAAAAAACATAGGTTTCAGGGGCGTTATAGTTAGAAATTAGCATTTAAAAAACCATAGAAATTTACTGAAAAAACCACAGGTTTCAGGGACGTTATGGTTAGTTGGACATTTCACTCGTACAAAACCAGGAGAAATTTGGTCGTTATAGTTAGTTGAGCTAACTATAACTCGCGCCCCCGCATTGCACTGCTGATGACATCACATATTACATCACTCATGACATGGTCAGTGACATCTGGTGGAGGCTGGGTGGCTGCACTGGTAGAGGCTGAAGTGACTGCACTGCCACTGCACTGGTGGAGGCTGGGGAGGCTGCACTGGTGGAGGCTGAGGTGACTGCACTGGTGGAGGCTGAGGTGACTGCACTGGTGGAGGCTGGGGTGACTGCACTAGAGGAGGGTGAGGTGACTGCACTGTTACTGCACTTGTGGGGGCTGGGGTGGCTGCACTGGTAGAGGCTGGGGGGACTGCACTGGTACTGCCCTGGTGGAGGCTGGGGAAGCTGCACTGGTGGAGGCTAGGGTGGCTGCCCTGGTGGAGGCTGAGGTGACTGCACTGGTGGAGGCTGGGGTGGCTGCACTGGTGGAAGCTGGGGTGACTACACTGGTGGAGGCTGGGGTGACTGCACTAAAGGAGGGTGAGGTGACTGCGCTGTAGGGTGTAATAGGTGACTGCTCTGGTGGAGGTTAGGGGTGCCAGCACTTTGGAAGGTTGGGTGGTTGCATTGCGGGAGGACAGACGTGGCTACATCGGAGGAGGGCTGCACTGCAGCACCACACTGTACACAGTGCCATCACTGCACGGTGCCTCGGTGTGCAGCAGTCGCGGCCTAGGCTCGGAGAATGCCCGGTCCCTGCAGCGCTAGGAGAAGGATGTCCAATTCCCCGGATACAGCCGGCCCTTGCCTGGCCCCACTCTACATCAGTACCCCAGGCTCAGCACCCGCTGCTGCCTGAACAGCGTCGAAGGAGGAGAGAGCCTGTCCTAGGCGCACGCAGGGCATGCAGTGGACACACAGACCATGCCTGGACTGCCAAGCTGCCTATACCACAAGTAAGTGCCAGAGCCCTGCAGTGACCAGCACACACATGCACACGTACACTCAAACTCCACAGCAGGAGACACACAAACACATCACTGCAGTAGTAGACGACACACACACATGCATACAGACAAGCACACGCACATGCACATACACATGCACACGCACTTCATGGCAGAAGACACACACAATACATCACTGCAGTAGAAGACCACACACGCAGACACAGACATACACACAAGCCCACACACACACACCTGCGCACACATGTGCAATACATCACTCTTCCGTGAGGCATGCACGCAAATATCACTGCGAGAGGCACACGAACAGCAGAGGTGCACACACAGATCACTGCAGGAGGTGCACACTCCTCTGCGTGACGCACTGGCTCCACTTCCAGAGGGGGCTCAGGGGACAGCACCGGCTATGGAGGGTTGCCCGAAGTATCAGTTCGGGGGTGTCAGCTGTGACTGCGTGGCAGCACTGATTTCAGCTCTGTGGGTTACGTCACCGCATCTGAGGGTGAATGTAGAAAGGTAGGGATGCTGTCACCTACTAAGGGTGCACAGTGCTGCTCTCTGTGCTGCTCCACACTGTGTTGCTGTCCGTATCAACTGTCTTCTGCCAGTACGTGCCTCGGCCATTCGGACTCCGGGACTCCTAGGCCTTAGCCGTGCAGCTGTCTGTGCCCTATTACGCCAGTATTTGTACTGTTCTCTCAATGTCGCATATTATTTAAACAAAACCAGGGGAGGTGGTGGGCCCCGGGGCTACGGGGGCCTGCGCAGCCCCCACATACATTAACAACATTGTCCCCGGGACCTGGCCCACCCGGGTGCTCATTAAAACGAAGCGCGGGAGACCGCACTTCATTTTTTAAAAATTTTCTCGGCAGGATTCGCGCACCCAGCGCGACTTCGGACGAAAAAAGAAATTAAAAAATGCTTCTTTTGGCCCTGGGGGTCAGGGTGTTTCTACCCTGCCCCCTTTCCTTCATTTATAGCCTTTTTTCACCTTTTTCTTGTGACTCGGTTCAACCGAGTCACAAAATCGCTGCCAACACATTTTGGTTTGTAGTGTTGGCAGCCAATCAGAATGGAGCTCGTGCTCGGGAGGGTTTGCGAATCCTCCTCGGCCAACAGATATCAATATTTTTTATTTTTATTTTCTCAGGAACTACTGAATGGATTTACACCATTTAAAAAAAGGTCGCTTTCTGAAACAAGACCTACCTTTTTGCCAAATGTGGTGTAATTCCGTTCAGCTGTTCGGTCTGTAACTTTGTCTAAAGTTTCCTACGGAAATTAACATGGAGAAAACGCGTTTGGGACCCCCCTTTTTTCTCGGCCCCCGCTTGACGAATCACCCCAAAACTTTCAAGACAGGAGCTGACTGGAGCGGCTCATTAGTTTTGAAAAGTTCACGAAGATTCGTCAAACGGCGCCAAAGATATTGGCAAATCAAAAAACGCTTTTCCTATAGAAAGTAGGTCCTAACTATAACTACCTACTGGCGACCCCCTGGGAGGGGGTTCCATGTGGCCCACTCCACAGGTATTTAATTTAATGGCCTTGCCCCAAGAAGGTGGCGGTCCCTGGGGCTGTAAACGGCCTGGGGAGGTGGGGCCGCTTGGCCCCCCTCCTCCATTATATTATGTTGGCTTGGCCTCGGGGAGGTGGCTGTCCCCTGGGCAAATATCAGCCATGGGGAGGGGGGCCATATGCACCCCTCTTCAAAATCAATATTTAAAATATCCCCGAGGACCTGGCCCACCTCGGGGCTCAACTATTAACAAGGGCAGGAGTCCACGCTTCTGTTTTGAAATAAAATTCCAGGGATATGTGGATCCATTGGGGGGGGTGGGAGAGAGAGAGAGAGAGACTGATGGATCAACCCAAAACTGTCCAGACAGCTCCTGAACTCAGGTGTGTACCACTTTTGTAAATTACGTGGAGGTTTGTCAAACGGTGCCAGAGTTATTGTCTATATATATATATATCCTACTTGATGGATCAACCCAAAACTGTCCAGACAGCTTCTGAACTCAGGTGTGTACCAGTTTTGTAAATTACTTGGAGGTTTGTCAAATGGTGCCAGAGTTATTGGCTAAACAAAAAAATGATTTTCCTATGGAAACTATGTCCTAACTATAACTACCTACTGGCAACCACCAGTAGGTAATATATATATATATAGACATACTTTCCATATCTCTGGAATTATTTTAAAAAAAAGAAGCGTGGTATCCCGCCCTTGTTTATAGTTGAGCCTCGAGGTGGGCCAGGTCCTCGGGGCTAATTTAAATATTAATTTTGAGGAGGGGTGCATATGGCCCCCCTCCCCATGGCTGATATTTGCCCAGGGGACAGCCCCCCTCCCCATGGCTGATATTTGCCCAGGGGACAGCCACCTCCAGCCCCAGGGACCGCCACTTCCTCGGGGCAAGGCCATTAAATTAAATACCTGTGGAGGGGGCCACACGGAACCCCTTCCCTGGCCATTTACGGCCCGGGGTCCACCACCTCCCTGGGACTTGGCCAAATATTGAATGGGGAGGGGGGCTGAATGGCTTCCATCCCGGTCCATTTTCGGCCCCGGGACCAAGACCTCCGTGGGGCAGGCCCTGCAAAAGCAAAGCAGGGGGGAGGCGCAGCCCCCCTCCTGGAGCCAATAATGGCCCTGGGGACTGCCACCCCCCTGGGCTGGTTTACTATGTCCCGAGGTGCCCACCCTTGGGACATAGTTGTTTGCTGTCGCTTGGTGGGATCTTTGAAAGTTCCTGCCAAGTGAGAGCAAAGGGTAAGTCCGCTCTCAGTGGGCAGAAGCAGGAAAACTGCTCCCGCCCCTGGGAGTGGACTTTTCATCTGTTTTCCTGCCTGCTGGCATGGCCAAAGGCCATGGGAAACCGTGTGGATAGGTGCCTGCGAGGAGTTAGCTGCAGGGCCTGACTGCAAGCCAGGCCCTGCAGCCAGCCCCGACCGTGCACAGCCGAAGGCCAGGTGCGGCAGGTATTGGATTCATGTAAGGTAATTAAATATTGTTTAACGTAAGAAAAAAACCTAGATATCCACAGAAAAAAACAAAGGTTACAGGGACGTTATAGTTGGGAAATACCATTAAAAAACTGTAGAAGATCACTGAAAAAAACAAAGGCTACACGGACATTTTAGTTAAGAAATAAAATGTAAAAAACCTTAGAAATTCACACAAAAAACACAAAGGTTACCCAGAAGTTATTGTTAGGTTCACATTTTACACCCACAAAACCATAGAAATTCAGCACTTATAGTTAAAGTTATCTCACGTAACTTGACCACCTTTCGATCAGTCCACTGATCACCCTCCGTCCCCCAGGTTTGGATTTCACTGACCCTGCGCAGCCCTACCTTCCCAAAAACAACGCATCTTGGAGCTTGTTCCAAACCTTGGATGAAGACACTATTCGCAAAATGCTGGCGACGTTGAAACCATCCAATCACTACAATGACCCTTTGCCATCGAACCTTTTCCCGGAGGTTAGATCCTCCTTAATAACACTTTGGACTACGATCGTCAATGCTTCACTTCGGCAAGGTGCTATTCCTGATTGCCTAAAATCGGGTCAAGTGACCCCGATTTTAAAGAAACCATCCGCGGATCCCACGGACCTTCATAACTTTCGCCCAGTCTCTAATATCCCCACCCTGGCAAAGCTCCTGGAGAAATGTGTGCTCGCCCAACTCTGTTACCATATTGAACATTTTCAACTCCTAGACCAATGCCAATCTGGTTCCGCCCGGGCCATAGTACAGAGTCTGCACTAACGCACATCGTTGATGATGCGCTAAGAATATTGGACCATAATGAGTCGTGCCTACTGATCCTTCTTGACCTCTCGTCAGCATTCGATACTGTCAAACACGATAACCTAATTGACCTCCGGAAACACAGGATGGGGCTGTCTGGGCCTGTCTGGGCCTGTACTTAACTGGTTCTCTTCGTTCCTTCAGAATAGATCCCAAAGCTTCAAGGTGAACCAATCCCTTTCCCATCCTTCACCTGTCCCGCTGGGGGTTCCACAAGGTTCAGTACTGTCTCCCATGCTCTTTAACCTGTTCATGGAGCCTCTGACAGAAATTCTGAAATCATCCAGCATTCACTATCACATGTACGCTGATGATACCCAACTATACCTGAAGATTGCCTCCCCTGAGGACATTCAATCCCTCAACTCAATCCTGCTGGAAACTCAAAGCTGGCTGACACGTAACCACCTGAAACTAAATGCTTTAAAAACGGAATTCCTCCTAATCTCACCCCACAAGCACTCCCCGGTCATGGAACTATGGTTGAATCAACTTACTGCTCTAAACTGCAGACCTCTCCTCGTGGATTCGGCATCCTCTCTGGGTATCATTCTAGACAAAAGTCTGAACATGCAGAAGCACATCAGCTCCCTTACCAAAGGAGCTAACTATCAACTCAGTATCCTGAGGAAACTCAAACCCTATCTCCCTGCTCATGACCTAAAGGTAGCTGTGCAAGCACTAGTGATCTCAAAGCTGGACTATGGTAGTGCAATGCTTTGCGGATTGCCCAGAGTAAAGACCGCTCCTCTTAGGGTTGCCCTCAATTCTGCTGCAAGGCTCATAACTGGCACTAAAAGATTCAACCATATTTCTCCGGACTTGCGGGCCCTGAACTGGCTTCCATATGAAGCTCGGATACAGTTAAAAATTGCATGCATGGCACACAAAGCCATACACTTCAAGACCCCGCTGTGCCTCGCACAGAAACTGGAGCTCTCATGTGGTTCCAGAGCCTCCAGAAGCGCCAGCACCCTTTTGCTCAAACCACAAAAATTCAAGAAAAAAAAGACCTACAATCGAGCCTTCTCAGGTATGGCACCGAGGATCTGGAACTCCCTTTCCCCTGAAGTCAGGCTGAACTCCTCCACGGTCCTCTTCAAAAAAGAAGTCAAAGGGCTCCTGATGAAGAAATTTCTGCCTTATTCTGGCCTCTCCATCTGATTCGGGGGCTAGAAACGTTGATTTGTGGCCCAGTTGCCGGGCTCACAAGAATGCTCGGACAATTTTTAGACTGTTAATCTGTGGTTTCTTGTTGATGATGTTTTTGTTTGCTTGCACTCTTCTTGATCTATAAAATGTAAAGCGCTCTGATACCCTCGGTGGTCATGTTCGCGCTTTATAAAACTTTCACAATAAATAAATAACTGACACATATTACATCACTCATAACATCTTCTATGACATCATTGAAAATATCACTGCAATATTTGCTGTGAAATTATTGATAAGAATACTGTGCATGGTGGGGACGCGAGTTATAGTTACCTTAAGATCCCTCCTCGACCAATGGCAGTCCTGATCCTCCTCGATCTCTCAGTGGCCTTCAACACCTTATCCCACCACACCCTCATCACCAGACTCCACCACATCAGCATCCGGGGTAATGCCCTCAAGTGGATGACCTCCTTCCTCACAGAATGCTAACAGAGACTCCGCCTACCGCCCTTCACCTCCAAACCCAAGAGCATCATCTGCGGTGTCCTCCAAAGATCCTCCCTTAGCCCCACCCTCTTCAACACCTACATGACACCGCTGGCCCACATTGTTCGCACCCATGGACTCAACATCATCTCATATGCTGACGACATCCAACTCATCCTCTCCCTCACGGAAGACCCCGCCACAACCGGATCCAACTTCCAGAACGTCATGACCAGCATCGCCGACTGGATGAGGTCCAACAGCTGGAAGCTGAACTCAGACAAGATGGAAGTGCTTATCTTTGGAAAGAATACCTCACCCTGGGACAACACATGGTGGCCCACCACGCTCAGACTGATGCCGACCCCCACTGACCAGGCTCGCAACCTCGCCATCATTCTAGGCAGGAAGCTCACCATGAAGCTACAGGTCAATGCAGTATCCTCTGCATACTCCGGAAGATCTTCAGATGGGTCCCTGTCCAGAAGATCTTCAGATGGATCCCTGTCAACACCCAAAAAACAGTCACTCAATCCCTCATCTGCAGCCGACTCGACTCTACGTCGGAACCACCACCCAACTCGCCCTCCACAACATCAAACCCACCTATATCAACCACCGCCTGACCTTCCACCTACTTGCCAGATAACTCTGCTCCGCCTCCCTCCCTCACTCTCGCTCACGTCCCTCCATTGTAGCCGCAACGGAGGTCATTCCTTTTCCAACCTCACTGCCAAAGTCCTGAAATGGCCTCCTCCTCCACCTTCGGAATGCTCCTTCACTCGCCAACTTCAAGAAGGAGCTCAAGACCTGGCTGTTCGACTAAGGCCCTCAGGACCGCAGCTCCTGGATACCCCCGGGGGAGATATGCCGCGCTATACAAATACTGTTTGATTGATTGATAAATGTTTTATAATTTTTGTGACTTTATGTACTTCTCTATCACTGATGATGAGTTGCATAACAAGCACAAGGAATTGAAAAATCTATGAACGAGATTCATGTTTGACCACATCTGTTTTACGTTGGCTTCATGAGAAGATTGTGACGTTCCCCAACTCATAACAAGACACAAGCCTACCACAGGACAAGGTGCTTGTAGTTTACGAAACGGGGAATATCTCTCTGAAGGACGTCATACACATGTAACACTGCCCGTTTGAATTTGGTAAGAAACTCAGAAGAATCTGGTTAGGCTCATAATGTGATTAGGTCAGGAGAGAAAATGCTTGGATTATACCTGACTTGTCAAGATGAAATTGTAATTTTGGTGAGGAAATAATGTTTGGTTGAGAAAACTGATCCAGGTCGAGTTTTACAGGTGCTTTACCATGAGGATATTTCTGTAGAAGTACTAGATACACAATAAAATTATGTAAGTATTTTTGGGCAACATGAATTAAGTTTATTGGAATATGTTAATTTGCAAAGAAAATGAATTTGAGTCTAATAATAAATTGAGAAAATATCTCACGCAGGATGAACCACAATGACCAGAAAAACTTGAAAGAAGTATAATGTAAGAAGGACTATTTATGTTAACAGTAATGAGAGTACCTTTGTGCGATTAAGACTGCGTTAAGTAGCAGCGTCACTTTGTTTTTGCTGCTGTTGTTACATTAAAGAAAGGCTTTTGGAATTGAATTCCCGGTGTGCCACCTGTGTATTGCTTGTTATATATATATTCAATGAAAAAAAATATGAAACCTTTCTTATACTTAGGAAAACGTTATTTATTCTTTCTATACAAGCCAAACTTAAAATACACAAATGATAGAAATTCTTCTGTTATAGTTATACCTTAAATGTATAATTTATGTACCACCTTTAAATCAATATTAATCTATTTAGGGGCACATATACAACATTTTTTTGCGGTTGCAAATGGAGAGTCGGCCTGTTTGCCACCGCTAAAAAGGGTTGTAGCATGTATCAACCCTATTATGCAAGTCAGTAACCTGCTACCAACTCGCAAAATAGGGTTTGTGAGTCGCTATTAGGAAGGGGTGTGCCAAGGGTGTCCCTTCCTAATAGCGAGTCGCAGGGGGATGTACCATTGTTTTGGGACTGGAATGTGGTCGCAAAACAATCGTAGTTTACCGCCTACTTCAAGTAGGTAGTTAGCCAGTCGCAAACGGGAAGGGGTCTCCAAGGGACCCCTTCCCCTTTGTGATTGTCAGCGAAAAAATGTTTAAGAGCAGGCAGTGGTCCCATGGACCACTGCCTACTCTTAAACAAGGAAACGGAAACGTTTCATTTTTGTTTTTAAAATGCAAGCCGTTTTCCTCTCAAGAAAATGGGCTGCATTAAAAAAAAGTAGCTTTATTTAAAAAGCAAACACAGACGTGGGGGTCTGCTGTCCCCAGCAGGCCACCATCCCTGTGCTATTGTCAATTCCCAATGGGTCGCAATATTGCGACCTGCCTCATGATTATTGATGAGGCAGGTCATTTGTAACCCCATTGGGAATCACTAAATGTGTCTGAGACACATTTGCACATTTCCTTTTGCGACTCGCAAATGCGAGACACTAAAATTTGCAAATTGTGAGTCGCAAAAGGAAGTGGTCGTACATGTAGCCCTCAATCTATAGCTACAAACAAAAGGTAAAGTAAACTAAAATTTAAATTTCTATACTTTTACTTATACATTTAATTTATAATTTACGCAAAACCTCCAAATTACACAGTGTATTGCCACAGTATTTTAACTATAACTCGCCACTCTACCATGCTGGTATAGTGCCCCAGTTGTGTTTCTGTTTCCACAGCTCCTGTCTAGGTGTTCTTTGGTCTGTCTCTCTTCTGTTTGCCTTCAGGGGTCCAGTGAAGATCTATTCTTGTGATGGAGTCTTGTACTCCTCTGAAGCTGTGTCCTATCCAGCTCCAGCTTTTACTCATAGTGATGGTGTTCATGCTTTCTTGCTTGCATCTGGTGAGCAGATCCTGGCCGGAGATGGTTCGCAATCAGAAAATGCACATGATTCTTCTCAGATTACTGGTGCGGAAGTCTAACAGTTTGGTGATGTTGCTTTTGTCATCAGCTAGCATTCTGATCCATACAAAAGTGAACAGAAATCAGCTCTGGTAAAGCCTAGGCTTGGTGTTGGTGCTGTTCTGAGATGACCTCCATACATTGTTCAGCATCCTTACGGCATTCCTGGGCGTGTTCAGTATGCTCTTGATGTCATCGCCTGCCCCTCCATCATGTCTGACTGCCTAGAGAGGTGAACTCTTCAGTCATGGCTAGATCCTCTCCATCCACACTAATTGGTGAAGGGTTTGGGATGTTGGGTAGGATGACATCTGATTTCTTTCTGTTGATCTTCAGGGCAACTTGCTGTGCATAGATGTTGAGGCGAGGCATCTTTCCCTGTATATGTTGATGTATGTCAGAGAGCAAGACTAGGTCAAACGCATAGTCAAGGTCCTCTAGTGTTGAGAATAAGATCCATCTGATGCCTCTGTCTTGGTCTTCAGTTGTGCATCGCATCACCCAGTTGAAAAGCAACTTGACATCATGCATCCCTATCTCACACTGCCTTAGACTTAAAAGTTATACTCACTGTGTCCCAACTTGCAAAATTGGCATAGAAGCTCTTGATGAGGAGAACTATCTGCTGCGGTATGCCATCTGCTCTCAGAACACACCCCAAGCTGTAATGGTGGATACTGACAAAGGCTTTCTCAAAATTAAGTTAGTGTATAGATGTTTTGGCCACTCTGTGCACTGCTCTATGATGTTTTGTAGAGTAAGGATCTAATCAGTACACGCTCTACCCTTGCACAACCCAGCCTGTTCTTTTCCTAACTGCTCTTCCATTGCAACAGAAATGCACTGTATAATGATTTTTGCCAGGATTGACAGAAGGCTGATTTAACGGCATTTTACAGTAGGTTAATGCTCCCTTCTTTGGAATCTTGAGGATGATGCCTTGGTTCCAGTAATCTGGCATTTTCTTTCCTTCCCAAATCGATATAAACAGTGGTTGAAGGATCTAGGTTAATGTTTTAGGGTCAGCCTTGAACATTCTCATTCAGGTTTTCTTGGCCCGGAGCTTTTCCTTTCTTGAGAGATTGGTTGACAGTGATGATTCCTTCTTTCTGTGGTGGGTGGTGTTTGCATCCAAGTCTGCCTCTACTTCTTGGATGTTTGCTTTGCCTGTTGGTACTGGTCTGTTCAAGACTTCTTCGAAGTGCTCAGGCCAGCATGCTTCTTGCTCTTTGTGTATTGTGAGTAGTCTGCCTTGCTTGTCCATTATACTGGTGTTGTATATGCACAAGATTTACCACTGACTAGCTTCCAGATCTTGATAAACTTCCCCCGTTCTCCTCTACTGGCTGGCTTCCCTGCTTGACTGACAAGGCTACCAATGTACGTTCACTTGCCTGCTCTTGTCATTCTTTTGACTACTCTGTTTGCTTTATATATATGTGTGTGTTTATATATATATATATATATATATATATATATATATGACGCCTTGGTCATATATATGGTTATATATATGACCAAGGCGTGTAGACGCCGAAACGCGTTGGGCTGGTTTGGCCATGAGAATAAACTCATAAGAAAAACTTCATCGAACTGCTGATTTATTTTGGGAAGGAGTGCGTGTTGCGCAGAGTGCTGCAACGTTGTGACTTGGACTATATATATATATATATACTGATAAAACAAAGGTTAAGGTGGAGTTATAAATAATGAGGAAGGAAGTAGGTTTTTATCTTGCGTTAAAAAACCTTAGAAATTCACTGAAATAGCAGTACTGTTTAAAAACAAAAAAACAGGGAAATTTGCCAGTTGTACATAACTAACATAAGTATAACTTGCACCGCCATAGGTTTCAGATACCATCAGTGTTGTAATATGTGAGGTAATAAGCAGAGCAACATAGCGGTGGCATTGCCAATAATTATTCTTATGCATAATGTAAATAAAACGGTGCACTTCCACAAATGATAAACAGGGCTTCACAGTGGCTCAATGCCATGCATTGCACCTTCATCCAGCCCTGGATGTTTACCCACAAGCCCTGTGTGAGCTGGGATTTCTAAAAAAACTCTTTCATTTGAGGAGAGGTTAAACTAGAAGTCCAAGAATGCAAGATGCTGTTAGTTATAAATCTGGAAGTGGCAGGAAGTGTCACATTAGACAATCTGAGACATATGTTTTTATGCCCAATTTTAAAACCACTGAATTTTATTCAAGTTAGGCCTGCCTTACTGTTTTTACAACTGTTAAACTCTCCCTGTATTTGCTTTTCTCTTGTACGCTTTTTGATGGGGGTTTTAAATTGAGAATGAGTTTGGTAATGTAAAATCGTATGCAAATTTGTAATGATGACTTTTATGATTTTATTTATAAAATCGAATAAAGATTATGAATGAATGACATTAGACAATGACTGACGTGGCAGCAATAGGGTTTATGTTTGGTTCTGCATGTGATACAAGACGTCACTTTTTTCAAATGGACTATACCACTCTGAAATATCATTTTGCAAAATGAAAAAGCAAAACAAGTCTGTTTTTTTATCTTCTGTTTTTTTCTTCAAGGCAGTTAAAGGTTGATCAGGCAAGTGAGAGAGAAGGGCGAAACAGAGTTACAAGCAAAAACAGATGCATCAAATGGTTAATGGGCAAAGATTTATAGACACATAAAGGATTTTTAGAAACTGAAAGTATGGAGAAACACAATGAGAGCCCCCATAGGGTTTGAATCAAAGACACAAAAGGAACCGGTCGCCCCACCCCTCCTTTGATAACGTCCACTGAAGCTGTAGCAGATTGTGTTTGAGTAGACACTAGCCACCATAGGTGCCCCAATTCCCTCTGAGTTCAGGCTTTTATGTGATATCAAATGCTGCACCTGCAGCACAGATATGACATGCACACTGCTTTAAACAGGTGCAATACAGGTTGGCAGTGTGGCAACGTGACAGCCGCCAGATGTTATTAAGATTATATCAATGTGTGCAATATTTGTGTGTGTGTATATTACCCTGGTTTTACTATGCTTGAACCAATTGGAATTTACTTATTTTATGTTTTCCTTTCCATTATCCTCATACTCTTGCTCATGATATTGTTTTAGAAAGTTGGGCTCTGGGAATTTGGGAGAGGAACCTCAGCACAATTCTTTCTGAGGCAGTCATGTTTACATGCCCATACAGTGTGGCCGAATTGCTCTGTATATTTTAGCCAACTTGCCTTTCACTTTTTGAGCCACTGCCTCCTTTTGGCTGGGGACACATTTCATTGTTTGTTTTTATTGAAATGTTATTTTTTACTTCCCGTCTGCCCTGGGACATAGAGACCCAGCTGCTGTTTTCCAACATGACACTTCTTATCATATAAACTGAGACTTGCCTTTTTTTAAAAAGAGAGGATTTCTAGCAGAGGGAAAGGTCCTGGAACGGGACCACCAGTTTCGCGCAATCTGAGATGTAGACCAGCTAACTACAAATGCCAGATATGGGGTCCGGTGCTAATCCCAGAGATCACTGATATATCACTGTGCTCTCATAGTGAGGGTAGGCTTAGACAGATATATCACTCACCATGATATGGCTTTTCATTGTATACAGTTTGCTTGTAATGCTGATTACTCTGCACAGTTGTATATGTTTCCTAATTGCAGTACAGTTGCTTCATGATAGAGCACAGTAGTTTCAATAAATATTGTAAACTATTCTCATGTCTCTTTTTTGTTTATTGTGGGCATGCATCACTGAGAAAATGAAAGTTGATGATCTGTTTCTACGGTTTCCTTGGGGACAAGAGTGTTGTGTTCTAGGTTGCCAATTTACTTATTTCTCTGGGAAGGTTAGGAGAGCAGGTAAGGCACTATGAGCAAGTGGGATTTGGCCCATATGTACTAACATAGTTTGGCAACTCAGTCCCTACATACTGACGTCCTGTGGTCCCAGGCATAGTTCTGTTCCCAAACAGAATCTCTGCAACATGGCGCCACCAATGTTTGGTCTGGTACTTATTCACAGGTCTCGTGAGTAGTGCTTGTGCGTGTCCATAATACCCCTTACACCTACCACTGGAGACGTCTGTGATGTTAGGCATTATTCCTCCACAGTATTTTAGGAAGCACCTATTTCTGTTGGTTTTCCAAGCTTAAAAGTTTAAAAGGATAACCCAATTTTGTGTTGCCACTGTTTCCATCATGGTTTTGACCATGGCACAGCCACAACCTATTTTAATCGCAGTTAATTGCAGACCTGCTGTCCATGCACCTGTAACTATACATGACCTAACTAATGGAAGTGGTCACTTTATTTTTTTGGTTGAAGCACACAATGGCTATCACTTTTAAGTCTTTTATTCTTTCCGGCTGTGGATGCTCAGAGCAATACATTTCATGAATACACAGTTGTTGTACCACCAGAAGTCTATATAGTGTACATGCTCTTGGAAATACCACTTTTACATACTACTTGGTTCCGCAGCGCCCTTCCACATGTACTTGCACCACTACGCACGGGCCCCTTATTAATGACGGGCGACCTGGCCAGCTTTAGCTGGATACACACCATACCTGATATAGCAAATCTTAATGTTCAACAGCTACAACTATTGAACACTAGACTAGTTAGAATGTTTCAGGTTCTTAACCCAATATGTTTCATACACCTTGTTGGCTGTCCCAGCAAGGGTTGGCCTGCCAGGGCAAGCCCAGCTGCCTCCAGTGCCAACAAGAAGTCCTGTAATTGTTTATTCAGTTATAGGCAAAATTGCCATTAATCATGAAGAAATTCCATTTTGGATCGCCCAAAAAATCGACCAAATTGAAGCTGTGTTTCCAGTTACGGGACCACACGACAAGCACAGAATTTTTACTATGTGCTACCCCACGGAATGGTTCCCGCTATAGGTGACTGCAACATTTGGGGGACAGTCTTTGCCGCAACATATACCATCAGTCATGGTACTCCATCCATGTCAGTCTTGCCTGACATGTTAAAACAAATACAGAATGAACATGGGGCAGCTGCTGGCCAGGATTTGGGGATGAAACTAATGGGAAATGTCCCTGTGGTGTCCACAATGATTCTAACATTAAAAGCAAAGCGGCATCTCTGGCTATACGCCAGTGGCTCACTGCGGTTGCACAAGCCAACCGTGAATGTGAGCTGCCTATAATTATTGCTGATGTGTATACATCCTTAGGATGCAATAATTTGGGAACCAGACCTACTAAACCACCACTTGGCAAACCTGGTTCAGACAAGGATGTCAAGCAGAACAAAAAGAGAAAGGTAAACCTCGCAGAGGTTCTCCACCCCCGGAGCCCTCTGAGAGGTGCAATAATTTGCATGATCGCACACAAATCAAGGGTCCAGACAGTTATCAGGTTTCTGATACACATTTTCCTCGTTTCTTTCAGGACTTGACTGACAAGAAGTACGACAGAGGAGGGCGATCTGTTCGCAGACAAGAAGAGTAAGTGAAACCGAAGAGGGAGTCACAATGCTCGCCTGACATGAAGATAAAGGAGGAAAACCCTCCTCAGTATTGGTAAAACCCCCATTTCAGAAAAAGAAAGTTGTGGCTATAACCGCAAAGTATGCCACAGACACTGAGACCCTCCTGCTGAACAGGAGTTGGGCAATGACTCTCCTTGTCAGCACAGCAGAAGTCACTATAGTGAGCTAGAATCTCCAGCAGTTTCTGGCAGCGAAGCAACTGATAACTTTGTTACAATTGAAACCCCAAACAGGTGCATAGCCCCTCTGGATAGATTATATGATCTAGATATTCAAATTGAGGGTGACATACAGCACCCCATTCGAGTAATATTCTGGGAAAATGCAACGTTGTCTTACGACATCATTTTAGCGGAGGTCGATTGGCCCCGCACTTTGTCCAAACATCCCACAAAGTGGGGATGTTATAATTCCTTCATTTTCTGCTTTTTTCCCTGATGAAGTTAAACAAGTTTATGCTGCAGAATGGGCTCTTGCACAAGCCCCAGTTTTATATCTCAATCATGTCGGCTGGGATAAGGACTCTCCTTATCATATATTACCCAGACATTTCTGAAAACTAGACACCTGGAGGAGTCCAAGGATGTGTGGCTCACATGGATCCCCCAAATTTTTCTTACCCAGAATCCCCTGCAAACCTCACATTTAGCTAAAAAGTCACATTTACCTCACATTTCTGTGAGGGAAGGTTGTGAGATCACTGCGCTGGCCCAAATTTCCTACCACCTAGTGTTCCCCTCAGTCTCCCGATAAACATGATACCTCACTTGTGTGGGTGCCCAAAGCAGAGTCAGCCTAAAACTGCCCTTTTGGACCCACTTTGGTTCCCCCTCAGTTTTTCAGTTTATATGTTTTTAGGTTCTCTGCTTTGGGCACCCACACAAGTGAGGTATCATTTTTATTGCCCACAGACTGTGCCCATTTTTTTGAGTGGGGTGGAGGCATTGCATTGTCCATTCTGGGCAGCCCCCACCCCTACTCTGGGTAAAAATAAATGCCGCCTGGTGGTTAGTGGGCTTTCTGCCCCTCGGAGGAGCAGATCGGGGGCTATTGCTATTGTTTTTTTGGAGGGGTGGTGGCATTGGCATTTTGGGCAGCCCCCGCTGCTGCTCTAATAAAACAAATAGTCCCTGGCTGCCTAGTGGGCTTTCTTCCCCCCCCCCAGGGGGGCAGATAGGCGGCTATTGCCCTCATATTGCCCCCAAGTGGGGCAGAAAGACTGATTTTTGCCAAAAACATTTGAGGGAGCAAAAGACCTTGCCTGAGGGGCCGCTCCCCCCCCTCCCGGTGTCTAGTGGTGGATCCCTGCTTGGGGATCACCCTCCTGCGGTGACCCCAAGCAGAGATCCACTAGAAAAGGTTACCTCCCCCATGTTTTGCAGTGCTCGGAGGGTGAGATAGGCTAACAAGCACCAAAGTAGTGAAACTGAAATGAGCTGATCGGCTCATTTCAGTTTCACTTTCAATGTAATAACATCAGCGCGCCGATCGTCATTACATTGAAAAAATAAATGCCTCGGTGGTTGGGGAAGCTTTTCCCCAGCTCCCGATGCTAAAAAATGAAAAGGGAAATCCTTCTGCTGTTTACATAACGGTTACATCCTCTGCACATTGGTGCCACAGCCGAGGATGTAACTGTTACGTCCTCTGCATGGAACCGGTTAAAGAAACTACAATCCTTGTTAGGATTCCTTAATTTTGGCAGAACTTATATTCCTGGTTATGCACAATGTATTAAATCACTTTATGGATTAATACACCTTGATTTTTCCAATAAATGTTGGACATCAGTACATACTGATACACTCAGATCTTTACAATCTGACTTAACTGCAACATGTCACTTACATACACATGTAAATACCACAAACGTAATCATCCGTGTCATAGCGGATGCAATTGGATTTGCTTATATCACCTTTAATGAAGGTGAGACAGTGCCAATTGATTATAAATCACATTTATATTTCAGTGCAGAAATTAGTTTTGCATCCACTGAAAAATACTGACTGCAGTGCAGATGGCTATTCTTAAAGATCGGCCACTTGCACAAGGGAAAAACATTATTGCCGTCACTCCCGTGCCAGCCTTAGAGGCTGTCACAAAGGCTAGAATTGCAAACGCAAAAACACTCCATCCAAGATGGATACAATGGGCAACATCTTTAACAGCTGTTGATGTAGACTTTGTCTTTGACCCGTCTTTACAGACAGAAGAATTTCTACAATATGAGCATGTCTAACCCGTGCCCAGCACTGTTTTACCTCTTTAACAGTATAAATATATAATTTATACTGATGGTTCAGCCCAACCTGCTATAGGGACCATGCGCCACTGTTGTAGATATAATGTTGAATAATCAAAAACAACAATTCCCTTTGTGTGTATTTGGACAAGCCGATATTAAATCATACACCATTCATCCAAGCATACCAATATCACCAAAGAGTGCTGACCGTTTGCAAAAATCCAATATATGAATGTTTATTCTATAAAATCAGTTAAAAGAGTCATATAAAGAGTGCATATAATAAAAACATGGATTATTTCAAGATAAAATAACTCTCTAGAGAGCCACATCAAAATTTCACAAAGATCATACACATTGTTACAAAAATCACAGTAAATGAACATGGGAGAATATCATAGACATACATTTTTTGTCATTGTTACACACTAATCACAAAGAAATTCATTGGTCAAACAACTATTTTGTATAGTCTCTTGTTTGGCCAAGATAGGGTTGATTTAGTGCTTTTGATATGTTGGACAGAACATTCCAAACCCAATAAACCTGCCCTCATTCCTTGGGGGACTGTACTGCACACTTGGCTGAGCTAAAAGCTTTTCTTCTTGCATTGGAACATACAGATCCTGAATTCCCCACACGTATTGTGTGTGATTCGTATTACTGTGCCCAGTCCTATAATGATAACTTACATTATTGGCACCAAATGGATTCAAAGATTCTAAAAGCAACATAATAAAACATAAAATGCTTTGGGTGAAAATGGCAGACCTGAAAGATCAGTTGCCACTGACTCACGTCATTCATACATTGAGTCACCAGTGTGTGGGAGCACACGTTGAAGGGAAATGGCAAAATCTGCAGTTTCGACAGCTACTGTTGCTGCAATTATTCATTCAAAAATGAGAAAAGATAATGATATCTTGGCTGCCGGTAATGCTAACAAAGACAGCACTCCCTTACATTAGGTCTTGCCATCTAAATAAACATATCATTTAAAAGAACAAAACATTCCCTTTGTGACAATGCCAGGGGTGGAGATCGTTTGATTCCCAACCAAGACCACAGATTAGCTTCAGTGACAGCTACGCATGAAGGTGTTGCTTCTGCACACGCAGATGTGACGGCCACAATTTTGTTGCTACAGCCGTGTTATTGGTGGCATGGCTTATATCAACAGGCCAAGAAATATGTCCTTTGTTGTGACATTTGTCTACAAATTAAAGCTTCCACCGTGGCTCATAAACTGCAGACACTCATAAGTACTAACATAGTATGGTGACTCAGTCCCTATATACTGATGTCCTGTGGTCCCAGGCATAGTTCTGTTCCCAAACAGAATCCCTGCAACATGAGGTAAACAAGAGAAAGTGACAGAGAGAGAGAGAGAGAGAGAGATACCGATCTGGTGGCTGAATTTCAAAATGTGAAACCAGATAGCCTGGAATCAATACCAGCTTCCCA
Source organism: Calotriton arnoldi (assembly GCA_963921515.1). Taxonomy (NCBI): domain Eukaryota; kingdom Metazoa; phylum Chordata; class Amphibia; order Caudata; family Salamandridae; genus Calotriton; species Calotriton arnoldi. Next base: position 134,631 of record CAWUFW010008940.1, read on the forward strand.
GCTTGTACAAATTGTATGATCCTAGACAAATATTTTATTTTACAGAGCCTCCTTTTTCTTTATTTTCACACATAAGTGCACTTTTAATTATTTGAAATCAGGATGTGTTCTGTATGTTTGATTTAATAGTCTATAATGTTGCTCCGCCTACAAAACAAATCCATTCCACACTCAGTTTTTACATGATTACTGACTTGCCTCTTAGTTCACTATTACGCTTAATAATTATCTGTCTATGCAGTCGTATAATCTGATGTACTAAGGTGAAAGAAATATGCAATTTTAAAGAGGTTGCACCATAATTCTATATTATGTTTGAGCACAATATACTTACCAAACATTTTCATGACTCGGCTTGTACACGGCCTCTTAAAGCCACACCAGACCCATGGCTTTGCTCTGGCTTGGCTCGCCCTGTTACTTACCTGTGTGCTTTCCTTTATTTGCAACTCAGGCTTAGTACACAGGGCTGTTAGGCACTTGAAAAAATGATTTATAAAAGTTAAGGACTAAAAATATGGAGCCTTACCCACATGCACCAATTTGAGAAGTCTACCATTAAGGCTTCTTGCAGCAGAAACGAAGAAGATTGTGTGCAGTGAAAATACATTTAAGATAGGTGATCCCACGGCAGGAATTCCAAGCCGTTGTGTTTAATGTGGCTGTAGTAATGAGTTGCCAGGTAGAATTACCAGGCCTAGGTGGAACAAGCCGGGGGAGGGGGTAGCTTCAGCGGGGTGTTTGGTGTCTGAAACCCCTTAAATGCATTATTTGTTTAGTAGTTGGTTCTGGGGCCATGTGGTTTGGTCTGCCCAGTCTGTGTCAGTTTTTTGTTTCGTGTTTTAATTCTCATTTAACTGAGAGATTTTAACTTGTTAATTTTTTCACAATACAATGCTTGATATATACCCCCTGTGGACAGCAGCACCTGTTGTGCCATCCATAAAGTGGGCCTGAAAAACATGGCTTCAGGACTACCATGTGTAGCCTGACTACACAGCCCCAAATTCCTGGTGTTACACCTTCCAAAATAACCCTTTTTGATGGTTGGGAAACCTTGCTTTTTAATATTATATTAATAGGTGGCCCCTAAGTTGCTCACAAGGTAAGGTGCCTGGTATATAAAAGTGAAACATGTGTAAAATTAAAAGTGGTATCTTCGTCCAGTGAGTAGCCCCCAAAAGCAATTTTCACTGTCAGGGCTTCAGCTGGATGCTAGAAAATGTCTAGATTATAAACTTTAACCTGTAACTTTGACAGGAACCGGCTACAAAAGCCATTTAAAGACTATTTTTAATACTTATTAAAAGCCCAATTCAATGGTGAATTCAGATTTTTATAAATATTTAGGAAAAGCAACTTTTTTACAAAAGTTACCTTTTACTGCCTGAGGTTCCTGGGGGCTAATTCCCATTAGCTCTCCAGCAGCTACCCGGCCAAGTGCTTGGCCTTAATGAAGTGTTAAAATGGCTCCCAGAGCAGAACAATGACTTAGGCTTGGTGACAGAATAAACTGGGTGTTTGGCAAAGGTGACCCATTTTGATGCATCTTCATCAGATACTGCTTCAGGCTTGCCCCACTGGTGGATTTTGAGCTCTATTAAAAAGAGATTACGTTAAAAGGAAAAGGGCTAAATGTACGGAACATGCTTTTTCTGATGTACAAATCCCAAATTGTGATTGGATAACCTGTTACCAAATAATAATTTGCGATTTGGGATTTGGAACGGGCGTGTTTGGAGTGTCCCTTCCAAATACTGATTCGCATTGCTATGTACAAATATTTTGCGACTGAAATGCAGTTGCATATCATTTTCACTTTACAGCCAACTCAAAGTTGGCTGTAACCCATCCCCTTCCCCTTTCAGAATGTTAAAAACATATTTTTGAAGAGCAGGTAGTGGTCCAAAAGACCACTGCCTATTCCTAAAAAGTGAAACTTAAATGTTTTATTTTTTCTTCATAAATGCATCCCGTTTTCCTTTAAGGCAAACAGGTTGCGTTTAAAAAAAAAAAAGATTGCTTTATTTAAAAGCAATCACAGACATAGTGGTCTGCTGACCCCAGCAGTGCCACCACCGTTGTGATGGCAGAAAATCCTAGTGGGTCATGAATTGTGACCTACCTCATTAATATTCATGAGGTAGGTCTATTTGAGCCCCACAACGAATCTCTATTTAGGGATTAGGGGCTAAATAACCCCTTTGTACATTAGTAGGCTGTGGGGTTTTAGGTTTAAACCTATAATAACTGATAAAACCCCACTGAAAGAGAAATAGCCCTCATCAGTGAAAACATATAAACACTGAAAAAACACCTGCACAACCGCAAATTAAATGCCATTCAAAGAAAGGAAAAAGAGAGTGAAAGAGTCATTTTTTTTCTTCCTGAAGGGGTCAATACAATGTAACTTTGTTATACAAGCTAGCAGTAAGAAAGACTGGGCTAACATTATTCTGCTTAAGTTTTGTTGTTTAGGGATGCCACTAAAATATTGTTTCTTCTTCCTTTTGCTTTTTTCAGTTTTGTGGTCTTTGGTCTAAAGATGCAGGGTTTAGAAGCATGTTTTAGGTCTTGTTTAATTATTTTATAAACTGTAGAGAATCAGGAAATATCAAAATCATATTTGATATTTTGGCTGCGTTTGATTCTTTCACTGATAGGTAAAATGGCTGGTTTCATAAGAATCTTTCCTAATATGTGTCATCACATTTACCCACAGAGAATGGGTAAAAACCCTTAATAGATCCGCCCACAGTTTCCAGTGGGTCAGTATTGATAGTAGGTGAATTGCCAACACCTCAGGCTTTAAACATTCAGTGCAAGGTATAGTGACAAGTATATGTATAAAGAGCGCTATCACCAAGCATCTGGGATAGTGGTGAAAACATGACACCAAACGTTTGGAAAACATGGAACGCAGTGTCACTTGGAATGCTCTGCAAAAAAGGTTCTTTCCAAGTTCAACAAAGATTGGAGTGATATTGTTTGTATTTGCAGTGATTCAGCTACATATATGAAAAGGTTGTGTGATGACCTGTCAAAATTGATACCCGAGCTGAAGTGATTCCCTATAGGAGATCCTTGCCACTTGTTAGATGGTATGCTGAAAGCATCTTTACAATCTTCAGAGTTAATGAGGGATGCTTTTGACTTTTTAGTCCATTCTGGTGCACTGTTTTCTTATGAACAGGAACTAAAATGCAAATATTTATCATTTCGTGCTTTGTGTGGCATCAAAGAAAGAGTCATCCCAACTGTGTCCCTTAGCTGATGGTTCTCAGTCCAAGGGGCTATGAATGCTATATTATCCATGTGGCAACTGTTTACAGAATTTGTGCTGAGTGATGATGCCAAAGGCAAGAAATGTGAGGATCTTTGGTCGCATATTGATAGTGATGTGAAAAAAGTACACTCTACTGCATTCTTAGATTTTTACAGGAAAACATAACTGCTGTAGTGGACATAATAAAAAAACTAGAGTCTGAAAAAACCCTTGTCTGCCAAGTGTTCAGCATAATTGGTGTAGATGTGAAACATCTCCTTGAGAGTAGGCTGGGCGACACCTTTAGTGACTTTGGCACTGCAACATGTTCCATGTTAGAGTGCTTGCCACTTGGTAAGCAAAGCAATGTTGAAGAACAATACAGGAACGTTTATTTTACAATGTATGAGAAATGGCTTGCAATGATGCATAGAAATGTCCCTTCACCACCAATGGCATTTGAAGTCAATGAAACCTCACTGTGGTACTCTGTACAAGTTCTAGATCCCTTCAATAAAGGGAATTTCCTCCGTAGTTTCAAAAGTGCTGCTTCATTTTTGACCGCTTCAATAACTCTGAGGGCATAAGCGCCCAGCTCAACGCAAATGTTGCAGAACCTGCCCTGAGAATCGCAATCTTCAAGTGCACCAGTATTGGCATGGAAAGCTATGTCAGTGGCCAGAGTTAAGAAATTGTGTACTGGCTGTTTAGCGTTGCCCGTCTCAAGTGCCAATGTTGAGAGGGCCTTTTCACAGACGTTTACATGGGAAGGAAAGAGCGAGCTCACATGACCAAAGACTCACTGAAGAAGTATTGTATGGTGTACTACAATAAGTTTAATTTGCAAAAATCTATTTGGGCCTCATATACACTATACGTACACTGTCTCTATACCATATTCTATCAGTGCAGCAAGCAAGCAATAATAAAAGCAAAACGTTCCATAAACACTGGAAAAACACTTTTTCTGTTGTTTTTAGTGGCACAAAAATGTGTAACCACTGATAACAACTGTTTTTCTAAGGTATTGAAATCACTTGAAAACACTGAAAAAACCCCACCAGAATTTACCAAAAATAGAAACTGAAAACAGGAAAGCCTATACATTAGTAATAGCGATTACCTTCGCCCAGTCTAGCACAAAAGGTTTGACCAGGACGAACCCGAAATTGCAGCTATGTCTCGGTCTACCATTCCATAGACTATCATTGACACTTAGGGGCATATTTATCAAACAATCATGCTGCGCTGCGTGATAAGGAAAGGGCTGGAATGCGCAGTATTTAACATTATACAGCGCATTCCCTGCGCTGATGCGCAATATGCTGCCTAGCGCAAACACAAGCACCCAGGATTTCTTTTGTGCAGAAAGGTACTCCTTCCTGCACAAACACAACTTCCTGAGCCATTTTCTCCTTTCTATGTGTCCTGCAGAATGCAGGACACATAGAAATAGGAAAAAACAAGGAGAAAGAAAGTTGTTTTTCCTCGTTGGTGCAAGGTTATCGAAACAATTTGAAAAATTTGGCCCTTAGTGCTTTTTGCACCTTTTTTTCTTGAAATTTTAAAAATTCTTATCTCCAGGATTTTTATTGTTTGGTGTTTTGACTTTATTCCTATTTTGGTTTTTCATAAATACTTCTCACATTGCCCTAATGGGTAAGCCCATCTGCTCTGTGCCATATCTACTGGGGGTTTAGCTCAGGTTAATTTAGTGACTTTAGGGTTCACCCTGACAAGTTATGTTATTATTCCTTGAGGTAGGTGTTGGAAATTTGACCTTTTGGCACTGTCACCCCAGATTTTTGCCTTCTGTTGCTGAGCCCGTTTTGTGTTTGCCAAAGTGCTTGTGCCCTCCCTTTCAAACATATTAAATTGTTATACACCTAAATGGTACATTTAATTTACTTGTGAGTGTCTAGTATATGGTACCATCTGTATCCAGGGCCTGTAAATTAAGTGCTACTAGTGGGCTGCAGGACTCATTGTGCTACTTACTAAAGTAGCACTGTAAAACATGTATCCAGGCATGCCATTGCAGCCTGGGTAAGCAGTTTTAAAGCTGCCATTTCAACCCGACAAAATAAACCTTTTTGCTAGGCCTAGGACTTTTTTAATACAGATATTTTACCCATAAGTTAGGCCCTAAATGTCCATAGGGCAGGGTGCATTGTATGTAAAAAGAAGGACATATATATTTAATGCTTAAAATGTCCTGGCAGGGAAAAACCTTCACTGTGTCAAGGCTGTCTCTCTCATATTCTAACACTGCTTTACACTATTACCTTTAATAGGTGCTAAATTCAATTTGGGAATAGCTAGAAAAATGGCTCAAGGACTCTTTTATGAGTAATTTAAAATTGAATTTAAAGGTCAAGTCTGACTAATACTACTACTTCGGTAAGGACACTTTTAGAAAGTTGTCATTTTTCTGTTTAAATCAAAATGCTTTCCTGCCAATGTCCACCGGTCATCAGACCCCTTTAAGGCTCCCCTGGGGTGATGTGCATTGCACCCAGACAGTGGACAAAGGGATTTGGGTGTAGGATGGAGAAAGGCTTGTCCTCCACCCACAGGCTGGCACTTGGCATCCATTTGAACTCCACAGACCTCTCCTCAACACCTTCCTTAGCCTAAAAAAAACAAGGACTTTCCTGCTGGCTAAAGAAGCTGATGGGGGACTTCACCTGCTTGCTTTGGACCTAGGATCCCAGAAGTGACTCCAAGGGTCAGTTGGCTGAACTCCACCAACCCAAAAAACATCCATAAGCCCTTTCCCTGCAACTGCCCAGCTTATCACTTCCATCTGGACCTCCCCTGGGCCCTGCTGCTGGCCTCTGTTAGAGCAGGTGGTGCTCCCCAGGTACTGGACTCTTGGCTGGTGTTAGAGTGTACTCTTCCTCTCCCTAAACTGCAAGAAGTGGGACTTAGATTATTTTTGCCAACTTACTGCCTGGAGAACCGTTGGAGACTGGGATCGCTGTTGAAGCTGCAGCCGTCAACATTGAATCACCAGTCGGCCTCAGCCTTCTGGTTTACACCGCTGATAGAGATCTGGCTTCCAGAAATGTTTTAGTCGTAACATTGAGTTCTTCATTGGGACAAAACCGAGCAGCATCTGATCGGCATCACGGGGCTTCCTGGGCCTGAACTTCAGACTTTGCCCTTTTGGAGCTTTGCCGCCATTATCAACTAATGCACTGGGACCCTGCTCTGCAGCAGCCCATTGTCATCAAGTCTCACTTCAGACCCAGCTTGCACCTTGCCCGCCGGCGACAACCACTTATTCAAAGTCAGAAAGTAAACTTTGCATAGGGACAAACCTGGTCCCTATAGCTGACCCACACTCAATCGTGGTCAGCCTTAACTTATAACTTTGACCTACTCTAGTGTGGCCAGATAACTGTGGATGGCTCTTTGTGCTTTTTGGCGAAATTTTTAATTTGAAATTTAGAATTCATATTTTCAGTTCTACTTATTGGATTTCTGTAATTTTGGTGTAATTTTTTTTCATTAACATTTACTCTATTTTTTTTAATTGGTTTGGGATTTTTCTTGTATTCAGTTTTTATTTCATTACTGTTTGATTGCTGCATAAACACTTTACACAATGCCTCTGAGTTAAGCCAGAGGGTTAAACTACCAGAGGGTTAAGTGGCTTTTGTGGTATGCCCTGACAAGGGTTTTGTTTACTATTTGAGGTGGGTTCTCACCTCCATCAACTAATATTCCAATTTCTTACAGTAGATGACTGAACACCCCAAATAATAATCCACTTTACTAATCTTAATGTGTGTGACTGACATGGCCAGCCTTAGCTCTAACACTCACAGACAGGTTGGTGGCAATTGAATTAAAGAAGAAACTTGCCATTTACTGTCTTTTTCCTTAGTCTTTTCACATCTTCTACCACACTCTTTCCTCTCTGTCTCCCTTTCTACCAATTCTGCCTCCCTTTGTAGATACCAATTCACTCTATATCTCAACTCTCCCTACCACACCTTTCTAAAGACACCTTTGGCTAACATAACTCTCTCTCTTTATATCACCTCTCTCTCTACTACTCTCTGTGCCAACCTCTATTATATCGCGGTCACTTCTCTCGGCCTCACACTTCTCTCTATACACCACGACTCTGTCTCCATCTCATTTCCCTGCATTTCTCGCCCATGTATATCATCTCTCTCTCAAACTCATCTCTATCTTTACTTTGCGTCTCCATCGCTCTCCATTTCTCTTTATCTTACTTATTCTTGTTACCTCTGTGTCAGGGTTCTCTCTACCTCACTATGACCTAACTAAAAGCTCTTTTACTCCCTCCTCTCTCTACCCTTCCTTTCTCTGTCTCAATTTCTAAATTCTCCTTTCGCTTCTATTTCATGTTTCCACCTCTCTCTCTCTTTCTTCCACTGTTATGTACTTTACCTCTCATATTACAATACTCCTTTCTCGCAATATACCTTTTTCTACCTCCTTTTTCTTTTATCTGTTACTACCTCCATTCTCTCCATCCCTCTCTGAACCACCTTCTCTATTTTAACCCACGCTCTTTGCTGAAGCTCTCTAGCTCTTTTTATACAACTCCCTACCTTACATCTATCTCTATCTCAGTACCACAACCCTGTCTCTACCTATCTCTATATATATACCTCCTTAACTCACCTCTGTCTCTACCTCTCTCTGCATCACCTCTCTCTCTTTCTCCCTCTGTATCAACCTCGCCTCTCTTACTCTACCTTACCTCTGTCTCTCTGCTTCATCTTGTTTCTCTCTACAACTCCTCTTGTTTTATACCCTTGACGCCTCTCTCGCTGCCTTTCTCCATCCCTCACTGCTCCCTTTAACTGGCATGTCTATCTGGCCTTCTTCTCAGGTTGTCCCTCTATATACCACACATTCTCTCTACCTCTCTGTAATTCTCTCATTGTTTCACCTTTCTTTATGGCTACCTCTCTTTGACTCTACTCTCTATTTACTTCCTCTCTTGGCATATCCCACCCATATGCTTCTCTCTACTTTCCTTCTCCCTATTTGTATCTCTCCCTAACTGTCTACTGCACTCTAAACCCTTCTCCTTTCTCCTTTCTCCACCCTCCAGTTTCTCTTACTCAGTCTAGTTGGAGGTCACTGTCTAGCCAAAGACATTTACACATGGAGAGAGGGGAGATAAAGCAGAGGAAGAGATTTAGGAAGAAAATTGTGATGCGGTATGATGAAAATCCCCGGACCACTGCACTGATTTCCATTGTTGCACCAAAAATGATAGGTATAAAGGGAGTTTACAAATATCTGGCAATTGAAACCATGATTTCAGGCACTATGTGCAAGTTTCTTAGTTCAGTATTACGCACTAGTCCACTAAACATGCACATTGTCACAGTTACCTTGTCTTTCCTACAATGGGAGAAACAGAACTCTGACTTCCACCTAAAGTATTGTTGTTTAAAAGCAAGAAAACTGAGTTCCAAGTGCATAAGAAAGGACTTATCAAAGCTTCTTCAAGCTTTTATGGCATACTGTTTGGCTGATCAAATGTGGAAGCTACAGCATGTATCTGTATATGCGATCATTTCACTTGACAATGATGTATCGTTCTCTTCCTTTTTCTGTTACCTACATAAAAGTGATGAAAATCAAATAAAAGGTTTAAAAAAATATACTGTTTGGCTGATGGACGGCCGGCACTTTCAGTTGTCTTCACATGCCTTGTTACGAAAGTTTAAAAAAGAATTCAATATTGTTTACCATCTGTAAGGGCTTGAAGTAGCTGAAATGGGTAACACATTAATTGATTCGACCATGGGGTCACAAAATATGTCTTGCCCGAAAGTTCTTGCACTGACGTGTATGGGCATACCCTTCACACTTAGGGTCAGGTGATCAATAAAGTAAGACAATGGGTTTACATCAGGTAAAAGAACAGCTAAAATAGTTTGATGCACTAAGAGTGGTAGAGGCTTTCTAATGCAGTTAGAGTGACGGATGGAAGAGTTGGGAATATGAATAGTTTTGATTTCTCGAGATATTTTGTTGATTGTGGGAAATTGGATGTAGAACATGATAGTAATGTAAAATGTAGTTATGTGGATGTTGCTTGCAGGAGTGGCAAGAATGGAAGGGCTTCAGTCACAAGAAAGTGGAGGGGTGATGGAATTTTTGTTTATTCCAGAAGAAATAGTAGTGTTACTATGAAAGATAATATGCTGACTATGGGTTTGAGGAGACAATGCGTTCTGTCAAGGTTTGCCGACTACATTCTAGGTGACTAGGCCTATTGTGCGGTGGTTGCTCAATGATAGTCTGTGGATTCAGTGATTCGGTGTTTTCTTTCAGGATATGTTATTTTGTGTGCATGTGAAAGAGGGAAGGTGTGTAATATGTCGCAACGTAGTTGGTGATGAAGTGGTATTATGGAGTGTGCAATGTGTGATTGCTCATTTCTTAAAGGGAGACACAGATGAGAAGCACATTGCATATGCAGATTCTAGTGTTCCAATGAATCAATCTATGTTTTGTATTTGAGAATTATGTGTTTAGCATCCCTGCTATGTTTAATTATTCTCGCCATAAACCTGATGTCTTATTTGCAGGCTTTTTCTGGCATTTTGGAACACAGTGCTTTAAAATATTTTCTGAATTCTACACAGTATGACGCAGGAAACTCTAGCAATAACCAAATAAACAGAAGTGTGTGGTTAAATAGGAAATGTGGCTACTGGCTAACTTGCTGACCTTGAAACCTGAAGACCTGGAGGCTTGTTATGGAAAATGCAGCTCCTGTGCAAATGACCTTCTGTAGACCCGAATGAGGGGCCACTGTTTTACATTCAAAATAAGAATAACCTGACTAGACATGCATGTTTCCCAATAGGTAACACATAGTGGAGAATCAAGCATGCTTTGGGGCCTACTGCGACCAAAGAAAATGCCCTCCTGGCCACTGGCTGGTTTGACAACACAGCTCTATCTGTGATTTAGTGGACACCTCCCAGCAAGGGCGCAGGCACTACTTCAACCCCTTCACTAATGACAGAGAACATGCACCGGAGTGAGGCCGAAAAGAAAGATACGGTGAAGCAGAGACTAAAACTTCTCCTGGGCTCCTTTTACTCAGGAAATATAGTTACACACTGCAACCACTCTGCCTCCACAGCAGCCCCTGCCTGTCTCGAAGTTGAATCCGAGGTCACCTTGGGTAGAGCTAGGAAACATTGGAACCGAGACATATGGACTGACTCTACACCAGTCACCGCTGCACCAAACTTCACAAGGGTTCAGTGCAGAATGAAGCACGCTATTGGACAAATATGTTTCCGACGTATTGGAAAAAGTTTATATTATAATGATGAGATAACCATTATACACTAACCCTGTTCAATTTGAGCTTGATCTGGGTTATTGAAGTGTGCATTTATCTTAAAATGGTTCGTTATAGCTGCATTCACTTTAAAAAGTTTAGCCTATTTGCATTTACTTGGAAGTAAGTTTGGCTGACTACAGCAATTTTAATTTCCCATGTAACTGAAAGAAGATGAGGTATTGTGTGTTTTCGGCCTTTCAAATTATTGTAGGTCGTAGGTCGATCAAAGCTAATTAAAACTATATATGCTTTGCAATTGACAGAAAATATAGTTAAGGGTTTTATCCAACTGCTTCCATTTGACTGGGTGGCATTTAGGATCTCACCTACAGATTGGCAAAGTTTGTATAGAAATCATTTATTACGTCTGACTGATAGGGAAGTTGTCTACAAGACCTGTTGCCAATTAGTTAACATGAACATAGAAAGGGCATTGGCTCCACTCAAAGGAATATATACGTTCTCTTACCTCGTGTAATTGGCTGTTTGGTGTATTATTCCACATTTTTTAAGTACTTTTCACAGAATGCATAAGGGGATATTTTACAGCTGCAAAGTCCACCCCATCACCTCACTTTTTGTCACATTCAGATATTTTGGGCCAGGTTTAAGAAGCTTGTTTCTGCTCTCAAACGACCCAATTCGCTTTTTCTGATGTACCAAACCCTATTTGCAATTCAGTAACCTAATAACAAATCGCAAATAGGGTGTGCGATTTGGTGTTAGGAAGGGGCGTGTTTAGGGCGTCCCTTCCTAATACCGAATCGCAGCGGTATGCAAGAATGTTTTGCGACCGAAATGTGGTCGAGAAACATTTGCATTTTACCACTAACCTCAAGTTGGTGGTAATCCTTCACAAATGGGAAGGGGTCCCCGAGGGACCCCTTCCGGGGACCCCTTCCCCTTTGTGAATGGTGGTACAAATACATTTTCAGAGCAGGTAGTGATCCCACGGAACCACTGCCTGCTCTTAAAAAACTGCAAAGAAAACTTTTCCTTTTTTAAAAGCAGCTGTTTTCCTTTGAGGAAAACGGGCTGCATTTTCAAAAAAATGATTGCTTTATTTAAAAGCAATCATGGACATGGTGGTCTGCTGACCCCAGCAGGCCACCATCCCCATGATTTTAGTGATTCCCAATGGGTCAGTAAATTGAAACCTACCTCATTAATATTCATGAGGTAGGTTGATTTCCGACCCACTAGGAATTGCTAAATGAAGCTCATGGAGTTTCATACATTAGGAATAGCGATTACCGAATTGCAATTTGCAGAAAATCGCAATTAGGTAATTGTTATTTCCAGTACTGCTACATGTGGCCCTTTATCTTCTAAATGAATTCTATACAGAAAGTAAATCCTTAGCTGTTTTTCTCAATATTCGCAGATATGTGCAAGACAGGCTGCGTGCACACAAATGAATGTGTTAGCATATTAAAGCAGACCTACTGGCTTTGCCAATGTGTGTTTAATACAGAGAGTGGTACGAAAAAACAGGCTGTACTTATACTAATGACCCTACATGTGTTTTTTATTCCCACCATCCGTGACATGTTGATACAACAGTTTGGACCAATTCAGTAAATCCCTTTTTAATTGACTTGGGGACGGATGTGCCAACATTAGAGTTTGCGATTACCAAATACCTAATTTTTGCCAGTTGCTATTTGGTAATCGCAAACACTAATGTACTAAAGTGTGTTTTACACTTTTTGCGATTCCTAGTGGGTCGCAAATAGACCTACCTCATTAATATATTTATGAGCTAGGTCTCAGTTTGCGTCCCACCGGGAATCGCACAAATCATAGGGATGGTGGCTTGCTGGGGTCAGCAGACCAACATGTCTGTGATTGCTTTTAAAAAAGGAACAGTTTTCTTTTCATTTTTAAGAGTAGGCAGTGGTCCATGGTACCACTGCCTTCTCTTAAATTTTAGTTTTCAACCATTTTTGAAGAGGAAGGGGTTCCTTGGGGACCCCTTCACATTTGAGAATATGGTTACCACCAACTTTGAGTTGGTGCTAAAGTGCGAATGTTTTGCGACCGCATTTCATTTGCAAACCATTTGCACATACCATTCAAATTCGGTGTTAGGAAAAGACACTCTAAACATGCCCCTTCCAAATAACAAATTGCAAACACAAATTGCGATTCACTGACATGCTACCAAATCGCAATTTAAGTTTTGCACTTATGTAAAAGCATTTTTGCAGTCATAAACGACCCGATCAGCTGTTTCTGACCACAAAAATGCTTTGAACATGTGGCCCTAGGTCACTTAAAAACACAGTTTCTCTGAACACCAATTTAAATGGCTGTGTTTACAGAGCGAAAAAAAATACAGCTTTTAAAATTGTTGTTTCTTGAATGAATTTGTGGGAAACTTTGCATGGTGGACTGTTAGCTAAGGATGATACATTTTTCTGGAAACTAGCTTAAGTTTCTGCCAATGGACCTCAGAGATATATGGAGTATTGAGTCCAACCACAAAAGTGGGTTGCCCACTTCAGTAGCTTATACTCATGTAGCATAGATTTGGGACAGGAGGGTCAAGATTCTTTGTTAGTTTTCGAGCCGAACTACCCAAGCATATTAGAATTTCACTTAAGTGAAACATTTGCAGCCATTAACTCCTGTCTTGTGTCTAAAGTCCCTGGGCCTGACAAGATTCCAAATATTCTGTATTGGCCAATCCAGAAGTGTTGGGACCTCATACCAACTTTCTATCTAATGCAATCCTATCAAGTCTGGAGATTACTCCCGGCTGGAAAATCGCTGAGTTCATTCCAATCTTTAAGAAGGGACAATGAAATGATCCTGAAAACTACAGGCCCATTAGTTCATTAGATTCTTTACAAAAGATCTTTAGTAAAAAAAAGTGCTTGCCCACTTACAAGACTGGATTCTTGAGAATGAGGTGTTATCTGACTTCCAGGCGGGCTTCAGAAGTAACATCAGTACTGTTGACCAGGTTTTCCGCTTTACTTGTATGTTTTGGAAGACATCAGTAATTAACAGGGCCAATTTGTATATTTCCTTTGTTGATTTACGTGCCGCCTTCGACTTGGTTCCCAGGGGCACGTTTAAGAGGATCCTGGAGGCAATGGGTATCACAGCAAATTTATTAGACATCTTGGTGTGGCTAAACTCTGAAAACTATGCCCAAATCAGTTGGGGAGACAATGGGCAACTGGCGGAGCCCATTAGGATCAAATGTAAAGTGAAGGTTGCGTCCTTGCCCCTACCCTGTTTTCCTTGTATATTAATGGGGTGGTTGACTACTTGAATAAGGATGGGTGTGATTCTCCTAAAGTGGGGGGTGGGGGGTGCCTGCCGTACTCTTTGTGGATGACAACCTGCTGCTTTCCAAGACCCCTGGGGGGTTACAACAGTTGCTAAATAACTGTAATGTATTTTGTTTTTGATCAGGGGCTAGATCTGAATAGCTCAAAGACAAAATTTATGTTATTCCACTCTGCCAATCAAAAAAATCATGAGAAGCATGTGAGCGGGCAGTAATTCAATTGAGCAGGTGTAATATTTTGATTACCTAGGAGTAAGACTAACGACAAATTTAAATTGGGTTCCCGCACATCAAAAAATGCACACTCTACTAACCCATCACACAATGAGCATAGCCAAGATCCATAGATGGACAATATTCAAATGGGTGGCACCAGCTTTAGAGATATATAATATATAGAGCCCTAGGGGCTGCTATGTACGGCTCAGAAATTTGGGATGTGCAAACACAAAAATGTTTACAATGGCCGAACATGCGTTAATTAGATCCCTTCGGGGACTTCAAGCTAGCACTCCAATGATCCTGGTGTGCTTGGATTTGGCTCAAAGGGATATAGACTATATGGATTAGACATTGCAAGTGCATCCAAGGTAGTGAGCAGTTTTGCACTTAAGTACTTAATAAGGCAGGCTCTGTGGTCTACTGTTTAAAAAACTCTATAGGCCATAATGAATTGAGATCCTTGTTGGGTAGAGCCCTGGTAACTCGTGTTCCTGAACTCATTATGGCACATGTTGCAACAACTGTGATCTTTTTGACGGGAGAACCCTATCTGCAAAATTGTTTTAAACTGTTATTGGACTTAATTGCCTTTTGCACTTCCCGAATAAGTGAGCCTTATTTGGATTACATCAAGCCAGTCTGATATTGCTACTGTTGGCGATATTGTTCATTATCAGGAGCTTGCACACTAATTTATTGTTTAATGTAGAATGTGGTCTATTCTCTGTCTCTTTGCCTGCTCACCCAAAGGGAATGTTCGTTTTAAAGCACCAGCACTTTAAGATGTGTTTTTGATATGCAGTTCTTTATTGATGTAATTTATTTTTCTTTTCAGTGGAAGGTAATTGGTGCTTAGTGAAGCATTGTAAGGCTTACATAAGATTGGCTTTTGTAAGTGTTTTAGTATTGGAGTCTTTTAACCCAAGTTTTTAACTATTGAAATAGTTTATTCAATTGAGTATATAAAATGTATGAATTGCTGAATTGAATTAGGGCTTTTGGAGCAGTCTTAGTATTAACCAAGAAGTTACTGCGTGGGAGCACTTTTTGTTCATTTTGTATAATGGTTTTACTTGGCTTTTAAATTTCCTTGTATCTCGCTGTGATGGATTCATGTGTGTCAACTCTTATGGTCCTGGTGATCAAAATAAAGTTATTATGATGATGATGATGATGATGATGAATGCAGATGGAGAAAGAGCAACAATTGGTACTTTGAAATAATGCTCTAGGCTGTCTAAGGTATTATTTCTAATAATAATGCTTTCTGGAATAACAACGGCAGGATACAATGGTGGATACTAAAAGCTGAGGCAACATATCTGTCATGAGTCACTTTGCTCATAACTACTTGGAAACTCCCATCCTGCATAAAGGGTATGATTCATTGTGAGGTTACTGATTGTTGAAGATGTGTGGATGATGATTAGGAATTGACCCTGGAAATTAAGAAGGTGATGTATCCTTTCTGTCTCCCTCTTGGCCAGCAAATGTTAACTAGAGTTCAGTAAAAAAATATGCTACCCTTTTTTTGGAAAGTTTTCTAGTCTGTTTCATGTTAGCCTGTCAATGAAACTGTGATATCATGACCTATACTCAATGAGCTTTTCCCTGCTAATTCCCTCATAAAACTAGAAGGTGCACTCTGAATAAATATTCTCTTCTTTCTTTAAACACAGTTGTATATTGAATCTTGGTTACTAATTTAAACCCATACATTTTTTGACACCTAAAGGATGTATCCTGTCCATTGCAGTAATAAATGAAGGTGTGTGGGTATGTCCCAGCAACTTTCTCACTGTAATTAATAATCCTGAAGAGATTCAAATATTAAATTACGGCACGTATCTCTTCTTCTATTCATAAAGAACATGAGTTCTGCAGCTTTCACTAGAGACCTTTAAAGCTCCCGGCTTCAACATGCAAGTATTTCTAGTCTCTGACAAACAATGGGGAAAGTGCGAACTTTGTGGGTATCAAATTGAGGGGGATATTCTCAAGAACGTGTGTTAACTATCGCCAAATTCGCTTAACGCAACTTCTCACATCGCAGTCTATCACGGGAAAATAACACCGTGTCAACGCAGTATTCTCAACCCGGTGGCACCATGCGATAGTTTCACGATAACGCGACAAATGCCCGCGTTAAAATTAACGCGACGCCGAAAAAATGCGAAACACGAACGGGAAAAAAGTGGCGATGTCCCCAATGGCGATACAAAAATCAGCGATAACCAGCGACAGGCCTGCGATTCCCATGCACCATGCGTGAGAATGCACTATAAAAGCAGAGAAAAAAAAATAATTTTTTTTTAACTGCATAGCACCATGGACGTACCCGGACCGAGTGCAGAGGACAACGCGAACCCCACACGCCCCACAGACGACCAGCCAGGAACCCCGGGGCCGGGGAAGGGCAAGGAGAAGAGGAAGAGGAAGACGGGGTTCAGTCCGCAGGAAAACCGGATCATCGTCACGGAGGTGACAGAACAGTACCAACAACTGTTCGTCACCTCCACTGTGTCATCGGCAACACAAACGGAAATATGCACACGAGGAATTGTGCAATCTCACATGCCCAACTGCCAGCACATACGCCAAATATCAAGGCAACCCATGAACGGGTATCATGGTTACACTCCTGGTCGTGGTCCAACAGGGGGCGCACACACATGTCATAATCCAGTTCAGCTACCGTTGTGTTGGATAGGCAGACATCCATGGGCCACTCGAATATGCATGATCGACAGTGGAACCAGGGCTGGACGCAGGTGACGTACGCAAGACGGAAGCTCAGACGGTAACTGATGCGCAACACTGCCAGTGACAGTGCCCCCAACAAATGCAGCATTCGGTCACGGTACAGTTCCACATGACAGGGGTTGTGCATGTGCCCGGGATGTTCTGACATTGCGTTGTTCGCTCTCGTAGAACCGGCACTCTTCTGACCTGCGGCTGTTATGTGGATGACATGCCACAGCTCGGAGCAATGAGTCGTATGAGTGTGCAAAGTTTGGACGTATGGGTTGTCCTGTACGTAAGTGTCAAGGCCATTCCATGCAGGAGTACCTCGAGCAACAACTTCTGTGTGTGGGGTGTGGATACGTTGATCTTTCATTAGCGCTGTGTGTAGTGTGGGAGTCGTCATCATCTGCCATGGTATCTCTCTCAGGGGGTGCCTGCCGCATGCAATTCCAAGGTCGGAGGTGCAGATGTCCTTCCGCCTTCTGTATTGAGACAAAGGGGCTTTCATCCTCAATGTTAGTCTGACTACTGCTTGAATCCTGGGAATGTGATGTGGCTTTCGCGCTGCAATTGAGGCTAGGCCTTGGGCTTATGGTGCACCAAAAGCGATGAACACACACAACAGTTGGCATGTATGAGCCAAGACCCCGAGCGGCCTTGCGCTCCTTGAACAATCCTTTTGTGCGCGGACGCCCTCCGGCTGCATGCAATATTGCAACATTGTCGATTGCGGGCCGTGTAGCGCAGACACTGCAACAGAGACACACGCATCAGTTGGTTTCCTGTGCAGCCCAGATATGAACCACGCCCAGAGGCCAGGGATAATTGTTCACACCCCTACGCTGGCCTGGCGTACGCCAAGCCTGCCCACTCGGCTTACGTATAAAGGGGGGGGACGACGCTACGTGTCCCAGTTCCTCCCCACTCCCTGAGGAGACATGGCTGCATCCGCGTGGCAATCAGAAAGGGTCCATGACTTGCATTGCACGGAGTCGGTGGCACTGGTTACACTGCGGCCAGCACGGTCCGACCGCCACAGGACGGTGACTTTCTGTGCACTGAGGTAGGGGCACCTAAAGTGCTGAGCGGGTGTGCAGCCTGCGATGATGCCGTGTGCACTGATATGGTCTCTGCCATTGCAATATCAAGACCCAGAATCAAGTGTGCGACCTGGTGACCGCAGTGTAGGCCTGAGCCAGCGGGCAGCGCGGGCCTACCGCCACATGGCATTGCCTCGCGGTTCACAGAGTTAGTGGCACCTATAGATCTGAGCGGGTGTGCAGCCTGCGATGATGCTGTGTGCACTGATATGATCTCTGCCATTGCAAAATCAAGACCCAGAATCAAGTGTGCGACCTGGTGGACCGCGGTGCGTGGCTGCATGATGTGGAGGCAGCCAAGGTCGCGGGCCCCGGGCTTGGAGCTAGCACCGGCACGCCCTCTTGGAGACACGCCAGTGGCGGAAGGTGAGCAGTGAGGCCTGGGTGCGCAGGGGCGGGCAATCCCCGCTGGGCAGCGGGAGGGGCTGGGGTGCAGCAGCCTGTGTGCGCAGGGGCGGGCAAGCGATGTTGCCGTGTGCAATGATATGAACTCTGCCATCATTAGCTGTGGACTCTGTTTCAGATGAGGGACCTGGTGGACTGCCGTGTTTACCGGCACGTGGTTGGAGACACACCGGTGGCAGCAGGTGAGCTGTGAGGCCTGGGTGCGCAGTGTCGGCACTGTCTCTCCCTGTCCCTCTCTTCCTTTCACTGTCTCTCTCTCTCCCTCTCTTTCTCTATCTTTCTCTCTCTTTCTCTCTCTCTCTCTCCCTCTCTTTCTTTCACTGTCTCTCTCTCTCTCCCTCTCTTTCTCTATCTTTCTCTCTCTTTCTCTCGCTCTCTCTCTCTCCCTGTCTTTCTTTCACTGTCTCTCTCTCTCCCTCTCTTTCTCTCTCTTTCTCCCTCTAACTCTCTTTCTTTCACTGTCTCTCGCTCCCTCTGTTGCTCTCTCTCTCCTTCTCCCTCTCTCCCCCTTTCTCTCTCTTTCGCTCTTTCGCTCTCTCCCTCTCTTTCACTCTCTCTCCCTTTCTTTCTCTCTCTCTTTCTCTCTCTCTCTGTCCTTTGTTGAGCACATGACACACCTTCTTATCTTCAATTTTGTCTTGCAGGCTGTGACTTACAAATTGTCCAGAGAAGACCCGCCATGACTCTTCCAATTATTAGTGTTGAGTTAAATTTGAATACAATAATTATTTTTGGAATTCTAAGATGTATGAATGTTTTTCCTTTTTCTGACCACAAATGAATGTTAATTGTTGTACTTGTGCGACATCAGGCGAATTGTTGTGTTCATGAATTTGTAAGGTAGATGTGGCATATCTTTGTCCGGGGGGGTGCCCGGGGTAGGGCCCCACAGGGGAGGGGGTCCTGGGGGGGGGGGACCTGGGTGTGGTGGTGGTGGGTGTTGTGGCCCTCTTGGGGCTCCGAGCTTCATGATCAGTGGCTCCATGGCATCTGTTGTTCTTCAGGTGTGGCTCTGGGCTGGGCTCCCTTTCATTTTGCAGGTTGTCGTCCGACTTAACACCAGGTAGGAGCAGGTGTTAAATCCCTGCTGCTAACGCGCCTTATCGCATGTTTTTGAATCTTATCGCCGATCTGGCTGGTCGTTGGGAATGTTGCGGAGTGGTGTTTTCGCGGGTTTTTGCACGGGAACGCCTACTTTGCATATCATTAGCGTTAGTTGCCGGTGTCATCCGTGGCAATGTTTTTTGCGGCTGCTATTGCAGGAAAACTGGTGATATCGGCTGTTAGCACCTGCTTGTGAATAGTGCGATGAATTTATCGCCACTTTGGCTGCGATAAAGTGCCGCTAACTCGGCGATAGGGCCTTGGGAATATGCCCCTTAGTATTCTAACTCCATTTTAACAAACACTGGGGAAAGGGCACGCATTGTGAGGAGAAAGATTTTTTTATATTCTAACTCAAAATCCACAAATGTTGGAGCAAGAGCATATATTGATGGTTCAAATTTACTATTTAAACTCCAGTTTAAAAAAACATTAGGAAAAGTACATATATTTCTGTGTAGAGAGGTAATCAGATTCAATATCCTACCTCCAGTCTAATAAACATTAGGGAAAACGCATGCATCTGGAGCATCCAATATAACAAACTTTGGGGAAAGTGCATATATTGCGTGGGGGGCAGTGTGAGGGGCTAAATGTACTATTATAACTGTAGGTCAACAACCACTGAGGAAAGTGCATACATTGGGAGGTGGTGGGTCAGATTTACTATTTTATATCCTGTCCCATAAACATTGGGGAAAGTGCCTAACTTGGTGGAGAGGGGCGAGGGTTGGGTTGGATTCACAATCCTCAATCCAGATTTATTAACAGTGGGAAAAGTGCATAAATATGGAGGGAGGCTATTTAATTTACTACTCTAATTCCAGTCCAATAAATGCTGGTGAAAGTGCATAATTAGGGCAGGGGGTCGCATTTACAACACTCAAATGATATTATTATTTAAGATATTTAAAACGTTGAAAGAAATATTTGCATATTTTATTTTTTAAACAAAAATAAAGTATAAGGGCCTGATTCACAAAAGTAATCTGAGACAAAATCCTAACTTTACAACTTTCGGTATTCACAAATGGCATTTAGGAGTAGTAAAGTTAGAAATCCTAACTTTACTACTCCTAAATGCCCTTTGTGAATACTGAAAGTCGTAAAGTTAGGATTTTGTCTCAGTTAAACTTAAGTTTTGGTCTTAAGTTAAACTTAAGACCAAAACTTAAGTTTAACTGAGACAAAATCCTAACTTTACGACTTTCAGTATCAATATTCGGACTTAAGTTTAGCTGAGACAAAATCCTAACTTTACGACGTTCGGTATTCACAAAGGGCATTTAGAGTAGTAAAGTTAGGATTCCTAACTTTACTACTCCTAAATGCCCTTTGTGAATACTGAAAGTCGTAAAGTTAGGATTCTGTCTCAGATTACTTTTGTGAATTTTTTAAATAAACAGTACACCTTAAACCTTGCAATAAGTCTCCCGGTATCCGAAAAAGGCAACACCATGACCACATGGAACACCATCAACGCAGAGGAAACAACATCCAACATGAAGACCATCAAGAGGAAAGGAGTTGGCCTAACGGCTACGGTGGTCAACCTCAAATCTGGGGAACCGGGTTCGAGTCTTGGCAAGGACGCACAACATCTTGTGATTCTGGACAAATCACTTAATCTCCCTGTGCCTAACAAAAAATGAATGTGTCCTCATGTAAACGCAACTGGTGCTCGTGTAAAGCGCTCTGATACCCGATACCTTTGGGTCACGTTTGCGCTATATAAAACTCCGTAAAAAAAAAAAACCTGGTCCTGACAGATCCTTGCCCCACCACTCCTTCAACAAAAGTTCAACCCCATCAGAAAAGCGCCCACCCCCATCCTCAACTCCTCCATCAACACAGCCACCTTCCTGGAAGCCTGGAAACACACAATCAACGTCCTACTAAAAAAGTCCTCAGCAGACCCATACAAGCTCATAAATTACTGACCAATCTCACTCTTACCACACCAAGCCATGGTTCTACAAAAAGCCATCAACAGTCGCCTCTTAGACTACCTCTCCAACCACCTGCTTCTCGACACCTCGCAATCAGGTTTCAGACTGAACCACAGTACAGAGACAACCCTCATTGCAGCAACGGATGACATTGGGATGGTCGTCAACAGAGAGGAAACACAGTCCTTATCTTACTCAACCTCTCTGCAGCCTTCGACACAGTCTACCATCCCATGCTGATTAGCTGGCTTCATGAGACCGGCCCTCCAATGGATCTGCACCTTTCTCACCAGAAGAACCCAACATACCACCATGCTCCTCAGAAGCATGAGAACTCATTTGTGGAGTTCTGCAGGGTTCCTCGCTCAGCCCGACCCTCTTCAACATTTATATGACTCCGCTGGCAGACGTCATCAGGACACACAACATCAACATTCTGACCTAAGCCAATGACACACAACTGATACTGTCCCTCTCGGAAAACACACCCAGCACGAGGAACAACTTTAACATGTGCATGACCGAAGTGCCAACCTTGATGAACTCCAACTGCCTCAAGCTGAACAAGGACAAGACCAAAGTGGTGCGCTTGTGAAAAGATGCCTCACTGTGGGACTCTGCCTGGTGGCCTACAGACCTTGGGCCCACTTCCACCCCCAATTATTATCAAAAGCAAGCTGGATATGTTCGCCCAGGTCAACACAGCCAACCCTGAGGGTGCTGGAAAAGATATTCAAATGGCTACCTAACAACAACCAGGAAAACCATTACCCAAGCCCTCAGCACCAGCAGACTGGACTTTGGGATCACCCTTTACGTAGGTATCACCAATCAACTCTCAAAAAGACTTCAGATCATCCAGAATGCAGTAGCCAGACTGGTCCTCAACCTCCCAGGCCAGTCCCATATCACATCTGAGGGAACTTCACTGGCTCCAGATACATAAGCGCACACATTTGAAGCTTCTCACCCACACATACAAGGCACATGCACCTCCTCTCAGCTGAACTCTCACTAGCACTTGTATCGTGCATACTCAAAAGCAGACCAGGAGATCATACCTTCTCACTCATCATTCCTAAAGCGTGGACTGACGTCCCACTCCACATTAGAGCATCCTACATCCTTCTTGATTTCCACAAGAAGCTAAAGACCTGGCTCTTTGAGTAGTCCCCTCAAGGCTAGCCACACACTACTGCAAAGCTCCAGGATAACCTCATGGGTGATAGTGCGCTATAAAAATATGCATAAAACTACATAAAATAACTTAAACACACCCATAAAACACAAAAAACCCTCAGAAAAATTATCTGTGGCATAAATAATAACTTACAAATAATTTTTTGTTTAACATTTAAAATATGTACATTTTTACTTAAAAGGAAATTTTATTAATATTACAAAAATCTCCAACCAGACCCACGCTATACCCTACAATCTGTTAAAAAATAATAACATTTGGTTACAAGTCATATAAATACACTTTTAAATCTAGATATCAATTAAAAGTACAAATAATTAATTGGCAATCAAAAATGTTTACAACTAATATATTAATCAATCTCAATTTATAAATATTTTATTTGAAAGATTGCTAACCCACTTCCCCAAATAACTCCGTAGCCCAAATTTAAAATTTAGTACATAACTAAAACAAATTTGGACAACTAAATACCAATAAAATGATTAAAAATAAATAGTTAATCTATTAACATGAAATAATATATCTTTAAAAACATTACCCATGCAATCTCCCAATAAACCAAACAACCTGAAAGGAAAATATGCTTTCCAAAAATAAAAAATATATATTTCACAATATCATAAATAAATAAATAAAATCATGATGCAATACAATGCAATACAGCACCATAATGAAAATGACATTAACCCAATAACTGCTGGACCTTTCCACTACAGTACTGAGCCCTTTTTTGGCTATTTGAGGTAGTTTGCGCTTAGGGCTCCATAACTTTCTTTCCACATAAGGTATCCATGTGAAATTTGTGTCCTTGATTTTCCAACATCCTGGAGATTCCAAAGGTACCCCAGATTTGTTGATTCTCCTGGAGGGGACCAAGAAAACATTTGAGTTTTTGGGGAAAAATAGGAAAAAGGGCTCTGGATAAACGTTTTTCCCCTAAAAATAGCATCAATAAACGGTTTGCTGTTGCAAAGTCACCATCTTATCAGCTGTGAGGAACATGCAGAGCTGAATAAAAAAACTTAGGGCCTCATTTACAAGGTTTTAGCTCAGGGCAGTGCCGCAAGGAATCTTGCTGAGCTGCCCCGAGTCAAAAGAAAAGGGAGGAATGTGCTGTATCTATGAGATACAGCACATTTGTGTCCTTTTCGTCTGCGCTGGAGCACAATGGGCTGCCATGCGCCAACACAGACACCCTTGCGCCATGGTGCTAGGGTGCCTGCGTAGTAGGGGTGATTGTTTTTGTGCAGGAAGGGAAAGCTTCCTGCACAAAAACAATCACAAGAGGTGTTTTCCTGTTTCTGTGTGTGCTGCAGAATGCAGCACACTTAGAAAGAGGAAAAAAGTGGAGAAATATGGATATTTATCCTCTTTGCGCCTTCCTAATGCCACTCCAGGGGTGGCATTAGAATCTGGCGCATTCCCAGGTTTACGATTCCTCGTAAATCTGGGAATGCTTCAGATTCCATGGGTGTTGCGAGGGAACACCCACAGCAACACCCATGGAACGCCCCTTTCATGCAATGTTCTGCGTGAAAGGGGCACATATTTACAAGGCCATGAAAAGCCATGTAAAGTGGCTTTGTGCGGCCTTGTAAATATGCTCAGGCACATTGCGCCACCGGAGCATCAAAAAGTGACTGCTAGGGGCCTCGTTAATATGGCCCCTAATTTTTTTAACACAGTTTTGCCATTTTTCAAACAGATCTACCACAGGTCAATGGGGACTCCAATTGACCTTGGTTTGATCCATATCTGTCGTGGGCACTAGGCCCAGCCACACAAGTGGTGCAACGTTTTTATTAGCACAAGTGACATAACAATGGGTGGTAGAAATTTTGTGGATTCCGGAGGTTTTCATCACAGAAATGTAAGGAAAATGTGTGATTTCGGGCAAAGTCAGAGGTTTGCAGGGCATTGTGAGTAAGAAAACCTTGTGGGATCCACGCAAGGCACACCACTCTGGAATCCTCTGGTTGTTTAGTTTTCAAAAATGTCTGTGGTTGGTAGGTTTGTATGAATGCCAGCTGAGCATGGTCCCAAATCCCACAGCTACCCCTATCGCTGATCTCTCCATGTAGTGCTTTAGGGCCTCTTGTGTTATGGTTTCTTGGCCCAGCCACACAAGTGGAGTACCATTCTTATCGGTAGACGTGTGGGAACCCAGGGTGCTAGGGAATTTGTGGCTCCCCGCTGATTACAGAAGTATTTCTCACAGGACTCGTGAGGGACATCTAGTAACGACTAGTTGAACTGCAGCTCTTTGTAGAATTATTTTGATATTGGACACTATAATATTCACTGCCCACTGCTAATCTCGTCCCATAATGCTTTGCAGGGCCTTTGGTTGGGATTGTATTTTTGCCCATAACTGTGCTTGGGGTGGTCCTAGGAGGAAGGGACCACCACTGAATCGTTCACATGATATGCTTTTTGTGTTCAAGGCATCTGCTTGGTCCTCCCCCTAGGTTAGGGGGGAACCCAAAATCATCACCTCTCTCATTGCTTGATATTTTCATTGTCAAAGTTCACTTTTGTGAATTTGTTATATGCTTTTTAGCATAGAAAATTGCTTTAACAAAGCATTTGTATGTGTTTAATATACTGCTGCTACGCTACGTTACGTTGATTAGCAGAGTTTTTTACTCTGCTACGTGCAATTTGCGTAGTGCATAGTAACACAAACTTTGCATGCTCCGTAAGCGTAGCAAAGTATTATGCCCAGGATTAGTTTTCAGAACTGTCTGTGTCTGGTAGATTTTCACAGGTGGCAGCCTACCCAAGCACAACAGTGAAGAAATTCAGCATTGCAAGTGGGATGATATTGGGAGTTAGCCACACTCTTCTGGCCCATATCTGAAAACAACACCCAAAAGAATCAAATTTCCTCTTCCATGCCATTGGGATATGATTCTTTAGTCCACAGAGGAGCAGCAAGACTGACACTTTAGGGGTGAGGATGAGACCAGATGTTAGGATGGGCAGACCCACCCTAATATCTTATTTAAAAAAGTATTCCTGCCATACAGTGGGCTTTTTGCTTCCCCAGGGGCAAATTGGGGCCAAACCTCCTGCCTACCTCGGGAGGTGGGGGGGCAAAAAGACTGATTTACCCTTTTTGGGGTGGGGATGTGGCCAATACCAGAGTGGAACATTTGCACCACTTTATTTTGCAGGTGTACTTTCTACCCGGCTGGGGGAAGATTTGAGGCAACCTCCCCAATTAGGACAAACCTATCTGACCCTGGGGGGGAGCAGAAAGACACTATTGCCCCTTCTAGGGGGGGCTATGGCTTGATGTGGGGGTAGGCTTCACCCTCCTTTTGTTTGTGTTGGTGCTGTTATGAAATTCCTGGTGTTCAGTGGGCCTTCTGCCCCACAGGGGCAGATTGGGGGTGAATACCCATCTCCCCCCAGGGGGCAGAAAGTCAAAATGAGGGTGCGCTGTGGGGAAGAGCACTTGTTTATGCCCAGTGGGGGCCATCCTCACCCCAAACGAATACTGCATAAATGCAGTACCCAGTGCTAGTGGGTTTTCTGCCCCCCTCCCATCAGGGCAGATTGGGGGTAATCATCCCCGTCTGTTCCCCAAGTGGGCAAAAAGACTTTCAGAAAATATTTTTTAATTAAGCTCTGGTGCCTAGTGGGGTTTCTGCCCTCCCAGGGGGCAGATTGGGGGTAATTACCCCATCCACCCCCTGGGGAAGCAGAAAGACTCCCGGTATTTGTATGCCTGGGTACTGGGGGCATGGTTATGCCCATGGTGGGCAGCCCCCACCCTTTTATTTATTTTTAATGTCCCTGGTGTCTAGTGGGTTTTCTGCCCCTCGGGGTGCAGATTGAGGGTAATTATCCCCATATGCTCTCTAGGGGGACAGAATGACTGTCAGCACATTTCTTTTGGGGGGTGGGGGTGTGGGCATGGCCATGCCCATGATGGGCAGCCCCCAACCCTATATTTCTTTTTAAATGTTCTTGGTGTCTAGAGGACTTTCTGCTCCCCAGGGTGGCAGATTGGAGTAATCACTCCAATCTGCGCCTCCACAGGGGCAGGAAGGCTGCCAGCATATTTTTTGGGTGTGGTGGGGGCATGGCCATGACCATGATGGGTAGCCCCCATAAGTCCCTGGTGTCTAGTAGGCTTTCTGCACCCCGGGGGGGCAGATTGCAATAATCGCCTCCATCTGCCCCCCAGAGGAGGCAGAAGGACTGCCAGTCTATTTAGTTGAGAGTCAGGGCTTGGACATGCCCATAATAGGCAGCCCCACCCCTATATTAATTAAACCCTGGTGTCTAGTGGGCTTTCTGCCCGCCTGGCCTGGGGCGCAGATCAGACTAATTACCCTAATTCGCCTCCCAGGGGGTGGCAGAAAGACTGTAAATATCAAATGTAATGGGGGAAGCACAAGCCCTTTCCTAAGGGGCCTTCCCACAATCCCTGCTGTCTAGTAGGTGGCTCCCTGCTTGGGGATTGCTCGCCTGTGGTGATCCCCAAGCAGCGATCCACTGGTCAGAGATATCATTAGAAAGGGCAGATACTCCCCTCTCTAACGATTCCTCTCCACCCCAATCAGTGCTTGGGGGCTGAGATATGCCCCTTAGCACTGATGCAGTGAAAGGAAAATGAGCCAATCGGCTTAATTTGCTTTCACTTTAGTGTAATGACGTCAGCGCGCCTTGCACGCTGATGGTCCTACACTGAAAGCTAAAAAAAGACTCAGGCTGCTTGGGAAGCTCTTCCCAAGCAGCCCAAGTTTAAAATATTTTAAAGTTATCCTTCTGGTGCTGTGTACCAGAGGGGCCTTAATATGCCTCCCCAGTATCGGCCAATGGACAACAGATGCAATGGAGAGGTAGTGTGGGTGTTGGACACTGGCCGACAACGCACTCAAAGGGTTCAAGTAAATCATATTTTGAACTTTGATATTATGGTAAATCAATTCAAAAAACAAAATACTTGCCTTCCATATTTTGGTCTGAAATATTTTTCTTTTAATTACGATATTGTGACCATGATATTATGGTCAGTCAATGTTTTTGAATCAATATTTAGGGGGCAAAAGGCAGCTTGTTCAGGGAAGGATGTCTGTGCAGGTGGTTGCCAATCTCCCAATGGTTGACCTGGATTTCTAACAATGCACTCCATTGTGCTTTCATGGGACTTGGTTTCCCCATGCTCAACTGAGTCAGGTGAGGTGGAAGCTGTGACAACATCTCCAGGCAGCGTCAGGTGGAAGAATGACTGGGTTCTGCTCGGGCTCTACGTAGCTGCACTGGTGTTTCTGGTGTATTTTGTATGCCTGTATGTCAAGAGGTTTTAAAGGCTGATCTGGGCAGATCCAGCTAGAACCTCCGATGATGTGTCACAAAGCCAGCTGAAGGTCAAAGGGGATTCCACAGACAGAAGAACCTACTCCTGTTGTCCATTATTGAAGTAGCATTGGCAAAGGTAAAATCCATTAAAGGCTCCCTGCTTTGATTTGCTTCAGAAATGCAATTTCTCATTTCCAAGGTGGTAAATATTGCAGTTGCGAAGGATAGGAGAAGCTGTGGAATTTCTTCTTCTAAGTCTGCGGTGGAGGAGGGGAAAGTATCTGGTACTTTGCTCAGCTTTATGCCAAAGGATTTGGTACTGAAGGTGTTGTCTAAAATCATGGAAAATCTTGGTTTGCCCCCGCAACAGGTGGACTCGGAGTGGGAGGCATTTTTGGCAAACATAGCCGGACCGCTATTCACTTCATGGCAAAACTTTCTCCTAAAACCTGTGGAAGGTAATGTCTTGCCTATTGATTCCATAGGACTTAATCCTCCTGGACTAGTATGCATGTCTGCGGAGGACATGACCCTTTAAGAATCTGTGCATCAAAGGTGGATGCCATTTTGAAGGAGGTTTATGCTTCATCTAATTTGTCTCTGAGGCCTGGTGTGTACACTACATTTGTGGACAAGTCTTGAAGCAAGACATTCAATTCCTTGTTTGACCAAAGGCAGGATGAAGTGGACTGTTCAGAGATGCTCTCCCTGACTGACTGACTGACTGTCTTGTAAAGCGCACGATTGCCGAGGCGTCTTGGCGCTAAGGTGAGTAGGTACTGAGGCTTATCTAATTAATCTGAAAGCTTAGGGAAGAGCCATGTCTTTATCAGTTTTCTAAAAAGAGTCCTGTTCGGCTGTAGTCTGATCAGCGTGGGGAGGGAGTTCCACAGTTTGGCCGCTCGATATGAGTAGCACTTTCCCCCCCATCTGGCTCTTTTTATCTTGGGGACCAGAATCAGTCCTGTATTGGCTGACCTGAGACAGCGTCGTGGCGAATACCGGGGCAATAGATGTTGAATGTCTGCAGCTCCCCCTCCATACAGAGCCTTGTGTACAAGACAGAGGGCCTTGAAATCCACTCGCTGCCGAACTGGGAGCCAATGAAGCAGTTTAATACTGGCAGACGTGGGGGGGGGTGTTTGGGGAGATCAAGCAGCACGTGAGCAGCCGCATTCTGTAAGGACTGCAGTTTAGCAATCTGACCTTTATCTGCTCCCAGGTATAAGGCGTTGCCATAGTCGACTCTAGAGAACAGGAGGTAGATATTTTCTCTGATGTAGTCTTCTGCTCAGTCCAGGCCACATAATTCATAGGAGGTCTGCAGTGGCAGCTAGAAGGAACATCTTGGCCCCTCAAAGGGTGGTTAGAAGGGGTTGCTACTTCATATGTAATTTCAGGGTCATAACGTATTTTGACTTGATTTTGAGACCATGGTTCAGAAGGCTTTTGAGAATTGTAAATTTTCTTTCCTTTTTCAGGTCAAGCTCAGTCAAACATAATCAAAGCCTAAGGAAACTGTTTCAGCACATAAAAAACACCTGTGGATCTAAGGAGGGGCTGCCTGCACCTCTTCAGGTCTTTAGGGTCCCAGTCTTCTTAGGAACCCCTGACTCCTGTTCATCATGTCCAGCAACAAATGTATTGTGTTTTCTACCCACTTGTGAGGTCTGGATTGGTGACCATGTCTGTTCTAAGGTATCTGATCAGGTGCAGCCTTTGAAGGCGGGCATTCAAGAATTGGTGGACAAGATGGCTCAGAGACCATTTGTGCTTGATGAACAGTGTTATGTTTTAAACATTACAAGACTGGCTCATGTATTAATGTGAGTGGAGCCAGTGTTCTGTAAATGAATGTGGAATGCAGAACACTGGTGATGTTGTGTTTCAAGGAAGAAGATTGTTGTGATTCACATACTTCTGTCCCTGCGAGGACACCTTACTGTATTGCACCCATGTGTCCCTGCGCGGACACCGTAGCGTCTGTGCTGTCCCCAGCTGCCAACTGGCAACCTTTGACAGTTGACAGCTGATGACCCAGCAGCAGCCGCGTACCTACGCTCCGATGTTCTGTAGGAGCCTGTGTTGGCGAAGTGAATAAAGAACTCTATATTAATCCTTCACCAGCCTACGTGGACAGTTCCTTACAAAGTGGCGACGAGCGCCAACACAAGGACCCACCGTTTAAAAAATTACGTGAAAAACCTTGGGCAAAATAAAACGACAGACAGAAGCTCGTGAATAATCTATGACATAAGGAATAAAGACGTCGGCCAGGTCAGTCAGCAAAGCAGAGCAGCATGCGTTCTATATAAAAAAAAAAATATATAGACGTGAATTTGAAATAATTTATTGTACATGCGCAGTATTAAGAACCTTCAGGGTATGTTCCATACATTTTTGGAGTGAGGCAGCAGATTCAGCACGTGGTGTCACTGCTAATTTAAGTATACGCACAACTACAGACTGGTCAACTATACACGAAGAAGATAATATCTGCCTTTTTTCAGCCAGTGAACTCTAGACTTTCATTTGCTTTACAATCCTTGGAGCCTGCCGCTATTCGCGCAAATCAACGGAACCTACAGTGACAGTTCAACTGTCATTTGCACTTTAACGAACGGGAGCAACCGCCAGCTGTCTCCAACGTCATGGTCAGCTGCATCAACACAACGTAAACGTCGACGCTCCTACGCAGCGAGCCAGAAGACTTCTTGAGGCAGTAAAAACCACGGTCTAGCCTTTTTGATGACGCAACAGGCACGTACATCGGCGCCATCTTAAAAAAAAATAATAATAATTTACTCAGCCAGCAGGAGAAACTAAGCAGATCGTCGGCTGAATCTAAGAGAAACACTCCCTTACAGCAGATTCAAAGGTAAAAATCTACTAATAACGTAAACGGAAGGAACATTATTGTAAAGCACATTCACTGAAAAAAAGAGGGAACTGAATTTTAGTAAAATCGAACATTTGAAGGGCAGGGTGCACATGTTTGTGTAAAAACTCACCTCACCTTTGAGCACCTTCAAAACACTCTGCATCCTCTTTAAAACAGCTGTCAGCATATCAAAAGATCTGCAGAAGTTTAGCTCAATACTGTAGAGACTACTCACATACTAGTAACAAAATATATACACGTAGTGTCATATACAACCCCAGCATGGCAACAGGTTATGTATGGAACCTATCACCACCAGAAACGTTCTTACATGCAGGCAGTGAACCTTCTCTTAAGTGGGAGGAATGGAGAGAGTATTTTCTTAACTACATTTCAACATTGGAAGAGGATGAGGAGGTGAAAGCAGAAAAGAAATATAAAATGCTAATGCATTGTTTGGGCGCTGGTGGAATAAAGGTGTATAATGCCATAAATAAGAAAATACGTGCTGAGAATGAGGGTGATATCTTCACCAATGCAATAGATGACCTTAATACGTATTACAAGCCAACAGTCTGTGTTGGCGTGGACAGATATAAATTCTTTCATAGGAAACAAGGTAAGGAAGAATCTATTGACGACTTTGTCTCTGCACTTAAAAATCTTGCCATCAACTGCCGTTTCGGTGGTCTGCACGACGAGTTTATTAGGGACCAAATAGTCATGCAGGGGTCAACTCAAGCATCCAGGACAGTTTGTGGGCCAAGGGTGAATACCCCCTACAAAATATCATTGACATTGCAAGAAAGGCTGAGCTCACAGGCCGTTGCGCTAAGGCAGTTTTGACAGAGAATAAAGAGAAAAGAGAGGGTGACACTGTTGATAAAGTGACTGAGCAGAGAAACAACCCCAAAAAAAACCTGGAATAAAAAGAATACGAAACCTACATCTTACAAAGGCCAGACAATCAACTGGGGGCGTTGTTACAGGTGTGGGAGCACCTCTCATATGGCAAATGACTTGAAATGTCCAGCACGCAATGTGAGGTGTACACATTGTGGTGTAATAGGCCACTTATTCAAAGCGTGCAGGAGGCGTAACTCACGTTCTGTAAAGATAGTGGAAGAAGTTGAAGCAGAATTCCAAAACATGTCTGATGAAGACGACATCAACATGTTTGTACTGAACATTGAAGAAGAACAAGTTGACAGTGTCAGTGTAACAAGTACCACAAAAACGAGAAAACCCATCTGCAGCATGACAATTGGAGGTGTGGATATCAGCATTGTCGCAGACTCAGGGTCACCATATACAATTGTCTACAGAAAGTTATGGGAAGAGAAGTTCAAACCCATCATAGGTGAACAACTTGAAAAGGCAGACATCATAATCAGGTCATTCACGGGTGATCCAATCGATGTGTGCGGATACAGGAAACTTAAGTTTGAATTTAAAGGGCGTGAGTCTGCCGGTAAACTTTACGTTTCAAAAGTAGGACCATCAGTACTTGGGTGGATGGACCAGGGCAATCTTGGGATAATCCTCGACCCCAGCAAGGCAGACCCTGTGTTAAGCGTAACAGGCGATGAAGACTATGCAAAGTCCTTACTGGGTAAATACCCCAAAGTATTTAGTGGAGAGGTAGGGGTCCTAAAAGGATACCAACATAGAATCAAGGTCAAGCCAATTTCCACTCCCGTGGTACACAAAGCCAGGAATCTCCCGTTTGCCATAAGAGATGAGGTAAAAGCTCAACTTGAAAAACTACTAGCAGACGGAATCATAGAAAGAGTGGAAGCTTCAGAGTGGGTCGCACCCCTAGTCGTCGCAAAACGACCCAATGGCAAATTGAGGTTATGTGTGGACCTACGGGACCTCAACAACAACATTGTGGTGGAACAGTTTCCCCTCCCCAAGATAAGTGAGATGTTAGCAACCACCAAGGGCATAAAGTGGTTCTCCACAATTGACTTGAAGTCAGCCTACCACCAGGTGCCTCTGCATCGCGACAGCAAGAAGCTGACCACTTTCATCACACCTTTTGGGTGTTTCCGGTTCACTAGAGTACCTTTCGGTCTGGCTTCGGCAGCCGCAATGTTCCAGAGGCTAATGCACAACATTTTTGACGGAGTTTCAGGCATACTACTATTCCAGGACGACATCCTTGTAATGGGAAGAACAAGAGAAGACCACGACAACAAGGTCAAACAGGTGTTGGAAATCCTGGATGAAAAGGGTTTAACTGTCGAGCACCTTAAGTGCAAGTTTGCAAGCAACTCAGTCAACTATCTGGGACACAAGATAACTGGTGAGGGCATCAGCCCGAAAAGAGAACTCCTCCAAGCCATAAAAGACTCTCCTGTTCCTAACAACAAGGATGAGCTACGGTCCTTCCTGGGCCTGTTAGAGTTCTACGCAAAGTTCATCAAAAACTTTTCACATAAAACATTCGATTTGAGACAACTGCTCAAACTGCGAAACAAGTTTGAATGGACAGAGGAGTGTAACAAAACCTTTCAGGCTCTCAAGAAGGAAATGTGCACTGCTTTACCTCTGCAAGGCTTCGACCCATCACTGAGTAACTTTGTTACAACAGACGCAAGTTCTAAGGGATTGGGCGCTGTACTCACCCAGAAAGATAGTAAGGGTGTGGAATACACAATAGCTTTTGCTTCACGTTCACTGACTCCTGCAGAGGAAAAATTCTCAGTCATTGAGCGTGAAGCACTAGCGTGCGTGTGGGCTTTAGAACATTTCAGGCAGTTTGTTTGGGGCAAAAGAGTGACACTATGCACAGATCACAAGCCCCTTCCTAAGGTGTTTACAACGAAAGGATTGTATAATGCGTCACCCAGATTGGCTAGGCTATCTGTGTGGTTGTTTGATTTCTTGTACGACATTCAATACGTTCCAGGAGTGAAGAATGTGGTGGCAGACTTTTTGAGCAGGATGCCTGTCGGAGTAACAGACAATGACCACATCTCAGAAACAGAGGAGACAAGCATAGCCAATGTACTAGAACAGTTCAACGGCATATCAAAAGAAGAATGGCTCAAGGAACAAAACGAAGACAGCATTATAAGTCAAGTTATAAATATGCTAACGGATGGATGGACATGCAAAAGCCAATTACCCGAACCGCTACGACACTTCTGGGAGGTAAAGGACGAATTGTCACAGGAGAATGGATTTTTATTAAGGAGTGGTAGAGTGGTACCTCCAAGAAGCCTGAGAATGAGGATACTAAGGTTGTGTCATGAAGGACATTTAGGTATTGCAAAAACTAAAAGCAGGGTCAAAAACAATTACTGGTGGCCAGGCATTAGCTTGGAGGTGGAGAGAATGGTCAGGGATTGCACCCTTTGCGTAAACTCAGACAAAACACAGGTAACATTCAGACCCCCCTTGCACCCTATTCCCTGCCCATCCATGCCATGGGAGAGGATTGGTGTGGACATCATATCTGAGGATCTAGAACAGTGGTACATATTAGTCAACATTGATCATTACACTAAATGGCCTGAACTTAAATTTGTAAAAAAACCTGTCGCACGTAGTGTAGTCAAGTTCATTGATGACGTGTTTACACGTGAGGGTCTCCCCAAACAGGTTATCAGTGACAACGGGGCACAATTCATGTCCGAGACATTCAAGAATTACATACAAAAACACCAAATTGTGCACAAAACTACATCAGTTTATCACCCAGCGGGCAATGGTGCTGTTGAACGATTCAACAGAGTAATCAAAGGAATTCTCCAGTTAGCTAACAGCAACAACCTAAGCTGGAAACAGGAGACACTCAAAACACTGTGGGCTTACCGCATCACACCCTGCGAAACCACAGGTCACAGCCCATTTGAGCTCATGCGGGGAAGGACTCCATTGACCAAGGACAATGTGGGTTGGGTCAAGGCAGCCAAGAGAGTACACTGGTCCTCCCATCTTGTCAGAGAAAGGCTAGTGCGGGCACAGTCCAGTTGCAAAGAAAAATACGACAACAAGCACAGGTGTAGACAAGTGGAACTCAAGGTAGGGGACACTGTCAAGGTCAAAAGAAGTGGGCACATAGGAAAGGGTCAGGACAGATACACCTCGCCCCTATCAGTGCGTAAGGTGTACTGCAACTCCGCACTGTTGAGTGATCGTAGGGTGTGGCACTTCTCCGCCCTCTCTGCCTACAGACATCCCACAGAGAATCCAGAAGTTACCATGCCTACTGATCAGACAAGTGAGTGTCCCTCAAACATCAAACGCAGCGAAACACACCATAGTGCATCAAACTACGATTCTGACTATGAGTTTCCCACACCCCACACCACAGCACACAGCAACATCACGCAGCCCATTTCTGCACCAGTTCACACTTCACTTAATCTTGGTACCCCAGGTAGAGTTAGAAGACAGTTGCCTTCTATACCCTTACATGACGCTTCCCTACCTATCAGCAGGAGCAGGGCAGGAAGGCGGTTCTTGCCACCAGTTAAACTTTCGGATTACGTATGTGAGTAAATTGTAACTGCATGCACCTTGTTTTGGTTCTTCTTCTTCTTCTTCTCTCTCT
This sequence comes from Calotriton arnoldi, assembly GCA_963921515.1. Classification (NCBI taxonomy): domain Eukaryota; kingdom Metazoa; phylum Chordata; class Amphibia; order Caudata; family Salamandridae; genus Calotriton; species Calotriton arnoldi. Next base: position 170,044 of record CAWUFW010008940.1, read on the forward strand.
CAATCTCTCTCTCTCTCTCTCGCTCTCTCTCTCTCTCTCTCTCGCTAGTTCTCTTCCCTAAGGGGGGGGGGATGTGTTGTGATTCACATACTTCTGTCCCTGCGAGGACACCTTACTGTATTGCACCCATGTGTCCCTGCGCGGACACCGTAGCGTCTGTGCTGTCACCAGCTGCCAACTGGCAACCTTTGACAGTTGACAGCTGATGACCCAGCAGCAGCCGCGTACCTACGCTCCGATGTTCTGTAGGAGCCTGTGTTGGCGAAGTGAATAAAGAACTCTATATTAATCCTTCACCAGCCTACGTGGACAGTTCCTTACAAAGTGGAGTTGGAGCTGAGCAGGGAGGTCAACCTGCTCAGGGGAGTCGTGGAATAAAGCTTACATTTATTAACACAAAACAGGCTCCAATTTGTGTGTACACACTACAAATAGGGCTCAGGGTTCTTTTCGATAATATGTGTGGTACTCAGTGTTAGCAGTGGCTTCAAGTTGGTGTTGAATCTAAAGAACCTAAACTCATGGATCAAAAAACTCCAGTTCAAAATGAATACTTTAAAAAAAAACATGAATCAAATTGTCCATTCTCATGAATTTTTGTCTTTTCTGTATATTCAGGATGCCTGGTTTCATGTGGTCATCTGCAGGTCTCAGCTGAACTGCCTCCTGTTCATTATGGTTGTGAACAAGTATGTTTTTGATTAATCTAACACTATGACCCCATCTCACTCACTGTATTTCATGTGGGTGTTCTTCTGTAGTGCAGGATCATTGCACTTCAGTCATGTTTTCAGCCCTATTTAAGGCTTGTGTGGAACATTTTTGTGACTAACCGAGGGCGCAGGGTCACATTGCTTCTACAACCTTCCTTGTTCTGTGTCGATTCATTACCATCTCAAGCCTCTAGTGAATCACCTGTTGAGCTCCTACTGCCTGTTCTCAGAGGACTGCAATCAATTGCTGGAGCTTCCTCCATCTCTTAGACTTCACCTGTTGTGATGGATGCATCCCTTACATCTTCCCCCGGCATGCAATGGATCTGGACTCCTCTGCTCCCTTTGTTATCATGACCAATACCAGTGTCTTCAGGTGGGTATGACTCTCAACAAGATGGGGGCTCAGGGCAGTGGAGCAGTCTGGAGGGGCTGAGGCCCTTCTAATGGAAGGTACAATAACAAGTCCATAATTGTTGGTTAGTTTTTGCTCCTTTTCAAGGGGGTCACCACATACTGGTTTGGACAGACAATACTACTCCAAATCTTACATTAACCACAAGAGGGGTCCTGGTTTGTCTCCTGGCAGTTCTGGTGAATCAGATTCTCAGTTGGGAAAAAAAGGTCTGTTACTTCTCTTTTGGCTTTTTACTTGACAATTATGGACAAGGGAGAGTCACCTCAAACACAAGTTCCTACCCTGACATGATTTCTGCATCTGCAGAGATGTTTTTTGGAGTCCACTACGTCTGCTACTATTGTCCAATTTTAGATATGGAATGTACAACTGAGTAGTTACCTACTTCAATGTCATATTTCAGGATGCATTGGCTTGGGGACTGTATATGTTGGTCCAGACCTTGGCCTGGGTTCTCCTGTATGCATTTCTCCAGTTCCCTTACATCCCTTGAGTGCTGCACAAAATTCACCAGAAGATTGTGGCAGTCATTCTGGTAGTGCCCTGTTGGTTTTGCAGGTGTTGGTATCTCCAGCTGCTGGCACTGGCAGTTGGCACTGGGTAGCTTCTGCCTGAAGTGCTTTGCCCTCTTTGGTCCCCAGTGCTGTCCAGTCTTCAGTTGTGACATCTGAGTTTAGAGGATTGGAGGGAAAAAGGCTAAGACTACTGAATTTGGGTTTCTTTATTGAGAAAGCAGGTGTTGTGCAAAATTCCAAGAGTCTGTCCACCCATCATGCGCATTTCTGCTGGTGGATGTCTTTCCAAGACGTGGATAGCCTTTTAGAGGTTGGCACAGTAGAATCATTGCTGTAAAACAGTGGTGTTCCTACCCTGCCAAATTTTGGGTTTCATCGTTACCTTTAGAGTTAGGGGAACCAAAGGGTTTCTGATGGTTGAGCCTCATGTTGACCCTTCATTGGAAACCTCGGAGCATATTTACAGGCCCCTTGAGCTACCAGTGTGTCACTTTTGTTGACGCACCGGTGGTGCAGTTTGGTGCTCCATATTTACAAGGCTACGTAAAGCCACCCTACGTAGCTTTTCATGGGCTTGTAAATATGGCCCCTTTTCACGCAGCACTTTGCGTGAAAGGGGCTGGATTCTGCTGCATACCCAGATTTACAACGTTTCGTAAACCTGGGAATGCGTCAGAATCCTACGCCTCCCCAGGGGAGGAGTAAGGAGGCGCAACGGGGAGAAATACTTTTATTTCTCCTCATTTTTTTCCTCTTTCTATGCGTGGTGCATTCTGAACACATAGAAAGAGGAAAACACCTCCTGTGATTCTTTTGTGCAGGAAGGTGTCCCTTCCTGCACAAAAATAATCATCCCCGCAACGCAGGCACACTTGCACCAAGGTGCAAGGGTGCCTGCATTGGTGCATGGCAGCCAATTGTGCGCCGGTGTACGGGAGAGCACAGGGATCTGTCATGTTGTTGTAAATATGATGCATCCCTGTGCTTTGAAACTGCTCCAGCAAGGATCAGCCAAATGGCTTGCGACACTGCGCTGCGTCACTTTCTTGTAAATAAGGCCCTTCATATCTAATGACCTCTCCTCAAAAGGGCTGCCAAGGCATAGTAGCAGTTGCCCCATTCTATTTAGTGCGGGGTAATCATCACTAGATTTCCCTGCTCAGGGCCTGCCTGGAAAATTAAACAATGACACCAACACACAGGGAGAAAACTTCCTGCACATAAGGACTTTTTTTTTTGGACAAAACAAACTCCTGCTTTGAGAGTTTGTTGCTTGAAAACAAAAAAAAATGTTGCCGAGCAGGTGCAACATACATGGAACCCCTTGGCAGAGTTCAGTGCCTTAAGTGGGCCACTGTACTGGCAGCTCAGCTGAAGGCACAGAAATCACAGCCTGTCTGTTGGAGGGTTTCTTAATACTTCATCCTCCTTCGAAGGTGATTGTTCCTCTCTAGGCTTTTCACTTGGTACTGGGTGTAGGGCATCATTCCCCATTTGAGCCTCTGGACCAGGTTCGGTTAGATATTCTTTCCTATAAGGAGTTTTGTTGCGTTGCTATTTTCTCCATGAGGGTTTTGAAGGACCCTCTGGTCCATTCTACCCCTTCCCTACATGTCCTCCCTGATGCTTAGATTCTCTATTCTGGTTCTTCTTATTTGCCTTAAATTCTCCCTGAATACCACTTGGATCAGAAAGTTGAACTTTCCGCTGTGGTAGGGGATTACTTGTCTTTGCTGAGGTTAGCTGTCAGATGAGCTATGTTGTCTACTTAGAGATCAGAGTGTAGACAACAGCTACTCCCAAAATGAGAAAAATGGATGCGGTTCAGAGGCTGCTCCTTCGCTATGGGGGTGGAGCGTCGCCCCCTCTGCCACGAGACTTGAACACGAAAAATAAAATGATAATAAACTAGGTTTACTATCATTTTCTTCTACCGCCGAGTTTTGTGGGCATTGCTATTTAGTGCGGATGACGGTCTGGTCGGCCGTCTCAGACTGGCCAAACCGTCATGCACAGTAAAGCTCTCGCCAACTCAACTGCATTTCCCTGTAGAGAGAGCTAGCACAGGCTCCCAGTCTCACTGGGAGCGCAAATCATCGGCACTCAGGCCAATCCTGACACTTCTTTCATGCTGCAACCAGCAGCATGAGAGCAGCATGAGGATTGGCCAGTGGAACCTGTGCTTGCACAGAAAAGGAGCCTGGAAGAGCGTAATGCGGCAATCCGGTGATGTGGCAGGTAAGTTGTCTTTTTTATTGTTTATTTGTGTCGTCCATCCCCCTGTACCCACCCGCCTCACCACTCTTCCGAGATACCGGCTGTACCTGGTGTGGTTTTCATTCATAGAAGATGTGAACATCTTCCTTTGACTCAGGGTTCTTTCACTATGGGTGTGGTGGCCTCTTGAGCTTCTGCCTCAGGAAGACCTTTTCTTGATGTTTGCCAGCCAGGAAATTGGTCCTCCTCTTCCACTTTTGTTCACTATTATTTGGATGTTCCTGGTGAGGACGCTGCAGCTTTTTATTTTAACATATCCTTTTTATTGGCATTTATATTATTACATTCGGTACCGTCCGTACATTATTCCCTGTTACAGCAGTGCCATCATTTTAATAGAAGAGAAAAATAAAACAATCAACATGATGTGACTTACATTCCATCATTAATACCCAGAACAATTAATCCTTGAGAGTCTTCCCCACCATATATCCTCTTCTAGTTCTATTCTAGGCCATGTAACAGACAAATTTGCCGACATGCTCTTGCTGTAACCAAATAGTTTATGGGGAGAAATCCTGTTCACAGTCTGTACTAATTCCTCTCGTATTTATGCCATGCATGTGTCTTACCCATAAAGTATAGTGGAAAACAAAGAAAACTTACTGGGGTATCTGTGAAACATTTGATACCAACCTGAAACATGTAAAACTACTGCATCTACCGGGGGTCCTTCATCTACTTGATATATCCCTTTGGTTTCGAATCATGACTCACATGAAATATCTTATCTGATGGGCCGAGAGGGTTCCCGGGGAGGGTGAAGGGAGTGAATAAGGGGATGCGGGTAGTTGCGTCCAGACCACCAGCATGTCCAGGCTGGGGGATGGACTGGAGAAATCACCCTTGGCTTCTCAACCTCGTTATATGCCTTGTTCCCCCTTAGTGGGTACTGTTATCCCCACTTTCGATCTGGGCCTGGCACTAAACAGTGCTGTTTTAATCGATTTTGTTCCCAGCCCCTACTCTGGTCCTGAGGTGTCTATCTGCCGTTCCCCATCTGCCTCTTTACGTGTATCCCATGCCCCTAGAATTTCTGTCCATGGTTCGGCCAAGGGTTTACGCCTTTTCGTGACCTTATCTTCCCGAAGCAAGGCCCTTTCCTCCGCCCTGGCCCAACAGGAAACATCGCTTTCCCAGTCAACTATAAGCGGACTTCGTACTGCCCTCCATCTGAGAGCTATCCTTCGCTTAGCCAGGAGCAAGGCTAGATCCACAAACCTATGCCACATCCGTTTGGATTTGGGCCTCGGGAAGAGTCCCAGTAAGCACACCTCCGGTGAACATTCCATACTGGGGGACAAAACTTTATTAAGGGTTCCCACCACCGTGGTCCTGTTGTATTCCGCTTTAGATGTCCGTATATAGGTTTTCCTGATACATGTCCTTATATAGGCACAATTTGCATTGCCCTTATATAGGCATAAGATCCCAGTCCTAATTTAGGCATTAGCCATGCTATCCAAATACAGGCATGGTCACCTACATCCGTCCACCCCAACGTCACAACGAGTTCTTAGAAACCAGACCCTTAAGCTCTTGGGAGTTCCCCTAGCACAGGATTATTGATTTCTCCAAGAACTCATTTATTATGCATGAACCGCTATTCCTTAAGGGTTCATTCCTGACGTCTTCCTCTGCCCGACTGTACGTCAATGCTAACATTCCAAGGCACCTACCGGGTATAAATATACCTTCCTTGCCCAAGCAAGTAGGAGGAGACCTCGACTTTAGAGGAGCCCGTGTCCCGGCCTGACGCACTGACAAGAGACGCTGTCATCCCTGCTCGCAGAGAATCCAGCTTCCAGTGTTCTGACTCCCTTCGCGGGGTGTTAGAGTTTGAGACCCGGAAAGAGATTCCCACCTCTCTCATTCTCAAGGTATGGAGCTGACTAGAACCTAGAGGGACTCTTGGCATACTAGACTTGGCATACTAGACTTGGCATACTAGACTTGGCATACCAGACATAGCATACCATACTATAGCATACCATACTATAGAATACATCACCTACTTCTTACCTGGCACTACACTTAGGTTAGGTACACTGGGGTAGAACTAGTTAAAGAAGCATCTTATGAGTACTCGCATTTTTAGCTTATGTTATTTATGTATATGAATATATGTGTCATAGCTAAAAGATAATGCTAGCGCAGTATTATTTCTTTCTACTGCTTACGCTGTACATCATATATCTCGCATACTGTCTTACGATTGTAACAGCTCATATCTCTTACACGAGAAACAAGACTGTGCAATAAATCCTTTTATTGAAACGCCCGTCTATCATTTCTGTGTAACTCTGAAGAAACTAAGCATGCACGATTAGCTGAGTGAAACTGTTATCTGTTGTTTCCACGATTCTGAGAGTGTTCCGATTCTAAAGGGAAACAAAGTTGTCATGTTTATGCGGTTGCCAGAAACTACTCCCTTCTTGTTTACAAGGAGTTTCTAGTGGCCTCTGAGTTAGCTGGTACAAAGTAAATTAAGTTTAATATACTCGATAGGGACATACTGACCTCAGTCCTATGTCAAACCTATAGGGTATATTATTCCAATGCGCAGAGCCTATTAGGGAAATAGGAACTACACTACATGCCGCCCAACATTTGGTAAGGCACTAATTTAACGCTAGATACGGAGTAACTCAGTCGTGCTTTTCTCTCAGTGACCCCAACTCACATACTCCATAAGACGTCTGGAGTGGGTAGGGTTAAGTATCCGCCAAAGCTGAATAGGACAAAAATCCTATATATTAGCTGTATGGTTTGTTCAACGTTGAAGGATACAGTGTTCCAAAATATTGTGCACCTTATCTTTGTTTCCTTGAAACTTGTTCTACATTTTTCAAAAAACAATGTCCCTGAACGGGGATACTAACACCGAGAACGGTGTAGCTGCGGCTGACCCAGTCGTAACAGCTTTTAATTTTACAGGTTTAAATGAAACCGATGAGGGTGTTATAAACATCTCTCCAAACTTAAGGAGAGCCATCACTCTAAAACGTATAAAACACGGCCTATCACCAAGAGGTGGTAGAGCAGTTTTCATGATAGAGGCACACGAATCCTTTCAGACAGAGGTATTCTATTCATGGATAGTATTCCCAGAATCAAATCCAGTAACAAAAGTATTTCACTTCTTTAAAGAAGATGAACCACCAGAGGAATATATTCCTTTCGAGGATATTGAAATTCCAGTCACATACCAGGAGCATGATCTCTGGTTTAAAGGCGCCCTAAAACATCACAAAAACATTACCAGGCTCGGTCCACTAGGTAGACCAGGAGCAACACGGCCGATTCTAGCCGGCTACACACCTCATCCTGACATCGAAGAAATGTCAGACGAGGAATTACTTACTCAACTACAAGAGTTAATAAAAATTTACAGACAATTAGTCCAATATGTCATGCGGACTTTCACAGTCCAACCACCTATAACAATTCCGAATCAGACCCCTCAACAGGGGAATATACTGAAAATTACTCCACAGACTTTACACGCAGTCATGGGTAAAATGCCCACAAAATGTGAACAAATTCCATTCTGGAAAGCTCAAAAAATTACTCAAATCGAAGCAGTATTTCCAAATACTAGCCCTTATGAGAAACACAGAATCCTAACAATCTGTTTACCAATGGGGATCACACCACAACTGGAAGACTGCACCACTTGGGGCACAGTCTTTGCTGCCATCTATACTAAAACACATGGTGTTCCGTCAATTGCAGTAATACCAGAAGTCCTGAAACAAATTCAAAACGAATACGGGGCAGAACCTGCTCTGAATTTAGGTATGAAATTACTGAAAAACTTCGACCAGGTCTCAACAATAATATTATCTAATATTAAAGGGGAGGCAGCATCAGTGGCGATCCGCCAACGCTTAAGGGAATTTGATGTAACAGAACATCAACATGAACTACCCAGAATAATAGAACAATCTTATGCAGAATTAGGCAGAGATAGTTTGGGTGGAAAACCTTTGAAGCCAAAACTATCTGAAAGTCCTGAGAAGGACTCTATTAAACAAAATCCTACATCTTCTAAAAAGAAGTGGGAAACTAATAAACAAAATTCAAACGAGACACGTTCTCAATCCCGAGGTAGGTCTCCTCAAAAGGAGCCCTCTGAAAGGAGGTATAACCTCAGGAATAGGGATAATTTAAGAAAACCTGACAGGTATCAAGATACTGATACACGTTCCTCTCATATCTTTCAGATATTGTCACAGACATCAGAAAGAAGAGGACGGTCAGATCACAAAGAAGATCGCGTGAAATCCAAAGATGATAAACACGTTCAGAAAAATAAATCAAAACCTCAATTCACAAAAGAAGGTAGCAGGTCTGAAGATCAGACATGCCGAGAATACTGAGAGCACAGCTCAAGAACGGAGAATGGGCTCAGACAATGCTGGACAGTGCAGCAGAAGTAACAATAGCTCGCCAGAACCTGAAGGAACTTCTGGAGATAGTGGACTTGAATGAGTACATCACAGTAGAGACTGTAGACACCAGGGTTAGTACTCCACAAAAGTTATATGAAATAACACTCCGAATGGAGGGAGACATACCAAGAAAAGTGAAAACACTCTTTTGGGAGAAACTTTCAAGGGGTTATGATATACTTCTAGCAGAAAAGGACTGGCCACCAAACGTTGTCAGGGAGTGCTCACATGGCGAGGACATCATTATGCCAGCCTTCTCCAACCATATTCCAATTCACCTAAAATATACTTATGCCAGGAAATGGGCAGTTGCCCAGGCCCCAGCATTATACAAAAATCATGTAGGATGGGATGAGGACTCACCTCACCACAAAATACAGCTAAAAAATCAACCTACTGCACAAAGGCAGTATCCAATAAAGCAAGAAGCTAAAAAGCAGGTCAGGGAGATCCTAGATCAACTTGAATACCAAGGGGTGATTGAAAAATGCACCTCCTCAATGAACAATCCTTTGTTTCCTGTATCCAAAGCAGACAATACATATCGTCTAGTTTTGGATTACAGACACTTGAACACTTGTTCCAAAACATTTGCAGTGCAAAATGCATATAGTACAGCATTAATGAATAACATTGTGCATAAAAAATATAAAACCACATTGGACATTTCAAATGGTTTCTTTTGTCAAAACATAGCACCTGAAAGCAGGTACTTAACAGCTTTCTCAATAATAGGGACCCAGCGTCAATTTTGTAGACTCCCACAAGGGTTCAAAAACAGCCCAGGGTTATTCTCAGCAAGAGTAACAGAGTTACTAGAAATTTATGATAATGAGGCATTGTCGTATGTCGATGACATCTATCTGACAGACGATGACCTGGATAGGCACTTGAACAGGGTGAGTACCATTATATTGGGCTTCGCCTCTGAAGGCTATAAATTCAACTTTAAAAAATCCAGAATTGCCCATCTCAATGTCCTTTTCCTAGGATATGAGCTTTCAAGTGAAGGCAAGAGCATGGCAGCTAACTTTCTAGAAAAGTGCGCGCTGCTCCAACCACCAAAAACGCGGAAAAATTTACAATCCATCTTGGGTTTCCTAAATTTTGGAAGAACTTACATTCTAAATTACGCAGAAAGGGTTAAACCTCTCTACGAATTAATCAAACCTGATTTTTCAACAAAACATTGGACACAGGAACACACAGAAATCCTGCGTTCACTCCAAGCTAACATGTTAGCAACAAATCACTTACAAACACGCGTAAATAAACGCAATTTAGTGATCCGAATAATTTCGGGTCAATGCGGATTCACCTATTTAACATTTAATGAGGGTGAAAAAGTACCAATAGCATACAGATCACATTTGTATACACAAGCAGAAATGCGCTTCACTTCAACAGAGAAAATACTGACAGCAGGTCAAACCGCTGTGGCAAAAGAAAGAGCTCTAGCTCAGGGGAAACGCATTATTGTTGTAACTCCAGTACCAGCCTTAGAGGCGGTTACAAAAGCGAGCATTCCAAATGCAAAAGCTTTACATCCTAGATGGATACAATGGGTTAATTCTCTTGCTGCTACAGATGTTGAATATGTTTTTGATCCTGATTTAAAAACACAAGCGTTCCTGCAATATGAACATGAATGTCCTCTGCCCACTGAAATTTTGCCTCTCGCTCAGTACGAATTTATAATTTATACTGACGGATCAGCACAACCCGCTACAGGGAGTAAGCAAGCTTACAGTGCAGCGTGCGCAATCGTTAAAGGTCGCATGCGCGATGGTAACTTCAGACCAATGGTCACTAAAACTCAATCTCTAGGAGCTTGTACAGCTCAGTGAGCTGAATTACAAGCATTCAAACTGGCACATGAAAATACAGATCGCGAATTCCCCACACTCATAGTGTGCGATTCCTTTTACTGTGTTCAGTCATATAATGAATATATACAGAGTTGGCTTAAAAACGGATTCAAAGATGCAAAAGGTGGCACAATAAAGCATAAAACGCTTTGGGAACAAGTAGTTCAGTTAAGAACCGAACTACCAAAAGCTCACGTGATGCACACGCTGAGTCATCAACGTGATGGCGTTCACGTTGCAGGGAATTCATTGGCTGATGAAGCCGCAAAGGGGGCTGTTCAGACGGCTTCCGTAGCTGCGATCACTTGTTCAAAAACGAGAATAGACAGTGAGATATTGTTGGCTGTCAATGCTTCAAGCAAAGGCAGTAGTGCAGCGTTACCAAAGAAATTTCCACTCAAGTACTCTTATGTAATTGATGCAAACAACGTTCCTTTTGCTTGAATCCCTGGAGTGAGGGATAGGGTAATACCAAACATGGAACTTAGAACAGCTTTGATTTATGAAGCACATCTGGGGGAGGGTCTGTCACATCAAGGGATCTCTAAAACAATATTAACATTAAAAGAGATGTACTGGTGGCCTGGAATGAATACACAGATTCACATCTTCCTCAATGACTGCAGAGACTGCAATAGACAGACTAGTGCAGAACGCCACCAGACACCATGCTACAAGGTAGCTTACCCAGTGCAGACACCATTGTTAGACAGCATTAGACTATCTACGTGCAGGCGTCCTTTATGACAAATGCAATCCCACAAATACTAAGTCAAGGTTCCTATGGATGTGGCCTCAGCGCTCGGCTGACGCTCGAACGGTTATAAAAGATTTGCGAGTCTTTATCGGCACATACGCAATTGGCTCACTACATTCTGACCAGGGCCCTGCGTTTAGCTCTCGGGCTTACAAAGAAGCCATGGCCAGTTTGGGCGTAGCATTGCGGTACTCCTCTCCGTTTCATCCTGAGGGAAATTCTGTTGTGGAAGGGAAAAACCGGGACATAAAGCAGTCTATAACAGCTAGAGTATTAGGTTCGGGTGATGGGTGGGTCAAACATCTTTATGGGGTCCAACGCTCATTAAATAATTTGCCAAGAAGTTCTCTAGGGGGGGGATCACTCCATATGAGGTCCTATTTGGGACAGGAATGTGGGTTCCTGATCTCGAATGTAAAGGCACAGTGGTGGAAAATAAACCCTTTGATATCAAAGATCGTTTGGCTGTTTTACAGGATCTAAATGAACTAAGATCGAAACAAAGCAACGTGTTCCTGAAGCCAACCACCACTGGGGGAAAACCGGCAGTCCCAGCAAGGCCTGTCTGGATCCCAAAAGTTGGGGATCTAGTCAGAGAGAAGATTGCGGACAAGAAGGAATTTGGACCTTCTTACAGACAACCAGTAACTGTCCTAGCCGTCCACGGAACAAGAACAGTACTTCTGCCGCCCCTTGCTGGAAAAAAGGAGAAAAGATTTGTGTCAATCGACCTCATCAAATCACAGTATGTGGCCAATACTAAATAGTAGGCCTCGTGGACTCCGACCTAGTAGCAGACGCACTCCTCTCGCTACTATCCAAGAGGTTCAGACTGAAAGACTCATAACCATCGAGAATTCAGCAGTAAGAGATGAAGGCCTAAGCAACAATGCAATGGAACTCATCCCTCTTGAAACTCAAGTAACAGTTCGTCCAGATACACCTGTCTACACCAACGTAACATGTGATCAACTGGTCCCAGCGATTTCAACAAATCCTGATGCAATTCCAACAATTGATCGAACTGCTTCTGGCTACTTCATTAACTTTGATACGTTTTCTGAGGATCCAAGTGAGCCTGAAACGACGCCAGCCCTACAAACTTTCAAAAAACAAGTACAAGACCTTTTTCATTTCCTGAAAGAGACTTATCTGGTTTCACCATGGATTGAACTATGGATTATTTCTGGAATATTTTTCTTTCTGCTTTGGCTAGCTTTGGTTATGACTCTTAGTGTGCTTATAAATGGCAGATACATTTGTATGGACACTGAAAGTAAAAATGTGAACTTACTTTTAAAGCCACACAAATCATCCCATCGTGAAGCAAGAGACTTGTCAGCAGTGAACATCACGGCCGTTCCTATACAGGATGGTATAGTTTGGGACAAAACCGATTTCGACATATTCGGCCCGACGGAACTTTTGAAGATTCCACATTTATTTAAAATTTCATTAAGTGACTTTATTACCTCCAGTACCTATTCTGATGATTGGGACTTTGAGACTGTTAATAATATGATGTCTGATCTAGAAAGGTCTGCTGCATTCTCTAACAATGAATACTTAGAGGGTTCATCAGACTACGAACAGCTTTATTGTTACAACCCTATGGTCATCATTTTTTGCATAAACCTGCAACACCTAGAAATGTGTTTATGTTTAACCAATGGGAACATTGTCCTACACCACCAAAGGGTAGTTCAAAAACGTTTGCAAATAAGTTTCCATATTTTTCAGGGTACAATACATCTGATCCAGAAACATTTTACTATAAGAATGTTAACAAAACAGGACAGAAAATTATGTTAACTAATACAAAACAGATTTATTCTGCAGCCTTTATTGCCCAACTGTCTAGACAAGGATTTGACTTTTGGAAAGACACAATCGACACAAAATCTGTCTGGGGTTCTAAAGATTGGCAAGTGTAGGGGATAGAAGCTTTGTTTAGAGACTGTATCATCCCACAGCAAATAATGTTTTTGAATGACACTGTGCAACAAACGTCTTGCCTTGGTTAAGCCAAGATCAAAGACATGAACACACCTTCTGTACCAACACCTGCAAGTAATACCACTACACAGGGAGCGGTCACAGTAGACACAATACTACAAAACAACAGATCAGATCCTGATTGGAAAAAATGGTTGCTCTGGCCCACAGACACAAACCTCTGTCAAGAAAGATTCCTGAATAGAATACAGGGCTTTACTATCCATAGGCCAGACCCACGTTACGTTCAACGACAACATCCGGGGGTAGTAACAACATACAGTGTAGGAAAATTGTGCCTCGACTGGTTACAAAAATCTACACTCGAGGATGTGAAACAACACTTATCTTTACTTAAAGAAGACGCAGACCTTAGGGATTTCTTGCTAGGACCAAGAAAACGCATCAAAAACGTTTCATATATGCCGGCATTTATGCTGCTTATAATGAAATATGAAAGGTTTCACAGGCAGAGGCCACAGAAAGAATACGTGAGCTTGATCGTATTAACTTAGAGAAATCTCTCACTGTGGTCGACAATGGGTTAACAACTTTGTCATCCAGAATTTATTCACTGGACAACATTATATCCTCTGCTATTGACATACTGGAACAAGATTTAGCCATGTTACAACAAGGCCAATCTCAGTTACGTTCTATTATGTTATTAGGCTGGACGCTGCAATCCTTGCGTGCAGGCTATGTGCCTTGGCATTTTATCAACACGTCGTCTCTGTTTTCAGAATACAATCTAACGGATAAACAGATCGAACTGGCACAAAGGGGAGCAAAGTGTACAGTGCTGAGCATTGAAAAACTGGAAAAATTACCATTTACGGTGGCAGAAAAACCAGCTACAGAATGGCTTATCCATGGCAAAATAACCCTGCCTGTTACTACTTTTCATTTTCAGTATTGCCTCAAACAAATGCAAGCAGGCAACTATGAAAGGTTGGGTAAAGAATACATTAAGACATCCTGGGATTTATCTTACGAATACAGATGTTGGAGTGGGGATCGTGAAGTGTTTCTAAGCGGTACACACTGTGAAAATGCACTGAGAGGTTCACTCATATGTCAGGACATTTCTTTACACAGGGCTTGTAATGGTTCTGTGGCAAACTTGTCCTGCCACCTGCAGGGTACACCGGCTACTGTGATTAATCCAATGTTTGGCCAACTTTCTAACGGGAGTTACCTCATGTTGAATGATCAGAGTTGCTGTGGCATGTTGCCAGGAATCCCATATCTGGTAACGGTTAGCTCCAAGGTTACTTGTTGTATGCAAGTATTGTTCCCCCCAATAGACACAGTCAGGGAGTCACCTCTATGGCCTTCATTGAATGTTTCTTTTATACGTTTTGATACTTTAAGCAGAATGAAAGTCATGCTTTTGCAACAAACCGTGCCTTTGACCTCGGCCAAAGAATTCTATGATCTACAAATTGCAAGGACTTCGGCTGAGATACAGGCTCTAATTCGTACAAACTGCCCTATACATTTCGTAGAAATGATGGGACGTATCTTAAACATGTCTGATACGAGCGGGATTGTACATGTATTTAAGACCATCTGTTCAGGACTGTTAACACCTTTTCAGGCAGTTCTCGGAATCATTCCAAACTTCGCACATTCGGTGTTTGGTGGTGTGCCATTAATTCTAGCACTCGTTGCAGGAATCCTGTTTTTATTCCTACTACTACGCTATGGCAAGCCTATCAACTGGCGTCACTCCCAGCAATTTGGAGAAAGCTCTCCTAGAACGGAAGTGCCGTGAGCGCATAGTGCAACTTTTGGGCATACCTCGTCTACGGGAACTTAATACAACATGGTTTCTGTCATTTAGACCAATCTGGCAAGATTGCATCTTACCTGTTCTACGCTGCCTGCTTTGCAGTGAAGAATGCGTGCTAGACATCTGTCTAACACTCCCATCAGTCATGCCAACGGATATCGATACTCTGCTGGACCCGATAACGGCCCATGCTCTGTGTTGTCCCCAGAGGCTACCAATCCTGATGACGGCATTCGTTGAGATCTCAGAGACGCTTCCTGCTGCTGCTGAGGTACGAGATGGATCAACAGGCACACAGGTAACAACGGACGCGAACATTGCTGCAGCATCCTATGCTGAGGGCGATGCTTCACATCTCTGTGCAGTTAACCTTCTAAACGAGGTGTTCCAACTGTCACCGACATCGGTAGACGATCTTTTGTCTACAGGAATAGATGATTTCATGTTTACACCAGACCCATACACTGACTTTGATTCGGCTCAGAGTGTACCGGGGAAGCAATGAATTTGGCCTCCATATTTTCAAAACAAAACAAAACAAAACTTGGAAATCTTCCTAAAAATTGATTTTTTTTTCTCTCTCTATTTTTGAAAATACATGGCAAATCAATCTGCTTACAGTAGAACTATTCATATAGAACGGACTTCTTTGAATACTTCCAGGGACACATTGTCACCTTATGAAATGGCTTTGATTTTTGAAAACTTGTCAACCATTTCGTCATATGTATATATTTCTGTTTATTCATTCATGTTGCATTTTATTTCCGATATATGCTTAGAATGAAAAAATGCTTTAAAATGTACAGTATCTATTGCATTACATGTTTAGCAACAGTTTTTTTAAAAACTTCTTTTAATATGCTTTTAGAAATGTTTTTAGCAACATGTGGTACTCAGTTTAATGTTTAGCATTTAATGTTTAGCATTTAGTACTATCGTTCATTCGAATGTGGAGTGGGTGTTGTATTCCGCTTTAGGTGTCCGTATATAGGTTTTCCTGATACATGTCCTTATATAGGCACAATTTGCATTGCCCTTATATAGGCATAAGATCCCAGTCCTTATTTAGGCATTAGCCATGCTATCCAAATACAGGCATGGTCACCTACATCCGTCCACCCCAACGTCACAACGAGTTCTTAGAAACCAGACCCTTAAGCTCTTGGGAGTTCCCCTAGCACAGGATTATTGATTTCTCCAAGAACTTATTTATTATGCATGAACCGCTATTCCTTAAGGGTTCATTCCTGACGTCTTCCTCTGCCCGACTTTACGTCAATGCTAACATTCCAAGGCACCTACCGGGTATAAATATACGTTCCCTTGCCCAAGCAAGTAGGAGGAGACCTCGACTTTAGAGGAGCCCGTGTCCCGGCCTGACGCACTGACAAGAGACGCTGTCATCCCTGCTCGCAGAGAATCTAGCTTCCAGTATTCTGACTCCCTTCGCGGGGTGTTAGAGTTCGAGACCCGGAAAGAGATTCCCACCTCTCTCATTCTCAAGGTATGGAGCTGACTAGAACCTAGAGGGACTCTTGGCATACTAGACTTGGCATACTAGACTTGGCATACTAGACTTGGCATACCAGACTTAGCATACCATACTAAAGCATACCATACTATAGAATACATCACCTACTTCTTACCTGGCACTACACTTAGGTTAGGTACACTGGGGTAGGACTAGTTAAAGAAGCATCTTATGAGTACTCGCATTTTTAGCTTATGTTATTTATGTATATGAATATATGTGCCATAGCTAAAAGATAATGCTAACGCAGTATTATTTCTTTCTACTGCTTACGCTGTACATCATATATCTCGCATACTGTCTTACGATTGTAACAGCTCATATCTCTTACATGAGAAACAAGACTGTTCAATAAATCCTTTTATTGAAACGCCCGTCTATTATTTCTGTGTAACTCTGAAGAAACTAAGCATGCACGATTACCTGAGTGAAACTGTTATCTGTTGTTTCCACGATTCTGAGAGTGTTCCGATTCTAAAGGGAAACAAAGTTGTCATGTTTATGCGGTTGCCAGAAACTGCTCCCTTCTTGTTTACAAGGAGTTTCTAGTGGCCTCTGAGTTAGCTGGTACAAAGTAAATTAAGTTTAATATACTCGATAGGGACATACTGACCTCAGTCCTATGTCAAACCTATAGGGTTTATTATTCCAATGCGCAGAGCCTATTAGGGAAATAGGAACAACACTACAGTCCAGTACTGTTGGAGTTCCGGACAAGACCACAATATGTGATCAAAATCTGCATCTATCCTGGCACATCTGGCACACGACTGGTCGTGTCTCACATATACTAAATTCAATTGGTGCGGTGTAAGGTAAGTTCTATGCAGTATATTAAACTGTATTAGTTTGAAGGCTGCATTCCTCGAAACCTTTTTGGGGCTACTCAAAGCCCTCTTCCATTCCTTCTCAGTGAGTTGCCTATCCAGAGTGCCCTCCCCTCACTCCCGAATTCGGGGCAGAAGTCGCTGAGACATCTCAGTTATTGCCAGGTATAGCCACTTCACCAGGTTTCCCGCAGATCCCAATGTCACCATCGCTTGAAGAGCTGCATGCGTGGCCGGTTTGCTTGTGTTATTCCCCCATAAGACTCCCAGTGCTCCCCTTATTTTATGATAGTTCAAGAATTGCCCTGGTAGCAGATCATGGTATTCTAATAACTCCTCAAGAGGGAGCATTTCACCATCTTGGTAATAGTCTCCAACAGACAGAATACCCGCCTCCTCCCAGCCCTGTAACTGCCTCTGTGCAAAGGGAGGGCCTACGACCATCTGTGGTATTCCCATAATTGGAAGGTCTGGAGCATAAAGCAATGCATCCGGTGCCCGCTTCCTGCATCTGTCCCAACACGTCATTGCCACAGCGAGCAAGGTACACATGTTTTTAATCTTCAGGCGGGGTTGAGCATTCTGGCTAGCAATGTGCCGCGAGCGGTATGAGCTGGCAGCGTCAATGTCTCTAACCCTCGTCCATCCAACCAACTGGCCAGCCACTGAAGTTGCGCTGCCAGATAATAAGCTTCAAAATCTGGAGCGCCTAGCCCCCCCCCCCCCATCAAGGGCATCCTTAAAGTCTGTAGGGAAACCCGGTTCCGTCCACCATCCCATATCAAATCCCGCAACAAAGCATCTAAGGCCCTGAACCAGCTCTTCGGGATCACCATTGGCAGGTTAACAAAGAAATATAGCATTCTCTGCAACACCACCATCTTAGACAGTGCTACTCTGGCCATAACCGGCAATTTCAGTGACCGCCAGAAAGACACATTCGCCCTCAAGGCCCTCAAGGCCTCACCCAGGTTCCCTTCCAACAAATCTTTCTGTTGATGGTACACACGTATTCTCAGGTACTTGAAAGTATCCGGGGTCCATTCCAGGTCCATCGGGAGGCTAAGTGGCCTGTCAAGTTCAGGGCTTAGCTGGAATACACACGTTTTTTTCTTGTTGACTCGCAATCCTGACAGCGCCTCAAACTCCTCTAATATGCGCAATACCTCCCGGACCCCGCAGGCTCCGTTCTGGAGATAAACCAAGATATCGTCCGCGTAGAGCGAGACCATATGTTCCGCCCCCTCCAGTGCCACCCCAAGTCTCCCACTCTCTTGCCTAAATCGTTCCGCCAATGGCTCAATGGCTAGGGCAACCCCCCTGCCGGGTTCCTCTATAAATGGGGTATTGGGCTGACACCATGCTGCCCATACGTACTCTAGCTCTAGGTCTTGCGTACAACAGTCGCACCCACTTCAACCAATCATCTCCCAGCCCCATCTTCCCCATCGTCCCCTGCGGGAAATCCCATTTTAAAGAGTCAAAAGCCTTTTCCAGGTCTACAGCTACAACTACTGCAGCGGGATGGTCCTCAAAATCTCGGTGGAACAGCACATGGTATAGTCTCCTCAGGTTAATGGACGTTGATCGTGAGGGATAAACCCATTTTGGTCCTCGTGGACCAATCCCATCATCTGGGGCAGCAGCCTGGCCGCTAGCACTTTACTTAGTATTTTAAAATCAAGGTTTAACATCGACAACGGTCTAAACTCTGTTGTATCGGCCACATCCTTCTTGGTTTTAGGCAAGGGAATCACCAGCGCCTCCCTGGCCGATGCAGGAAGCTGTTCCTCGTCCCATGTTGCCGCATACATTTGTTGCAGTTTAGGGGCCACCAGATCGATAAAGGTAGAGTAAAATTCAGCCGGGAGGCCGTCTGGTCCCGGGGTCTTCCCCCACGCCATCTCGTTAATGGCTGCTCTAATTTCCTGTAGTTTTACTGGTTGTGTCAACGTCTCCTGTGTGGCCTGATCTAAATGTCTTAACCTCAGCCCTTCAAAATATGCCACCATCCTGTCACTCTGAACTTCCACTGGATTCCCATATAACTGCTCATAGTAGTCCCTGAACGTATCATTAATGCCCCTTGGGGAGTACATCACCTGCCCGGTAGAATTCCTAATACTAGCAATCGGTATTCCTCTACCTTCCGGTTTAATCAACCATGCCAATAGCTTCCCTGCCCTGCCGCCTTCTACATGTTGCCGCTCCTGGTATTTCCTGTAATCCAACACCCTCAGTCTCTCCCATGTGGCATTATAAACACTCTTCACCTCCGCCAAGCGTCTCTGAGTGTCCGCCCCTCCTCCAATTTCCACACCCAACAACCGATTCTGAGCCTCCAAGGATTCCAGCTCCCGGGTGATCTCCCTCCTAGAACCCACCATTTGTCCCATGCATTACCCCCTAATTACCACCTTAAAGGCGTCCCATTCTATCAAATTAGAGCTAGCAGACCCTTGGTTCTTCTCGAAGTAAGTCGTTATCGCCCCAGAGAGCTGCTGTCTAAAACAGTCATCCTCTAGAAGACTGGGGTCCAAACGCCACAAAGGTATGGGGGCCTTTTCAGGAGTGGGCGCAAAGCGTAAGAGTAGGGGGCTGTGGTCTGAAATAGATCTACCCGGATATTCTGTCTTTGCTAGCATTGGGGCCAATTTGTCTGAACACATGAACATATCTAATCTGGTGTGTAAATCGTACAGCGAGGAGTAGTAGGAGTATTCTCTCAGTTGCGTGTTAGGAAATCGCCAAACATCGAGCAACTCCCACCCCTTAATCCACTCCCACAGGCCTTTTGCTGTCACGGCCGCCGTTGTACCCCCCAGTGGAGGAGTAGATCTGTCCCACGTCAAGTCACATACACAATTAAAATCCCCCCCCAGGATCAGTTCCCCCGCTATCACTCCCGACAGAGGTTGAGATAAGTGTGTCAGGAAAGAGACCTGGTCATGGTTCGGCGCATACACATTCCCCAGTGTCACTTCCCTGCCCTTCAATTTGCCCTCCACCAGCACAAACCTCCCTTCTGGGTCAATAATCGACTGAGAGGCCTGAAATGGAACCCCAGGCCTAACCCACACAAGAGCCCCCCTTGCATATGATGAGTACGCAGTCGCATATAATTGCCCCCGCCATCTGCGCCTGAGCCGGCTAACTTCCCCATCTGTGAGGTGGGTCTCTTGCAACATCACTACATGTGCACCTCTACGCTTTATGTAATTAAGGATAGTATAACGCTTAGAGGGAGATCCCATACCCCGGATATTCCAGGTTAGGAGCTTAAACTCTTCCGCATAATGAAAGGCGCTGGCCATCTCCTAGAGTAGTCGACCCCCCTCCCCCACCACCCCACGCGCCCCCACATCAACATCTGCAGTGGACTCCACAGTATAGCATAATAAACCCAACTGTAAACTCCCTCTCCCGTGAGCAGCCTGACAACGGTCAGCTGCTCAAACCTGAAAAAGAAACATCTCTGTAGTCAGAACACCGACTCCGACTTCCGGGGCGGTATCCTCTGGTGGGGGGTGGAATGAAGAATCAGTTCCTCTTAGCGATGACGGAACCGCTGTCAGGTCCCGTTTGAAGTGCTGAGGGGCGTCCCCTACTCTCTTCTAAGCATCAGTAACATCTATGTATACAAGGCTTCGCCCTTTAGTTTTATTATGGTTAACTGCAAACCATTATGTTAAACAATGTTATCAGCTGAACGTGGGGTCAATTTCGGCAGCTCCCTATTGTTCCCAGAATTGTCCTCCGAATGAGATGGATGGCTCACGTGGTCAGAAGATGTGTCTCCGTTCTGGACCTGACTTCTAGGCGACATTAGCCGAGCCACCGCCTCTAGTGCCGCTTCCCATTCCTGCTGTGTTTGGGAAACAGTGGGCCTCTGCAACGCTCTCGATTTCTTAGGACGACGTTGCCGAATCCTAGCACTACGTTTCTCCCCCTTCGAGCCCGCCTGCGATCTGGGCAAGGGCGCTCCTTTCCCATAAGCATCCAGCCATATCCAGGCATCTTCCGGGGTTTCGCAGAAGTGTGTGGCACCATCCAAAACAATTCGGAGTTTCACCGGAAACATTAAGGAATACTGTAGCCCAGCTTCTCGAAGGGCTTTCTTGGCTGCTATAAAGGATGTCCTCTGCGCCTGCACTTTGGTGGTAAAATCCGGGTACATTGACACTTTACTGTTGCCCATCATGTAGGGGCTATGAGATCTGGACTGCTGCAATATGGCATCCCTGTCCCTGTAGTGCAGAAGTTTGGCTACCACCGGGTGTGGGGGCCTTCCCGGTGCTGGGGGTCGACCCGGGACTCTGTGAGCCCTCTCCAGGGTGAAGAACTGTGATAGTGTGCCAGACGGCATCACCTCCTTGAACCATGTTTCTAGGAATGTCAGCATGTCTGAGCCTTCCATGGTCTCCGGAATCCCAACCACCCGGACATTGCTGTGTCGATTTCTCCCTTCAGCATCTTCTGCCCTCCGTTCGAGCTCCTTCACTCTGGCTGTGAGGTCATCTAGCCGCTCTGACCCTTGTTTCTGCCTCGGTACTAGTTCTGTGAGGGAGTTTATGACCTGCGTAACCCTATCTGCCAGCTTATAGTGTTCTACCTGCAGTTGACCCAGGCCCACCGATACTGCCCCTATATCCTGCTGTAATGCTGTTTTGGTGTCGGAGATGGCCTCCAGGATCTTATCCAAGTGGAGCTGCAGCAATAAGTCTTTATCGGCCGTGTCCCTAGTGTCCTGCCCACTATGCTGTGGGGATGATTCCCTGGTGTTGGGCCGGGTATTGCCAGTTCTAGCAGTCTGTCGCCCCACATCATTCCTGTGGTTATCAGTTTTATCCCCATTATCCTGCCCACTGTGCTGAGGGGAAGGCTCCCGTGTGTTGGGCTGGGTGTTCCCAGTTTTGGTCTTCGGACGCCCCATTTTGTTCACTGGGCCCCCGTCCAAGGCGTCATCCCTGTCAATTGGTGGCCCTACCGTTTGTCTGGTCTGACAGGGGAGTCCGGCATGCGTCGTCTCTACCGGTCCCGACCTCTCCAGCAGTCCCGGAACTTCGCACCAGAATAAGACCGGCAAACTACAACTCTGTCTCTCCCAGTGCCAACTCAAACCAGATGCCTTAGGGAAGTCCCGGACACGGCAGCCTCATCCTCTGTGCCGTTCCTTCAAATCTGTCCTTCACCAGACTGGTTCTCAAGTCCAATCACTCCAGGCCCCCAGCAGTCCAGCAGCGCCACTGCCTTACGCAATCAGGCCACTCAAGTCTCGTGGGCCCTCCTCCCGTATTTGCACAACTGGGGCCTAGGGACGTCCGAATCCGGTCTGTCTGCAGGTTCCTCTGTCCTCGGGGGCCACCCTCAGAGGCCCAGTCTAGGATTGTGCAGTTCTCCTCTAACCTACAGGCACAATAATCCGTACCTCAGCCGGTTCTTGCACCGGGATCGTTAAATACCCCTCGTCATTCACCAGCCTGCAGATCTCATAAGCCGCAGGCATCCGGCGACTGGCACTACCTCACCGCTGGTCCGGCCACTGTGCTCCGCTGTTGCCTCCGGCGCCACTGGGCTGCACCTCCAGCCTCTCCCATTGATGATTAAGAGAGAGCTCAAATTCGCCGCCGACCTCGCTCTGCCCCCTCAGCCCGGGGCCATCAGCAATCAAGGTCTGCTCAGAGAATGGGCCACGCCGGGTCCGCTCTCGCGGCCGTTCCTAGCCCAAGCGGTGTTCTTCTATCCCCGCCGTGTTGTCTCAGGCAAACCAGCGCTCCCGACACCGCTGTACTGCTGCTTGGCGTCACTGCTGATCCTACGCCAGTCGGGACTGCAGGAGCCCCGTCCTCGCACCGGCTCCAGGCTCACGGGAGTCACCTCAACTCGGGCGTCGGGCGTTCCCCGGCTCCGTCGTTCTCCTGGGCTTTAAATGTGGATTTTCGGGCTGCAGAAAGTAGCCCGTCCGACTTTCCACCAAATGTAGGGCAGCAGGGACGCCCCCTTCCAAGTCAGACAGGATTATTGCAGGACCAAGACGGAGCCTCGGAACTACGCCTCCGCCATGATCGTAGCTCAAGCCATGCCCAGGAAGCTGCAGCTTTGTTTATAGCTATACTGTCTCCTTATGGTTCTTGGTGTAATGAACTTCACTTAGGCCTTTTGACTCCCGTTGTTGAAGGAGGACTATGGAAGGCAGGGAAGTGAGGGGTAGAAAAAGAAAAAAGAGTTCTATGTTTAAGTCAGGGGTTTCAAAGGTCTGTCGTAGAGGGAGCATATCTAATGAAGCATTTAGGCAGAATGAGGATTACCTCAAGTAATCACATTTCCACTAATTTCCCTCAGGAACTAGGAGCTCACTCCATATTTACCACTTTCTATTTAGCAATTCATCCTTCATTTAGATATTACGCTAACACTGAAGTCAAATACACATATATTGCTAATTGATGGTAATGCTTCCCATAGGAAAACACTGGCATAGGCTTAACCATCTGTTTTTTATTGAATTTGATTTATTTTGCCTCACACATGGAGGGAATCTCCTTTGGAGCAGAGTCAGTTGTTCTCTAGGCATGATAGGATTGAAAATGTGTGACTTGTAGATATCAATTTTAAAATCAGACACTTGGCTGATTCGATCCTGTTCTCCCTATGCATTAGGGATAGATGATACCAGTTCTACCATAGCTAGTAGGATGTTGTTTGCAGAAAGCATATTTTATGCATGTCTCCCAAAATTGTTACCCCTTTGATGTTAGCATTTTTTCTTTTTTTATGGGCCAAGGGTTACATATATAGAGCAAAAAGCAGCAGGGATTGACCACATTCTTTCCTCATGCTTTGCCTTATATGTACAATCCCGAACACACCCAGTTAGTCCAAACTTAAACAAAGTGTTTCATGTATCCACTTAATGCCCAGGCCAAGATTAATTAAGGGCTTGCATTGCCCTTGTGTCACACAAGGTGACGCAAGGGCAACGCAAGCCTTAAGTGAGATTTACTATGCCACGCAGAGCCACCTTGCGTGGGTCCGCATGGCATAGCAGATCTGGAGTAGCACAAGTCACTGTCCTGCGTTACTCTGTGCCGGGAAGGCATTGCATGGGTGGAGATCAGGTGTTCTCATGCATCCACTGATGTGTATTGGTGCATTCCCAGATCTACTAACACTAGTAAACATGGTAATCAAAATGCAACGCCTTCCCAGGAGAGATGCAATGTGGACAAATATATTTATTTCTCCTCGTTTTTTCCTCTTTCTAAGTGTGCTGCAATTGCAGCACACTTAGAACTAGGAAAACACCACTAAGGATTGTTTTTGTGCAGGAGGGTGTCCCTTCATGCACAAAAACATTCTAGGGTGTAATGCAGACACCCTTGCACCATGGTGCAAGGGTGCCTGCATTGACACGTGGCAGCCACAAGCGTGCCAGTGCAGAGAGAGAGCAGGAATGCGCCATATGTTAGTAAATATGGCTCATTGCTGCCCTCTCCATTTGACGCATCGCAGCAAGTTGTCTGGCTACATTGCACTGCGTCAAATCTTGATAAATCTGGCCCTCAAGATCTAAATTTGGGCCAAAATCCAAAAAGCTTCAACCCTCCCTCCAGATACTGTCAATGTACCCTTTTGAACGCTTTCTCTGCATTGATCGGTAGGAGGACCACAAATTTCTTTGTTCTTTTTACATTATTGATGACATGCAAGATACGCTTAGTGTTAAAACTGCAATTCATCCCATAGTTAAACCCCACCTGGTCAGGGTCCATCAAACCTGGCATATGGGGTTTCAGCCTATTCGCAAGGATGCTTATGAACAGTTTGGCTTCTATGTTTAACAGAGAGATGGGCTTATAGGGGATACATTGCATTGGGTCTTACCCTTGCTTATGGACAACTATGATGGATGTTTCACTCATGGCTGGTGCATCTGCTAATCAGTTAAAGCTGTGGATTTGCACTGATTCTAATATTTGGCAGAACGTCCTGTATAAATTTGGAATTGAACCTGTCTGGGCCCTGTGCTTTATTGCTCTGTAGTCTGCCGATGGCTGAGACAACCTACTCAACTGTAACCATCTTCTCTAACTTTTCTAGGTGGGTTTTTAGTGAGTGAGGGGAGCCTGGATCCCATCACATATTATCCAATCTGGGTCGGTTGATTGACCCCTGCGGCACATAAAGCACTGAAAGCTTGGGTGATTCCCTTTCCCCTCTAGCCTCCCCTTAAGTGTTTTGATAGTTTCAATACTTTCTTTAGCAATTTTGGCATGTAGCTTACACACCAGGAATTTGCCCGCTTATTACTGCCTTTATAGTACCTCTGTTTTGTGCGATGTAGCATATTTGGCTATATCCATGTCTAATATCCATGTGTAATAGTTTAAATTGAGCACTAGCTGTGGTTAACATGCGACATATGTTACGTGCATCTGTCAACTTGTGTGTTGCCTCTAACTCCCTCACTTGGACCTCCAATTCTGCCCTTTTTTTTTACCTTTTGTCCCTGTTGATTCTAAAAGCTGTGGCTATTAGGTTGCCTCATGTTAACGTTTAAGAGCATCCCATGGTGTATTTATTTTTGTAGCATTTCTGTCATTGTCCTCTATATATTGGTGTGTTGATTTCTGTTCTGTTATGTTCACTTCAAGATAAATCATCTCTACATCTTCATCTATTTAGCTGTTACTTTCTCTTAGTGAAATTGATGCTGGCACATAGAGAGACATGATTGGAGAGGACAGCAACAGCCAATTTCCATGTCAGAAATGTTGTCAGTGGGTAATGGGTTCCCTAAGAAGTAGTCTTAATGGGCATACGTGTGGTGTGTGTAATATTTTAGTTTGTGGTGCTGGGAGGGCCACACAACCATAATCACCAAGTCTCCAAATCATTTCTTCCTCTCTTTGGATAGGGCTTTTAGCTGACCCGTCCTCTGGGTTTACCTATCTAATTCAGCATCCATAATAATATTGAGGTCTCCACCTATAAGTAATGCTCTGTCACAAGATTTCAGTAATTTTGGGATGGCTCCTCTAAGGAAGCTTTAATGTCCTTCATTCAAGTGTATATTGTGGCTGTAGTGTATTTGTGCCCCCAAAAGCAGCTCGTAGCATCAGTAATCGTCCCCCCTCCTCTGCCACCAGCCCTAGGACTTTGCCCTCAAAAGTGTTTGATATGAAGATTACGACACCCCCTGTTTTTGTCTGAACCTAAGGCTAAGACTTGTTTCGGGAAGCAATTGAACCGACGTGTTGGCTATTCCCTCTTTAGTGGGTGCGTCTCCTGTAGAAGGAATATCTCACAACTCCTATCATGCAGTACCACAAATAATGCCAGGATTTTGCCCACAGCATTGAGCCTGGATAGTTAAACCAACTGGGGCCAATTCACAAACGTAAATTTATATGTGAGTAAATCTGCACATGTAAATTTACTATTTCATTCTACTTAGGGGTCGATTCCGATTCGGGCCGGAAATTTCTCCGACCGAGCCGGACCCGGAGAGATTTCCGACCGAATCGGACCCGTGCAGTCCGACCGAACGAGTCCGATGCGTCCGTATGTTATCGGACACGAGTCGGTCGGACTCCCATTGAACTCAATGGGAGCCGGTCGTACAACGCGTACGCGGGCTCCCATTGCCTCAATGGGTGCGAGGCGGACAAGGGCGCCCCTACAGCGAGTACGCCGCGAGCGCTCGCGGCGTACACGCACAGGTAGGGGGACCCATGGGTCCCCCTGTGTGCGCCTCGCACGGGTACGCGTACAGGGGGTCCGACACGGACCCCCAAAGTACGGCTCCGACAGCGAGTTCGAGTCGGACGGCGCGAGTCGGTCGGAGCGGTCGAGGTGCGCATCGTACTTACCCGGCCGGAAAACGTCTCCATTGCGCGGTGCGGACCGGGTCCGACCGAGTCGGTCGGAGCGGTACGATCCGGGTACGAGTCGGTCGGAGCGGTCGGGTCGCCCGGACGAGTCGGTCGGCGAATTCGCATCGTACTCGCTCGGCCGGACCAGCGTACGGTTCGGTCGGGAAACAGGCTTTCGCATGGCTTTTTTCCCGACCGAATGGTATTGGGTGCGCCTCCGACCGAGATCGGAATCGGCCCCTATGCGTTTCTGTGTGTAAATTTACTACAAAGTGTAGACTTACTTGCAAATCTACAAGTGTAAAGTTACTACAAGTAACTTTTCACATATAAACAGAGGTCTCTGCCACAGTAGTGAGCAGCTCCCCACAATAAAGTATAAGAACATTTTAAAAAGTTTATTAAACTTAAAAAAAATAGTAAACACATTTTTTATGTTAAATATTCATATGAATTAATTGTATATATTTACAACACCATTCATTTTTAAATGAAATATGTAATAATTTAAATATAATAAATCAAAATATTAAAACATTTTTTAAAGGTTTATGTAGTAATATCCTGTCCCAAGTAAAATGTTTCAATTTATTTATTATATATTAAAAATACTAAAAGTTCTTAATAGAATTAATTAAATTAATGTGACTCTTTAGAAAAAATATTAAAGTTACATTCATTTTTAAATTAAAAAAGTCATCATTTTTTTAAAATAATATTTATTTTTATTGTTATATAATTTTGTATCATTAAATTACATTTGTATTTATTTTTTAAAAATCAAAATGTATTAATTTATTTTAACTTATTTTTCTAAGAGATTCTATTTTAAGTCCCTGCCTCCATTATTTTCAGTGGGAGGGTGTTGCAGCACCAGTGTTTGGCCATGTTTAGCGCTGTATTTACTAAACGTCTGTACTGGAGTACATTTACAACAGTTTTGGAACCTTTTTAGCTGTAGTAGTTTAAGAAGTGCAGTTTGTGAACAGGAATTTTCTTACTCCTTTGTCGATGGGTGCATGTCTCCCCCAAACTCTATCCTTATCCCTCCATAAGCCCCTCCTTTATTCTCCCTAAACCCCACCTATTACGTCAAAAGCATTCTTCATTTTTCAAACACTCCCCTGTCCCTCCCACATTTACTACAAAAACATATATGTATGTGCGCGGAAATCTCTGCACACAAACGATAAGAGAGGCTGTTTCCGAATAGCATTTTGAGGTACATGAATAATGTTCTACAAAATAAAGTTTGTGAATAGGCCCTGCTATCATTAACACACCCGTTGTCTAGCTAGAGCTGAGTATGACTCATCACATCAGAGGGCCTGCACTCTGTGGCATCCCCAGTTTAACCACACTGGGTGTTGGGTTGCAGATACATGTCTGGAGTTACTGTGTAGGTCCAAGCAGAAGAACTGAACAAAACACGCCCCCTTTCCAAAGATACAACATTAAACATAGCCCGATCTGTGTATGTCCCCTCTTTCTGAGGTGTTTTCCTCTTCTTTACTCGAAACAGCGAAGAAACAGAACTGGAAATCATCATTCTCATCTCACCCCACCCCTTTGAGATCGTAGTCTTAGTCCATTACCTCGAAAGGTTGCTCCATTCAAAGCTGGTCAGGACTAAACAATACTATACAATTGACCCTGACCAGAGACTACCACATCTTAGTAGGCCATTACTAATCCCAAGCCCCCAAGCAGACAAAGGGAATCACACACCACTCACTTCCTATGGATTGGCCCACTGACATTAGACCACTTGTGGTACTGATTGGGCTTCAGCCTCAGCTGATCTGGGACAGCATCACTCTTCTCGCTGATTCTGTCATCTCTGCAGTGGATTTTGACTTGCTACTCCTGTTCTGGACTTTGTTATCTGTGTGTCTCCACACTTTTATTGCTACAGCTAGATGATGCTGGGCCTCAAAGCAGTGTCACATTTGTGGGCTTGTCAAGACCAAGAATACACCAGGCCTCCGACAAGGAAAGTAGTTTATAAAGGACCCCCTGCCATGCAAACATGATCCGGAAGGGGTGGCCCTACCTATACTTGATTGATTCTTTTCACGAGAATAGTGTCACACGTCTGAACTCGGCTTCTTCGGTTACGGTGGACACATCTTGGAAAAGCTAAAAACGTTTTGCCCCTCAAAAGTCGCAGCTGTTATGATGGGCTATTTTTGCTGAAAATTGTAAACACAGGTCAAGATATCAGGGGTGAATTGTGTGGCCTACTAGGTGTGTACGGTCCTAGATTCTCTCTTTTCATTTTAAGTCTAGGCTGTATTTGCACAAACAGTCTCTGGACATCTACCTCTATGTCTCAATCTTCTGCACCACTATGCATTCCTCTGATGTTTTGATACCTCAAGTAGTTCTCGAGGTCCTACAGGAGCGCCTGTAGATCTGGGTTTTGATCTTTCAAGATCATGAGATCCTGGCTCATGACATTGGGTTCCTCCTCCCTCATGTCTCCTCTGTCCTCTAATGTCTCCACTCTGTGATGCAGGGATGTCACCTCCTGTTTGAGGTCCGAGATGTCTTGGGGCTCCTGACCCCTTAGCTTGGAAATATCATTGGGGAGGCTTCGGAATAAATACTGCATGGACGAGCCTATCACGAGGGCCTCCGTATCTGTGTATTTTTGTGTTTGACTTCTTTTTATGGTTGCCTCTTGATGGCTTTGCCATGGGTGTCGGCTTTCTGCATCACTGTTCTCATCAACATCTCCTTTAGGGTATCCTCTTTTCTGTTTTTACTTGAGGCCATGTTTCTAAAATTAAATTTCTAGGTTGTGTGTTGTGGGGGCTTTGGCTAATCCTGCAATTCTGGATGTGTGTTTGTAGGAGGCTGGCTTAGTATATGGTGCTCAATTATGTAAGGTTAGCACCCTGCACTAATCCAGACAACTCTTATGGTGATTTTAGTGGTCTTAGACAACCTTAGAAAGCTCTCTAAGTGGTAGCTGTGGAGAGCGGCCTTCAGGCTTAGTCCAGAAGGAGTGTAAAGCGGCTTTTTTTTTACCAGTATGCAATCTTAGTGGTACAGATTGAGTGAAAAAGAACCATACAGTGTATTTATAAAAATATGTATTTATTATAAGACACTCACTTAGAGATGTTCAACGCGTAATGACTCATGGCCACTCTATCTTTCGTATTGGCTGATGTATTTACAACCCGGGAGAATGGACTCCGAAGGTTGTAGAGGTGTCCTGCTCATGCAGGGGCACCCTCACACTTAGAACCGAGCACCCTGCCTTCAGGATTGAAAAGGCCTACTTTAGGGGTGACTTATAGGTTTTAAGTGCAGTGACCTCAGATATAGGAAAACCTATATCTGTCGTAAGTGGTGCTAGCACCAGCTTACACAGGCTGCAATGGCAGGCCTGTAGTCACAATTTGTGTGGTCTCCCATGGGTGACATAATACATGCGTCAGCCCATGGGGAACCCCTGGTGCACCTATTCCCTGGGTACCTCAGTACCATGTACTAGGGACTTATAAGGGTGCACCAGTAGCCAATCTGGGATGTACCTAGGTACTCACCATCCAATTTAGGGGAGAAAGCACAGAGACTGGGGTCCTGATTAGCAGGTTCCCAGTATGACTAGTCAGAAACAGCATTACACCAGGCAAAGAGTAGGGGTAAACATGAAAGCAGATCCTACTTTCCTACAGTGTTCACTAATTAATGCACCAGCTAGTATCAGCTTGCTATACTTAGTCGATAGTTAAGGCCAGTGGTGTGACTTGCAGGAGAAGGCTAAGTTTAGTCTTGATATGGGGAACACAGATTATTCCTGGCTGGTTTCTAAGGTGATATTTGGCTTTGCAGAGCTTGGTTGCCCCTATCTTGCATGCTTTCGCAGGGGGTCTCTTTGTAAGCAAGTTTCAGCTCCATAATTCTAGCAGGCTTACCCCCTCTTTTGCTCACCCAGGATGTCGACCTGCAGCAGAGTCCTTTGGATCCCTTTGCTTCATGTGCAGCAGTACGCCTTTCCACTTGGTAGTCAGCCTAGCATTTTTTGCATGCTCAGGCCAAACTCCCAAGCTCAGGGATGGGCCTCTTCCCCCTTGGACTGATTTGTTGCAGCCCTATTTCTGCACTTTCTCTCTGTTGGACTAGGCCGGCTCCCACCTTCCTATGGTGCTGCAGAGCTCTCAGTTGCAGATGCAGTTTTCTGTTCTGCGATACATGCCTCAGTCTCATTTCCTTCGGGTCTAACACCGATCTTGTCAACCTATAACCTGGGTCCCACCCTGTCCAAGCTGTTTCTCTGCAAGCACTCTGCCAAGGCACAGTCACCATCTCATGGTTTATCCTAGTTTCACTCCTGGAGAAGCGCTGTTGTGCTCCCGCTATCCTCCGCTCTTTGAGATGGAATCACACCTCAGTCCACTCTTAGGGGGAGCGCCTCCATTTCCTCATGCAGTTTCTGGCTGATTTGCTGGTCTGGGGGTATCGTAGAGTTGGCAGGCCCAGGTAGAGGAGAGACAAAATGTCTCACATAGCCGCCATCTTGACTCCATCCCCTGAATATCAGTGAATTTATCAATGCTTAGTAACACTCAAAGTAGAAATTATGATGGCTTATCTGTAAAACTCATGCAATCTGACTATCCTGAGCACACTGTCAATCGCAGCATGGCCTTCTCTATGATATACCTTGTGAGAACCTGTTTTTGGGGTCCATGGCAATGCTACATTTGTGTCAGCCGTCGCAGGATATGGGCATTGCCACTCATTTTTGGGGAGTAGGACTATTTTTCATCATCAGACTTTGACGCAGAGCAAAAAAGAGAAAGGCAGAAAAAGAAGAGAGCAGGTAAAAACAAATGAGAAAACAGTGACCAAGGGAGCAATCATGGATGAAAAAAACATTCAATTGTAACATTAAGAGACAGAAAGAGGCATGAGGTGGAATCAATACTAGCTGCTTTGGTGTTAAGCAACCACAGCATTTAGCAGCGCCAGCGATTGTCTCCTAAGAAAAACATTTGATCCTGCAATTATTTTTTACAAATCTGCAGGGCAGTCAAGGGTTACTGTGCACTAATTTTGACCATGTTGTTTACCTCTACTGACCCGTTACCAAAATACTTTTGATTCCAGGCTGAATGACCAAGCACTCCCATTTAGCATTAAACTCTCTAAAGCTAGTGGGAAACTTGGGTGAAGGGACCAAGAACGGTATGTGGGGTTAGAGACGCAAGCAGTAAACATGTAGTCCCTAAGCGTGAGTGGGTAGTTATATTCTGAAACATGTGCAAACCCTTGTTTGAATAATGAGATGTGCAATAATGAGAGCAACCCCCGTATTTTCTCCAGGAAATTTCAAACATGTTAACATTTTCTTAGGAAAAATTGCTAATTCTGAAAAAATTCTGAAAAATGAAGAATTTGACGTGGAAAGCACAATTTCCATATGTATTGCTGAAGGTTAAGAGGAAAACCCGAAACGTGAGATATTTACTGCACCTGATAAATACTGTACCATGTGATATTAGTGTTCAGTGGGAACGTTAAATAACTCATATCACTTCAGACCACTCATGATCAGGGCTTAAGATAACACTTAATAAATGGGTCTCTTGTCACAACTTTACTTTTTAAAAAGGAAATTAAATTATTAAGGATAACCAAATTTATAAAATCTCCTTCCCTTTATGTGCAGTATAATCACGCATGGAGGGGAGGCATTAGTCCGCGAGATGTGCTTTTGACATTCTTAATATTTCCAGCACAATTAATTCTATCTCCACTATTGGTGGAGGTAATAGGCAGGCAAAGGGGCTCATGCCACCCCCCTGCATGCTATTTATTGCTGAGGCGCCCCTTGCCTGGAGCCGGATACGATCAGCATATTTGGTTGCATTTTACAATTGAAATGCAAGTACTTAATTTCCTTAAGCAGATTTATCATTATGTGGTGCAACGCAGCAAGACAACTTGCTGAGCTGCATCAAATGGAGAGAGCAGGAATGCACCATAATTGCTAACATATGGCCCATTCCTACTCTCTCTCTGTGCTGGCACACTTGTGGCTGCACAGTGCCAATGCAGGCACCCCTGGAGCCATAGAGCAAGGGTGCCTGCGTTACAGGCAGGATTGTTTTTGTTCAGGAACGGACACCTTTGAGCACAAAAACAATCCACGGAGGCATTTTCGTCTTTCTACGTGTGCTGCAGAATGCTTGCCATCATACACTATCTCTGTGGGGACTTGAATATCAATATCTTTACAGACTATCACAGTATGGACTTGACCATGATAATCACTACACACTACATTGGTATGGACTTGATCACTACTATAATCACACAGTATGCGGAGGCTTCAACATGCCTGAAACCACACACTATTTTTGTGTGGATTTACATATAAGTAACTTTATACACTATCAATGTATGAACTTGACATTAATAATCTCCACATAATATGCCAGTGGGGACTTGAAAACCAATATAATCACTCACTATGCACAGGCTTAAACATGCCAGAGCATTATTATCTTCTCACACTATCTTTTGGGAGACTTGAAAATTGAGTGAGGACGGGAGGGGGGAGCCATGATGGTAGGGGGGGCGGCAATGGATTACAATAACATACCTGCTAGCGCACCCATTCTTGCTTGAAAGAGAGCCATGTACAGCCAGTGCCTATAGAATAAAAAACATGCAAATGTGCCTTTGTGACATTTCCTTTACCACCTTCATGAGAAAAGCTTCGCATTCTCCAACAGATCATTTGTCTTTTTTATGAGTAGAGTTTGGGTTTTGTTGTTTAGGATCAGGTGGCACTGGCATTCTGCCTCAGGCGGAACACCGCGGAATCTCACTCAGTTTTTAGATAACTCCGTGCAATTCCACACAGTAAAACTCTGTGAGCTCCGCCCACGCCTACTTGAGACTTGAACACCACTATATTCACACACTATGTGGAGGCTTAAACATACCTGTAATTATATCACATCTGTGTGGGGATTGAATGTCATTACTTTACACACTATCGCTGCATGGACTTGACCAAGATAATCTCCAAATACTACATAGTAGGGACTTGATCACCACTGTAATCACACAGTATGTAGAGGCTTTAACATGACTCTAATTACAAACTATTTTTGTGTGGATTTTAATATTAATATTATTGCAATCTACTGATGTATGTAGACAAAGATAATCTCCACATACTATGTAATTATGGACTTGAAAACCACTATAATCACGCACTATTTATGTGGGGACTTGAATATTATTATCTGAACATACTATCACCGTATAAACTTGGCCATTATAATCTCCGCACAATATGTTGGCAGAGACTTTAAAACCACTATAATTACACACTATGTAGAGGTTTAAACATTCTTGTAATCCCACACTATCTCTGTGGGGACTTGAATATCATTATCTTTACGCCATATCACTGTATGGATTTGGGCATTTTAATCTCCACACACCATGTCATTAGGGACATGAACACCACTGTAATCACACACTATATTGAGGATTGAACCTGCCTATAATTGCACACTAACTCTGTGACTACTTGAGCATCATTATTTTCACTCACTAGCTGTTTGGAGACTGAACATTACCTTCACACACTATCTTTAAGAGGACTTGAATATGTTCACCATCTCTGTGAAATCTTGAACATCGCAATAATCACTTGAATTTGAACATCACTATAATCACACACTATCTCTGTAGGGACTTGAATACCACTATCTTCACACACTATCACTGTATTGACATGACAATGACAATCTCCACACACTTTGTTGGTGGAGACTTGAAAATTACTATGGTGTCCGGTGTCCAGTGAGAAGGCACAGTTTATCGGAGGCCTTCTAGACCTGTCACCATTGGCTATTAACAAAGGATAGAAGCTCACCTTCATAGCAGCTTACAAGATGCCCAAAGTTTGTGGGTGGGTCTGTATCTTAAAATCCACTGTTTATGGTCAATAAACTCCAGTGACAGGGTCTAATGAGGAACGGTGGTCCCCACCACTGGGCACTGAATGAGAAGGAACAAAGCTGGAGACTACGTGAGTCCTGAAGTAGTGGCTGGGGATTCCACTGACAATATCGCTGGAACAGCTTGGGTTAAGACCAAAATTCCAACTCTTCTGGAATCAGGACAACCTCCTCTAGCTACCCAGGCAAATCCCTTTATAGTCTTGCCTTTGATGGAAGCAAAAGGTGACAGTTCTTTCCTGGGCCCTGATGTCGCTGCGTAGCATTTGGTGCCTGACAGTGACTGCATGTTCCTAGAGCACACATGGTCAAATGGTTTTTTCTCACAGCTCCTCTGAGGCAGATGGCCCCTGTACTTCTCTTGCAGTTGGTCACTCCTCCTAGAAGTTGTAGTCCAGCTTCTTCCTCAGGCAGACAGATTTTTGTCATCACACAGGTCAGCCACAGCAGCAGTCTCTTCAGGCTTGTGCCAGAGGTCTGCCCAGTCTGGAGGATAAATAGCAAGATCCCATCTCTGGATCACAGTCTTTCTCTCCTACAACGGTGTGCAGCACCTCCTTGGTTGAAGAGAAAAGGTGGAATACTATACTGGTCAAGGGACTCCACCATTTACTCAAGAAAACACTCACAAACCTCACACTCGACAAAGATGCTACACATATACCTGCAGGCATCTTCCAAAGAGGTGGAGTGGGTAAAGGACCTATTATAACAGGGACTGGATTGAATTTTGCCCAGGGGAACTAGAAGGCATTTGCAATGCATGATTCAGGAAAAAGGTCTGTCTCTGGACTATTCTTCATGCTGCTACTGCCGTCAGTCTTTTGTAGCCTGGGTAGAGAGAGCAGCAGCCATTTTCTGAAACAAGGGTGCACTTTGAATGTCCACTTCAGCATCAAAGGCCAGCTCTAATATATCATATTAGTACACCAGACAGACCTCAGTGGACTCGTGGGATTGTCAAACTCACTGAGGGAAAACACTGGGGTACACAGGGAAGCATCCAAGGGCAGGGAAGAAAAGCTCTCCAGAGCCACACAGAGGACTTCTGTTCCAAAAAGCCACAACTGAAGTTGTGAACTTTTGGGGCTAAGATGGGCTCTATTGCATGCCTTCCCCACTTATCACCAGCAGGCAGCCTTATTATTGAGTGGAGAACTCCAGTCAATATAAGTCTGTTCGTCTGCTGTAGTGCCGCTACAGTGGGAGGTCTGCCTACGGTCGGGAAGGAGCCTCTACTTCAAGCAGGTAGCATTATTGAAATGCAGACGGAAAACCATATATTTTAATGTCTATATTTTCAAATATGGAGAAATGCACAAAATAGGTTTTCTTCTGGACAATTCTCACTGTCAACCATGCGGATTAGGTCAAAAGCAGTGCAGTCCGACAGACATGGGGGTTAAAAAAAAAAAATCTTGACAGCTGTTTAAGCTGTTCAACAATGCAAATGATTTAAGATGACTGTTTCGTACTGTAAGCGGCCAAAGCTCACTTGATGTTCAAACATGAGTAAACAGTTGTAGGTTAAATAAACGTGGAAATATACCCATTGTAGCTTCATTTTTTGCACTAAGCATAACATAACTATAGATACACACAGACAGTGCTTTAAATGGAAAAAAATAAGTGCAGGTACTCATTAAAATGAGCTAGAGGTGTGGCAAGTGGGCGGGGCTAGGGCGGGGCTATGTGAAGATATGATCATACATAATGACTTCTGTACCAGTTGCAGCACATATCAAAACACATGAGAAATGCGTTTATGTCAACAAAACAGATTAACTCATTACACAAAATGAAAGCCAAACAGGATGATATGTTAACATTTCCTTGTTTTGTAATATTTGCTGCTTCCTAATGCCATCCTGTTATTTGTTGTTGTTTGGCACAATACTATAAATTCTCAAGCGTGCACACACACACAGAAAGAAACAAGCACACATGTACACAAAAACATTCCACACAGTCCCCTTAAAATATCTCCTGAGAGTGTCCTGATTCTCTCCCTCTTTCTCTCACAGAAGAACAGGCACACACAAGCAGTCACACACAAGCAGGCAAGCACACAGCCATATGAAAACACTAACACAAAGTCTCAGGTGGGATTAAAGCCATTTTAAACTCCTTACCTCCCATGGCTTTTTTAAAAGCCGCTGTCAGCCTGCTGCCTCCATACCTGTGTTTGC
Source organism: Calotriton arnoldi (assembly GCA_963921515.1). NCBI lineage: Eukaryota > Metazoa > Chordata > Amphibia > Caudata > Salamandridae > Calotriton > Calotriton arnoldi. The sequence goes on from CAWUFW010008940.1 coordinate 207,258, forward strand.
ACAAATCCACCCAATAGTGTGAATGTGATTAACAGCACAGGGCCTAAATGAGGCCTCCACTGTCAAACACAGTGTGATGGTGAACACACATCATGCAAAAAAGCCCACGCTGAATAGTTCAGCCGCAGCTCAGCTCAGGAATACAGTGGTCCTTGGCTGTCAGATCGGTTCCAACGCTGACAGCCTAGTGCTCACCAGCACTTGCAGCCAATCCGCCTACCTTTCATGAGTACCGGTACTCTCCTCACAGTAGAGAAGTGCAGTACTTATAGTGATAAAAATAAGAAGTGCCGGTAGTCAGTACCTGTGAGTGCTGGCCCATTTAAAGCACTGCCACTGCCCTTTTCCCTACGAGCAGGCATTTCCTGTCTCTTGCTGGTTCCGTTTTTTTACATCCACATGTCTGCTCCACTTGCCTCTCATCTTTACCCAGCCTGTAACCTTCTCTCGCTAGTTCTGTCTCTCTTACTCCCACTTCTGCCTTACTCTCTTCACAAGTTTCTTACATTTTCCCACTGTTTTTTTCCCTACTTGCCTCCAGTTCTCCCCTCCATGCTGTACTCATCCCCCAAGCCCCAAGTTTGCCACCTGGCCACTAATTTGTTCTGCTATATTTCATTTTGTGTGTGTGTGTGTGTATATATATATATACACATATATATATATATGCCCATATATACTTACATACATATATACACACATATATATATATCTATCTATATATATATATATATATATATATATAAGTTAACAAGAAATGTACCAGAGTTTTGACTTTACACAAATTTGTGTTAAAATACCATTTCTAAGCCCGTTTATGATTTCAGAACTCAATAAATATCTGGCATTTTTATCTGAAAAAGTGGCAATGCTAACTTCACCTGTCACCTCACTTCTTTACATTCCTCCCTCCCCCTTCCTTCTATGTTCACCTTGTCTTTCCCCCAACCAAATACATCACCAGTTGTCATGGGAGCTCATTCCTGGAGTGCTGCAGGTTCCCTGCTATTCATTGCCCCAAGGGCAGGGCTAGCTTCACACCCATGAACCCATTACCCAGGACAGTCACTGTTATGTAAATGCAGCGATTAGTATAGGAGGGGCACACAAAGGGAAGCAGCTCCTGTGCTGAACAAAAACATGAAAAGAAAACCGGCTTTGACGAAGGTGGAGGACTGTCTTGCGCTGCCACTCACTTTACTACGGCCAGTGCCTTACACTAAATGGGACTGGATTAGTTTCAGGAGGCCCCAGCTCATTTCACGCACCTGAGGGAGGGGTGGGGGTAGGGGGCTAAAGCACTTTCATCCAAATGGTCGCTGCACACCTGATTGACAGTGCAGGGTCTGTCTAGAGACCCTGCCCTGTTAATCACAGTGTGACAAGTGCCCACTCAAACCCCTGCAGTTTGGGAACACTGAAATGGGCGCTGCTGGAATCTTCAGCAGCAACTCTGCAAAAGGGCGGCTACTTCACGGCTCATTTACTTACAAGCTGCTCGGAAGCCCTGCCCTGGAGGAGATGCCTAACCTGAGCCTGCCGTTGATCAGGGTACCGGTACTCTCCCGGTCTACAGAGAAGTGCCGGTACTGACGGCCCAAAAATTCGGAAGTGCCGGTACTCAGTACCGGTGAGTACCGGCCCATTTAAAGCACTGCACACAGAGAAAATAAACAAAAAATATAAATGAATAAATACAGGCAGAAATGCTAAAAAAATAAATATCATAAAATCGGGGGCCCCAGTTATGCGTCATGTTGAGTCGCACGATTGCTTGCACAAATCGTTAGTAGATCTGAGCCTGTATTGTTTTCTGTGACATACGTCTGTAACAAAAGGTTCTAAACACCCAATAATAAATGAAGCTAAATTCTATGTGGATCACCAAACGCCAGACTAAGAGACTGATTGATTTGCTGGTCTCATTTGGTGGCCCAGCCTCGGATTCCTCTGCTGTTGTTTCTTCAGTAGATTTCCCATGGATACCATCTTTTGACCAGGAATATGTAAACAGTATAAAATGGTTTGAATTAATGTTGGTTTGTGGTTGATGTTTCCACTTGGGGCGCACACTATTTCTATGATAACATTTGGACTGTGACCACAGGTTCCTACATCATGCATAGTAATCATTGGCAACGCCGAAGCAGGACAGCAACACAAAGAGGGAATAGTTCAGGCAACGTGCACTCAGTGTCCCACACAGGAAATGAGTGTGTGTATCTTCTTGACAATAATAAAAACAACAGGGCTGCTGACTGTAATCAGAGGCAGGGCATTAGCACTTGCAGCTCTGCAGCCTTCACACAAAAAGTATGTTATTCCCCATTCTTTAGGATATAGACAATTTCTTAGAATCCCATTGCAATACTAAATACAGAATTACAGCTACCCCTGTTCTAGTAATGCTGGTTGAGATTTTCCCAAACCACAAATCCCAAGTGTCTTATAACTAAATTCAAAGAACACATAAAAATGTTGAAAAGAAAAAAGAATTATGCAATTGAAGTTGACTGTATATTGATTGGAAAATCTTTTATATAGGTTTATATTTTAACAATTCAAGGTGTAGTTCACCAAAGGCTTTAACATGCAGTCCCTGGGGCGATGCAGAAAACAATGAGCTTTTTTACGAAAGTTATTGCAAGCCAGCCACTAACGTGCACACCACAGAAACAAAGCAAAGGGAAAACAAGAGTTACTGAACAAGCAAGATATTATAAAGTACTGAATTGGCAAGAAAAGTCAGACATATATTGTCATACTTAGCACATGTTGTTCCTATAATGTTGCAAAGCCGCCAGAAATGGTTTTTTATCCTTCCAGGCTATTTCCAAATGACCACTACTCTGGAGAGTCATTTCTTTTTACAATCGGTGTATTTATTGTGTCATCGTCTGTCTGGCCTGTTTAGAATTGTATGTTGACTTCTTTCTTAACTCATACAGGCCTCTTTCTCAGTCTGTAACTTCCATGTACTTTCTCCTCTCACTGCTGAGATAGGAGTCCCCCTGTCTGTTTGCTCTTTTCCCCCAGTATCTATTGTCATATTATTCTGCTAATAGCCACGGCCACCTCAACAGGGCATGCAAGACGGCCATAATGAGTATTTCTATTCCTCTGTGGGAATCTTTATTTATCTTGCGCCTAGTTAACACCATCTGTGGGGTGGTAATAAATATCCATGCTTTCTTTGCACTTTCTGCTGATTTGCATATGCTCTGTAAATCATTATCTGCAATTTATTTATTACATTTTACCAATTAAAAAGCTGTACATTCTTGATTCTTGCCAAATTTGAGAGATGCATTACCACATAGCCATGGGTTGCCTTCTAGAGGGATAGTCGCAATATAATCAGATTTCTCCTTTATTTCTCGGTCCTCCAACCACAAACGTAAGAGAGTATTGCAACAATAGACTTTTTTCTTTGCTTTGAACTAATTATAATTATTTGCTTCTTTACAACTTTTGATAAGTGCAGATCGAAAAAGTTCAGGCGTGGTTGTCCTATGTTATATAGCTGTTGCTTATTTCTAGGTGGTATTGCAAGGTTTTATTTCCAGAGCATCCATTCGATGCTAACTTTATATGAATTACATAATTTTTAGCTAAACATTAGCATTGCATTTTTGCCGGACTAAAGTACATTTCTCAGGGTTACTTTAACAAATAATTCATAGAACAATAAATCCATTTGCAAGCTTGTCTTGGATCAACCACTTTTAATGTAATATTACATTCTGTGTTTCAGCTGAAATGTTTCGACCACCCATGCTTTTTCTTGGTTTATAACATTAAGTATCAAATTCAAAACTTGCTATTGTTTGTATTGCTTATATTTTCATATCAGATTGACCTGTCATATAGTTTTATGGGTTTGACCCTTCTGACTGTTATGGAACGGGGTCAAGGTGTATCTCACTCTGGCTGTGGTTGCAGATTGCAGCAATCTCCCTGCCCCAGCCATGGCTCAGGAGGCAGACTCCTGTGTTTCACTCTGCGCATGCCTCTCTGGAAGCCACTCTTGACACTCTGGGGGATATTCTCAAGAACGTGTGATAATTATCGCAAATTTAGCTTAACGCAACTTTGCACATCGCAGTCTATCGCGGGAAAATAACACCGTGTTAACGTTGTATTCTCAACCCGGCGGCACCATGTGATAATTCCACGACAACGCGCCAAATGACCGAGCTAAAATTAACGTGACGCAGAAAAAACGCAAAACACAAACGGGAAAAAAGTTGCGATGTGGCCAACCGCGATAAAAAAATCAGCGATAACCAGCGACAGGCCTGCAATTCCCACGCGTCATGCGGGAAAATGCACTACAAAAGCACCGAAAAACACAAACAAAATAATTTAAACTGCGTAGCACCATGGAGGAAGCCGGAGCAAGTACAGAGGATGACCAGAACCCCACAAGCCCCCAGGAGGACCAGCCTGGGACCTCGGGGTCACGGAAGGGCAAGGAGAAGAAGACGAGGAAGACGAGGTTCAGTCCGCAGGAAAACAGGATCATCATCACGGAGGTGATAGAACACCACCAACAACTGTTCGTCACCTCTAACGTGTCATTGGCAAATAAAAATGCAATATGGCAGTCCATCCTGGACAAGGTGAATGCAGTCGGAGTGAGGAGGAGGACAATTGGAGAGGTCAAGCGGCGCTGGAATGATGCGAACCGCAAAACCAAGAAGAAACTCGCTGATAACCATCAGGCAGCAATGCAGACTGGAGGTGGCAGTCCAGCGGAACACCAGGAGCTGGATGAGATGGAGGAAATGGTGGCCACAGTCATCAGTGGGGAGACGGTGGCAGGAGTTGGGGGTCAGGACACTGCTCAGCATGACCTGACACAACAGCACCAGGGTGAGTACCGAACAGGGACTGGGGGGACGGGGGGAGATGGGCACAATGGCACACATGCACAATTAAGTAGAGCACACTGCACACCCACAATGACTCTGGATCATGCCCCTGATCCCCTTGGCACACTGCAGCACACATACAAACAGCAAGTAGGCCCCCGTCCACTATGGGCTCAAAGGGGTCCCTCCCCACACAGCACCAATCTCACAACCAACCCATGCACATGTGTCAAAACCAGCAACGCTGCGTGTCTGTGAGCCACACTGACAATGCAAGTGACACTGCATGACGAACAGCATGGCTGCAGTCCAATTATCATGACATGGTGCACGCTACGACACTGAGGTGGCTGAGTGTGGAACACATCCGTAAAGGAGCAGGTCACACTCTGACACATCCACGTGCACAAACAACCCCTGACATCTGCGGATAAACCATGCCCAAGAGTCCAAAATCCAAACTAGAGCCAAAATTAGCCAAGTCTGCAACATCTCAGCACTGTAGAAGCACAGAGGTCAAAGGCACACCGCCTCAAAGGGATAAGGGGCAGCAAAATCACAGCTGCAGGGGCGACTCTCCCACAATGCAGCACACACACATAGCAATAACAGCACATCAACATTGACGACAATGTGGTACAAAGTGCAACACTCTCACTACAGAACAGAGAACACAACTGGTTCCACTTGTGCATAGAAACTGGCCAATCACATCTGGCATAGCAGGAAACTGTGAGATGATAATGTACGTGTACAACCTCACATCCGTGATGTAGTTCAAATGTCCACTGTCCCGCATCAAATAGTCAGCTTCTCCCAAACAGTCACAATGTACATTGTCATGCAGTCTGTATGTAAACTTAAACAATGCGTCAACATACATGTCAACACAATGTTAAAATGCATCTCCCCTTCACATTGCAGAGGGACAATCAACACCTCCTGCAGAGCAGACCAGGCAACTCATCAGTGATGATGAAGAGGACCTCCACACCTTCGACACCGACGCCCTACAACAGCTCATGGACAGCTACGGCAACCCACCTCCAGGAGCAGGGCAGCCCAGCTGCATCGAGGAGACCCCACCCCCTGCACAGACCACACAGCAGGAAGCACCCACCACCACGGCTGGCTCCCAGCACCTCACCGAAGAACACATCGCATTCCAAGGCCATGTGTTAGACTGCCAGAAGGAGGTGGCTGAACAGGTGCGAGTGGGGTTCGACCTCATGGCAGCCAAACTAGATGACATACGTGGGTGTCTAAGTCCCATCAGGGACCACTTACACTCCCTAACGGACACCCACAGTTCACTGCATGATGTCCAACAATCCATGCCCGACATCGCTGGAGTCATGACCCTGAGAGGAGAACAACTGTCTAGTCAGAGTGGCCTCAGCGATGTCAGCCGAGAGTTGGCACAGATGCTGAGGATAATGGAGAACATGGAGCGGATGCATGCAAAAAGAATGGCTGCCACGGATGCACACCAGCGAAAAGTTGTAGGGATCTTCCATGCCCTGCAGATCCTCATCATCGCACTGCTGCCACTAAGGCAGTCGCTGATGAATGCTGCTGGTACTTCTACACACACATCTCCGGCCCCTGATGTGTCAGTGGCACACAGTGCTGCAGACCAAACATCAGCACCCACATGTCAGACAGATGACATAGAGGACGAAGATGCGGGTGAGTCCACCTTTGTGGTAAGAAGGAGCCAGTAGCATTCTTCTCCGCCATATGCCCGGTTTCAGCTTGGTTCTGCCCTCTGCATCATGCCCTGTAACAACACCTCCCACTGTCCACCGAAACACTCTGCGACACTCACCTTGGACCTCGACATGGACTGCCATATTTTGTTTGCTTACCAATGACACAGCAATCAGACTGCGGACTGTACTCTTCCTCTTCCGATGTACTTGTCAATCCCTAAATGACTCTGGCTGGCCCTCCACTGGGCTACAATGTAATGTGGGGTTTGCATGGCCATGTACTGCTCCAGCTCCGACACTCCACCGAATGTGAATAAATCATTCAAATTCACACAGATGTGTCATGTCCATAATCGATCAAGTATGGATGAATGTAAGGACATTGATTGCCTAAAAAGGTACACCCTGGGAAATGAAAGCAATGCGCATGTTTGACCGTGACACACATAGTAAGTGAGATGACTGGGAATGTGTGCACTAGCTGTGGCCTCATTGCTCTGAAACAACAATCGCGCAATTTCTCAGCTTTGCCCCACGCAATGTTAGAAATAGGGCTGGGTATGAGATGTCAAAGTCGTTGGCAGCTCTAAAGTAGTGTCCACCATCACATTTGACAACAGAACATCTCTTCGCATACCTACTCACACTCAACTGGGTGGACACAGCCTGTAGTGATGGATCACATTGATCCACATGGCAAGAATATGGACACCATACTCACATTGCTGAAGACACGTAAGAGCACAGGTCTATCAGCAACTATCCCAACCACTATGTCTGGCTCACAGAGGTGGAGCTGGCAATAGGTACTCACCCCTAAGTGAAATGCGTCAGTCAGTCCCTCTCTGTGTACGGACAATGCTCATTGAGGCACACGATTTGTCATTCTAATCAACACTCATCACAGTTGAACACTAGTGAAGTTGCGTAGACTTTATTAGCATGTGCGTGTCAGTACGGGCAAGACAAGGGCCACAACATGCAGACCAATGCATCAGACACTAACAGGCAGCATTCGGTCACGGTACAGTTCCACGTGACAGGCGTTGTGCATGCGCCTGGGATGTTCTGCCATTGCGTTGGTGGCTCTCGTAGAACCGGCACTCTTCTGACCTGCAGCAGTTATGTGGATGATATGCCACAGCTCGGAGCAATGAGTTGTATGTGTGTGCAACGTTTGGATGTATGGGTTGTTGTGTACGTAAGTGTCAAGGGCATTCCATGCAAGAGTACCTCGAGCAAGAACTTCTGTGTGTGGGCTGTGGATACGTTGGTCTTTCATTAGCGCTGTGCGTAGTGTGGGAGTCGTCATCATCTGCTATGGCATCTCTCTCAGGGGGTGCCTGCCGCATGCAAGACCAAGGTCGGAGGTGCAGATGTCCTTCCGCCTTATGTATTGAGACAAAGGAGCTTTCATCCCTAATGTTAGTCTGACTACTGCTTGCATTCTGGAAATGTGATGTGGCTTTCGCGCTGCAATTGAGGCTAGGCCTTAGGCTTATGGTGCACCAATGGCGATACACACACAACAGTTGGCATGCATGAGCCAAGAGCCCGAGCGGCCTTGCGCTCCTTGTACAATTCCTTCGTGCGCGGCCGCCCTCAGGGTGCATGCAACATTGCAACATTGTCAATTGCGGGCCGTGTGGCGCAGACACTGCAACAGAGACACACGCCTCAGTTGGTTTCTTGTCCAACCCAGAAATGAACCATGCCCAGAGCCCAGGGATAATTATTCACACCCCTACGCTGGCCTGGCGTACGCCGACCCAGCCCACTCGGCTTACGTATAAAGGGGGGGACGACGACGCTACGTCTCTCAGTTGTTCCCCACTGCCGGAGGTGACATGGCTGCGTCCGCCTGGCATATCACGAGACTCAATCAGAAAGGGTCCATGACTTGCGTTGCACAGAGTTGGTGGCACCGGATACACTGCGGCCGGCACAGGCCTACCGCCACAGGACGGTGACTTTCGGTGCACTGAGGTAGGGGCACCTTAAGTGCTGAGCGGGTGTGCAGCCTGCGATGATGCGCCGTCCTGGCGGTCCGGACTGGTAAGGATTTGTGTGAGCCCTGCTGGACCACAGTGTAGGCCTGAGCCAGTGGGCAGCGCGGGCCTACCGCCACGTGGCGTTGCCTCGAGGTTCACAGAGTTAGTGGCACCTATAGAGCTGAGCGGGTGTGCAGCCTGCGATGATGCTGTGTGCACTGATATGATCTCTGCCATTGCGAAATCAAGACCCAGAATCACGTGTGAGACCTGGTGGCCCGTGGGACGGGGCTGCATGGTGCGGAGGCTGCCAAGGTCGCGGGCCCCGGGCTTTGAGCTTGCACCGGCATGTGGTGGGCCCTCTTGGAGACACACTGGTGGCGGAAGGTGAGCAGTGAGGCCTGGGTGCGCAGGGGCGGGCAAACACCGCTGGGCGGCGGGAGGGGCTGGGGTGCAGCAGCCTGTGTGCGCAGGGCCGGCCAAGCGATGATGGCGTGTGCAATGATATGAACTCTGCCATTCGTAAATCTGCACTCTGTTTCAGATAAGGGACCTGGTGGACTGCAGTGTATGCCGGCACGTGGTTGGAGACACACCGGTGGCAGCATGTGGGCAGTGAGGCCTGGGTCCGCAGTGTCGGCACTCTCTCTCCCTCTCTTCCTTTCACTGTCTCTCTCTCGTCCTCTGTTACTCTCTCTCTCCTTCTCCCTCTCTTCCTTTCACTGTCTCTCTCTCTTCCTCTGTTACTCTCTCTCTCCTTCCCCCTCTCTTCCTTTCACTGTCTCTCTCTCTATTCCTCTGTTTCTCTCTCTCTCTCCTTCTCCCTCTCTTCCTTTCACTGTCTCTCTCTCTCTTCCTCTGTTTTTCTCTCTCTCTCCTTCTCCCTCTCTTCCTTTCACTGTCTCTCTCTCTCTTCCTCTGTTTCTCTCTCTCTCTCCTTCTCCCTCTCGCCCCCTTTCTCTCTCTTTCTCTCTCTCCCTCTCTTTCACTCTCTCTCTCTCCCTTTCTTTCTTTCTCTCTCTATCTCTGTCCTTTGATGAGTGCATGACACACCTTATCTTGAATTTTGTCTTGCAGGCTGTGTCTTACAGATTGTCCAGAGAAGACCCGCCATTACTCTTCCGAATAGTTATTTTGAGTTAAATTTAAATAAAATAATTTGTTTGGAAATTCAAAGATGAATGTATGATTCTCCTTTTTCTGACCACACATGAATGTTAATTGTTGTACTTGTGCGACATCAGGCGAATTGTTTTGTTCATGATTTTGTAAAGTTGATGTAAAATATCTTTGTCCGGGGTAGGGCCCCGGGGGGGGATTCTGCGGGGGGTGTGGCGGTGGGTGTTGTGGCTCCAAGCTGCATGATCAGTAGCTCCATGGCATCTGTTGTTCTTCAGGTGTGGCTCTGGTCTGGGCTCCCTTTTATGGTGCAGGTTGTCGTCCGACTTTACACCAGGTAAGAGCAGGTGTTAAATCCCTGCTTCTAACGCGCCTTATCGCCTGTTTTGGGATCTTATCGCCGATCTGGCTGGTCGTTGTGAATATTGCGAAGTGGTGTTATCGTGGTTTTTTGCACAGGAACGCCTACTCTGCATCTCATTAGCGTTAGTTGCCGGTGTCAACCGTGGCGATGTTTTTTGCGGCTGCTATCACGGGAAAACTGGCAATGTCGGCTGTTAGAACCAGCTTGTGAATAGGGCGATAAATCTATCGCCACTTTGGCTGCGATAAAGTGCCACTAACTCTGCGATAAGTCCTTGAGAATATGCCCCTCTGTGTACATTATTCCACTTTTAAGGGTGCTAAACCCCACATTAGCTGTTCTCTTACATCTGATCCAGATTCCAACACCTTCTATGAATTTTCTATTCAGCCCAGGTCTGAAAAATCCTTCTGCCACAAGGTGGCTCCAATTCAAACTTTTTATGAAGAAACAAGAAGTAACAAGTTCGGTTTCTCCCACGCCAACATGGTCGCCTCTGCAGACGGTAATGTTGCCAACATTCCAGTCTACTGTAGCGGAACCACTTCCTGTATGTCACTTCCTCCTTCCTCTTCTACTTACGTCCTATTTCACCCTTTAAAAGTACCATGCAACGCAAATGCTCGTGTAACTATGGTAGTGGTTTTCCCTCCTAGTTACTGTCTCTTGGTTTCCCATGTTCTCCTGCTCCACCTCCTGGAATCCTGTCTCTGCTGGATCCGGCCCTCATCTACTCTCGGGCTGCGTTTTGTGAATGGTATGTTCCTCAACAATTCTTGACTTTAGATATATTGTCTGCCTGGAGGTTTGTTATGCCACAACTATTTCCTCCAGTCAATGACTCTTCAATGGGACACCTATTTCTTCCATGAGATATACCTAAGTGTTAAACAACACAATGGCTACAAGAAAGAATCTACATTACTTCTGGCAGCTCCATCAAGAGAAGCAGGTGTGAATGTTTCATCCAGCAATTGACACCAATCATCTTTTGGAATATCAATTCTGGCTAGCAGTATGCACCAATCAATCAATCAATCAATCATGTCACTTATAAAGCGCACTACATACCCGCGAGGGTCTCAAGGCGCTGGGGGAAGAGGGGGGTGGTGCTGCTACTGATCGAAGAGCCAGGTCTTGAGGAGTCTTCTGAAGGCCAGTAGGTCTTGGGTCTGCCGAAGGTTGGTGGGGAGGGTGTTCCAGGTCTTGGCGGCGAGGTGGGAGAAGGATCTGCCGCCGGCGGTCGTTTTCCGGATGCGGGGGACTGTGGCGAGGGTGGTGGAGCGGAGCTGGCGGGTGGGGGTGTAGAAGCTGAGTCGTCTGTTGAGGTAGGCTGGTCCGGAGTTGTGGAATGCTTTGTGTGCGTGGGTGAGGAGCTTGAAGGTTATCCTCTTGTTGACAGGGAGCCAGTGCAGGTCTCTCAGGTGGGGTGTGATGTGGCTGCGTCGGGGGATGTCGAGGATAAGACGTGCAGAGGCGTTCTGGATGCGTTGCAGCCGTCTCAGGAGCTTAGCCGTCGTTCCTGCGTAGAGGGCGTTTCCGTAGTCCAGCCTGCTGGTGACGAGGGCCTGGGTGACTGTTTTTCTTGTTTCGGTGGGGATCCACTTGAAGATCCTGCGGAGCATTCGGAGGGTGTTGAAGCAGGATGAGGAAACGGCGTTGACCTGCTTAGTCATGGAGAGGGTGGGGTCGAGGATGACCCCTAGGTTGCGTGCGATGTCGGTGGGTGTCGGGGCTGTTCCCAGTGATGTCGGCCACCAGGAGTCGTCCCAGGCTGAAGGGTTGGAACCAAGGATGAGGACCTCCGTCTTGTCTGAGTTCAGCTTCAGGCGGTTGGTCCTCATCCATTCGGCGACGGCCTTCATTCCTTCGTGGAGGTGGGCTTTGGCGGTGTGAGGGTCTTTGGTGAGGGAGAGGATCAGCTGGGTGTCGTCGGCGTAGGAGATGATGTTGAGGTTGTGCTGTCGGGCGACGTGGGCGAGGGGTGCCATGTAGATGTTGAACAGCGTTGGGCTGAGGGAGGAGCCTTGGGGTACGCCGCAGATGATCTTGGTGGCCTTGGATCGGAAGGGGGCGAGGCGGACGCTTTGTGTTCTGCCGGAGAGGAAGGATGTGGTCCAGTCCAGGGCCTTCTCTATGATCCCGGCGTCGTGAAGGCGTGTTCGTAGTGTGTGGTGGCAGACCGTGTCGAAGGCGGCTGATAGGTCCAGGAGGATGAGGGCTGCTGTTTCTCCGTTGTCTAGCAGGGTCCTGATGTCATCGGTGGCGGCGATGAGGGCGGTTTCGGTGCTGTGGTTGCTGCGGAAGCCGGACTGGGAAGGGTCCAGGATGTTGTTCTCCTCGAGGTAGCGGGTCAGTTGTTTGTTGACGATTTTCTCGGTGACCTTCGCGGGGAACGGGAGCAGAGAGATGGGTCGGAAGTTCTTGAGGTCCTGGGGTCTGCCTTGGGTTTCTTGAGTAAGGCGGTGATCTCGGCGTGCTTCCAGCTTTCCGGGAAGGTTGCTGTCTCGAAGGAGATGTTGATTATTTTCCGGAGATGGGGCGCGATGGCTGTACTGGCTTTGTTGAAGACGTGGTGTGGGCACGGGTCTAGCGGTGAGCCGGAGTGGATGGTGTTCATGATCTCGCTGGTGTCCTCGTCGTTGATGTTGGTCCAGGAGAGCAGGCGGTTGGTGGTTGTGGGGGCAGTGGTCTCGGTGGTTGCCGGGGCGGTCGTGGTGTTGAAGCTGTCGTGGATGTCGGCGATTTTGCGGTGGAAGAAGGTGGCCAGTGAGTCGCACAGGTCTCGCGACGGCGGGATGTCGTTGGTGTTGGAGCTGGGGTTGGAGAGTTCCTTCACGATGTTGAAGAGCTCTTTGCTGTTGTGTGCGTTGTTGTCTAGGCGGTCTTTGAGTGAGGCCCTTTTGGCGGATCTGATGAGGTGATGGTGACTGCGGGTGGCGCTCTTGTGGGCGGCGTAGCTGTCCGCTGTCCGTTCGTGGAGCCAGATCTTCTCCAGTTTTCGGCATGTTTGTTTGGAGGCCTGGAGGTCTTCGGTGAACCAGGTGGCTTTCTTGCTGGTGTGGCTGTTGGGCGGATTCTTGAGCGGGGCGAGGGTGTTGGCGCAGTCGTCGATCCACTGTCTGAGGTTGCGGGCGGCGGTGTCGGGGTCGGAGGGTTCAGCGGGTGGGCTCAGGGCGAGGGTTGTGGTTAGCTGGTCTTCGGTGACTCTGCTCCAGCAGCGGCGAGGCATTTGTTCGGTGCGGTGGTGCGTGGTGGGCTTCCTGTAGGTGAAGTGGATGCAGTGGTGGTCAGTCCAGTGGGGTTCGGAGGTGTGGTTGAAGGAGACGTGTGGGCTTGCGGAAAAGATGGAGTCTAGCGTGTGGCCGGCGGCGTGGGTGGGTGTAGTCACGAGCTGTCTGAGTCCGAGGGTGGCGAGGTTGTCGATCAGGGTGGTGGAGTTGGTGTCCTTGTTGTTCTCGAGGTGGAAGTTCAGGTCCCCGAGGAGGATATAGTCCGTGGAGGCGATGGCGTGTGTGCTGACGAAGTCAGCGATAGAATCGCTGAACTGTGGTCGGGGTCCGGGGGTCTGTAGATGAGGGTTCCTCTGAGGGTGGTGTTGGGATCGGTGTGGATCTGGAAGTGCATGTGTTCGGCGGTGCTGAGGGTGTCGTCGGTGTTGGTTGAGACTCTGAGGGTGTTCCTGTGGACGATGGCGATGCCTCCTCCGACTCCGTTGGTGCGGTCCCTGCGGGTGATCTTGTAGCCGTCCGGGATGGCAATGGCGATGTCGGGGGCTGAAGCAGGATTCAGCCAGGTCTCCGTCAGGAATGCGACGTCTGGGGAGGTTGAGTCGAGAAGGTCCCAGAGTTCGATGGCGTGTTTGCGGGCAGAGCGGGTGTTGAGGAGGATGCATCTGAGGTAGTTGGGTTCTTTCCTGGGCGGTGGTTTGGCGGGGCGGGTGCTGGCGAAGCTGCAGTTCCGGCAGGTGAAGGGCCCTTGGGTGCGCTTCGGGGTGGCCCGGTAGCAGGCGTGATCTTTTCCGGGGTTGAGTGCGAGGAGGGTGCTGGCGTCGTATCGGCGTCTGTTGATGTGGCGGGCACGGGGGATGCCCGGACCAGGGGTTCTGGCGCTGGGCGCGGTCCCGGCGCGGACGGGCACAGACGGGCTTGCCTTAGGCGCGCCCGCTGCGCACGTCCGCTGCGCGGCCGCACAGCGGCCGCCATAAATGGGGAGGTGGGAGGGAGGAGCAGGGAATGGGGCAGCGAATGGGCAGTGAGGGGCGGGGCCGCAGGCGCAGCGGCGGGAAACAGGCACGGAAAGGAAAAAACTAGCACAATCAGGGCAGCAAGGGGGCACAGAAAGGAAAAAACGAGCACAATCAGGGCAGCAAGGGGGCACAGAAAGGAAAAACGAGCACAATCAGGGCAGTAAGGGGGCACAGAAAGGAAAAAACGAGCACAATCAGGGCAGCAAGGGGGCACAGAAAGGAAAAAACGAGCACAATCAGGGCAGCAAGGGGGCACAGAAAGGAAAAAACGAGCACAATCAGGGCAGCAAGGGGGCACAGAAAGGAAAAAACGAGCACAATCAGGGCAGCAAGGGGGCACAGAAAGGAAAAAACGAGCACAATCAGGGCAGCAAGAAGGCACAGAAAGGAAAAAAAAACAAAAAAAAAACGAGCACAATCAGGGCAGCAAGGGGGTACAGAAAGGAAAAAACGAGCACAATCAGGGCAGCAAGGGGGTACAGAAAGGAAAAAAAACAAGCACAATCAGGGCAGCAAGGGGGCACAGAAGGAAAAAAAAACGAGCACAATCAGGGGCAGCAGCAGGGCACACAGACGGAGCTGTGTGGTGGGGGAGCGACCTACCAGTCAAGGTCAGGGGTCGCTGCAAAAGGTCTTTCTTGAGAAAGTGACAGCAGAAGGTTCCATGTTTGTAAGGGCCAAAGTTTTTTTTTGCATCTTCAATGTATTATTTTTGTTAGCTTTAATCCACTTCATTTCAATCAACTCAGTTGTGAGTCATATACAGTGGGATATTACAAATAAATATAGCGCACAGTGTCAACGTTTTTCTGTCGTAAACTTTCTGTAGTTCATGGTAATGCTACAATAACCACCTTTCATTTGTGAAGTTTTTTACATGAGGTTTTCACAGTAAGGTGGAGACTTTAGTGACCTTTTTTGAGCCAGAAAAGGTGGCCACCATCCATCCAATTTATAAGTCACAAGGAAAACAGGGGCATATTAGCAAGGGCACTATCGCCGCTTTAGCGGCACTTTTTGCCGCTAAAGCGGCGATATTTATATCGCCCTATCAGCAAACTGTCTCTAACAGCAGTTAGAGACAGTTTTCGGGCATTAGCGCCCGTTTTTACCGCTTTGCATGTCAGCGATATTTATCGCTAATGACATGCAAAGTGGGCGTTCCTGACGAACAAACCTGGGAAACACTCGCTAACAGGCCTATCGCCTATTAGCAAGGTGGGCCATGGCCCCAGTTAGCGACGTGAAAAGTCGCGCTAACCGGGGTCATCGCCATTTATTTAACACCTGCAATTAGCAGGTGTTAGCCATACCTAACATGGGGGGTGGATTATGCTGATACGACCACAGGGTCGTATCAGCAAGGTGTTCTCCCTTCTCCATGCAACATCGCTGGTTTTTCAGCGATGTTGGCCCATTTCCCCCGCTATCGCTGGAATATTCATCGCCATAGCGCTAATCGTTGCTAATACAGCGTTAGCGTGGCAATATATTCCAGCGATAGCCGGCGATAAAAAAAATCACGCTAAGCAGGGTTAGCGATGATTATCCCCTCTTCTTGCTAATATGCCCCACAGTTTTAAGATTAATTTGCGAGAAAACTATCATCAGTTTTCAGCGCCAACCATCACTCAAGGACATTTTGGTACTCATGATGAAATATTGACAGTCAGCAAGGAAAACTAGGGAAGTGGGTAGACGTAGAATAAACGGGAAGGTCCGTGAATACTGTGTAGGTCAATAATTCGCAATATACGCAGGATTTCGATCGCATTATAAAATCTTTACACAACTGTAATAAATATACCACATCATCTAGTACACTTGAAAGACATGTTGGGCATACGGCTAAGTCGCAAACTAAATATAAATTGTTATTAAAAAAATATATATTTTGTTTGGAAGTTAAGTAGACAAACATGTTTTCGCTAAAGTTTAAAGGACTACTGGTTTAAATAAAGATGTACTTAGCTGAGAACTCGAAGTGTAGACCACAAGAAACGTCTAATTTGTTTTTACCAGCAGCACGACTGCAATTATCGTGGAAGTAGATCGGAACTACAAAAAAGTAAAGGGTGTAACACTGGAAATTACGTGTTCTATAAAAGTCTGGAACATTGTATAGACCGAGAGCGGACATAGAAGTCCAGCAATAGGCAAGGCATGCGTATTCCCTATTGGTTCATTTGCAGCTATTTATTGGGTAGATTATGAGGACGATTGTGTAAGGCAGACGTGTGAAGGTCACCTAGCATTAAAGCACCTCATTACCACATTATTTACACCCTCATCGCCGAGCAATGTGTTGCCAGTGCAAACCTCCTGGCTCACCCCCACTTCCTCTTTACTCAAAACAGGACGGAAGAGGTCTGACCGCGTGGCCGAGAAAACGATGAGGTCGGACTAGAGAGCACACTGCTTGACGTAGGTGCGCAGGACGCTCCAATGAATCACTTGGAAATGTAATAAAAAATAAAAAGGTACCTCATATTTTTCTTTCGCTTTGGTCAAAGTATTTTGTAAATGTGGTCACGTTAATGAAGGCTGGAAATCCCGAGATGGGCTGGATCGCGTTTTCCCCTGGCAACTCCCCGGAGCATTTATAAACGAACACATTCCAAATATTAATGATTTTTCCACAATAATCGCCACAATGGAAACAGAGTTTTGGAAAGAAGCGAAATGCTTCCATGTTCCGGGAAGTTAACGGTGTTACAGAATTAACGGTGTTTTTTTTAGGTGCCTGGTCTTTTTTGTGGTCTGCATCAAAGTACCTAAAAACATTCTCTAATCTTGGCTGCCACACATCTTCTGTGAATAACAAAATAATGATCACATACTAGCAGCTTTGATGATTTGGTGGTTTCTGTGTAAATCACGCTGTTTCATCCATTCTTCCTAATATTACACATAGAAGGCAACCCACGATTATGCGGTGTACATCCCTCACATGTGGCAGTATCGAATGTTTCTAACTTTTTAAAAGTAAGATGTCGGACAAAGGCATATGTTCAAATCAACTGACTAGACATAAGCCCCAATTTCACAGTTTGCAAATTAGCGCAAAGAAGTATTGAAAATGCGCACATTTTTCAACATTTTGAGTTAAATAAAGACAATTTGCATAAGGTCGCCCACAACACTGGTAAAACATTCATAATGACTGCTTGATGTGCCATAGTTAGATGGGTGAAGATACTAATGGGAGAATCAGGAATTAGTTAAAAGAGGGGAAGGTTCTGGGAAAGGCGACAAAGAGACGAAAAGGACCAGCAGAAAGAGGAGAAAGTGCTTCAAACATTAATATAAAACTTAATACATGTCAGACAAGTGCTGAAGTAGCAATAAGTGGCATACATCAAATATCACAGTCTTTCTGTGGGCCGTTCGAAAGAACCTGGAAACAAAACTGACCATTATTAGAGACTGTGTAATCATATATTCATCCCACCTGTAACATCATCAATACATGTCTGGAAGCTTGTCAGCAGCAGTTTCAAGGTGACGCAGATGCAAAGACCGCTGAGCATTCCAAAAGGAAGAATGTTGAGAGTCCATAGCAACCAGTGCTCAAAAACAAGCTATGTAGCAAAAAGTAGACCTAAGCCTCCTTGATTCTTCGGGTAGCTGGGTATAGACTGCCAAGCAAGGGAGTAACCAGAAAATTAAAATACCCCCCACTTTGAACCAAAGCTATTAGTTTACCTCCATCATGTCACCAATGTTTTGGGGGATTTTAAGTTCTTATTGATAGTGAAGCCTTATTCCTCCTTCTGGTTGCACTGCCTCTGTCTCCTTTTCTATTCCTGCTTCTGGCTGTTTCCTCTAGTCTTTCTCACTTCCAAATGTCTTATTATGTCACTGATGCTCCCAAAGTTCGATTGTCCCAAAATATTCATAGTTATTTACCTCTTGTATAAACAGTGTACTGCCCACTCAAAACGTATGTCACACACATGGCATATCATATTTCTAAAATAATTCTATGTCTCAACTTAATAATAATCTCAGTATATGTTCATTACATGCCAAAGGCCTTAATCATCCTGTGAAAAGGCGCACACTTGTTTACTTCGACAAACTGAAAGGTGATGTTATATTACTAAAAAAAATGACTTCAAAACAAAGAAGCTGCTTCCTTCATAAACAAATAGGTAGGCAATGTTGCATGTTCTCCTGGAAAAGTTAAAAAAAATGGAGTCCTCACCCTGATATCCAGAAATTCCAATATTTCAATAATTTCCAACAAAAACGATAAAGAGGGTAGATGGTTAATTACTGAAATGAGCAAGAATGGGAACATTTTCTTTGCCATTAATATCTATGCACTAAATACATGATGAACAACAAGATTTCTGGAAAGACCTTTCTCTGAACATTTCTTCTATCCTGAAGAAAAATTGATTTTACTTGGAGGAGATTTTATTCTCGCAATGGATTGCACTATAAATAAATCTTGTAAATGTCACTATTGCCCTCCCAAAGCTCATAAAATCATGAAAAACCTATGTTCTAATTTAATCTAAAGGATGCATGGAGATTACGACATTAAGACACATTACATTTGACCTTTTTCTCTCTCTCCTTCTCATCTCTCATATTCTAGAATTCACTACTTATTGATCTCAAGCTCGCATGTAGACTTTATTGTCAAAACTACTATAGAACCTAGGCACATTTCTGATGAATCCTGCATCACTTTATCATTTACTTGGGGCACCCCGAATCCAGTATGCAATTTATAGAGATTAAATGACAACATTTTAGGCAACAGTGAACATGAAGCTAAAATATGTAATAAAAATCGTCACTTTTTTGAGGCTAACCCGATTGCCGATACTTCCCTCCTCCCCAGATGGGAGGCGCTAAAAGCAACAATCAGGGGTTCCCTTATTAGCATCAGATCCTTCATGAGTAAACAATCCAACAAAACCTTAGATGAATTGGAAAAAGAAATCAAAGGATTAGAATTCCAACATAGACAATTCACCTCAAATAATCTAATATTAGCATCCTTAAATGCCAAAAATATGAATTTAACAAACTACTAAGTACAAGGGCAGGTACTTTGATACAAAAACAAAAAAGTATACGTATGTACGAAGCCAAAAAATCTGGGAAACTGCTTGCCTCATACTTAAAATTCAAACGAAACAGATCGTCCATAACTGATATTAAAGATGCAAACAGTAAGATACAGACCAGCTCTGAGAAAATTGAGCAAATGTTTAAACAATTCTATACAGGACTACATGTCAGCAATACACACATTGACCCAAAGAGTTGCTTGCCGTTTCTGAATTAAATCGACCTTCCCATGGTAAATGATGCAGAACGACAGTCACTGGCTTCTCCCTTCACAACAGAAGAGGTCTGGACAGTCATAAAGCATCTGAACACCACTAAAGCCCCCGGACCAGATGGCTATACAGCTTCTTTGTATAAATACTTCTAGCCACAAATAGAATCCCTCTTAATGGAGTTATACCACACAGTCTCATCCTCAGGAGTGATATCAGGCACACCAGCAGAAGTAGTCATCATAATAATAGTAAAAGATGGAAAAGATTTGTCCCTCCAGAAAAATTACAGCCCAATCTCATTAATAAGCTCTCACCAATCGCTTAAATAAGGTTATTTCTAAGCTGGTTCACCTCTCACAAGTAGGATTTGTTAAAAACAGGTTATCTAGTCACAACACTAGACTATTCTTTCATGTCATCGAGAAAGCCTGCCTCACCTCTTCTCCTACAGTTGCAATAGCTTTGGATGCTTAAAAGGCCTTTGACAAGGTTGCCTAGCCATTTTTAAAAGTGGTAATGAACAAATTTAGTCTGGGCGACGATCTTATTAGGATGATAATGTCCTTATATACACAACCTAAAGCAAGAGTCCATTTAAATAGTACCGTGTCAGAATATTTTAACCTAGTAGTAAGTTTATTCGATCAATAGTGATCATTCACATATAAAACAGTTCACATCATACATTTAAAACATTTAAAAGAAACAATAATATTTCCATCATCAAAACTTCATGGTTCTAAACATCATTAGGCAGTAAAATGTGTAATATTTTCTGACTAAAATTCATTAAGACCTTCTATAACAATTGAAAATGATCGTTTAAATTCCTCCAAAGGAAGCATCAAGTCAGATCAAGTACATCAGTATTTGCAGTATGCCCCAAATTTAGATGTTGGCTCCTACATCTCTACATTAATCGTGCATACAACCAACTAGATGGCTCATGTATTAGACCTGTGCCACCAAGCATACAGCAAGTATCTAGATAGTGTAAACACAAGCCACCTAGTTGTGTCAGATCTAAACACATGTAGTGCATCTGCGGTTCGAGTATATGACAGCAATCGACAAGCAGGAATGATCCACCTTTTTCTGATGTGTGCATAGTGAGGGCAAGTAAACATAAAATGTTCTATGGTTTCAGGACTTAGCCCACACCCCGGGCACAGTGGGGATACACTAGCATTTGCCCAACTGCTTTTCAATGTATTCAGGGGAAGAGCCCCAGTTCTGAATTGTATGTAAAGTGCTCGTACCTGAGGGGGTTCAACTTCATCCATGAATTTATCAAACTGAAAACAATTTTAGAATTTAAAAAAATCTAATAGTTAAAGTGCCTGGTGCCATGAGATTAATACATGGGAACTCAATGTAGTCCCAGTATCTTTTTTTGAGCTGGGGGAGCATTTTTTTGGTCATGGACTTTGGATCATGCCACAGAGTCCCCAACCCCAGTTTAAAGAGCCACTGCCTGACCTTTCTAAACCAACCCAGACGCCCGGCCTGTCTTTCTAGAGTTAATAATTCTTCCACTGCTTCTTTGACTGGGATCTGTGAATTGCTAGTCCAGAGTCTCACCCAAAACACAAGAGCCTTCAGAACAGCAGAATGAGTAATAGACTTCAGGCCAAGGTCAAGGCGTATCGGTAGTGATGGTGTGTTAGTTGGTAATTTTAGGATTGATCTTAAGAATTTATTTCGACAACCTCTAATTGATTTAGTTGTTCCAGTCCCCATAATACAGCACCATAGAGGGCTGCACCCAACCCTCTAGCCCGGTGTGTTTCTATTGCTGGGGAGATTGGACGGAAGGCAGATCGTAAGATGTTCTTTGCTATTACACTATCCACATGCTGGAGTGTGAGGGTGCTCTTCTGGATCTGGGATGACCATGCCAGATTACCAGCAATTCTGACTCCCAGATAATCAAAAACCTTGACCTGTTCTAAGTGATTTGCACCCAGCCTCAATTTCCCCTTGAAGGATTTATGAGGATTAAAAGCCATAACCATAGTTTTCGAACAATTAATTTCAAGGCCAAGTCCTCAGAGGCTGAAGCAAACCTATTTAAAATATTCTGAATCCCCATTGGTGTTTTCGAGATAAGTAGCGTATCATCCGCAAATAAAAGAGAGGGAATAGGTTTGCCAGCAAGTTTAGGAGCATCACCACCACAATCATACAATTAATTAATCAGCCCATTCCTGTATAGAGTAAACAGGGTTGTAGCCAAAACACAGCCCTGTCACACCTCTTTTGAGACAATTATATTATTAGTTAAGTATCCACCGGGGTTCCACCTGACTTTGGCATAATTCACCTTTGTACAATCGAACCAAAGAGTTGGAGCAAGCCACTGGGTTGCCCAAGATCCCTAAGAGCAGCCCATAGCATTATTACGGTTGATAGAATCGAATGCTGATTTAAGATCAACAAACACAACGTACAGGAGTCCCTTCTTGATCGTGACTTCCTTCCAAATAAGCATAAGGAAGCGAAAATCCTGATCCAGAGTGTTTGTGTGAGCCCTAAAGCCAGCCTGCATATAAGAGAGAATACTATTTTCTTCTATCCAACATTGAAGATGTACCAAGATCATTTTCCTAAAAACATTCTGAGTAACATCTATAAGGCTAATAGGCCTGCAGTTATAGGGATCCACTTTGTCCCCTTTCTTGAATATGGGGATAATTTCTGCACCCTGCTAGGTCTCAGGGATAACCCCTCCCTGTGTTACGGCATTGAAGACTAAGGGGCATATTCTCAAGCCCCTATCGCCACGGGAACGTCACTTTTTCTGATGTTACCGTGGCGATAGGGTCAGCGCCTTATTCTCAAGGCAGCGTTAACCCACTTAACGTGGCTTTAAGCCACGTTAAGTGGCTTAACGCTGCCTTGAGAATAAGGCCCCTTTCAGGCTAAATTTAGCGTGAAAGGGGCGTGCAGTGGGTGTTGCGGTGGGCGTTCCACCACAACACCCATTGTGATCGACGCTGCCACCTATTATCAAGGGCGGCGATAATAGGTGGCAGCGCCGAACTTAAGACCAGAAAAATCCTGATCTTAAGGTGGCGAAACGAGGAGAAATGCTTTATTTCTCCTCGTTTTTGCTTTTTCCATGTGTGCTGCCTTGTGCAGCACACATGGAAAAAGCAAAATGCCATGGTTTGTTCATGTACAGGAAGGTGTCCCTTCCTGTACATGAACAAACCTTTTCAGAAATGCCATTTTGTAACTTTGATGTGTGCTGCACAAAGCAGCACACATGAAAGTTCCAATTGGTATTTTAGGATTGTTTATGTGCAGGAAGGGGCACCTTCCTGTACATAAACAACCCTCCCCTGCACACAGACACCCTTGCACTCTGGTGCAAGGATGTCTTCGTTGGCGCTAAGTTGTGAAACTTAGCGCCATCGCAGGGGGAAACGCCAGGCTGCACCACATTCTTGAGAATAGGGTGCAGCCTCGCGTTTCCGAAGTGGCGGTGAGAGGCGTTAAGCCAAGAAGGCTAACGCCTCTCACTGCCACTTCATTGAGAATATCCCCCTAAGTGTAGTAACGGGCCCCAAATGTTAGGCTCGGTGCGATATAACTCTCTCAGTATTCTATCCAGCCCCGGTGCTTTCTC
Source organism: Calotriton arnoldi (assembly GCA_963921515.1). NCBI lineage: Eukaryota > Metazoa > Chordata > Amphibia > Caudata > Salamandridae > Calotriton > Calotriton arnoldi. Next base: position 230,501 of record CAWUFW010008940.1, read on the forward strand.
AGACTGCAGTGTGCTAATAGCATTCACTGTTTCCTCTAAGGGGAAACTGGCTATGTCCCCTACAACTGGCTCCAAGGGACAATCCCTCCCAGCCAGTGCAATCTCAGACTCAGTCTCCCTGTCTTTTCCTGAATATAAATTCCGAAAATGGTCTTCCCAGACATGGGGCTGTATGTAGCAAATCTCTTCTTTAACCAAGTGTGTTGCCCCTTTGGATAGTAAGTGCCAGAATAACTGGCAGTCCTTTAGTCTGGAAGCCTCTACTAGGGTGCGCCAGTTCTCTGCCTCCAAGTTCCTTTTTGCCTCGTCTTGCATATTCTTGTAATTCTTCTTCTCTCTGTTATATCACTCCTATTACCCTTCTTTACAGTCACACTTAGCCCCAATCTAGCTTATCTACATTCCTCATTTTACCAGGGTGCAGCATTACATCTATTTATATTTGTTTTACATTGTCTGTTGAAGTGGCACTTTAATCTATTTAGTAAAGGGGAAACTGGCCATGATGCTTCCATTATTTAGGTTAGGATTCCCTAGAACAGTAAGTGTTTGGGCCACCTCTGTATAAATACCAGAGAGCGACTTCTCATCAGCGGCTACTTTGGGCCATTTCATTCTCCTGTTGTTACTGGTGGTAACAACAGGGACCAACACTAAATTTGTCTGGGAGGTCAAGGTTGGGATACCAGCCAATCTCAGGACCAATGCATTATGGTCACTATCCAAGCGATTCAAAACAACCATGTCATAAACATTAGGCGAGAGGTTCAAGTCCACCATAATAAAATCAATCCTACTCTTGGCATTTCCCCTTTTAAAGGTATTATTTGCTTCAAGATCTGAGGGTGTCCGCCCATTACATGCACGCACCCCGTAGGTAAGTGTGAAGGACAGGACTTGTTGGCCAACCTTTGTACATCTTTTAATTGGCGGGATCTGTGATCTTTTAATTCCTCTGGCTGACACTCCCTCCTGGACTATTTCCTGAACAAAATCTATGGGTTCATATGTTGTATTAAAATCCCCAGCCACTAGAAGATAGTACTCTTTTCTAGAGCTATCCAGGAAACTGGATAGCGGTGATATTGTGTCTGAGGCCCTATGATGACTACTGAAACGGTTATATAAGTTGATTAATCTTATGTTAGAATTCCCCTTAAAGGGTGCCAAGTCTATTCCCACTATGTCCTGTGAGCCTATTTCTAGCCTATTTATTTTACTTTCTTTCAAAAACACAAAGATCCACCCTCAGATTGATTTTAAAATAGTGTACTCACAGGTTGCGTGTGTTTCCTACAGTGGTTGAAAGCACACAGTGTTTGTTTAAATACCCCTCACACACCAAAAGGCCCCTTGGTGTCATGCTTCATCATGGGGGTCTTCCCGCCCGCTGCGGGACGGGGCGTGCTACGACCTACGACTACGTGGGAGCACTGGTTTTCAGAAAACTATGTGTTGTGTAGGAAAGTGAGTGGAAGGGTCAGGAGTGAGTGAAGGCGTGAATTAAAAAGTACCTGGCTCTTCTGGACTAAAAGACTTTAATATTCCTTTGAGCTGGTACTGTTAAAAAAGGTGGGTAGGAGGTATATGGGCAATCTCTCCTGTGTATGTCAACATGTTTTGAAGCTCACAGGCTTCTTCTTCAGGACCAAAAAAGATCCCTTCTATACACATCTGACACCAGATCCAACAGCTCGAATTCCAGCAGAGGGAGTGTTCCCCGAAATCATCGAGAGGGAGGCCAATACCAACGACCATACAACCCAAGACGGAGAGGATGGGGCAACTATCAAGGACCTCCTTCCTTCTCACCCTACAATTATGGACCACCACCTATGGGAGGATCATATCAGCACTGGGTCCCCACACCACAGGAATACGACTACAACTACTACGGATCACCACCTTTTTTAGGGGCGCGTCCAGGATCACAGAGAGGCAGGAACCGGAGGGGCAACAATGTCCACTGGTCCACCGAAGAGGGAGAGACACCACGGGTCTCCACGAGGAGTATGACGGGCACATCGAACAACCAACCATTGACCAGCAGGAGTGGCACCTAGTAGTCAACCTGACTGAGTACGAACTGACACAGCCACAGATACGTGTCTTGGAGAAAGGGCTAGGATTTGTACCCACTAACAGAATGGACAAATTCAAATTATGTGCAGAAATGAATGATTTCATTCGCAAACTTAAACTGCAAGCCTTTTTCAAGGACAAAGAAACAGTAGACGGAGATGGCTCAGATACAGGACTACGAGTCAAGTCCACCTTTACCCCCCCGGATTCTGCACTACCGGTGGCACTACTAACTTTTGAGAAGGCAGTAATGGAGGAAATAGGGAAGATGACTACACAGGAGAACACCACCTTCCAAAATACATCCAAGGAGGAGAAAGAAGCGATATGTCAGTTATCTTCTAACAATAACATCGTCATAAAACCGGCAGATAAAGGTGGGGCTATAGTTATCCAGACAACCACCTCCTACGATAACAAATATAGAAGACTCCTGAAAGACCACAGGAATTACGAGATCATATATGATGACCCGACGGAAACCATACGTATCCGGATTGCAGGAATAGTGGAAGAAGCCATGGCACATGATTGGGTGTCAAAAAAAGAGGCTGATTTCATGATCCAAAAAACCCCAAAGACACCATACTTCTACACCATACCCAAAATTCATAAGAACCTCGAACAACCACCAGGACGTCCGATTGTGTCGGGTATCGGTTCCATTCTGGAACCTCTATCTAAGTTCGCTGACGCTTTCCTCCGCCTTTTGGTCCAAAAAACTGGGACGTACTTAAAAGACACAAAAGCTGTCCTGCAACTAATTCAAGGCATTGACTTCGATGCGGATCGACATCTCCTCATGGGACTCGATGTGGAGAGTCTATACACGAGTCTACCCCATGATGAGACGCTATCCATAATTGAGGAAATCCTTTTCACCACCCCATGGGAATACCAGACACCACGCAATGTGGTCATGGAGTGTGTATCTCTGGCCCTCACCAGGAATTTCTTCCTATATGAGGAAACTTTCTACCTACTGAAACACGGGACCAGCATGGGGAGCACCTTTGCTCCCAGCATACCTGGTCTTTACGTGAACCACCTTGAGACTAGTAGGATCTTACATCCTGAAAACCCGTTCTTTCACAACATAAGAACTTGGAAACATTATATTGACGACGTTTTGGTGATATGGGAAGGGGACGTTCCTTCAACTGAAGCCTTCATGGTCTGGCTCAACCAGCAAAATGCCTTCCTTAAATTCACGAATACAACTTCACGTGAAAACTTGGTCTTCCTGGATCTCAATATATATCCTGAGAGTGGCACCCTGAAGACCACGACACATTTCAAGGCAACAGCGAAGAACTGTTTATTACTATATGATAGTTTCCACCCCGCCACCTGCGGGACAACCTCCCTTACGGACAATTTCTCCGTCTTCGAAGGAATTGTACGGATTTGAAAGATTTCAGAAAACAAGCATCTGATTTGAAAGCCAAATTAGAGAAACGTAATTACCCACCGACGATCATTAATAAAGGTATGAAAAGGGCACGAAATAACAACAGGGATGCACTACTGGAGAACAGAGCACCAAGGGAACAAGAAGAGAGACCAATATGTGTCACCACATTTAACACCCACTCAAACCAGGTATCTAAGATAGTGAACAAACACTGGAGAATCATCAACTGCGGGAATCTCAATCTATCAAAACCTATGTTTGCACACAAAAGGGGAAGGAATCTGAAGGACATGCTTGTCCATACAAGACCACGTACAGGACCACCCTTGACCAATGTGAACCCGCTTCTCCCCCCGGTGCAGGGGCATCACCCATGCGGGAATTGCAGTACATGCCACCTCACGAAGAGAAGTAGACACATAAAATTCAGGAATGGCACTGAGTGGGAACAGAGGAGATTCACCAACTGCAATAGTAAAAATGTTGTGTACATGATTACGTGCCCATGTGGCTTAGAGTATATTGGTATGACAACGAGATCAGTCAAAATCCGCATTGGGGAACACAAGAGTAATGTTCGCTGTAAGAAAAGCACAACAAAGATGGCAACGCACTATCTAACTACCAAACACACCGTGGATGATTTAACATGGACCGTCATAGAACAACTGAATGGCGAGAACGGCCTTTGGGAGAAAGAACAGTGATGGGTGTTCCGTTTGGGCACCCACATAGAGGGTCTGAATGAGGACATACCCTGGGGCCAGTTCATCTGAGACTATTGAAGTAAAGCAAGATCAAGTCCCATTACAAAGGACTACTAGTGAGTCCACCAACTGCCTGAGAAACACCAACCTAAACTTACACAACCACGACCCCATATTCAGGTGGAAGATGGGAAACGGACATTTCCTCATGGACCCACAGTGTCAATCACCATTGTAATTATCCCTCCCACCACTGTCAAGGGATAGCTTATAGTTACAGTCTATGCAAGTACCCTGAGTAGTACACCTATACTACGTAATGCTAGGTAGAGTGTCCATGTCATTGGAACATAATTAGCCACCATGAATCTTGGGCCTTTCACATTGGTCCCGCAATACTTTCCCCTGTACTCCAGTTACACTCTGGGTTGATAACATTTCTTAAATACACCCGTTTTACAACCGGGCCTTACATAACTGGACACATCAACTCCTTTGGCTTTGGATCTGTGGTTACCGCACGTGAGTTTAGCGGTACAGATGTTGCATGTAATATTTCCCGCATTACGTGATCATCAATTGGCAGGAGCGAGACAGACTTCTGCCACACACGACAGTACAGCGTGACTCGCACAGAGGAACGCCATTATTTATTTTAATAATATATGGCATTACATCTTGAGCATGACAGGACTTATCGCTAAGGAGAGATCACCATAGGCAGTAGTTGACATTAATTAGTTCCGGGGCACATTCTGCACACCGCGCAACAACGAGGCGGCTTACTCATCCCGCATCTAAGTTTAGCGGTCCAGCCTCTATTTTCCTAAGGTCACGGGACGGGAGGCGCTTCGAACCATACTACATCCGGGTAATTTTGGGCAGCTCAGCACCTTAACGGGGTCGATCCCATTTTTGGCGGCAATACGACCAATTATGGACACTATTTAAAGACTCCTCCCCACGGTCTCAGTGTTCGACGGAGCCGCGGGGAGGCGATATCTTGGCGAGGCAGTGTCCTTGGTGTAGTAAATACGGCATAGCCGATTACAATGAGTGGGTATAGTTAACATGATTACCATGTTTCCCTGAACCTGTCCTGCTTTTTCCATTTACAGAGTGTGACTATAGGCACCCTTCCTACCCGTTTTAAGGCTCATGGGGCGTTGTCTCCACTAGGAACAAGTATGTACTTATGTTTTTCTCAAGGGTACAACATACAGGGGCCGATTCTGATGCGGGTTGGAAAAGCTTCCCGACCGAATCGGTTGGGAAATGGTGTCCGACCCACTCGGATCGGGAAAGTCCGACCGGCGGAGTAGGATGCATCCGGATGCTTCCAGATACGATTTGGTTGAACTCCCATTGACTTCAATGGGAACATTTGTTCCTAACCGCATCAGAATTGGGCCCTCGTCGGGAAGACACGTTCCCGATCCGATTTGGAAGGAGCAAATGCCGTTAGGAGGCCTTCCTAACCGCATCAGAATCAGGCCCTCGGTCGGGAAGCTTTTCCAACCCGCATCAGAATCGGGCCCTAAGTCTTTGACCTAAATTGATAAATCTATATGTTCAGTGGTCATCATACTCATTCCCTGATTTTCAAATACAGGATTTCACAGTATAGGGTGTGTGTTTTATGTTCAATGTATGTGTGTCATGTATTGTCATTTTCCATCTGCAGGACACAGCACCAGTGTTTGCTACACAATTAAGGCTAAGGAGAATATTCTCACTATATTTATCACCTTCCTTACAGGTCACCAATAATAACGCTGGATGCAGTATATGTCTTGCAGTTTTAATGTTGTGTTTTTCTTTCAGATTACCAAATAGAATACCTAGTGGGTATTGTATCTTGTGCATGACAATTTACCTTTCATGTAGTAAATACTACCTGTACATATATCACCTTTTATTTACTTTGAACTATTTTCTCGACATCTGCTCGATATTTTAGTGAGTATAGAAGGGATCTTTTTTGGTCCTGAAGAAGAAGCCTGTGAGCTTCGAAACATGTTGACATACACAGGAGAGATTGCCCATTAGAGCAATATACCTCCTACCCACCTTTTTTAACAGTACCAGCTCAAAGGAATATTAAAGTCTTTTAGTCTAGAAGAGCCAGGTACTTTTTAATTCACGCCATCACTCACTCCTGACCCTTCCACTCACTTTCCTACACAACACATAGTTTTCTGAAAACCAGTGCTCCCATGTAGTCGTAGGTCGTAGCACGCCCCGTCCCGCAGCGGGGCGGGAAGACCCCCATGATGAAGCATGACACCAAGGGGCCTTTTGGTGTGTGAGGGGTATTTAAACAAACACTGTGTGCTTTCAACCACTGTAGGAAACACACGCAACCTGTGAGTACACTATTTTAAAATCAATCTGAGGGTGGATCTTTGTGTTTTTGAAACATTTCAAGAGGAGGACGTATCCACCTCCAGTGCTCCTTTAAAGGACACTACCTCTTCACTCCCCATTTTGTTTTTTGTGAATATTTATTTTACTTGCCAATCTAGTCTTAATCCAGATTAATAAGCCTCCAGTGGGCCTACATGTAGGTGATGGTCTGGCTTCAAAACTAAATGTGGTAAACCCCACCCTATGGATTTGCTCGGTTAACCAGGTTTCTTGGAACATGCAAATGTGGCTACTATCCACCAACTTACACCATTCCACATCATTCAGTTTGGACCTTAACCCAGCAACATTCCATGAAATAATTTTGATATGTTGGTCTTCATTTATGCTTCCCTGAGATGGATGTCCCACTATTGGGTTGTCTCTACTTAGGGTTTGGTCAAGCGTATTATGTACATGCGGGAAGGCTAGGCTTTGAGTCTTACTTTCTATCGCACTGTTATTATGTATAGTGCCCCTCCCCCCCCAAGGACGACCATTTAAGATCGTGGCAGGGGTTATCACAGATTCATCATTGCCCGCTTTAAGTCAATCTGGATTATCAAGTTCAGTAAGAACTTGAAATCTATTGCTAGTTTCTATTGCAAATTGTTCATTATCCCTCTGCGGATTCTGAGCTATGCAGGTATTGAATGTAGTCATTGCACTAGAGGACTTAAGGTGTCTATAGAAGAAACCCAGTGGCATAATGGCGATCCCCTGGCTAGGACCCCACCCACCTGGGTATCCCCCACTTTGGATCAGTTTTTCCGCTAAAGCTGGGTATCTGCAATTGATCACTATGCAGATTTAGATTTAGGAAGACCAGGCCAGGTGGCAGAGCCTTTGGGGTAGCAGCCTCACGACTCTGGAATTACCTTCTCCTGAATATTAGGCAAATGAAATCTTTGCTCCCATTTAGAAAAAGCCTAAAGACATGGCTCTTCCCTAAGAACTAGCATTACGAGCATACTGTATAGACTATCTTTATGCACAATGTCATCTGGGCAAGTCACAGCGCCAGGATACCCGTAGGGTGACAGTTTTGCGCTATATAAATTTAAGAAATAAATTAAGAAATAATGCAATCCCCACAGATGGATTTGCGTAAGGGGCCAATCCATCCCACTCTTCTGACAAATATAATGTCATGAAAGCTAGAACTTGTAAAGTCGGAATTGCGAGATAGCCAGTGACACACTTTTTTTTTCAATTGACTAGTGGTTTCTTTATTGTTATCCAAAAGCATGGGGACATTATTTTAAATCGCCACATAGGGGCAACACTCAGGAGGAAGATCCAGGTTCACCAGATTTAGATGGTCAAGTGTGTTAGTGGCTAATGTGTTTGACTGCCCGGAGTTTCATTTGTTGTTTGCACTCTGTGGGGGGCCATCCACCCTTGCTCTCACTCTACTAATAGTAGACCCACCTACTACTGGTTGACAGTCTTGTTGCAGTTCTTTATCTTGGACCAGGCCTTTCCCAATCCCATGACCCTCTTTTTGGGTGGAGACTGCTAGTGCGGGCCGTGTAGCTGTACAGGAACGAATCCCTGTCCACGTATTAGGCCCGTCAGGCTCTTGCACACCCCCGGATTTACATCTTTCACACCCTATCGGCCTCACCTGGCCTTCCTGGGGCCTTGAACTAATAATGGACTTTTGAATGTTTAACACAGTGGCCTCTAGCTTCTCAAGTCTAGATTTTTTGACAGCACACACTCAACCCGATTTATTATGTTCTCTAAGTCTTGGTTAGACAATGAAGTATGGGCAGGTAACAGGGTCGTGGACTTAGTTGGGGTTAAAGGTGCTGGTGCATTACAATTTACCCCCCCCTCCCCTTGCTCTTGTGAGTCCAAAGTTTTTGGGGGGGATTTACTGCTTGCACCCAGGGTCATCATCACATTTTTAGCCTTCTTCTTCCTTTTGGCTGGTGGACCGGTCAATGTTAGCACTGAATGATGGGGCGAGGGCTGTGTGATAGATGGAGACTCCATTGCGGGTTTAGCCCTTGGTGTATTCTTACATACAGTGTCCCCAGAAGTCCTGCAAGAGGATATGTCCGAATTTGAATCTAAATGAACTCCCCCCTCCAATGATAAGCGTCATTCTACCACAGAGATTTCATTGTCAATTACTCTAGCTGCTCATACCAGGAACGAATCAGGAGTGGAGTTCTGAAAGCTCGTCGGTATACCTCCTTGCCTCCTATTGATTTCCGTTTGGCCATTTTTATAATCTCATTCTTAAATGATTTTAAGGAGAAAATGTAACAAACTTACAGCGTGGCGTAGGCGATGAAGGGTAAAGCCAAAAGAGCCAAAAAAGAAAAAGAAAAAAGGTGGCCCAGCACGGCTGCAGAAGGAGGTGCCAAGCTGATATTCAAGCGTCATGAGGACTGTAGGACTGTAGGCTCTGGAGGACTGACTCCCACCCCAGCAGCCGGAATCAGGAAGAACAAACGGGTCTCCTCTGGACCAAAAGGCGGAGTGACCTGTTGCACTACCCAAAGTCCAAGGTGCAGACGTTAGAGGGGTGGCCCAGCCCAGCCTCCTCCAGCCTCTGATGGGCGCAGACGGGCCCGCCCTTGACCCGGGCTTCGCCCGGGCGCGCCTGCATGTCCCTTGCTGGGGGAGCAACTAGGAGATTTTCTGGCATCGGGAGGACTAGCCACGCCTCCCGCGCCGCCGCCGCAGAGAGCGCTGGGTGACCGAGTCCCACCCCAGCAACCAGGAAGGAGAGAATGCAGGCGGGCCTCCACCGGCCCGTGAAGTGAGGCTTTCCGCGCTGCAGGAGCAACCAGGAGTTTTTCTGGCATCGGGAGGACTAGCCACTCCTCACGCGCCACCGCCTCAGAGAGTGCTGGGGGACCGAGTCTGACAATGTTCTGCATTCTGTCCATCAATTGTTCTTTTTGCATTTGCCACCTCAGCAACCAGGAAGGAGAGAATGCAGGCGAGCCTCCACCGGCCCGTGAAGTGAGGCTTCCAACATAGACAATTCACCTCAAATAATCTAATATTAGCATCCTTGAATGCAAAAAATATGACTATAGCAAACTACTAAGTACAAGGGCAGGTACTTGGATACAAAAACAAAAAAGTATACGTATGTACGAAGCCAACAAATCGGGGAAACTGCTTGCTTCATACTTTAAATTTAAACGAAACAGATCGTCCATAACTAATATTGAAGATGCAAACAGTAAGATACAGACCAGCTCTGAGAAAATTGCGGAAATTTTTAAACAATTCTATACAGGACTGTACATCAAAAATACACATATTGACCCAAAGAGTTGCTTGCCGTTTCTGAATTAAATCGACCTTCCCATGGTAAGTGATGCAGAACGACAGTCACTGGCTTCTCCCTTCACGACAGTAGAGGTCTGGACAGTCATAAAGCATCTGAAGACTGCTCAAGCCCCCGGACCAGATGGCTATACAGCTTCTTTGTATAAATACTTCTGGCCACAAGTAGAATCCCTCTTAATGAAGTTATACCACACAGTCTCATCCTCAGGAGTGATATCAGGCACACCAGCAGAAGTAGTCATCATAACAATACCAAAAGATGGAAAAGATCTGTCTCTCCTGAAAAAATACATCCTGATCTCATTAATAAGCCTTGATTGTAAAACCTTCTCATAAGCACTCACCACTCGCTTAAATAAGGTTATTTCTAAACTGATTCACCTCTCACAAGTAGGATTTGTTAAAAACAGGTTATCGAGTCACAACACTAGACTATTCTTTCATGTCATCGAGAAAGCCTGCCTCACCTCTTCTCCTACAGTTGCAATAGCTTTGGATGCTTAAAAGGCCTTTGACAAGGTTGCCTAGCCATTTTTAAAAGCGGTAATGAACAAATTTGGTCTGGGCGACGATCGTATTAGGATGATAATGGCCTTATATGCACAACTTAAAGCAAGAGTCCATTTAAATAGTAGTGTCAGAATATTTTAACCTAGTAGTAGGTTTATTCGATCAATAGTGATCATTCACATATAAAACAGTTCACATCATACATTTAAAACATTTAAAAGAAGCAATAATATTTCCATCATCAAAACTTCATGGTTATAAACATCATTAGACAGTAAAATGTGTAATATTTGTCTGACTAAAATTCATTAAGACCTTCTATAACAATTGAAAATGATCATTTAAATTCCTCCAATGGCGACGATTTTATTAGGATGATAATGACCTTATATGCACAACCTAAACTAAGAGTCCATTTAAGTAGTACCATGTCAGATTATTTTAACCTAAAACAGGGTACAAGACAGGGATGTCCTCTGCCACCATCTCTTTTTCTACTAGTTATTGAGTCTCTACTGCAAACTATAAGAGATAATAAAGGAATCACAGGAATTGCCTTTGGTAACCTTACAGTAAATCCTGCAGCTTATGCAGATGTCATTTTAGTCTTTACTGAACATACAAAGTCCTCTATTCAAGCACTGTCAAACACTATTGAAGCCAACTCCAGAGTCTCTGGTTATTCCCTAAATAGAGATACATTTGAAGTGATGTCCTTGAATACATTGAGGGCAGAGAAGTTTTAGGTGACTCAGGTTTGTATCAAATTCAAAGACAACCTTCAGGAATCCCTCAGACATAATGAATATATTACCCTGCGAAAAATATCAAACATCTTAGAAGGTTGGTCTCCAAAATACTTAACATAGTGAGGGAGATTTGGGACACTCAAACTGATGATCACCCCCTTGCTAAACTATTTGATTTCTATGATACCGATTTCATTGCCCTTTCATTTCTTTTAGATACTAGATGGTTTTTTAAACAAATTCTCCTGGAGTAATAAAAAAATGAGAATCTCGTTGAAGAAATTAGGACCTACTAAAAACATAGGTGGAGTTAGACTGGCGGATTTCTATCTTTACAACAAGGCTTTTCTCTTCAAACAATGTCTTCTTTGGATCAACCGATGTAGTTGGAGTTTGAGAAACAGATTTTACAACATTTTAATTTAATCTCCTTTTTGACATTTTATACTAAAAACATGCCACACTCTGTAGATATTTTCCATCAATCAAAAAAATTACTCCTTCACATTGACTCATTTTCTACCACAAAACTCAAAAAGTCCTACTTAGCCTCTATTTGGAATAACAGCTCAATTAAATTAGAGGGCTCACACTTAACTGCACATCTTGGGTGGATGCAAGTATATACACTCTGAACCAATTGGGCTCCCCACAAGCACCACTGACATTTGCTAACTTACAACATTCCCATCATCTTCATAATTTGGAATTTTACTGTTTCCTTAAGCTAAAAGCTGCCATAGCTAAATCTATCTTGTTGCAGTTACACTGGCTAAATCTAAAGCAACATTTTCTCACCCTACTATTCTGGATCTTATTACTCTATATAACTGTAGAAGACACTTTGGAGCATATTTTCAAGAAACTGTTGAAGTGCAGTGTTATGCCAAAATTGGTAACACAGCGCTCCAACAGTTTCAAAAACTCAGGGATGCTCCGTATTTACAAGATTGCGGTGCCCCCCTGCGTTACCCCTAGCACAGGTGCAAAAAAAGCTACCTAGTGCCAGCACAGGCACCCTCGCGCCATGTTGCAAGGGGGCCTGCGCTGCAGGGGCAATTGTTTATGTGCAGGAAGGGACACCTTCCTACACATAAACAATCTTTACAGGCGATATGCTCTTTCTGTGTGTGCTGTATAATGCAGCACATGTCGAAAGAGCAAAAGACGAGCAAAAATAAAACATTTCTGCTTAAGACCAGGTATTCCCTGGAGGTATTTTTGGTGCTGCCCCATACCTTATAAATATGGGGCAGCGTCTTTGTTAACTGGTGAGAACTATACTGTATGCATGTGCCACGTATGGGAGGGAACACGCCCCTCAGTAGCGGCTGGGACCTGTCCGGGGAGCTGGAGGCTTCGGCCTCGCACCCCGTTGAGTGTCCAGTCACTCGCATTGCACCTATTTAGAGGGCCCTGTCCAGCGCTTAATTGTGAAGGTTCCAACCTATGTAATACAACTGTGGATATTGCTGCAGGGCATGAATATGTTTTTGAAGAATTTAGATGGGGGTGGTTTAGGGCGGGAGATGGGATTGTTCGTTCTCTACGATGTTGGGAGGGATAGTCCTGTTGCACTGCCCAGTGGGTGGGGGGATACAGGAAGTCAACCTGTTCTATTTGTTCTTTCTGGTTCTAAGGGAAGTTCAGGGGATCCATGTCTGGGTTGTAATTCACCGCAGTGTGCTCAGTCTACAAATGGTATTGCGGATGGGAACAAAAATGCGATGCCAACTGCATGATCTTATGGCTCCCTCCCTGACGAAGCTACTTGGAATATACGGGGTATGGCAATGCTCGAAAAGCGTAAAAGAGTGTACTCCTACTTACAGCGGTATAAAGTTGGTATAGTGGGCCTGCAGGAAACACACGTATGGGGTGACACATTGCCATATATTCGGCGCAGATGGTGGGGACAGCTGTAAGCCACTTCATTTTCGGGGTTTGCACAGGGGGTGCTTATCTGGGTGGCCCCGGGGACTCCCTTTCAACATATGCATCAGGTACTTGATCCTGAGGGATGCTATGTGATTTTATATGTAGACTTGACGGGCAAGAGATATGTCTCATAAACGTGTATGCCCCTAATTCAGATGCCCACAATTTTTTTTATGAAGTGATGGCTGCCGCGACCCCCTATGTGGGTGGGGACATAGTTATTTTTAGGGACGTCAATTGTGTGATGGACGGCACAATGGACCAGGAACCCCCCGGACAAATACCAAGCCGGGTATGACTGGGGCCTTTGTGGACGTTATGAGGGAGCTGGGGTTAGTGGACGCTTGGAGAGTAAGGCACCCGAACAGCAGGACCTTTTCCTGTCACACCCCCACGACCAATACGTTTACTAGATTGGACCAATTTCTCATATCAGCGACTTTGATGTCCTGGGTTGAGGAGATAGTGTATCTCCCGAGACATATCTCGAATCATTCCCCCGTGCTACCATCCTTAGGTACTGGAAGGCCCAGATCTGTAATCCCCATGTGGAGGCTTCAAACCGAGGCGCTCACTGATCCACCCTTTGTTAAGAAGTTGGAAGAGGAGATCTCTAGCTACTTTACGGCTAACTGGGGCTCGGCGTCCTTGAGAGGTATGGAATGGTAGGCAATGAAGGTGGTAATCCGGGGGTTCTGCCTTAGTACAACTTACGGGGCTCGACAGCAGCTCGGACATGACATTAAGGTACTAGAGAGGAACTTGACGGAGCTGGAAGCGTTGTTGCCAATGACTCCTGGACGTCTGAACGAGTGGCGGGAGGCACGAGAAGAGCTGCTAGCGGCGCTATGTAGACTGGAAAAGTTCCACTACATCACGCACCGACAGCGACTACACTTGGAGGGAGATCGTTCTGGGGCACTGCTTGCCAGACTGATTAGTAATGAGAAGCCGGTGTCCCCCATAGTACAGTGCAGTCTGCTGAGGGGTGCACAGTATACAGTCAGCAAAAAATCTTGGACACCTTGGCTGATCACTTGGCTGGGGTATACGTGGGGCGCCCTATGCCGGTTCTGGAAGGAATGGCGGGTTTCCTCACCGCACTAGATTTACCTTGTTTAGAAAGGGAGACTAACCAACTGCTAGACGACCCGATCTCGAAAGAGGAAATACTGGAGGGTATAAAGTCCCTGAAGACTGCTAGGAGTCCAGGGAGTGATGGCCTACCGGCCGAATTCTACAAAAACTTTGCACCCATTTTAGCAGACCGTCTCTTGGAGGTCTATAATGAGGCGTTCCAAAATCGAACACTACCATCTTCTATGAACGAAGCATTGGTGGTCATGATACCCAAGGCGGATAGAGACACCCAGTTGCCGGGATCGTACAGATCCATTTCCTTGCTGAATATAGATATAAAAGTTCTTAGCTGGATCATGGCGGCTCAACTGCAACCGCATATGCAGCACCTAATCCACCCGACCAAGCGGAATTCATCCCCAAAAGCAGCACGGCCCATAATTTACCAAGACTAGCCCACGTATGACACTCCCCCTTATTACAACAGGAGGAGTGTGCCCTGGTGTTATTAGATATTGAGCAAGCGTTCGACTCGGTTGGGTGGGTATATCTCTGGGAGGTCCTGCGTGCAATGGGTGTGGGGCCACAATTCCTGAAATGGGTGCAGTTATTGTATTCAGAACCCTGTGCCAGAATCGGAATAGGGAGGTTGGTATCGAGGGCCTTTAGTTTGCCACGCGGCACCAGACAGGAATGCCCGCTGTCGCCACTTCTTTTTGCCGTGGCAATGGAGCCCCTAGCGGCGGGCCTTAAAAGAGAAATGGTGGCCTTTGGGATCCCGCTGGGAGAGGCCACCCACGTGGTGTCCATGTACGCGGATGACACTCTAGTGTATCTCTGGCATCCTGCTCAGGCTATACAGATATTACTGGACGCCCTTGAGAGGTTTGGAAACGTGTCAGGGCTACGGATTAATTTCGGGAAATCGATACTAATTCCACTGGGGAGACTGGCTTTGCTCCCGGACAGGGGACTACCAGAGGTAGGCCTCCCATGGGTCAGAACCGAGCCTAGATACCTGGGGGTCAGACTGGCGGAGACGGCTGAGCAGTACATGGCGCTTAACATTGGGAAAGTAATTGAGGGATTGCGGGGTTCGGTGCGCTTTTGGCGGGAACTGCCTCTGTCCCTTATGGGAAGGATCGCCTTAACCAAAATGATCATCCTACCCAGGTGTCTCTATGCGATGCAATATTCTTTCTTTCAGATCCCCCAGCACTTTTTTGTAACGCTAGACAGGCTTCTGACAGATTTATTGTGGGGGGCTAAACGCAAAAGGGTCAGCCTGGCCACTCTTCAGAGAACCTGGCAGAAGAGAGGACTGGAAGTACCATGTCTGGAATTTTATTATGTGGCTTCGCAGCTGCAACATGCTGTACATTGGTTGGACAACGATGGAAATTGGGAGAAGGCCCTGGTGGCGGGGACCTTCGGGGACAGAACACTCCCTGAACTGCTAATGTTGGGAGCACAGGTACCTCCGACATGCCCATACATTATTCGCCATGTAGCGGAAATATGGGAACTCGTGGTCCGGAGGGTGCTACGAAGGGCTCCCTACGCCCCGGACATGACCCTATGGGTTGTTCGGCCTTTCCATCAAATTTCCGCATCCATGTCTGTGCGTAAATGGCAGGAGGGGGGGTGCTTAACCATGGGGGACCTATATGATAACAAACAGTACATGACCGAGAGCAGGCGACGGACACCTTTGCACTAGGCCCAGGGCAGTTCCTACAGTACGGGAAAATAGCTCAGGTGGCTAGGGAGCTATGGCCCATGTTCCCTGAGGAACCTCCTGTCTCTACTGTGTTACAGACTATGATAGTGATGGCCAAGGGGCGGAGATTGATGTCGCACCTGTACCGGGCAGTCCGGGAAGACAGAGCGGTCCGGGCACTACCGTTCCAGACAAAATGGGAGACATTGACAGGGGACCCCATAACAGATAGGGACTGGACTAAAATCCACGAAGGGGTTAAGCAGGGGAGCTCAAACACACGTTTCAAATTAATACAATTTAATTTTGTGCACCAGACATATCTTACTCCCAAGATGTTACACATCATTTATCCGGAACGATCAGGGCGATGCCCCAGACGTGGGGAGGCAGATGCTACATTTGTTCATATGGTCTGGTCCTGCCCTGAGCTGCAATTATACTGGACTGATGTCATGGCTACTCTGCAGGAGGCAATGGGGTGGGAGATATTACGGGAGATCCGGGTGGTGTTGCTCGGTTTGCTGCCCGACCTAAAAACAAAAATCTTAGCAGGAAATTTGTCCTTTTGGGATTGGTGTTGGCGAAATGCCGGATAGCTATCTCGTGGTTGAGCCATAGACCACCTCGAATGACGCAATGGGTACGAGACATGAATGAGTGGGCGACAGTCGAGTTGGTCCGAATGTAATAGACCAGACGCGATGACAAGCTGGATGATGACTTACAGGCATCGAGGGCAATTTTGGGGGAGTTGCAGAGTAAGGAAACATGTACTGTACCCCGGAACGAGGACACCGATAGTGAACAGGCAAGGAGCAAGCCAGAGGGCGATTAGGAGAAGCGGGAGAACACTCATCCTAGGAATATTAGACAGCGCACTGATGCGGATAAAAGGCAGAGAGAATGGTTTAAACTAAAGGGATACACAACCGGACATGGCTGGGGGGGTATGTTTAGTTGCGGGTGGGGGGGGGGGTTTGTTTTATACATCACAGGATTGGTTTTGGACATTTTAGAGACAGAGACCAAGGAATAATGCCACATGGGGACACGAGTCGTCAAGGGGAAATTAATGATGATGGTATTTGGCTCTCAATGACTAGTATAATGCATATGTATAGCCTGTACCTGCCCCACTCATCTTCGTGTTCAAGTGTCTCTGATGATCCTTATTGTATAATTCTGAGAATGTCCATGCCATTTTTGTCATGTTGGTTTCAAATGCCAATAAAGATATATTAAAAAAAAATATATATGGGGCAGCGTCAAAAAGCAATGGGTGTTGCGGTGGAATACCCACTGCAACACCCATTGCACGCCCCTTTCACGCTAAGTGCTGCGTGAATAGGGGCATTATTTAAAAGGGGGCGTTAAGCCACATTAAGTGGCTTAACGCCGCCTTGTAAATAAGGCAAAGGAGTTAACGTCACCAGAATATTGAAAAAAAGTGACGTTTGATTGGCGTTAACTCATTGTAAATATGACCCTTTGTATAAACCCTTCTTCTACCGAGATCATCTAAATTGTTGATACAGACTCAAACTAAATGGGAGTCTGAATCAAATGAGTCCACACCCATATCTAATTGGCAAGAGATATGGATGTCCAGTTTTAAGTAGAAAATCACCCCCTCCTAGAGCTCAAACGAAATTTCACCTTTTGCACAGAACACATTGGACCCCAATTCGCATGTATAAAATGAAACTAAAAGAAAGCCCTTTATGCGGGAACTGTAACGATGCGATTGGTGACTTACCACATGTTATTTTACTGTCCTTTACTGAAGGACTTTTGGCAAAAAAAAAAAATCATTCATGGAAGATGTTTTACAAATTAAAACAACCTTTTGTTTCTTTTACTTGGTGACCGGATCATAAGACTTGTGTATGCTAAATGGGAATGATAGATATCTTTAGGACCTCAAATTTACCAGATTAAGATTAAGGTCTGAATGTCCAGCCATCGTTTCACACAACACATTCAAGGGTGGAGCGTCCACTGGTGCACCAGGTGCAGTGGCACTGAGACCCAGAGGACTGTGTGGTTACTTAACCCTGATTATTGTTGTATTTTATAATTTAAACACCAGCCAGGGGCCTATTTTCTTCCTTGCACCAGGGCCCACAAAACATTTGCTACAGTACAGTACACATTTAATAATATTTCAAAATGTACTAAGCACATTTGTAATACAGTTATCAGAAAATAGAAAATATTCCTAGCACAATACAAACACATCACACAATGAAACTGGTGATTTCATTATGAGAACTGTAATTTCATGTAGAAAATGGTAATCAGTTAAAGGTGGTGGCAGTCATTTCATAAGTCAATGAAGCCTTGGCTCCTTGATTAACACTGTATAAAATGTTTACAAAGCTTGAACGTTTGCAAAATTCTAATGCTTGTGTTGCATTAATGTTCATGAAACTTGAAATACAAAGAACTGGCACAATCCAGTTTGTAATTTGTCCTCATCTCCTCTTGGCCTGGGTTGTGTGAGTGCTAGGTTCCTCAACCTGTGGCTGACCGGTGACTCGGGCAGAACACTTGTGAGAGGAGAGTGGTTCTACCGGTTGCTGTATCGTTATTTTTTTTTAAATTAATAACTTTGCTGCTATTGAAATTGTTTTTACCTGTTTTTATTGCCTGATCTGAATTGCCTGGGGAAGAGTCGTGTTAAGGCTCTGGGGGTAGGAGGGTCCGCGCTCACTTCCGCATTTCTGTGCTTTAGGCGCTCGGGGCAGCGGTCTAGTTGCTGTTCCCGGCGCCGGATATACAGCATAAAGGCGCCCGATGACGCGACCGCGCTCAGGCTGACCGGTGACTCGGGCAGAAAACTCGTGAGAGGAGAGTGGTTCTACTGGTTGCTGTATCGTTATTTTTTTTTAAATTAATAACTTTGCTGCTATTGAAATTGTTTTTACCTGTTTTTATTGCCTGATCTGAATTGCCTGGGGAAGAGTCGTGTTAAGGCTCTGGGGGTAGGAGGGTCCGCGCTCACTTCCGCATTTCTGTGCTTTAGGCGCTCGGGGCAGCGGTCTAGTTGCTGTTCCCGGCGCCGGATATACAGCATAAAGGCGCCCGATGACGCGACCGCGCTCAGGCTGACCGGTGACTCAGGCAGAAAACTCGTGAGAGGAGAGTGGTTCTACCGGTTGCTGTATCGTTATTTTTTTTAAAATTAATAACTTTGCTGCTATTGAAATTGTTTTTACCTGTTTTTATTGCCTGATCTGAATTGCCTGGGGAAGAGTCGTGTTAAGGCTCTGGGGGTAGGAGGGTCCGCGCTCACTTCCGCATTTTTGTGCTTTAGGCGCTCGGGGCAGCGGTCTAGTTGCTGTTCCCGGCGCCGGATATACAGCATAAAGGCGCCCGATGACGCAACCGCGCTCAGGCTGACCGGTGACTCGGGCAGAACACTCGTGAGAGGAGAGTGGTTCTACCGGTTGCTGTATCGTTATTTTAAAAAAAATTAATAACTTTGCTGCTATTGAAATTGTTTTTACCTGTTTTTATTGCCTGATCTGAATTGCCTGGGGAAGAGTTGTGTTAAGGCTCTGGGGGTAGGAGGGTCCGCGCTCACTTCCGCATTTCTGTGCTTTAGGCGCTCGGGGCAGCGGTCTAGTTGCTGTTCCCGGCACCGGATATACAGCATAAAGGCGCCCGATGACGCGTCGAAGGCGCGCCTAAGGCAAGCCCGTCTGTGCCCGTTCGCGCACGGCCGAGCCCAGGGGCCAGGACCCCTGGATCTTCTCCTCCGGGGCACAACAGTTATTCTAGTTCCGAGCTCCATCAGTTAAACAGTGTATTAGGAACTGCATGCTACCATCAGATGTCATGTGGAAAGTTTATGGAAAAGTGCCCTCACTGCTCGTTTACTCTTTGCCCGCGGACAACTAGGACCACTAAGCCCTCCGTATCTATTAGGTCTTTTAAACTTTTTTTATTAAACTGTCGCTCCCTGCCCAAACATACTACACAGATCTTGATGCTTTTACAGGACCATGACCCAGAGGTCCTGTTTTTAACAGAAACGTGGCTCAATTCCAGTTCTGAACCTGATATTGTCCAAGCACTCCCCCAGGGATACCAGATACAGAGGGTGGATAGGACGACAGGCAAGGGTGGTGGGATAGCCATCTTATATAAAGATCACCTCACCTGTCGCCTGCTGGGAAACCCACTACTAGATTGCGAGAATGTTCATTTCTCGATAGAGTTTACCCCACTCCTTTCGCTCACAGGAATCCTGGTTTATCGACCCCCTAGAGCGATGGGCACTTTTTGTAAAACGCTGCTAGAAACAGTTATTAATCTTGCTAGTACCGCAGCAAATTTTACTCTCCTTGGAGACTTGAATTTGCATTTTGACGATTTGGGAGCAGCAACTGCGCAGGAACTAGCGCGGGATCTTATGGCCTTGCAGCTTCCAGAAAAGGTTGTGCAAGCCACCCATGTCAAAGGACACTGCCTTGATCCAGTGTTCTCTAATTTGGAGAACCTTAAAGGTAATGACCCTATCCCCGTCCCCTGGTCCGATCATTTTCTTATTCCCCTGTCTTGGTGTCCCCGGGTCGCCGTTTCCTCTGCTCAATCTTCACTAACCCTGAAACGGCCCTGGTCTAGGCTCTCTGTGAATAAATGGGCTCCTGAACTGGAAAATACCAGACCTAAGCTGAACCCTAGCCCAGTTGTAGCCAATGACGATTTTTGTAAGTGGATGGAGAACTCGCTGAATGTGGTCCTCCCTAAAACTTTGATAAAAGAGACGGAGGGCCCCAGTAAATCCTCCTGGTATTCTTCCGAATTGCGCATCTCAAAGCAACGATGCAAGGTTCTGGAAAGAAGCTGGAGGAAAGACTTCTCATCAAGCAAAAAGCTGGAATACAGGAGAGCCATTGGTGCATATAGAGCTGAAATAAAAAAGGCACAGGCCTCCTATTTTGAGGAAAAAATTCTGTCGGCTGGCAATTCCCCGAGAGAAACCTTTCTCATTATAAAAAAACTTCTCAAAATTCCAGCCCCCCCCGTTGCCCCTGATACTTCGGGGCAACGATGTAACAAACAAGCAGAGTTCTTCACTACCAAAATACAGAATATTCTCAAATGTCTGCCCCAAATTGATGACGAGTGTGACCCTTCAGATGAGTACATAGATCAGGGCTTACTGCCAACCAGACACATGCTGGAGATCTTCCCTCCACTCTCCCAGGAAACACTATTGTCTTTGTTATCCTTGGTGAAGAGTGGGTCACCTAGGGATCCGGTACCTATGAACATTCTGAAAAAGGTAGCCCCTATAATTGCCCCTATCGTCACGGAGGTGATCAATGCGTCACTTACTACAGGAATAGTTCCCCCTAATTGGAAAGGGGCCATGGTAAAGACACTTTTGAAAAAACCCAATCTGGACCCAGCGGACTTGGGTAATTACCGCCCTATCTCTCTGCTTCCTGGGATAGCCAAGCTCGCCGAGAAACATGGTAATCACACCCTCTCCAATTTTTTGGAATCCCATAATTTTCTCCACCCCTCCCAAACGGGTTTTCGCCCTCGACAGAGTACGGAAACCGTCTTGTTAGCGGTAGTAGAAGAAAGTAGAAAGATTCTGGATTCAGGAGGGTCATCCGCTATCATACTCCTTGACCTGAGCGCAGCATTTGATACGGTGAATCACCGTACCTTGATTCACCGTCTCAGAAAGTTAGGAGTCACTGACACTGTACTGGAATGGTTACGCTCCTTCCTGGAAGGAAGATTCTTCCAGATATTTGAAGGAGAGATAGCCTCCAAACCGTTGCCTCTGCAGTGTGGTGTTCCTCAGGGCTCCTCTCTGAGCCCGACTCTTTTTAATGTATACATGGCCCCACTGGCGGCTATAGTAGACCCTTTTGGAATCCATATGGTGACATATGCCGACGACACTCAGTTGGTCGTGGCACTTAATCAAGCAAAGCAGCTATCTGGAGGCCTCTACTCATGTTTGGAGGAAGTTTCGAAGTGGATGGGGGCATCCCACCTTAAGCTCAATGGGGGAAAAACAGAGATCATGATCCTGGGTAACCCCTCCAGCGTTTCATTGAGCACTATGTGGCCAGCGTGTATGGGCCCAGTCCCAACTCCCAAGAACGAGATAAAGAGTCTGGGCATTTGGTTAGATCAGAACCTGACTTTTAAGGTACAAGCAAGGAAGACGGTGGCAACTTGTTATGGCCTGCTCAGAATGGCCCGTAAAGTGCTTCCTCTTCTCCCCCCTCAAGCGAAAAAAATAGTAGTCCAATCATTGATATTGTCAAGGATAGACTATGGAAATGCTCTTTACTTAGGGGCCCCAATGGCAGTAATCACGAAACTGCAAACGGTCCAAAATTGCGCGGCCAGACTATTGCTTGGAACATCTAATTGCCAATCGGCTAAACCAGCCCTTCGTGCCCTTCATTGGCTTCCAGTAAAGGAAAGAATTAGTTTTAAGGCCCTCTGTGTCGTCCACAAGTCTCTGCAGGGGCACGGGCCCCCCATAAATTCGACTATGTTTCGCCATTACAAGGCTAACAGGAAATTGCGCTCGGATGACCTTCATTTGGTTGAAGTTTCGAGGATTAAGAGAGCCAGAAGTGGCGGCCGGCTCTTCTCACATAACGCGGCCAAACTCTGGAATGCATTGCCACTTCATTTACGAAGGGAACCTAGCCACCCTGCTTTCCGAAAGCAACTGAAAACACTGTTGTTTCCCTAAGTATCTCTGTCAGTGTTTACTAGTCAAGCCCAGCTCTGGGAGGCCCCCGGGTAGCCATGCGCTATATAAGTGTCTTTTTCATTTCATTTCATTTCATTTCAACAATTGGTAATGCGGTCAGACATAGTTGACAAATGGCTGCAGCTTGCAAAGAGCGACTCATAACAGCACAACATACTGTCACAAAAGGAAATCACATCCTCCACCAAAATGTTTGCTTTGCAATAACTCAGTAACAGTTTATATTCTGGACTATAGGTGTTCATGACCGCCTAAATCCGGTATTTGTAAAGCGCGAACTAATCACTGCTAAGGGTCTCAAGGCGCTGAGGGCCGTCGGGGAGATTACGTGAGCTATTGCCCAGTGTCAAATAGTGCTGAGCTGAGCTGCCGCCGGCGATCGAACCTTGAGCCCTGCCCCCCGGAGTCAGCCGCTCTGGCCACTGCGCCACACCTCTTCTTCGCCTAAACACAATCTTCACCAAACTGGTGATTTGGTAGCATTGCATTTTGGACCCTAGAAATTTGTGACCTTCCAACTAGCACAAAGATCACACAAAAGCAATTTGTGTGCAGTATCCCTGGTACATGCAGGGAACTGGCAGTATGTCAGAGATCTTGTGTTTACGTTTACTGAACAAAGAGGCAGATGCAGCATGGCCCGCAATGTTGAATGCAAGGACACATGCACTGGGGCTCACTACAAACCACAAGTGTCTCTGGATCATGATAGCTGGCTTGTCAACAAGGTACTGGGCCACCCCACAAAGCAGAGCCTTCAAACAAAGAAAAAAAAAGAAAACGTGGTACACTGACGTATTTGCTTGCCAGGCAGAGACATCACTCATCTCAGCTGTACTTGCAGCAGCCGTACTCCAAGCAGCCCATCTCCATCTTTGTATGAGGGTCTCAAAGGATGTACTCTGATCTCTTCAGGGTCTCCGGCATTCTTATACTGGTTGGGGGCTTCAAGATGGGCAATGTCAGTAGGACAGCTGGCCATCAGTTCTTCCAAAGAATGTTTAGGATTAGCCCTAGTTAGGAGTACATGGAAGCCAAGCAGAATCTGCAGTCAGTAACAGGGTTCATGCAAGTTTCATTTTAAAACATGATCAGGGAACTGGAAGGCAGTTGGATAGATGCCTTTGTACTGTCAGTCAGTGTCCAGAGCACATCATATTTTAAAATGGCCATGCATCTGACTGAAACAGAGTTTGCCTCCTCAGGGAGTCCTTAAGTTAGCTTCCTCCCTAGAAAATGTCAAGCAGCAGCTGAGGATGCAGAAGAAGCAGGGGATGGGGTTGTCCTCTGTGGGCAGCATCCATCCTCCATATTGTAAAGTCCATCATTACCATAAGATAAATTTCCACGATCAGCTGTGGGTAACCTTAACAAAAGAAGCAGTGCATGTATACAGTGCATTAGTTTTAAAGTTTGCAAAGGGTTATGCCAAAGATGCCTGTGCGTAGTTTTCTGGAAAATTATTTTCACATATTATTATTATTATAGGTGATTTGTTAAGTGCATGGCTACCAGGAAGGTATTCCAGTGCAAGCCTCCTCACCAACCAAGGACGATCAAAGAGTTACATTACGACTCATAAAGGAGGAAATAACCAGGTTATAAGCTACTTCTGAAAAACTGTGAGCAATGTGGCAGCACATTCCAGAGCTTAGGACTGAGAAACGCAAATGACCGGCCACCCTGGTGAGACTTCCTAATCCTAGGAACCATTGCCAGATCCTGAGAACTGGATCGAAGGGAGCGATTTAAGAGGTAACCAGACACTAACAGACTCAGATACATTGGCCCTGTATTGGCAAGGCACTTGAGCATATAGCATAAGGTCTTGAAATGGATTCGCCGCTCAATCAACAGCCAGTGCAGGGTATGTAGCAGACTAGCTGAAGAGGTGAACCTAGGTGAATAAAGAAGTAGGGGGGCAGCCATATTTTGGATAATTTAGAGCTGTTTTAACCCAGATTTTGCAACACCTAGATACAAGACATTGATGTAGTCCAGTCTGGAAATCACCAGAGCCTGGACTACAGTTTATTGGGAATACCCAGTAGGCATGTCAGAATTTTCGTTAGCCATTTAAGGGTGTAGCCTTACGGCTAGAGCGGTTGACCTCAAAGTTGGGGAACCGGGTTCGAGCCTCGGCAGAGACGCTCAACATCCTGTGATTCTGGGCGAATCACTTAATCTCCCCTTGCCTAACAAAAAAATAAATAAATTATGTTGTCCATCTGTAACAAAACTGGTGCTCATGTAAAGCGCTCTGATACCTGATATCTTCGGGTCGAATTCACGCTTTGTAAAACTCTGAAAGAAAAAAAAGGATGCCAAAACAAGTGGCAGACACTTTATTTGTCTGGTAACACATGGACAGCTTGTCATCTATCCATATACCCAGACTTTTTACCAGCTGAACTGGGGAGGGTGTCAAGTAACATGGCCAGAGATGAGGACCCCAAAGGTGTGGATGATTGCCCCATAGCAGAACCTCCGTCTTGTCCCCATTAAGTTTCAGCGAGTTGATGTTCATCCATGCTGAGACCTGGTCAAGACAAATTTTGAGGCTTTGCATTGTGGTTATGCTTGGTGGATGAAGATACCACAATTTGAGGGGGATATGTACTAGGAAGTGGCGTTAGCCTCCTTGGCCATATTTACAAGAATGTGGTGCAGCCTTGCGTTCCCCCCTGCGATGGCGCTAAGTTTAACAATTTAGCGCCAACGCAGGCACTCTTGCACCAGAGTGCAAGGGTGTCTGCGTGCAGGGGAAGATTGTTTATGTGTAGGAAGGTGTCCCTTCCTGCACATTAACAATCCTAAAATGCAATTCTGTCACTTTCATGTGTGCTGCTTCATGCAGCAAACATGAAAGTGACACAATTGCATTTTTTTAAAAGGTTTGTTTATGTACAGGAAGGGACACCTTCCTGTACATAAACAAACCATGGCATCTTGCTTTTTCCATGTGTGCTGCACAAGGCAGCACACATGGAAAAAGCAAAAACGAGGAGAAATAATGCATTTCTCCTCGTTTCGCCAACTTAAGGCCAGAGTTTTCCTGGTCTTAATTTTGGCGCTGCCTCCTATGTATGCCACCCTTGTACATAGGGGGCAGCGTCAACTACAATGGGTGTTGCGGTGGAACGCCCTCCACAACACCCACTGCACGCCCCTTTCACGCTAACCATAGCGTTAAAGGGTGCCTTATGTACAAGGCAGCGTTAAGCCATGTTAAGTGGCTTAACGCTGCCTTGTACATAAGGCGCAGCCCCTATCGCCACCACAACGTCCGTATAAGTGACGTTGTGGTGGCGATAGGGCTTGTACATATGCACCTGAGTGTCATCGGTGTACGAGAAAAGTATGAGCCCATGGGATTCCACAATCTCTGCAAGAGGCCTTACGTATAGATTGAAGAGAAGTGGGCTAAGGGTGGAATCCTGCGGTATCCCCGAGGCTAGATGATGTGGTTTAGACCTGTATTGATGTGAATGCACACTCAAAAACAAAAATACACAAAGGATTTCCCTGCCTACCCCAAGGATCTGAACTTAACCCACATGTGTGGACAGTAACCAATGTTAGCAGGCACCCCAAAAATAATGAGCTCACTTAAAAGGGTAACAGAGAGGAGCACCAAATTGCAGTTTGAGGGGTCCCTTAGCTTTAGGGCCTCACACATTTTTGCTGTGGGACGTGGGGGGATTCAAGTATGAAAGGAAAAAGCAACATGGGTGGTCCATCTGCACAGTGGCACCGTATATCAGGAACTTTGGTTCTTTACAGTTTTCATGCCATTGCTTCTTCTATATAGTTTTTTTCTTTTCCTTTGCTGGTGTGGTATAACTGGAGCTGATCAACTTGCTGTGTTTTTTTACATCAAATGTACTTATGATGCAATCAGAGCTGGACTCCAGTTAGAGTTAGCAATTAATTCTGGGCACAAGCTTAGCTCTCTTTGTTCCGTTTGCGACTGCCAGAAAGAGTGACGGCAGGTCCTCTGATAAGAGGCCAGATTCACAATTCTATTTTACATTCACACAGTCAGCAGAACTGCCTTTGTGAATGCAACATAGCAATATTCAAAGCACTAGTGTTCATTTCAATTTGTAATTGCTCTTCCAAATATGGTGTGCAAACTGCTGCTAACCCTTGTGAGTTGCAGTTGAAATGGGCATCAAATAGGTAACCCCTGCTTCCTTATGACTCACATGGACATGCACAAGTGTCCTGCAAAGGCATGGAATAATTACCAGCTGCTGAAGGTAGGCGATACACATTTACAAAATGTAAGCTGTCAATTGTTGACTGATTTCTCTATGACGATGGACCCTTGCCATCTTCCCACTGCCCCTTTGATGTTTTGTGGCATTGTGACCCCTGTCCATTGAAGAGACAGAGGTCACAATACCAGCACAATGTGACTATGAATGCTGCGATGGAGGTCTGTTGCAGGCTTCCATCCTAGTATATACTACTGAACACAGTTCACCCAATTCTCAAAGCCGTTGATGACACCCATTATTGACTGTAAACCTATGTTGGTGGCACAAATTTGTGACATTCATGTGCCAACAAAAGGATACATCTCAGGTGTAAACAGTTTTACCATAGATAATTGTATGCCGCTACAGTGTGCAAGTAAGAACAAAGAAAACTACATGCAAGAGAAGGAGATTGGGCGGATCAAAGTGTGGTTCCCCTTGAGAGTTTCTGTGCAGACACCAATTTGTGAGCTTGCTGGCATTCACAAACTACTCTCTAACCCTTTTAAATCCTGAAAATAGATGGGGACTTACCGCAGCAAAGGCTTGGAGTAACTCCAATTCCAGGGTGGGAAGGGGATCAGAACAACCCCACAGGTCTCCAGGTGAAGAGCAAGGGCTTTATCTACAAAAAGAAAATAACCAATAAAAAACAAGTGCTGGCAATGCCAATAGGCCTGGCTTATGAATGAAAGTCCTTTTGTGTCAGTGATGGATTTAGGAACTCAATAATTCATCATACATGCACTTTGTCACTCCTCTTTGCACTCATGGATCCATTCAACACTCTACTCACTCATTCTTGTATTCACCCTCTGGCACAACCACAATAAAAACACACAAATTCAACAACATATGCCAGAGAAATTAAAAGAATACAATTTGAAAAAGAAAATATTCTGTAGTCTAAACACAACAGGCATATGCTTGCAATAACAAAACTAAATAGAGTAGCAGGTGTCCTTCTTGTAAAATTATTGTAAATAGTCTATTGTTGTCTTATAGTACACGATTGTAATGGTTAAATAATGATCCATATTAATTTTTTTGTTTAGAGGAAGTGGACGCATGAGATGCAGGGCACTGCAGATGAATTGAGCTGCATGCAAGCAAGGCATTAGTACTACCTGGGGAGCTGGAGTATTCTCTGAAGAAGAGAAGCCAAGAAATGAAAGGGGAGCCATTTACAGGGAAAGGGAGACATTGACTGCTGCAGACTGAACCATTACTCTATGCAGTTCGCTGTCATGGATGGAGCACTCTGGCTTACCAGTGACAGAACAGAGCTGACCCAAAGCCCCTCTATCTGTGTGTCTGTGTGTATATATATATACACATATATATATATATATATATATATATATATATATATATTCACTGAAAAAACCATAGGTTTTAGGGACAGTTATAGTTAGTTGGACATTGCACTCGTACAAAACCCGTGAAATTCCCCCGTTATAGTTAGTTCAGCTAACTATAACTCGCGCCCCGCAATGCACTGCTGATGACGTCACATATTACATCACTCATGACATGGTCAGTGACATCACTGATGACATCACTGATGACATCTCAAATGACATCACTGATGACATCATCCAGTGACTGTGTGTTTCTGTAAAGTTTAAATATGTTTAATATATATAGGGAAAGGCGTATTGAAGAATGAGTGGGTGTATAAGTATCTGAATGGATGATTTAGTAGGTGCGTGACTAACTCTATAAGTGAGTGATTAAACGTATCTTACTGAATGCATGGGTTAGTGACTAAACTGGGTGAATGTCTGTATCCGTCTGTCTGTTGCTGTGTAAGTGGCTGCATGGGTTTGTGAATAGCTACATGAGTGTCTATATGAGTTATTGATTGGTTGTCTGAGTATCTGTATGGGTGCCTGAGTGTTTGTGTAGGTGGGGTGTGTGCGACTCTGTGCATAGATGTGTGAGTGGGTGATTCACTGGGTGGATGGTTTCAAGAGTGCATCTGTGATAGACTGTATGGGTGGGTAAGTGTGTGTAAGAGTGTGTTAGTGAGTGAATGTATGTCCCAGTGGTACATGTGTGAGTAACTACATATGTGAAAGGCAGTATATATGTGTGTTGGAGTATATAAATAGCTATAAGCGAGAGTGGGTGATTGTGAGAGTGACTGTATGGATGAGTGTGTGCTTGTATCAGTGACTATATAAGAGCGTAAGAATGTGCTAGTATTTGTATGAGTAAGTGAGCTGGTGTGTGTATAACTGTATAGGTGAGTAAATGGCAGTGTGTTTAATTATTTGTATGACTGACTAGGTGTGTGAGTACCTCTATGGATGAGTGGCGGTGTTTGAGTGTCTATATAGGAGTATGAGTGCATATGATAGTCCTGTACTGAGTGACCGTAAGTATGAGTGACTGTACGGGTGAGTGAGTGGATGTGTGTGTAGACCTAAGAATCAGTGAGTGGGTATGTAGTTATTGGTGTTGGAGTGTCTATGGTTTTGCTAATGGCAGTCTGTAATTTAGAGTGGGTGTATCAAAGGTTATATTAGGGTGTGAGGAGGTGCATCAGATTATCACGTGGATGATGTCTTCAGTGATGTCATCAGTGATGTCATTTGAGATGTCATCAGTGATGTCATCAGTGATGTCACTGACCATGTCATGAGTGATGTAATATGTGACGTCATCAGCAGTGCATTGCGGGGCGCGAGTTATAGTTAGCTGAACTAACTATAACGGGGGAATTTCACGGGTTTTGTATGAGTGCAATGTCCAACTAACTATAACTGTCCCTAAAACCTATGGTTTTTTCAGTGAATTTGTAAGGTTTTTTAAATGCTAATTTCTAACTATAACGTGCCTGAAACCTATGGTTTTTTCAGTGAATTTCAAAGGTTTTTTAATTGCTAATTCCTAACTATAACATGTCTGAAACCTATGGTTTTTTCCAGTGAATTTCAAAGGTTTTGTAAATGACAATTTTTAAATGTATTAATTGTTATATTTATTTTTTTGATACTGATTTACTACATTTTTTTAAACTATTTATTTTTAGATATTTTATTTTTTAAATTACATTATAATTACATTATACATTACATTACAAAATATACTTTCTCAGAATGAATTACTTTAGTTTAAATACTTTGCAAATAGGCAATAGACTTTTAAGTACAGTAGTTACAGTTGTTGCAATGGGCAACACAATTTCAAACACAATGCAACATTGAGATCAATGTGAATTTCTAGTTAAATGCAATTAGTTACTTTATGGATTACTTTACTAACCACAGGACTGGATCCTAGATTCAGTCCTGGGACATCTCCTGTAAACAGTTGAGTAAAAGCGTTTTGGTTACAGTAGTGATTTTTAAGGAATATTATTGTATTTTAAAAGTTGACACTAAGAAACTTTTTCACATAGAATCACCAATGTTATCCTATGGGAGGAAATTCACTTAGCAGGTAAGTAGTGTTATTGTTACTTTTTCTTACTCAGTGGTGGATCCTGAATCCAACACTGGTGCATCTCCTGTAAACAGTTGAAAGAATGCGTTTAAGTCATACAGGCGATTTTTAAGGAATATTTGTAGTTTGTGAAAATCGACACTTTGAAACTTTTCTGCTGAAACCAGACAATGGATTCCTATGGAAGGAAATACAAGTTACTGGTAAGTACAGTTAGAATTACTTTTCAGGGTTAGTGCTGGGCTAAAAGATGCAGCACTGGGTTCTCTCCTGATAACAGGTGAGTAAATCGGAATTCGTAGTTTGGCTGATATTAGAGGAATATTATAAAGTTCCAAAACTCCACACTTAGAAGAATTTCCAAGTGAAACCAGTCAATGTTAGCCTATGGAAGGAAATTCAAGTTACTGGTAAGTACGGTTAAAATTACTTTTCAGGATCTGTACTGGGCTCAAAGATGCAGCACTGAGGTCTCTCCTGATAACAGGTGAGTAAATCGGAATTCGTAGTTCGGCTGATTTTAGAGGAATATTTGCACAATGGTGAAGGAAGGGGGTGGGGCCTGAGGTGACATGTCTGCAAACACGCCCTGTGGCGCGTTTTAAGTTGGAGAATTAATTCCTTCTCAATCCCGAGGGTCCCTAGGGGCCAACTAGCCCACCAGGTACCTCCAGTATGCGCCAGAGAGCTGCATTGCAGAGAGGTGTTCAGAGGCCACGCCCCTTTTTACAACACTCTGCAACGCAGCTCTGTGGCGCTTACTGGAGGTACCTGGTGGGCTAGTTGGCCCCCAGGGACCCTCAGGATTGAAGGGGATTTAAATCCCCATCTTAAAACGCGCCACGGGGCCTGTTTGCACACATGTCACCTGAAGCCCCGCCCCTCCCTTCACCACTGTGCAAACGTGCCCCGTGGCGCTTTTTAAGTTGGGGGATTAAGTCCCCTTGAATCCTGAGGGTCCTAGGGGGTCTACCCTGCCCCCTTTTTGCGCTTTGCGCACTTGTTTTTCTCTTTTCTTGTTCCTCGGTTCTACCGAGGAACAAGATGGCTGTCAACACTTCCCGGTTTGGAGTGTTGACAGCCAATTAGCATGCAGCTCGTGATCGGGAGGGTGCGCGGACCCTACGCGGCCATAGATATATATGTGATTTTCCTTTTGATTTTCTCAGGAACTACTGAACGGATTTACACCATTTAACCAAAAGGCATGACTCTGAACCAAGGGCTACCTTTTTGCCAAATTTGGTGTAATTCCGTTCAGCAGTTCGGGCTGTAGCTGCGACTAAAGGTTCCTATGGAAAATTGCATGGGGAAAACACGTTTTGGGACCCCCCTTTTTTCTCGGCCCCCACTTGACGAATCACCCCGAGACTTTCAGGATAGGAGTGGACCGGAGCGCCCCACGAGTTTTGAGAATTTCGTGAAGGTTCGTCAACCGGCGCCAAAGTTATTGGGAATAGAATGTTGCGGATTTCCTATGGAAAATAGGTCCTAACTATAACTATCTACTGGCGACCGCCAGTAGATAATATATATATATACATATATACACACATATATATGCATATATACATATATATGTGTGTATGTATATAGTTAGATGGATGCATGTATTATCTAATAATGTTTTATATATGGATGCATGTATTATCTAATAAAGTTTGCATTTTAAGATTCTGGTAGACAGTTTAGCAAAAATTATTGCAGGCAAATCTCCTCCACCTAGGGTTTGCCAGAGGTGATAACCAACACCATAATCCTTCCCTACAAAGGTAATCGGTGACATTTCATGTAACAAAGTACGCATTGTATGCTTTAATACAGAG
Source organism: Calotriton arnoldi (assembly GCA_963921515.1). Lineage (NCBI taxonomy): Eukaryota > Metazoa > Chordata > Amphibia > Caudata > Salamandridae > Calotriton > Calotriton arnoldi. The sequence goes on from CAWUFW010008940.1 coordinate 262,726, forward strand.
AAATAACAATCCACCCTTACATGCCTATTGACTTTAACATATGCTTTTCATAATCAGTAAAACCGACCTACTGCATTTATCATAACTTTTCATAATAAACAAATCAGACCTATGGCATCTGTAACATGTTTTATTAGAAAACCAATCAAGCCTCTAGCTGTTAAATTGACTTTGCAACATAACTAGCTGAGGACTTCTGTACAGAGCTTAGGTTTTTCCATACAGTAACCATCAGGCATAGTCATAAAACTGCATACTATGAAAAATTACAGTTGGCAAAGCAAAATGCTATCTCTCCTAAGAGGGCCTAACAAGGATTCTGACTGCAAAAAAATCTGTATCCACAGTTTGTCAGATATAGGGGCGGGTGAAAAATTCTGCTCCACCAATGGAGTTTGCGGAGTTTTGGCCACTCCGCGTTACCCTTAACGCAGAGTTCTGGCCAAATCCGCCAAAAGCTCAAGTAGAAAAAATACTCGTGCTGCAGCAAAGAAGCAGTGCCCTCTGGAGCACCATGCATTGCAGATCGCACTGATTTTGCAGCATGGAACAGCTCCTGGTGCTAAAAATCAGCGCGAGCAGCATGACGTGCCAATTTCCGCCCGTTCGTGGAACTCCGCGGAATCTCGCAGAGTTTTCATGTAACTCCGCGGAATCCCGCTGAGTGAAACTCCATGAGTTCTGCACACACTATGTCAGATGGGGTAACCAGCACCAAAACCCTTGCCTACTATGGTAATCTGTGAAATTCCATGTACCAACATACCTATCTGTAACACAGAGTAATAACAATTTACCCATAAATGCCTATTGACTTTTCACAATCAGTATGTCAGGGCTTCTGCTTTTACTGTAACGTTTCATTATAAACAATAAGGCCTATAAGCTTGATAATTGGCTTGTCGCCAAAACCAACTCAAGCCTAATGTACTGAGAGTAAGCTTCCCACAGGGCAACTATCAGGCATACAGTCATAAATTACAAATGTACACAAAATTACAGTTGTCAAAGCAAAACCCTATCTCTCTTAAGAGAACCTAAGGATTATTTGTAGTCCATATCATCTTGGAACCAACACCAAAACCCTTGCCCACTACAGTAATCTGTGAAAATTTAATCTAAACGAAAAAATACCTGTCAACAGGTTTAGGACAATGTAATAACAATCCATCCTCAAAAGCCTATTGTCTTTAAAACATGATTTTCACAATAAGTAGGTCGGGCCTCCTGGCTTTTTCATAACGTATGATAATAAACAGATCAAACCTATGAAATCTGTCATGACTTTTCCCAATGAACCAATGAAGCCTTTACCGTTTACCATTGGCCTTACACCGTACTCAATACCGGACTAACCAAGTGCTAATAAACTGGCAACCAGCATGCATACAGTTATAAATTTACAAATATGTAGAAAAATACAGTTTACAATACAATTGGGCCTAATGAGAATCAACACACTGAAAACCCACGGGCTTTATTAGAGTGGGTGGCCAACGCCAAAACCCTTGCCTACTACAGTAATCTGTGAGTCTACATGTAACAAAATACCTGTCTATAGCCTGTGACATAATGTAATTACAGCCAAACAATAAAGCTTAACTGGCTTAAAAAAAAAAATGCTTTTCGCAATTAATAAGCTAGACCAACTGCCTTTGTCATAAGCACATCAGACGTATGGCATCGGACATAACATTTCCCAGTGCACTAATGAGGCCTACAGCCTGTCACCATAACCATGCAGTTTTGAGCATCAGCTTGGAGAAGTGTCATCTTGATCCCATCAGAGATAATGTAGGAGTGCATCATACTCAAGCATTACTAGCATTCAAATATACTCTGTTGAAATTAATGTACTAAAAGGAGTGGAGTATTGCATAGTGAAAGTACTTCATTCGAAATATATGTGTTCAGAACATGATTTACAAAGTAACATGACAATTTACACATTAATGTGATGGGAGAAATTAACATGAAATGTCTTATTGTGAGATATTTAACTAGGATGTGTGCAAATAGCATTTGACAAATTCATATGTATAACCCGAACTAATCATGTGAAAGTATAAATAAAATGTCACTTTTGTCGTTTGTTGCATTATATTCATGGTTATAAGAAGCTGCATTTATTTTGTAGAAATGGGCACATGCTTGTAATCCATAGCACTGGCCAAACTCGAAATTTAAACTGCGGCCTGATGTGTTTGTTAGCTTAACTTCATGTGTTATTTCATCTTAAGTTAACGTTCTTTGTTTCAGTGCAAGCTCACATTGTAATCTCATGTTTTGTCTATGTTTAGCCTTCGATGCCGAATGTTTTGTCTCATTTTGATTCGACTGCAGGTGTGGATAAGCCTATTTAGTTAGAATAAAGTAATTTTGTCTTAATAGATAGCAAAGCCTGAGAAGAAGGAATCGACCGAGGAAATTGCGGTAACAATTGAGGAGAGGAGTTCTCATGGGAGAGGAGAGGAGTTCTCATGGGAGAGGAGAGGAATGATCCAGGACGAGAAGAGTCTTATCTAGGTGGGAAAGGTGCTGAAAGTATCCAGTTGTGCCAGAGCTATGGAAATTTCCCAAAGAAGTAGTCACGTGAGAGTGTACATTTGACTGCAGTTGATATCATGTGCTATGCTTAGTGTGGGAGAGAGTCCATCTTAGGTTTTCTCAGAGAGCAGACCTATACTTCTGCTTTGGTGGCTCTACGCTACTTGACCCATTGTTGGAGTGCTTTCTACTGAAGACTTTGACGGCTGACATGACACCTTTCTTTATTTCCCAGTTATGCCTTTACCTAAATGTTATAGCTAGGTTTCCCTTGTTGAGGTAGTGTAGGGAAAGATCGTTTGCTCATGCTCGTTAAAGAAAATCATCTGATGCAGTTTAACCTTCATTTCTTCCTCCTGATCGTCTGGGTTATTATTTTAGAGATAGTCGTTTGCTTTGTACTACATAGGGTACATCTCTTAGGGAGATTTGGACTTATTCTGATCTTTCTGTACGTTTATATGATTAGGCTGAGATTGATCTATATTGATTTGTTTCTAAATTTATAATAAAATCCTACTAAACTCAGATAAAAGAGTCAAGTGGATTAATGGAGAAAATTCTGGAGAAACATTTGAATTTTCATCTTAGCTCCTATATAGGGGAACATCAGTTGCTCGATGGCTCGCAGCATGGTTTTAGAAGTGATCACAGCAAGGAGACGGCGTTAACCTCTGTAATCAACAACATTCGCGTTCAGGTTGACGCTGGCCATACCACGCAATTGATTCTTCTTGACCTTACGGCGGCTTTCGACACTATATCCCCCTTGAGACTGGTGGACCGGCTCAAGGAAATGGGGGTCGGGGCGTTGCCCTTAAGCTACTCACCTCATTCCTTAGTGATCGGGCCAAACAGTGAAAATGGGTCAATTTTATTCGGCCCCTAACCATCTGTTTTGTGGAGTCCCTCAGGGCTCCTCATTGAGCCTGACCCTATTTAATATTTATGTTGCTCCTCTGGCCAGGGTCGTTAGATCCTTTGGACTGGAGGTGCTGTCTTATGCCGACGACACCCAAATTATGGTGTCTATTACCAACAGCATAGAGGCATCTGCCACCAATTTCAAAAACTGTATGCAGGCAGTTTCCTCTTGGATGGTTGAGAACTATCTTAGACTTAACGGGGACAAAACAGAGGTTTTGATCTTTGGAAACCAACAGCATATCTGGTCCAATGTCTGGTGGCCTGATAAGCTTGGCTCCTGCCCTTGCCCAGTGTCCCAAGGAAAAAATCTTGGTGTCATTGTGGGCAATTCTCTCTCCCTGGGCCCTCAGATTAACAGAACTTTGTCCACATGCTTTGGGACCATCAGGATTCTTAGGAAAATCTCTCAATTCCTCTCTTTTGCCTCTCGAAAGCAGGCAGTCATCGCCCTAGTGTTATCTTGACTGGACTACTGTAATGCCCTCTATTTGGGTATTAACAAAGGGCTTGTTAATCGTCTGCAGCTGGTGAAGAACGCCGCGGCCAGGCTGGTGATGGACCTTCCTAAATTCCACTCAGTCTCGGCTTCTGTCAGCGAGCTGCATTGGCTCCCTCTAAATCGGAGAATTCTGTTTTAGGCTCTTTGTCTTACTCACAAGGCTTTCTACAATCTAGGTTTGGAAGGTATTAAAGGGCTCTTTCGACGATATGTTCCTACCAAACAGCTAAGATCTGCCAGTAAAAATCTGCTGGTAGTTCCCAGGTTTAAGAGAGTCAGATGGGGGGGCAGAGCCTTCTCCGTTGCCGCAGCTAGGCTCTGGAATTCCCTCCCCTCTGCAATTTCTGGTCAGATGTCTCACTCTCTTTTCCACAAGGCCCTAAAGACCTGGCTCTTTACAAGTCTATCAGTATGAGCCCTACATGTATTTCTGTCTGACGGCCCTTTCTGCAGCGCCTTGACGCCTTTGGGCAAAGTTTGCGCTTTATAAAGCTAATATTCATTCATTCATGTGTGGCCACATTGGTTGCACTGTATTGAGATGCAAATTTGTGATTTTTCCCTTCTACTGCTCGCTCTTCAAGAAAGACCCACCCCCTCTGAAGAAATTGTGTAAATTGGCCTAGACTTTAACAAGCTTTTCCACAAGGCAATCACCAGTCACATTCATAAAGTAAGAAAGGCATATACATTTACAGTTAGCTAAGCAAAATACGTTCTCTCCTGAAACAGCATAACAAGGATTCTCACAGAGCAAACCTTCTATATCCATAGTTTGTCACACTGAGCATCCAACACCAAAACCATTGGCTACTACGGTAATCTGTGGGATTCCTTGTAACAAAATACCCATCTGTAGGCTTTAATAAAGAGTAATTAAAATCCAACATTAAATGCTCATAAACTTTAACATATGCTTTTCACAATAGATACTTTAGGCCTAATAACTTTGTTGTAACATTTTGTAAAAACAGATCAGGCCTGTGGCCATTATTTAGAGTATAAACTTTTCCACAAGACACAAAGTGCAATAAAAGGAGTCTTTTTAGTGGAAGCACAGAATTTTGGCCCAATCAAACAAGTCAGAGGCACCAACATGGTGGAGCCTAAGCCCTTCTCTCAGTAGGATTCTGAAAGCTCTTTTTTGTTGCTCGCATAAGGCCATGCAACAGTTGCACTGTCCAGCCAGACATATAAATACTTGTAGATTGGTGTAGCCCTGGACTCTCAGGGCTCTCAAACACAAAACTGCACTCTGAAGTTAATGACTCTCCTCCTCCCCTCTGTGCTGCTGCTAGAGAAAAACAAACTCAGTTATCTAAGACACTTTAATAGGATTACAATATCTTGTGTATTCCCCCGAAAGTTCAAGTTCCTGCAGCTGGATAAATAAACAAAATGATCACAGCTGCGTGGAGGGTAAGCACTTTTTTGTGGACGCATGCAACTTTTGCCCATCAAAACGTGTACTCCTGGCTACCAACGTGTGGGTGGTGCCAAAGGCCCTCTCCTGGTAGAGCTTTTTTTTTTTTTATAAACAATTTTATTGATTTTTAAGAGCACACAAAATAGCAGCTTGACGCGTTTGATCTTCTTTCCATGACACTTCGGAATACATTTGCATTGAATGGATACAAGTGAGCGTATCAGTTGTCAACCACAGCACATAAACATTACATTTGCGCATACAGGGAGGTCTCAATCCTAATCAATCTAGTTGGTTCGTCCATTTGCCCCAGACCTTTTTGTGCTTATTAGGGCATCCACGGGCCTCGAATAGGGGTTTTTCCTGTGCGGTGCAGTGATATGCCAATATGGTCCCCTCGTTTAAAACCCGAGAGTGCCGTCACTTCCCCCAACCACCTGCCTTGCCAGAGAGGTGTGTGTTGGCTCAGTTTTTTGTCCCAACGTGTGTGTCTTAGGGCCGTACGCCAGGCTGGCAGGACCGCCCCGGTTATCGATGGTTTCGCTTTAGGTATTGGGCTTCCATATAGGAATGCTTGGATTTGAGGGAACTCCATGTCTTTGAGCTCTAGTCTGTAGGCCGGGTCAGACCAGCCACTGGTGAACCAGTCGTGGAGGACGAGAAGTCGGGTGGCTATATTGTATAGGTGAAGATCCGTCATGCCCATGCCGCCCTCAAAGGGTGGTATCCGACATCGGGCGAGGGCGATGCAAGGTCTCGCCCCTCCCCATCGGAATCTCGTGGCCGTGCTGTCTATCTCTCTAAACTAACTGCGCGGGAAGTGAAAGGTGGTATTCTGGATAATATACAGGAAGCGTGGGAGGATCATCATTTTAAACAGAGCTACTCTCCCGAGTGGGTTGAGTGGTAGGGTTTGCCTGCGCTTGAGGTCCTCTTTGGTTTTGTTAAGTAGTGGGGCAATATTTAATGCCCATTCTAACTCGGGGAGGAGAGCGATCCATATCCCCAGATATTTGAAAGATTGTCTCCTGATGGGAATGGATGTTTGCCAGTCGAAGCATTCCCTGGAGAGGTGAAGAGGCACTAGGGTCGATTTTGCCTGGTTGAGCCGAAGACCCGAGACGCTCTCGAAGGTCTGGAGGACTTGGAGACATCTAGGGCTGGAGATGGCTGGGTTCGCCAGGAAAAGCAGGACATCGTCCGCATATAAGGCGATTTTGTCGATGTGGAGGCTCCCCCAAGCCCAGCCTTGGATCAAGTCATCCGACCGAACAAGGCACGCCAAGGGCTCCATTGCTAGCGCAAATAGGAGGGGTGAGAGGGGGCATCCATGTCTTGTGCCTCTCTGAATCGGGAACGCCTCTGACAGGGCTCCATTGGTGAGCACTCTGGCTTTGGGGTTAGAGTAGAGGACCTGGACAAACCTGGACAAACTTTCTGAATCGTCTTTAAAACGTCCTCCAGGTAGAGCCAGTCGACCGTGTCGAAGGCTTTTTCAAAGTCGACAAGGAGAAGCACCAGGTAGGGTGTGACAAGTCGGCGGTGTGCAAGAGCCAGGTGGAGGCGCCGCAGGCAGTGCCTAGTGCTGCGTGCTGGCATAAAGCTGCATTGGTCCGGGTGGACTAGTTTGTTCAGGAGTGGACGCGGGCGTTGGGCCAGGATCGTGGCATATATCTCTACCTCAGTGTTGATTAAGGAAATGGGACAATAGTCCGCGCAGGATGACGAGGGCGGTTGGGTCTTGGGGATCACCACTATGGTTGCCACATCAGTCTCAGGGGGAAAGGACCCGACTTCAACAACATGTCGATACAAGTCAGAGAGGTGGGGGACCAATAAGTCCCGATAAGCGGCATAGTACTCCTGCGGGAAACCGTCCGGCCCTGGCGTTTTCCCTGCCTTCAACGAAGAGATTGCGGCATGTATTTTCTCAGGGGTGAAGGCAAGGTGTAAGTCTGCCGCCTCGGTCCCCGTGAGGCAGGGGAGCTGGACCTTCGCTTGGCTAAGCATATCTGGGAGGGAGGCCTCAGGCTTATGGGCGAAGTACAGCTGGGCGTAGTAGTCTGCAAACACCTGCGCGATTGCAGGTGACGTGTATTTGGTGGACCCTGAGAGGTCACGGACTTCAGGGATTATCTGGTTGGCCAGAGGATAAGAGACCAGGCTGTGTAGCAGCCTCCCGTTCTTATCGCCCCAGCCGTACACTCTGGCCACAGAGGAACGCCACAGCATCTTGGCCGATTCTAATGAGATGTGTTTAATCTCCTCGGATATGGCCGCGAGCTGCCTGTCTCGCAGGTCGTCTTGGGTCCCACCTGGGGTTGTTTCAAGCCGCGCTGCTTGCGCCTCGAGAAGGGTCAGGCAGCTGTTCTGAGTCAGCCGTCGGGCCTGAACCTGACCTTTGGCTACTCCCCGGATGGTGGCTTTACTCGCCTCCCAGAGGGTGCTTGGGGAGGGGACCGAGCCTAGATTAGTAAGGAAATATTGGCGCAGCTCCTCCTCTATCACTTTCCTGACCTCCTTATCCTGCAGGAACCAGGCGTTTAATAGCCACAGTGGTCGAGGCGTGTCAGGGGTTTCACCTAGGTGTAAAAGTAGGGCTGAGTGGTCTGAGATTCCCCGGGGGAGAATGGCAATGTTTGATACCCTTCGGCATTCAGGGGTGGGCATGAGGAACATGTCAATTCGTGAATGTGTATGGTGTGCCACCGAGGTGTGAGTGTATTGAGAGCCCCGGGGGTTCCAGACTCTCCAGACATCACACAGGCCCAGGGCAGTTGCCCAATCGACCAGTTTCTTTGCGTTCGTTATTCTAGCAGGAGTGGGTGTGCCAGTCGTGTTGAGGATTGGTTGCATGACTGTGTTAAAGTCACCCCCTATCCCCGTCTGACCCATGGGTAGGGCAGAGATAATGTCAATGAGGTGTTGCAGCGAGGAGGCGAGCGTGGCTGGTGGTATGTATATGGACACCAAGGTGAGGGTGTTCCCTTCCAATGCCCCAGATACAGTGACAAACCGGCCCTGGGGGTCCGTAGTAATGCGGTTGGGCGTGAAAGGGAGGCCTCGTCTTAGCAGGATTGCGACCCCTCGCGACCCTCGCTGGAACCCGGAGTGCCACACCCTATCGAAGCCATATTGCGCAAGGAAGGGCCACTGAGTACCAAGGAGGTGGGTTTCCTGCTTTAATTTCTCCTTCCTTTTCCGACTTTGCATGCGTGCTGCACTGTGCAGCATGCATACAAAGTGGGAAAAGCTTTGGCTCGTGTCTATGCATAGTATTTTGTACAGGAAGGGTACCCTTCCTGTACAAAACCTATGCTAGACTCACACACACACCCTAGCGCTATGGCGCTAAGGTGGTGCATGGTGCACGGCAGCTGTAATCAGTGCCGGCACAAGGGAAAGGGGAGGAGAGAGCCATATCTTTGAAAATATGGCGCTCTCCTGCTCCTTCCCTGTCGCGCGACGCAGCGCAGCCTCCCGCGAGGCTGCGCTGCATTGCGTGGAGATTTGGTAAATCTCCCCTTTAGTGTGTCTTGTGCTACTTCTGATTAGGGGGCAGATTTATTTCCTGTCGGATGGCCTGTTGTTCTGCCAGGGTGATGGAGTAAACTACTCCATTGCCCTGCTGGAGGGACCACCCGCCATATATATAAATGGCGCAAAGCTGGCAGTCATTTATAAAGCATTGCCAGAAACTGCAGTCATGGCGGGTCCTGTCAATGCATTTTGCTGTTTGGTGCAGGGCTCTGTCAACATGACGGAGCCCTGCATCAAACAGTTTTTTTTTCTTTTCAAAAAGAGAATCCTGAAATTGGATTTTCTTTTTGAAAATAAAAAAGGGAATGCTCCTCTCACCGTAGGAGTCATTTCCCATGGCGAGAAGAGCATTTAGCACTTTTCACTGCCCCATATAGCCAGGGTTTTCCGGGTGGGGACGGGCAGTGAAAACTGACCTCTAATTACGCCCATCTAAATCAGGTCAGGGGAACTACAGGTCTGCCTCTGACAGTCCTTACTTCACAGGGCCGTTGGAGGGATTTAATCATGGCAGAGACCACTCTGTTTCCACCTGATTAAACCTATGGTCCACCCGCATCTATATCCAGCGGGCAGACCATTATCTTGGCAGAAAGCATCCTCCGTTGCTGTTGCAAGATAGAAATCAGTCTCTAAGTCAGTTTATTACCATAATGTTATTGATCTCGTAGGCTAACATTACACATGGGAGTTATCGAACAAGTTGGAGATAGCACATGATACCAATGAATGCATCGCTTTGGAATATAAATCAGACATTGCCACATTAGTATTGAGATTGCCACACTACGTTAAGTACACAGTGCCATGAAAATATCCACGATACCCCAGTGCTAAGTACAGTTTAAATAGTGTATTGGACTGTAGGGGCACCTGATCTTGACTAGTGATTTGAACTTCCGGCATTTAATGGAAATCATATGTAAATTTGCATAGAGCAATAATTTGAGCAACCTTCTCCCCAAACAGAACTAGACCTATTTTAACACAGCTGACAAAGGTCCTATGGAATCAAGTTTAGAAAGAGGGCGAGTCCACAGTGCAATATCCACCTATTAGAGATTTACATAGCAAATGCCAGGTTCTAAACTAGAGACCTGATTCACAAAGATAAACTTACACTTTATTGTAGGTTTACTATTTTTTGCTATTCACAAACTTAAATTAATCATAAGTTTATGACCGTGGAGCCTCCGCAGTCGGGTCGGAGAAATCTGCACATATAAAAATGGCCAATCTTTTTATGTGTGGAGTTCTCTGTCCCCTGTCTTTGCAGTCATAAACCTACTATTAAATCGGAGGTTGTGAAAAATAACAAAATAGTAAACTTACATAAAAGTGCAAGTTTACCTATGTGAATCAGGCCCTAGATGTATTCTGCACAGTGTTAAGAGTCAGTGTTTCAATGCTGGCTTTCGTGACTCTAGCATGCTAGTATGTTCAAACTCAAAGCCATATATCAGATGTAAGACAATGCCCTTTTTGCATGGCCACCGTCTCCCCACTTTTTGCTAAATTGTATTGCTGGTGTAAGGACTCTGAACGCTGGGTCCCTACCTTCCAACGCCCAGTGTATGTGCTCTGACCCCCAAAAACCTACAAAATTGGCTAATCCATGATTGGCATATTTAACTTATATATAAGTCCCTATTATATGGTACATTGAGTACCGAGGGCCTAAAGGTTGAACTATACTGGTGGACAAATTGTGCCACCACTAAAGTGACTATGCAAAGCATGTTTTGAGGCCTGCCCTTGCAGCCTGAGTGCGCAGTTTTAAAACTGCAAATTCAACCTGGCAAAGTAAACATTTTGCCAGGCCTAAATCTTTCATTTTAATACTTGTAAGTCACCCCTAGGGTAGACCCTAAATGCCCATGACAACCGGGGTGAAGCTGCATCCCCCAGGACGAAGGTTACAACTTGAATGGCTGCATGGTAGTTACAAGGTAGGACATGTGTACTTAAGTTTTACATGTCCTGGCAGTGAACATCTCCAAAGGTGTTTTTCACTGTCGTAAGTCTGCCTCTTCCATAGAAAACCACTGGGTTACATTATAACACATTATAATGCATAAAGTCCATTCGGGAAATGATTCAAGGACTCAAACTAATGGTAATGTAAAATCCAATGTAACGGTCAAGTCGGATTTTACATTACTATTTTGAAAATGCCACTTTTAGAAAGTTGGCATTTTCATGATTTTGCCAAGTGTGCCTTTCTGCCAATATTCAATGTCACCTGATTGTTAATGGCTCCTGTGTGGTGATTTGTGTATTGCTTCTAGACAGTGGACAAAAGGCTTGGGTGTGGGGAGATGTTGTACCCGATATCAGAAGCAGAGGTAACTCACATCTTGGCCTGCTCTCGTCAGTGTCCAGCTAGCTGCCCAGGCACTAATCCCAGTGGGAGAGGGTCTCCCCAGAACCAGTTTTGAGTGAACACAGAGAAAGGTTTGCCCATTATCATAGCCACACCTGTGGGTATGCACAGGGATCTCTGCACAAGGAAAGAAAGGTTTTGCCATGTTGGTTTCAGTTAGAAAGAGACACTGTGGGATAGTTTACAGTACAACCCACAGGAAGAGCTACAAACGTGGATAGGGTTGCCCCTGGGAAATTTCATCCCATTGGTTAGGGAGTGGACAGGAGATTTCCCCCACCCACAGGCTGATAATCAGCATAAAAGTGGCACCCCAGTACCCTCTTCAGAACATCTTTGGACCTGTGGATGACAGAAGAAGGTCTTCAACTGCTGATGAACCTGTGGAGAGAGACCCCAAGGGCTAGAACTGTTCCCACTTGTGCCTAGTACTGAGAAATGGACTCCAAGAGTCAGTAGGCTGACCTCCTGTTAAGCTACTGGGGCACAAAAGCTGCAAAAAGCTCACCTTCCTATAGAGCCCAGCAGACCAGTTCCAACTGGACCTGCCCTGGACCTTTCTGGTGGCTTCCCCTGGCGAGGGTTTTCTTTGGACGAGAATTTAAAATTTCTCCAGCTTGGAACTTTCCCGCCAAATGTCAACGGCTTCACTGGGACTTTGTCCTACAACTATTGATCCTTGTGGAACCCATCACAGCCACAGCGTGCTGTCTTGCCCGCCTGAAGATTTTTTACTTCTATTTCAGTGGCTAAGTCAGATGGGACAACTTCTTACCGAATCAAACCTGGTCTGTGAATCCGCTCCGTGCTCCATCACAGCCGGCCTTAACTTTTGACTTTGAACTGGTCTAGCGCAATCAGTTGCCCGCTTGGTGCTTTGTGCTTTTTGGCACTAAAACTTATTTCAAACTTAAAAAACTCATATCTCTGGTTTCCTTATTGTGTTTTTGTCAATTTGGTGTCTTTGTTGATTAAAATGTTCTCTATTTTTATAAATTGGAGTGTGATATTATTGTGTTGTGTTTTCCACTTTTCAGCTGTTTTGGTACTGAGAAATGCTTAATTTTTTTTTACTAAATTAAGCCTGTCTGATCTGTGCTACAGCTACCCAGGATTGAGCTCAGGTTTAAATTGCAGGAATGTGACATCAAAACTTGGTGAGGACTCACATCCCCTCCAACTAATAATCCACTTTCTCACACAAGAGGAGAGCATTATTATGAAGTGCTGCCACACATGTAGAAGCCGATTCACAAATGCATTTATGATTATGTAAAGTAGTACTACAAGAGTACTTTTTTACGTACTCTTACATTTGTTTGTGAATAGGCCCAAAACATGTAACTCCGGGGTGTGGCTTCCCTAGCAATGGAGTGAGATGCATCTCTCTGTGTCTCCTGTTCCCCGCTAGCCGTATAAGCCTGTTCCAAGCACCAGTGCAAGACAGCGAGGCTTTGCGTGGTGCCTCTACACTTTGACAACCCTAGGCACCCAGGGAGAGAGCCTGAGACCATCAACCACGCTCCATGGTGGCCTCTGCATCCCCAGGCCGAAACCTCATTCATCGGACCCACCATCTTGAGGCCTCGCGACCTGCGCCTCCTGACACCTAGGTAGGCAGTGGGGGACCACTGCGATGAGGTGCGGCGATTGTTTATGGACCCTCTGCCCATCGGCACTGTCTGCCACTGGGGGACTCGGCCTGGCTTGGCCGTGGTGCTTCTGTGCAGCCTCGGCGACATTCGTCCGGTGCTATGCAGCGCCTCATCCGATATCTTGTGGCCTTGTGTTTTGCACCGCCCGGCTAGCCAGTGCAGGATCGTTCCCAGGCACACATCGTACGGGCGGCCCGCTTAATCAGCCGAACTCTCTCCCCCAGCTAGTGAGTGACTCCTAGGTGCTGGTGGGGCCCGGCTTGGCTGACTGAGGCGCGTGGGCTGCCTTACTTGCCCATGTCACGTTGCGACTTGTGGATGCTGTGGCCATGCTGTACTGCCCCGCCAGTGCCTCAGGGGTTTCAACGCCTGACAGTGTGGGTGAGCAGCGGGGAGCAGTTGCACTCCCGCAGAAGAACAGGGGTTGGCCTCACCTGGGGGGGATCTTGGGAGACCATCCCCCATTCTCATCCCGTAGCTAAATGAAGGACAGCGCCGAGGCCTGTATCAAGTACATTCTGCCTGAACTGTGAGTACATTTCAGCCCTCCAACCAAGTAGAACTGCCAGCCCTGTTCCTGCAGCGGTCTCATGCCTACTTATTTACTTGCTGACAGCGCCCCACAACCTGGTGTGTTGCTTCTTTGTGCTCTGGGTGCCTTCCTTGCACTGCTGCGATGTGCATACGCACTGGAGTGCCAATAACAGGGGAACTGTTGCTAGACATCTGCATCGGACCTCCTACTTTTCATCTGTCTGCCCCTATCTGCAAAAGTGTTGTCTCACTGCTATTTGGATGCCTGTGGGGGACAGTTTCCTGCGCTGGGCCATGCCGTTCAGCACCATCACGAAGTGGCACCTTCGAGCGCTGCCTTTGGCCTTTCCTTGCTGAGCGTGGAACAAAAGGACCCACGCCTACTCTGACCCTGTCTAGGAGCTGTCCTTAGTGCTATAGTGCCCAGGGACTTTGCACCACATCTCCTGTTGGGGTGCCCTAAGCCGCCTTGTCATGCCACGCGGCAACTCCAAGAAGGATGCACCCAGTGGCCAACCCAAGGGCAATCCAGTCACTTTTTTTGTGGTAGAGGACTCCCTCTGCAGCTATGGACTACTCCAACGCCCACTCGGGGCGCTTTGGGTGATGCTGCCTCTGCACCCCTTACCCAAGCCTACATGGACAACTTTCTGCAGGAACTTAGATCTGAAATTGGCTCTCTTAAATCTGACTTCAGGACTTGCATACATGAACTGAAACGCGAAGTCAATGAATTGAGCGGGCGAGTGGATGACATGGAACGTACAGTGGACGCCCACGCCGAAGAGTAGGAATCTCTATGGTGCAGGGTTGCGTCTTTGGAGGAACAACAGATTGAGCTGCAAATTAAACAGGAAGACTTCGAAAACAGAAGCAGGAGGAACCACATCCGTATCAGAGGTATCCCCAAAGGGGCGGAGGGAACGGACATCATGACCTTTACAGCTAACCTCCTGCAGGCGATTCGTGGGGATGATGATTACTCTCCTCCAGCACAGGGCATCCTGACTTCACCCCAACATCCTCACGAGGGTGCATTTCTTCACAGAAAAAAAGGCCATTCTTCAAGCATCATGACGGAAGGCGGACTTGGTATTTTAGGGTTACACGGTCCAACTGTTTCTCGCATTCATTACCTTGCTTCGGCGCAGAGACTTTAAACCAGTCACTGACATATTGCAGGAACTCAATGTTCGCTACCAATGGGGCCACCCCTTGGCCCTCATCTTCACCTGGGAGAGTAAGCGCAGGATCATCCACTCGTTAAAGGAGGCCAGACATCTTTTGAACTTGAATTCAGACTCTCGAGGGGGCAGCCCATCTCCTCCACACTCACCTACTCGTCACTCCTCACGCCCAGTCTGGTCTGTTGTGAAACCTCATCGCACCAACCAAAGTAGCAAGGAGCAGGCTACCAGTGAACCAAACAAGACATTATCCAGCATCTTGCAACCTGAAACGAGGATCCTCACCAGCTACCTCGACCTCTGGCACTGTCTAGCTTGGGCAGCTCACCTCATCGGTGACGGCCTGTGCTGTGCCTGGGTCTCCTGGCCTAGGTCCCTGGGCACAGCGGCTTGTTGGCAAGTTCTGCTGGGGGAACCACCCTGAAGGGGTTACGGGGCTATCGCATCCCTCTCTGTGCCCCAATTGTGCCCTTTGAATTTGCCTCCCAGTGGCTGTTCTGGCTGGGATTGAATGTCTTATCTTTTAGTCTCCTTGCATCTCCTACCAAACAGGTCTTCACCCTGATACCCACTGGCTGCGGGGGCCGGTGTACCATGGACCTTCCTACCGCCTTCACACCCCCTCCTCGATTCAACCCTCAGGACAGTGACTTCTCTAGTATGGCGTGTGCACTGGCGCACTGGTCATTACAGGACTTGAATGGAGCAGTTCAGCCCTGTTGACCTCTTGGTGTCTGTGTTTTCCTTTTCCTTTTGTTTTTGTGTTGGTCAAATGATGCTCCCAGGGACCCTCCCACTCATTACTCTCCCCCCCATCTCGTGCCTCACACCACGGTAACCTGGCACTGGGAGACAGGCGGTGCCTCATTTCTGACGCCTTCAGCGCCCGCCTCCAAGCTTAGTCCTCTTTTATAGCTCACTACTCCTTGCCCAACCCACAGCTTTTCCCTTAGCATATGTTATGGGCCTCACCCCCTCAAGGGACATTATATGCTTTCTTGGCCACCTCCTGCGATTTTCCATTGACTCCCGTCCTTATGGCTAGTGTCTGTCACATCAAATTCTTATCCCCCAACATGTGGGGTCTCATTGCTCCTAACAAACGGCATCAGGTGTGGTGATATCTCCTCCTGCAGTATACCAATGTTGTTTTCTTGCAGGGAACTCATCTCCTACACTTCGATACCACCCATATGCCCCACCTGAAGTATCCTATGTACCATTGGGCATATCCCACGACCAAAACGGCTGGGGTTGCAATCATATGTAAGGCCAGTTTCTGCTCCAAGGTACTAAAGGTAGTGAGGGATGCTTATGGTCATTTCTTGAAACTTACAATCCAAAGGGGTGCCCCACCCCTCACTCTCCTGAACATCTATGCCCCCAACCATGCGCAAGACGCATACTTAAGACACATACTGCGTGACCAAGTAGCCCACAAGGTGGGCAACTTAGCTGTAGGGGGCTACTTTAACCTAGTGTGGGACCTTGCACTGGATCGCAGTGCTGCCTCCTTTCAGGGAACGGCGGCGATGTCCGCTGTTCTCAAACGAGACTTCACAGACCTGGGCCTCATGGACGCCTGGTGGTATAGGCACCCTGATGTTCGGGACTATTCATTTTATTTGCATGTCCACGCCTCTTACTCCCGCATAGACTATTTCTTCCTTACTCACACACTCCTGCGTGACCTGGATTCCGCCACCATCTCTGACATATCCATTTCTGATCATGCTCACTTAGAAATTACTTTGGCTATGCCAGGGGCTTCCATGCAATCCCGCTCCTGCTGGCGCTTCCCCCCTCATCTGCTCAGAGACCCTGTCAATGTTGCCAAAATCCAGAAGGAGATATCGGCGTACTTTGACTCCAACTCTCTCCCTGAAATTTCGGGGCTCACCATCTGGGATGCTTTCAAAGCTACAATATGGGGGACCATATCTGCGATAGTCATCGCCCGTAAATGGGAGGCTAGACAGGTTGAGTCGGGCTTGAACAGTGACATTAAGGCCTTGGAACACCTGGATCAGTCTATGCCCTCTTGGCGTAACAAAAAACAATTGGCCCTCCTGCGGAGACAGCTGAGGGCGCATCATACGAACAAGGCTGAACGGTCCTTGCTGGCCCTCAAACAGAGATATTACAAAGGGGGGGGGACAAGGTGGGGTCCCTAATCGCATGCAAACTCCGTCAACAGACTGTCCATGCCCATATAGCTAAAATTAATCTTGGGGATGGAGCTTGAGCTACTACTGAGTGGGCAAAACAGAAACCATTTCAGAGCTTCTACCAGTCCCTTTACAAAGGGTAGCCCATATCACAGGACGACGCAGACTTATACCTCAGGGATTGTCCTTGGGAGTCCCTTGACTCTCAACACTCGGAACTCTTGGAGACCTCTATCACTTTGGCTGAGTTGCAGCGTGCCCTCAGGGAGCTGCCAGTAGGTAAAACGCCAGATCCAGATGGCCTCCCAGTGGTGTTCTATTGCAAATTCCTCCCTCTACGCCAAGAGCACATGTTGACCCTTTACAACTCATTTGTGGCTGACACAGGGCTCACCCCCACTATGTCCGCTACGGAAATAGTACTTCTTCCCAAACCTGGTAAGGGTACCGCTTTTTGTGTCTCCTACTTCCAATACCCCTTTTGAATACCAACACCAAGATCTACACCAAAATTCTGGCAAATCGCCTGGAGCCATAACTCCCTGGTCTTATTGACCTGGACCAAGTAGGCTTCATCCGCCACTGACAGGGTGCGGATAATGTCCGCCGCATTGCACACTTGGTAGAGAAGTCTCATTGCTATAACATCCCTGCTTGCCTTCTCTTGCTCGACGCGGAGATGGCCTTTGATAAGGTCGACTGGACCTTCTTGCGGGCTGTCCTTATGAAGATTTGTCTTGACACGGGCATGGTCTCTAGAATGATGGCATCATATGCCTCCCCCATGGCTACGATTCGGGTTAATGGCCAGTCGTCACAACCGATTCATCTGGCGAGGGGCACCAGGCAGGGCTTCCCACTCTCGCCTTTGCTCTTTGCCGAAGCGGTGAAGCCATTGACAATTGCTGTTTGCCGAGCAGAGGCCATTGCTGACATCCCCTTTGGTGGCCGCGACCACAAGATTGCTCTTTTTGCAGATGACCTTCTGCTTACACTTACCCAGCCTGAATCTTCACTCCCAGCGTTAGTGAAGATTTTGATGGCTTTTGAGAAAGTCTCTGGATTCAAAATCAACATGGCTAAATCTCAGTCCTTGAATTTAACAATCCCCAAACCGGACCTACCAGCCCTGCAGTCCCTCAGCCCTTTCCAGTGGGCCCCATGATCTCTCAGATACCTTGGGCTGAACTTAACTCCCATGCTGGCGTCTTGGACGCACGCTAATTGGCCAGACATACGCGATCGGTCCTGGAGGATCTCTGCAGATGGAAACCACTTAACGTGTCCTGGCTAGGCCATCTTAATGCTGTTAAAATGTCCATTCTGCTGAAAATCCTTTACCTTTTTCCAGACTCTGACTACTCCCATCCTCCTTTGCCTCCAACAAGACCTTCATACCTTCATCTGGGGGGAGGCGCCTCAGATTTTCCAATACCATCCTGATGCTCCCTAGGGACCGGGGGCCTGGCTTGTCCCAATCTTGTCAATTATTATTGGGCGGCTCATCTACGATATATTTTAGAATGGGTTGTTCAGGAAAGCAAAAAACATTAGTTCCACATGGATCGAGCGGCGGTGTGCCGTCGCCTCTGGGATATAGCCTGGCTCCCTAACATGCTACACCTCGGAGCGCGTATATAGCCACCCCTACCAAGTTGGTCCTCGAGATCTGGGACAGGATAACCATTAAAAGGGTCTCACTACCTTCCCTACCCAAACACCCCTTTGGCTTGCAATCCAGACTTCACGCCGGCTCTACAGGCTCACGCCTTATCTGAGTGGTGGAAGGGGGAATGTCACACTGTTATACCTGCTGCTCAGCCAGTGTGACTGTGGTTGTGGAATGTTGATGTGGTGATGCTAGGAATGTGGTGGTCTGAGAGAGTCAGTTGGAGAATGGGCTGAGCAGCAGGAAGGCTGCTCCTGATGGGGCTCTTGATCTTAACATCTATCATAATAAACATCTTACATATTCTATCCTGGACCACTGAACATCTTTCCATGACAACATATTTTGGCGACAATTGACAAAGAAGAACCTGCGTGTGCACTCTGGAGGAAGAAAGAATTTTTAAAGAAGGAACCAAGAACCAACGTTTGTAAGTTGAACCACAGTAACTTTCAGAGAGAAACTGAGAACCCAGAGAGAATCTGAGAAACAAATTTAAGCGTCAAGAGAACTGCTGAGAAATTATGGATAACCTTACAGCCTGCATAGATCTGCCTTGCCCTGAGGATCGCCCCACCATTGTTCTAAAACATCTAACGGCTTTCACTCCAGGCGATCATGCATCCACTTTTTGACTCTGCCAGTGTTATGAAACCATATCTGGCTGCTCTGTCAATATTAATCATCTGGTGGATTTATCTTGGCAGAAATTGGAAATGTGGCAGAGCTTTGTTTTCAAGACCTGTCAGGCACCCACATGATTTTGCATAGAAGAAAGCAGGTAATTACAAACAGAAGGAGTCCTGCCTGTGGTGAGTGTTGTTTTTTTCACCTTAATTTTGTCCATTATGGCGCAAGGACTGGGCGGCATATCAGTCCATTGGCGCAAGCTGCCACAATTACCTTGGGGCATGAGATGCTGCTCTTGGCGGCGCGTGCACACATTCCATCAACAGTGAGGGAGAGATCGACGGCGTCTTGTTTGTTTTCTGCAATGCAGCTGCGCAAGGAAGTTGCGTGCACCAAGCACCTGGAGCCACCCGGCGCTGCGCTTCCGAGCGTGCCGCCATCTTGTTTTTCATCATTGTTTGAGGGTGTCGCCATCATACTTCGTACTGTGGTATTTACTATCCCTGGGGTTACGAGCTGGCATTTCATGTGTTGCCATAGTGTCGCTTATTCATGGAGGGCAGCTTTTATTAATGTGGTAAGGATGTGATTTTAGATGGAGATCGCGGTGTGCTAACTGTACTGCCTGTGGGATCTGGAACAAGTACCTGTTGTTCTTTGCTTGGAACTCAGAGATTTTGTGACTCGTTCATCGACTAATACTCTTTCCAGATTGGCAGCTTTTGGCTTGATGATGAAGCGCTGGCTTGATGATGTTTGGTGGAACGTTATTTACCTGGAACTGTAGGGGTCAAGCGAGATCTTATCAAACATAGCTAGTTTTCCTTCAAGCTACACCAACATGCCAGCTACAACTTTCCAGCTTACAACAGTTCTCTCTGCACTGAGATTGTGAGGTGTCAATGTGTATTGAAATGGTTGGTGCTCAGTGGTTTTGTCACTGCAATGTGGAGGTAGCTGGTTAAGTTTCCACTATTGATGTGGTATCAGTGGTTCATGTGCGACCGGGGATCAGTGTCTTATACTTTGACTGGTTATGTATTTGTGTTGTTTCTGATATGCTGCATGGGGTGCTTTAGTCCATTGAGGGGGTGTTTGTGTACCCCATACAGTAAGAATGACTTGTGTTGAAGCCTGTTGATGTGTGATAGAAATTATATTCCACCCTTACTATGGTTAGGGGTGAAGGGCGGTGAGTGAGCCAACTCATGGGTGTTTGAAGATTTGATGTGTGAGTGAAATTTTATTCCACCCTTTCTATGGGTTAGGGTTGAAGGGCAGTGAGTAAGCCAACTCATGAGTGTTGAAGATTTGATGTGTGAGTGAAACTTTATTCCACCCTTTCTATGGTTATGGTTGAAGGGCAGTGAGTAAGCCAACTCATGAGTGTTTGACGATTTGTTGTGTGAGTGAAATGTTATTCCACCCTTACTGTGGGTTAGGGGTGAAGGGCGGTGATTAAGCCAACTCTTATGTGTTTGAAGTTTTTTTTCCCACTCTTCCTATGGGGTAAGGGTGAAGGGCTGAGAGCAAGCCAAATTAGTGATGATTGTAGTTTTTGCTCCACCCTTCCTACCGGGTAAGGGTGAGGGGCAAAGTTTAAGCCATATTTGACTTGTCATTGGAGTGTTGTTCCACCCTTACTTTGGGTTAGGGTGAAGTGCATTATTTAAGCCAAATGCTTTCTGTTGGAAGCATTGTTCCACCCTTACTCTGGGTTATGGTGAGGGGCAGTGTCAAGCCAAGGTGTTCCACCGATGTTTTTCTTTTCAGTCGCTAAGGACGGTTTTCCACTGCCCCTCCGGTGGTTGGTTCCTTGCATGCCGTCTTTTATGTCAGCCTGGCCAGCTGGCATGTTTTTGCCATTAGGGGTTTGATAGAGGATTATGGTGTGGTGAAGTGTATGTTGTTTTCTGGTTAGAATGGGAGAAGTGTAGTTTATCTTTAATTTTGTTATTTGCTGTGGTAACTTGCATGTTTTTTTTTGCAGTTAATATGTAATGACACGTTGTTTTTTCATTTATGCATATTGTGTGCAATGTTTTCCACCTGCTATTTCCATGCATTTTTGTGGTAACATGCATGGTTCTTTGCAATTAATATGTAGAAAGGGAGAAAACGAGTGTATTCTTATTTGTTTCTTTGTAAAGAAGGGTGATGTGTTCTTATCATTTGGTTAAATGTATTTTTTTTCTTTTCTGTGGCAGCGTGCATGGTCCTTTCCAATTAATATGTTATGACATGTTGCTTATTTTCTTTCTTTCTTATTTTCTTTATTTGCCTTATTTGCTGTGTCAACGTACATGGTCCTTTCCAATTAATATGTTATGACATGTTGCTTATACTTTTTTTTGCATCATGTGTGTAATGTTTCCACCTGTTATTTCCATGCACCTTTATTACGTCTTGTTTGCTATAGTATAAACATGCATGCAAGAGCTTCTATTGTTATCCTTTGTAAAGAAGGGAGATGTGTTATACCTGCTGCTCAGCCAGTGTGACTGGGGTTATGGAATGTTGGTGTGGTGATGCTGTGGAATGTGGTGGTCTGAGAGAGTCAGTGAGAGAGTCAGTTGGAGAATGGGCTAAGCAGCAGGAAGGCTGCTCCTGGTGGGGCTCTCGATCTTAACATCTATCATACAGGGGCGTAGCTAGGCCTTAAGCTGCCTGTGGCGGCCCCTGCGTTTGCCGCCCTCGGCAAAATGATTGAAGAGCGGGGGGGGGGGGAGGGGGTGGTAGCGGCCGCAGGTAAGAGTGGGGGGAAGGGGGGCCGGCTGCCGCCCCAAAACTGCTATCATAATAACCATCTTACATAATCTACCTTGGACTACTGGACGTCTTTCCATTACAACACACACGCTATGCAATCTATTCATGGGGGGCACGATCAAGACTTTCGATCAGTGTAAAGAGGACTTTAAGGTCTCTGAATCATCCAGACTGCAATATTATCAACAATGATACTAGGCGCTCTATCCCCCCAACACTCAGGGGGCAACACAGCCTTACACTTCCTGTGAAACCTTGGTTAGATATTTTGATGGGATGAAAGGGGATGGGAGCACACTGCCTCACCTCCCCGCACAGTTCTCTCCTTAGCATTGTGGTAAATGCAGTTCACAGTAAATGCATACTTGAATATTAGCTGTAGTGTTTCACCAAAGTTGGTGTAGGATGGTGCTGTAAATCTCTAGACACATGTGTTTCTGGATATATCCTTCATCAGTAGCGATAAAAAACGAATTTCATCAGGGGTTGCTGAGAAAGCTGCCACAATCCTCTCAGGTCTCAGCACCTTTCACTAGTGCATAGGTGCATCTCCAAAAGCTCGTCAGGTCAATGGCTCAAGGGAGCCTTTTCAAACAGAAGGGGGATGGGAGCACACTGCCTCACCTCCCAGCACATTTTGCCCCTTAGCATTGGTAGTAAAAGCAGTTCACAGTAAATTCTTATTGGAATATTACCTGTAGTGTTTCACCAAAGTTGGTGCAGGTTAGTGCTGTAAATCTCTAGACACGTGTTTCTGGATATTATCCTTCATCAGTAGGGATAAAAAACAAATGTCATCCGGGGTTGCTGAGAAAGCTGCCACAATTCTCTCAGTACTTCTCACTGGCGCACAGGTGCATCTCCAAAAGCTTGTCAGCTCAATGGCTCAACTGAGCCTTTTCAAACAGAAGTGGCACTCTGACACCACTGATGGAATTTCCCAGAAACAATGGGATCAGTTATGGCATGACATCCCCAAGACATCTAAAAGCATCGCCTCAGTGCAGGACCGCCTATAAAGTAGTGACGAGGTGGTATTACACCGCGGCGCGCTTACACACCATCTACCCCTCTCCCTCACCTCTGTGCTGGCGTTGTCAATCAGCAACAGGCGACTTCCTCCACATGTGGTGGACCTGCCCTCTTATTGCCATGTTTGGAAGGAAGTCTTGAGTCGCATTAAAGGAACGGTGCGCTTCCTCCTCCCGCACTCTTACACGTTGCAACATTGCGATCTTAGGCATTCGCTCCCTGACCTTGGCAGCTTTGACCCATGCTGATTGGCGCTTAATATCCCATATGTTAGGTGAAGCCAAACAACTAAATACACTTCATTAGAAGAAGGTCTCTGCCTCACCGATTGCCCAATGGTTTACACGATTATGGCAAGTAATGGCTATGGAACTTCTGTCCCATATGATAGCCCTCATGGAAAATAGGTTTACCCGCATTTGCAATCCCTGATAATTTACTTTACTCGATTAGAAAATTCCAGCTTCACCCCGCCCAGGCTTAGAGCTCTTCACCTATTTGACTCTTTGGATATTGGCATTGCTTTTATAGTTTAATGAATGCATCATGCCCACTCTGGCACCACTCAACACCCCTCCATGCATCTCTCCCAGCCGTACTTTATGTCATTTCACGATTCTCCCCAACATGAAGCTCCCCACCATCGATTTGTTCCCGACCATTGATACTTTTTTGTTCCCCATACCTGTGATGTTACGTAGGGGGTTATTTGTTATTGTGTTTGTATTATTTATGTATTGCTACGCGGATCCAGCGTTTGCGTAATTTCGAAGCTGGGTGTCATCTATAGCCCATCTAAATATTATTTCAGAAAGCAAATGTTGGCTATCCTTCTTTGCTATCAGAAACTACGTTCTATGTTCTTTTCCATGAAAAAGAATTTCAATAAAAAAAGATATAAGTAAAAAAAAACATGTAACGCCCTATTAGTAAAATTGTAAAGAGGGCACAGTCCTGTCTATTTGTACTTATTGTATATAAATATTCTCTAAATATTCCCATTTACTTCCCATGTTAGATGTGTTGGGTTCATTCACAAAGTCATGGAAGAGTACGTAAAATAGTACTACAGGAGTATTACTCCACGTACTCCCAAATGCCTTTATGAATAGACCTGATAAAGGAGTTATCCAATATGTGTAAATATGAGTAAGCCTTAATATATACTAGATCAAACGTAAAGTGATTTTCACATTTCTCAATAAAATGTAAAGCACATGTGTGCCTTTTGAGTAATCATTAGGTTTATGGGAAACCATGTTTTGGTGTCACGTGTCCAGTACTGAGGAAATAATGTGTTACGAACCTACTCACTTCCAGCCACAAAAAAAGCTGCAGCCACTACCTAATACTACTTAATATCCACTCAAAAGGAATGTATATCCAGACTAAACCACCAGACAAGCTTAAATGTTCCACTGGCTTTCCTGCAGTGCAATGTATTAATTTTAGAAACATTTCCCACTAATGATGAGCGCTTTGTTTACACTGCTTTGTTTACTCTCTTCCTGGCATGATTGGTACAAATTTAGATCTTATGATGTCATTTTGAAAAGCTATCTACTATCATGTTGTCAAGTTGAAACCTGCCCCGTGTTTACAGGAGATAGTTTCATAACATACTTAAAGTTTTCTTAGAAACAATAACCTCCACTCACTTGCCAGAGAACACAGCCTATTTTATGTTAGTGGATCCAAATTCCTTTAATTCAAAAAGTATTATCCCCACGGATTGCTACAAATGTTAATAATGTTAATCTCTCATCGATTCATAATATATGTAAGTGTATAGCAAAAGTGAATGCTAGTATCTGATATTTAGGTGCTTCTTCCTTTGCTCGTCTGAGTTGCATCAGATGCTACTCTGCATCTGCGTGAACAGTTTTTTTGCGCAGGGGTCTGGCATCTAGACTGCTTTATTCTACATTTGTGCATATCTTTTAGAATATTAAACTACAAAGGCCATGCTCCGGATTGGCGGCATTGGCGCACCCTGTGGCGCAGTGCATGCTTAACTGGGTATGCCAGGCGCAGACTTCCCAATGCGCCGATCAGACTGCAGCTAAGAACTTACACCTGCACAGCCCAATGGTGAAAGGTAGACTGGATCTTTGAAACCGCCAGCAGCAGCCTGTTTATAGGGGCTGAGGGGCCACGCCCCCTCACCTCATGCCCATCAAGAAGACTGTTTGTTAACCTGAGCAAAAGTCAGCCTGACAGACACTTTTTATTTACAGATTGAACAAGGGGTGGCCCTGCACTCAAGCAAGTAAATTATGTATAAGTGGAGCTTACTTATTGTCCACAATCACAATATGAAAGGAAAAACACAATAAGTCAAGATCTTCCCAATTGAAGAAAACACTGATAGATTTTGATTGTAGGTAAATAAATTCTTTATTCTTTTTCCATTGACAAATTCTTAAAATCCGAGATCACCGACGCGTTTCGTCCTCATGCCGACTTCTTCAGGGCTTTGCTGTAGACAAAAATTTCTTGAAAGGAGATTTCTCAAGTGCAATCAAGTCAAATAGCTGAACAAATCAATATGGAACAGTTCACACGAATAGGTGTGTCGAGAACACTCCTCTTAATCCGAGGAGATCGTATTTTGCTTGAATTTCTCTAATGGTAGTGATGTGGGATATGTGTCTCCCGTGTGTTCAAGACGTCGTCTCGTTCAAGAAATTTTTGTCTACAGCAAACCCTGAAGAAGTCCGCATCAGGACGAAACGCGTCGGCGATCTCGAATTTTAAGAATTTGTCAATGGAAAAAGAATAAAGAATTTATTTACCTACAATCAAAATCTATCAGTGTTTTCTTCAATTGGGAAGATCTTGACTTATTGTGTTTTTCCTTTCATATTGTGATTGTGGACAATAAGTAAGCTCCACTTATACATAATTTACTTGCTTGAGTGCAGGGCCACCCCTTGTTCAATTTGTCCAAGTGGCATGCGTGCCATTTCTTTGGGACATATGAAGGTCATGTCCCAGGCCCCTTGCACCAATTTATAACACAACAAATATTGCCTAGATAGGGTATTTTGACTGGTGCAGGATCTTCAGCCTTGATCCTTCCCTTTTTTGAGCTTTGTGTACTTTTTATTTACAGGTCAGATAGACAGAGCGAGACAAGAGCTAAAGACGCAGACTCCTGGCTGCCTGAGCTGGACTTTGCTGGGCTGACTATCTCACAGCTCATGTTGGAGTTACCTCTTCCGCCTGCCAAAGCACCTCGGGGCCCTCTCCCTCATGACGAGGGGGAGTGACACTGAATACCTTGGACCTGGGCGCTTCTGTTTTAGGCCCTGATGTACCGAGGCCTGAGTTTCAATCACTGGCACCTCATCACAGAGTGGGGTGGGGTGGGGTGGGGTCAGCAAGTTTCACTGACCCCATCCCACTCAGTGACGAGGGAGGGAGTGCTGCCTTCCCTCATTGGCTGAACTAAGGCCAGCAAGTTGTGGGAAGGCAGCAGTCCCAACCCTCCTGGGACCTCCTAAGCAGAACTGCAGGTAAGTGTTATTTTTTTATTAATGTTTGTTGCGTGCCTGTATGTATGAATATTTGGTAGTGAATGTTATGTATGGATGTGTTCGTGTGTGTGTGTGTGTGTGAATGAATGGGTGTGAGTGAATGTGTTTATGTATGTGTGTCCTGTCTACCCTCTCCCTGCTAAAATTACCAGCCACCACTGGAAACCACTAGTCTGTCTTTCCAGGCCTCAATGTGAAAGAAAAACCCCCGCATGTGGGGGCAGTGAGTGACTGCACCGGCCTTCAAGGGCATACCCGGAGAGTCCTTGGGACCTGTTTTCCCTTCCTTCTTCCAAGGGGCACCCTCAGATTCTTTGCCACCACGTCTGCTTCTGTAAAACAGCATGGATGCAATGGCAAAAGGTTCTCTGATCTGTAAAGGGCCTTCTGTAATACCAAAGTGCCCTCAGGTACAACCAACATGCCCATTGAGTTGCTTTCCATGATACTGCCTCACCTGCAACATGTGAAATGTTTATTATCCATCTGTGTGCATATGGGCTGTATATGAAGTTGTGCTCTCAGCATTCATATACTGATTCTAAATGGTTTTAATATCACTTTCATTAGTTAGTACAATTAGTTTCAATCTGGACCTGAATGCTTACTCTAATTTGTTTTTATTTAAAGTATTCCCCATTATTTGTCTAGTATTTGGGCTATACCTGATGATACTGCAGCAAGATGTGACTTACAACCTGTTCTCTGAACCTTGTTTTGGAGTTAGCAATGTTAGAACACTCTGGGGGATCTGCTCAAAAACCCCACAACTTCAGACCTTCAAATTAATGCAACTTGCAGTACCCACTTTAGACTGCAAGATTTCAGCTGCCCTGGATTCCCTGGTGCAACTCAAGCAACAAAATTGTAACTCCTTTCATGGCAAATTGTATACTAAACGTCATATTGCTGCTCTTCAATCTAAGAACTACAGGCCTCATTTACAAGGACCCTTGCGCCACCGGACCGTAACTTTTTTGAAGCTCCAGTGGCGCAGTGTGCTGGCCCATATTTACAAGGCCACACAAAGCCACTTTGCTTGGCTTTTCATGGCCTTGTAAACATGGTCCCCTTTCAGGCAGTACTCTGAGTGAAAGGGGCATTCCATGGGTGTTGCAGTGGGTGTTCCTATGCAACACCCATGGAATCTGACACATTCCCAGATTTACAAGGTTTTATAAACCTTGGAATGCGTCATATTGTTGTTACAGTTTAAAAATGTAGTTTTAACCTGCCTGTGATTGTATATTTTATCACCTGTTTTGTGTGTTAAACTTGTGGTTTTCCTGCCCATGATTGCTTCCATTTAACGTGTTGAATTGTGGGATTTGCAGTCCAAACTCTGTAGTTTGTCGCTCTCATTCCTGGTGACTATTCAGTTTTACCTCCAAATTTCTCCTTTGCTCTGTGCTAAGACCTGTATGTTAAACAGTGCACCCCCAGCCACCATTTTGTGTTATCAAGCCAGTGAAACCAGCCCCCCTCCTCCCCCTCCAGCAACAGGGATTTTCTACATCAGAGGGTGCTTCTGTGAGCTGTTTAAACTGTGTTTAATAGGGACTGTGCACTTCGTTTTTTGGCCAGGAGAGGGAGTAAAGTTGTATTCAAACAGTATTGTTAGATTTCAAGTTTGTGAGGCCTTTACCTGCAGAAATCCAAAGTGTGGATTGAGCCTGTCTGTCTCCTAGGAGATTCTGGACAGGAGAAGCAGCCCCCACCCCCACCCCCATGCCAGCAGGCCTAGGACTGGGGATTGGCTATTCAGCTCCCAGGCAACTCTGAGCCCTCCCCTCACACCTGCCCAGGTCCCTTAAGGCTTTGCTGGGTGCACCCCAAATCATTCTCCTCCATCTTGTGAGTTGCAGCCTACCTGTGCCCCAGATTGCAGTGAGCAGAGTCCAGCAAGTGGTAAGGAGGCAGACTAGTGCTGTCTCTTCCCTCCTCCAAAAAGTTTTTAAAAAACGATTTTCCCTTTCTGTGATTACTGTCTTTGCCTGTGGTTGTTACAGTTTAAAAATGTAGTTTTAACCTGCCTGTGATTGTATATTTTATCACCTGTTTTGTGTGTTAAACTTGTGGTTTTCCTGCCCATGATTGCTTCCATTTAACGTGTTGAATTGTGGGATTTGCAGTTCAAACTCTGTAGTTTGTCGCTCTCATTCCTGGTGACTATTCAGTTTTCCCTCCAAATTTCTCCTTTGCTCTGTGCTAAGACCTGTATGTTAAACAGTGCACCCCCAGCCACCATTTTGTGTTATCAAGCCAGTGAAACCAGCCCCCCTGCCTCCCCTCCAGCAACAGGGATTTTCTACATCAGAGGGTGCTTCTGTGAGCTGTTTAAACTGTGTTTAATAGGGACTGTGCACTTCGTTTTTTGGCCAGGAGAGGGAGTAAAGTTGTATTCAAACAGTATTGTTAGATTTCAAGTTTGTGAGGCCTTTACCTGCAGAAATCCAAAGTGTGGATTGAGCCTGTCTGTCTCCTAGGAGATTCTGGACAGGAGAAGCAGCTTCCAACTCCCTGGGCAGCAAACCTTGTCTGAGGTTGCTTGGACCTTATATAGTCTGCTAGTGGCTGCTACATGTATACACTGATTGGTGGTTGTATCTGATGTTTCTATTGGTTTGAGTTAGTGTCCTCATTGGTTGGGTATTTGAGGGTTCTGATTGGTTTCTGGATCTGTGATTCAATCAATGTAGGGTTGGGACTAGGGCTAGGGTTATGATTTCTATTGGAAGCAGGGACTAGGGCTTCCTGTTTTATTGGTTGTTGGGACTAAGGTGGAACTAGGACTAGGGTTAGGCCTTTAATTGGAAGTAGCGATTAGGGCTTCTGGTGTTATTGGTTGCTGGACTAGGTGTGGGACTAAGAGTAGGGTTAGGCTTTCTATTGGAAGTAGTGACTAGGGCTTCCCGTCCCATTGGTTGCTTGGACTAGGGTTGGGACTACTGGTAGGGCTAGGGCCTCTATTGGACATAGAGATCAGGGTTTTTTGAACTGATTGGATGCTTGGAGTAGGGCTAAGATTGGCTGTAAGGTCCTGATCTCCTATTGGTTCTAGCTTTTAGGGCTAGTGTTGTGATTGGATAGTATTAGGGCTAGGGTTCCCATTGGCTGACGGGGTCACCTGATTACTAGGGGTATCAAAGGCCAGGGTTAGGGCGTCTCAGCCCGGGCGTCTCAGCTAAGGGCAGAGAGGACAAGGGTGAGTGCCTGTTTGAGCCTGTTAAGGGCAGAGAGGACAAGGGTGAGTGCCTGTTTGAGCCTGTTAAGGGCAGAGAGGACAAGGGTGAGTGCCTGTTTGAGCCTGTTCGAGACGGGCCAGGGCCAGGAATGCTGCCCATCTTCCCATTAATTAATGTGTCTATTACTTTTCTCCTGAAAAAGCATATCTAATGCACTACCCTATTTCACATCCGCTACCTCTATCAATATTTTTAATCTGCATATACTTACCTCCTTTATGCATCTATATACTCTCAATGTACTTATGGATCTATATATTTATCACTTTCTTCTAATTTAGCATTTCCAATGCACTACCCTATTTCTCAGCCTATACTTCCCTCAATATATCTTCTAGCCCAACTTTTTGACTCATCTCAAACTTCTTTCTACTACTTTTTCCAATTCACTACCCTATCTCACCCTATACATCTATCACTATATCCTCTACACCCACTCTCTCATTTATCGCAAACGCCATACCACTACTATGTTCCCCAAAATAACCCTTTCTTGACTCTCTCCTACTCTACCCCTCCTTGTATCTTCTGACACCTCCTTTACTGTACCAATGCCCAAGACAAACCTTTCTAAACTCTTCCCTCTGACTCTTCCCCTCCAAAAACCCTTTTTACTCATCAAAAAGCCTCCTCCTACTGCTATGACCTACAAAAAGAAATCCTTCACTCTTCTATCCCACAACTATCCTTTTCAATCAAAATAACAGACTAGCATGTTCACTTCACTAATTCCATATTCCACTATACTAATTCACCACTAATCCTTTATGGGTTCCAGAGTAGCGTGCTACTCGCCAACAAAGCGCTTCAACACCCACCAGGGGTAACAGGCGCTATATGAATGCAAACCTTTCTTTCCCTTCTATCCCTCCACTATCCTTCTCACTCCAAATAACTGACTAATATCCACCACTCAAATTACTTTCATATTTCACCATACTAATTCACCACTAATCCTTTATGGGTTTCCGGAGTAGCGTGCTACTCGCCCAAAAAAAAAGCAATTCAACACCCCATCAGGGGTTAGAAGCGCTATATATATGCAAACCTTTTTTCCCTCTTCTATCCCTCCGCTATCCTTCTGAATCCAAATAACTGACTAACATATCCACCACTTAAAATTTACTTGCATGTTTCACTATACTAATTCAACACTAATCCTCTATGGGTCCCGGAGTAGCGTGCTACTCGCCGAAAAAGCGCTTCGACGCCTCGTCAGGGGTAGTAAGCGCTATACAAATGCAATTACAATACAATACAATACAATATTTGGTAAACATCCTTTACAATGCATGCATTACAACGCATGCCATTACCCCGCATGTTTTACTCCGCAAAATCTTTTACAACGCAGGGCTTAACACCGTAAACCATTACAACACATTCCCCAAAGTAACGTCCTGGTGGAGTTAGAATAGTAAATTGCGTTGTAATGGGAAATGCGTTGTAATGGATTGGGTTGTAAAGCCCTGCGTTGTAAAAGATTTTGCGGAGTAAAAAATGCAGGGTAATGGCACGCGTTGTAAAAGCGTGCGGGGTAAAGTGTCCTATTCGTCATATTCCTGCGTAACAAGAAGCAATATCTTTATTTCTCCTCTTTTTTCCTTTTTCTATGTGTGCTGCATTCTGCAGCACACATAGAAAGAGGAAAACACCTCTCGTGATTGTTTATGTGCAGGAAGGTGTCCCTTCCTGCACAAAAACAAGCATCCCTGCAACGCAGGCACCCTTGCACCATGGCGCAAAGGTGTCTGTATTGGCGCATGGCAGCCCATTGTGCGCCAGCGCAGGGGAAAAGGACGCAGGGCAGTGCATCAAGATTCCTTGTGGCGCTGCCCTGTGCCAAAACCTCATAAATGTGGCCCTGCAACTTCTAACACAAATGTAAAACCAGCTCTAAACCATCTGGCACACAAAACTGCATCCAACACTTTAGATTTTACAAGAAATTGATCAGGAAATGAAAGGAGCCCTACTCTTCTTACCAATTCACACAATCTGACTACCACTTTAAGAACCTCCCCAGGATAATTTCAGAGGATTCCAATTCGACACCCCGCTCATTGGACCTGGGTCATTCTCAGCAGTTGCATGATAACCTTGTCAAAAACAAAGCCCCTGACTTTGGGGACTACCTTGCTGAGCAGCTATTTGGTTTAGAGCAATCACAGCACTGTTCATACTCTTGTGCCACTTTCAGCCACTTCGACTGCCATTCGCTGCTATCACAGCTTGAAGTTGAGTGGTTTCTTGCATACTGAGCATATTGAAGCAAAAATGGATCACAAGCTGATCTTTGCCCTCCTCCAATTTCTAAGGAGTTAATTTCCTCATCTATGAACCATTATGAACTCCTACTCTCACATCTACTTGAGTGGCCTAACTGCTTTCCTAGAAATCTATGATTCTGAAACGCTGAGGCAACTACACGCTTATTTTCATTATTTAGTACTTTCGTTTAGCCACTACATTGACACCCATAACTGTGTTGCTGATATCCAATCTGATAATTAAATATGCCTTCAAGTGTCAGCAGCTGTTCAGGCACATTTTATACCTTCGCGGTTTTCTTCACATGGTTCAACCCACTACCACACTGGTGCTCTTATATGTCACTATGTAAACAAATTCTACCTCATACAAAGAACTCAGTGGCAACACTCAAACTCCACTTTCGAACTGGGAACTCATCACAACATTTGCCATGGTCCACACTACCTTTTTGTGGCAAGAGTTTCATTTAAGGCCACCTGAATTTTCTAGCATGTCAAACCCAAATTCTTAAAAAATATACTTGAACTTACCGGAACATACAGAGTCTTTACTTCCAGTAATCCACAACTATCTCTGAATCCTGACCATGTGATCCATGCCCGCCCCTGATTGATGGCAGCGGGGACAATTGGTGGATGACCCAAACATTCTGTGAAGGGCGGCTGGTGTAAGATAGGCCCTATGTAAAATGTTATGTTATATATACTGAATCTTAGCTTTCCTTGACTGCTTCCTAGGGTACACACGCGTGTGCTCCTATTCCTTCTGCGTGAGTGCTCTACCTATGTCACCGTCCCAAGTTCTGTGGAGTGCAGTCAAGGGGTCAGGATTAGTGTAGGCCAATGCGTGAACAAACCATGTAGGAAGGCGATGACTCCCTCCCATGATGTGGAGTGTGTGTATCAGTGGATGGTGATAGGGTTCTGTATCTGTGATATGCCACAGCTTGTAGTCGGCCATAGGCTAGGAAGTGGCCCGCCGAGAGTTCATTTTCCTCCTGTAGCCTGTCAAAATGCTGAAGCACCCCATCCTGAAATAGGGCTCCTAATGTGCCCACCTCTGCCGCCTTCCACGACACCATGTGCTCCCTCCCTATCATATCACTAAAGGAGGCCACGGTGCCTATGGCTGTGTCGGGATGGTATTGGGGGATTTGTGGCATGAGTGGTAGGTGCCGGTGAAAACTATCATAGGCTATCGTCAATAGTCGGTTAGAGTCTCGTGAGAGTCGTCCAGAAGGGAGAAAGGTTTGACGTGTCTCTCTCAGCCACTATCAGCAGGAGGGAGCCCCAGTTCTTCAGTAAGGTGCCCCGCTAACCAGCGCGAAGGCCATTATAGCTGCGCAGCTAGGTAATAGTGTTCAAAATTCGGGGCTCCTAATCCCCCTTTGTCTACAGACAATTGCAAATTACTAAGTGCAACCCAGCGTCTTCCCTTGATCCAAATGAAAGCTGCCTCGGGCGGAATGCAATGTACAGAAGCTTTTCTGAGGAATGTGCATTGGGAGGTTATGGAAGTAGCAGAGGAGGTGAGGAAACAACACCATTTTAAACAGGGATACTCTGCCTTGCACTGTGAGCGGCAGCATGCTCCAAAATGCCATTTGGGATCGTAGAGAGGTAATGGCCTTAATGAGATTAGGGTCTATAATGTCCTGGTCTCATGATAGATGTGTTTACCCAGATATCAGAACATATCTGGCTCCCATCGTAAAGGCTGTTGGTCCACCATAAAGTTCTGCTGGGGACAATTTGGGTGGAGGGGGTACAGACAGGACTTGGCCCAATTTACTCCTACACCTGATGCCCCATGGAATTTCTGAAAGATACTCTGAATGTCTGCAATTCTCTCCCGGATGCCATGTATATACATTAACATGTTGTCCGCGTATAGCAAGACAACATGCTTCTCTCCATTTAGTGCGACTTCCCAGTCCACTACCCTCAGTCAGGGCCTCTGCACGAGTGGCTCCATCGCCAGGGCGAAAAGTAGTGTCGACAGTGGACAGCCCTGTCGCGTCCCTCTTTGCACCGGAAAGGATGAGGAAATGCATTGGCCAATCTTCACCCGAGTGGTGGGCTTGGAATACAAAAGCCGAATTAGTTTATGAAGCCTACCCATGATGCCCACACTGGTGAGGACCGAAAATAATTCCATTCTAGAGTATCGAAAGCTTTCTCCAGGTCCACCAGCACCATGCACACAGCATGAGACCACTGGACCGGAGCGAGCTCCATCACTCTATGTAGACACCCAGGCCTTCATTATGATTTCGGGCTGAATCACTTCCACCCGACACCGCATCGGTCATGGGACCAACCAACACCCGGTCGGCGATCCCGACCGCCTCATTAGGATGCGACTAAAACACTGTTCAGTCGCATTCCTACATTTTACTATGTGATCATGCATTCCGGCCGTAAACCGGCCGTAATGCATGCTTCCATATTAAATTGGGAGGTGCGGTTCATCCCTGCACCCCGTTGCAGGCACCTTAAGGTTCTTGCCACAAGGTGCAGGGAACAACAGGGGGGCACCATAGGTGCCCCCTCGGCCTCCAATCGGAGGCCGTGCACCCAAGGGGGCCTAGCTGGGGGCCTCCAAAGACGCTTTCCGACATGGTTTTCATGCCGGACCGACCGGCATGGAATCCATGTCGGAAACCGGCATTGTAATCTCAAGGGCGGAAAGGCCCGCCCTTGAGATTACTTGCCACATTCCGACTGGCGGACGGGCCCTCCGAGCCTGTCGGAAGCCAGTGGGAATGACTGGTTGGATTCCTTCCGACCGCCTACATCAAAATGAGGCAGTCGGAAAGGAATCCGACCGGCCCATTGCAATGTGGCTCTGAAGGCTCCAACCATCGGTCGGAGCCTTCGGAGCCGCATCGTAATCAGCCCCCTAATGTTGAGGGTTGTGGACCTCCCAGGCACAAAGCCATTCTGATCAGGGTGGACCAGTCTTGGCATGTGCTCGTACAAATGACCTGCTATGACTTTACTTAAGATCTTGTAATCCGATCCCAACATGGAAAGTGGGCGATACGAGGATAACTCCAAAGGATCCCTTCCACGTTTTGGGAGTGACACCGTTAGTGATTCCTGCAGGGTGGGCGGGAGTCAGCCTCCCATTAAAGCAGTTTGATGTAACTCCAGCAGCCTGGGGGCCAACAGATGTTTATACGCTTTGTAGAATTTAATTGGGAGCCCATTTAATCCTGGGGGCATTTTATGGCGGTATTTTTGCTTGATAGGCCCTAAAGTCAAGACGGCGTAGCTGCTCTGTTAACTGCACATGACACTCTAGCGTTTTAGTCAGTTCTCCCTGGCCATGATCCGTTTGGGCCGCTGTCTCTAGTTCCCATAGTGTCTCTTCAATGCACAACAGATCTTGCTGTAAATCTGCCCTGACCCCCAACACGGTAAGGAAACAGTGTCCTCTGAGCACCACCTTCAGTTCCTCCTAATTCATTAATTTGGAGGAGGACATGCCCTAATTGTCCGTCAGATAAGTAAAAAGCATCTCACTGGTGTCGTCCCTAAAGACCTTTTCCTCAAGCATCATGGGCTTCAGTCACCAGGTGGGGACTGGTGGCCTCGGTGCTCACCACTCTAATTACAACTGCAGGGGATTATGGTCGGAAAACATCTCAAATAATCCTCATCCAAATCCAACAGTTTTGTGGCCAGGTCACAGAGTATTCTATCCAATTGCATATGTCAGTGATGTGGAGGTGAGTAATAGGAGTACTCTCTGGTATCTGGATGGAGCGAATGCCAACAATCCAGCAGTGACCAATGTGTGAGCCAGTGGGATAGATGGGCAGCAGCTGTTACCACTGGGGAGATCAGCAAAGGCAGATGAGAGTGATCCAAATGAGTGTCTGGTACACAATTAAAATCTCCTCCTATTATCCATGGAATGTGTGCCCATTGTGTAAGTGTGTCTGACAGTCGAGCCAGGAAGGCCGGCTGCACTGTATTTGGAGCATAGATGCTCCCCTGCAAGAGCGATCTACTATCCAGCTGGCCCTCAACCAAAATGTATTGACCGTCTTGGTCTATAGTTACTGTCTGAGAGCGAAAGGGGATTCCATGCCTTACCCAGATCCTAACCCCCCTGGCAAAGCCTGAGTACATAGAACAATAACATAGACCCCACCAGCGCTTTTGCAGTCGAGTATTCTCCCCTCCTGCAACATGCATCTCCTGCAGCAGCGCTATCTGAGTGCCTCTCTGTTTAATATATTGTTGCACCACATGACACTCCACGTCCATATGTTAACTCGTACCATTGTGTTATTGTTACCTCTAGGGGGACACAGCAAGAATCGGCATGAAGTGCAGCTTGTCCCACACGCCAGAGTTAAGGAAATACATATCATGTAAAATAAGACAGTAACCTCCTACATGATTCTATAAACTTAGAACCCACAACTCCTCTTCTAAGGCATCCCCTGAACATGTGATTGCCCAAATACCAAACAAACATTCCCATAGATTGGGTACTCCAAACTGCGTGCAAGAAGGCACTATGTTCGCCTGGGAGCAGGGCAAGGGGGTAGCCAGACTGATGAGAGTTTGTGCCATTTTAAGGTGGACTGCACATCTCACTGGAGATGTGCCTACATGGGGAACTCGTTTCGTCACTGTGTATCAGACTTTCCATATATTCATGGGTAGTCCCGACAACTTCTGACCCGGGCTCCTGCCAAGGACATGTGTCTTTGAAACTGTTCATAGTTGTGTCTTCTGCGTCCTCTCACAACAAACCATCCGCCATTTGCGGCGTTACATCAGGGAGGAATTCCCAACGACATGTTGCCAGTAGAGTGTGTAAAATCATTGCCCGATGTGACTTCTTCCTGCGTCTGAGGTGGTGAGGTCCTCCGATCCATCCACAGTGAGGTCGCAATTGACAGTGTCTGTATCTGCTCTTCTTTCACTTGCTCAGGGGTCGGTGCACTTTGGAACGTTGTGTTCCTGGCAGGTTGAGCTGTGCGTTAGTTGCAGCGGTGATCTGGGATGTAGTGGTTGGCGCATCAGAGATGATGGAGTAGAGGTTTCATAACGGCGTTGTTCCACCCAGTCCCACACATCTGCCGACTCAGTGATGAAGTAGCTCCAATTATTGACTATGACTTTGAGGTTAGCTGGGAAAAGCAACGAGTAGTTTAGCTCAACCTGTCGCAGCTGGCACTTCAAACCAAGGAAGGGGGCTCTACAGCGCTGCACTGATAGTGCATAATCTGGGGAAATGAATATGCGTGCGTTTCACTTATAGTATAGTCTCCTTATCCCTATAGTTCATTATCCATGCCATGACAGGTCTAGGAGGTGCTCCCGCCGGTGGTTGCCTTGCTGGGATTCGGTGATCACGTTCCACTAGGGGGTGGGGGGACAACTTGTCTGGAGCCACCATCTGCATCAACCAGACTTCAAAGAAAGTCACAAGGTCCTTCAGCCCCCTCCGTGAAGCCCACCATACGCAGATTGTTACGGCAAGAATGTCCCTCCGAATCTTCTGCTCTGGCTTCTATCTCTTTAACTTGCATGGTGAGAGAGCAGACTTAGCCCATGAAGACTGTTAGCGATGGCCACATTTTAGATATCACTGCTGTACTGCGTGTAACTCGGTTTGCTAATTTACTCTGATCAACTCGCAGCATGCCCCACTCAACTGCAACTGTATCCACTCTAGCACGTAGCTCTTACTTGAGTCTTCTTTGCCTCCAGTATTTTGTCCAGTATGGTGTCGGTGTGCACCGATGCCGCGGTGTCTAATGGGGCCCCCTGATCAGGGTGGTCCATAGCGTCAAGGCACGGGCACCCCTGTGACTGGGGCCTGCCCCACCTCTGCACCCCATGGCCGACCTCTGCTTCCGTGCTACAGAATGACCACAACAGTCACTATGTGGGGCTAATTTGGACCCGTCTGACCCCCAGCGCATACGTGTTGGATTATAAAGTGAGGCAGCACGAGCAGCCCCACAGGAAGGTGGTGCAGACCCCCTCGTGCAGGGTTGCTGGGCTGTAACGTGGTGGATGTGGTAGGACGCAGGTACTACATTTCCCATCGTAGGCTGGACACCATACACTTGTTGTAACTCTCTCCTCTGGCATAACAGTGTCTCGCAGCAGGACCCACCTCTCCCCTGAGCCACCAAGGGGGCCACCACACTCAGGAGGCAATGAGCAGTCCAACTGCATGTCCAAATGGACTATTAGTCGTGTCAGTGTAGGAGAGTCTCTTTTTCACTGCCTCATGCACAGTGCGTGGTGCCAAACTGTCTATGGGGCAGGTAGCCGTAGGGCCCACAAGACGCCACAGAGGCCTTTTCTGTTCAGACCTGCACAGTTTAGGCCTATAGCAGGCAATTCAATGTTTGTTAATTCAGGGCTAATACAGCATGCATACACAGAGCTCTCATCTCCTTTGCCTCCGGAGTATAATTCTCAGGTAGAGCCCACATAAATATGGATGGAGGGAAGGGGAAGTGAAGTAGATGGAGGGGCTGTAGGCCGGCACAGCCTGAACTCTGAGTCAAGCAGGGCTTCTGGAGGATCCCAGGCCACACAGCTGCAGTGTTCCCAGCACGGTCTTCCAGTCAGAGACGTGAAGACCAGTGATCTCTACCCCGTGTGTTATTTTCCTACATGCATGGGAGTTATAGCAGCTCAATCACTCGGGCTCAGGTCAGACCACATCTAACTCTTGGTTAAAACCCTCCGCGCCTCATCCATCCCAGGAGGGCAAGTGAGCATTTGGTGCCACTTCACTATGAGGGTAGGGCCCCCGCGACATAGGGGATACCTGCTCCCCCTCTGGCACTGCATGTCTCCGGGTGGGTCAATTGTCCAGACAGGAGTCCGGCCTCTCATGGGCATTGGGGGAGCCGGCCACCGGCCCCCGTCATGAAGGAATCTTGTGGAGGCTGAGCAGCTACCGGAAGGCTTCTCCTCTCTGCCACCACAGTCACCGCCTCCTCTTTCGTGACGGCCGGCTCCTCTCCATCGGAGTGTACCGCAGTACGGGTCCGCTACACACCGGTGGCAGGTTACAATGGAAACCCCATGGGGCCCGAGAAGTCCCCAGCGCCGGGAGCAAACGCTCAAGGCCTTGGGACTGCCGTACAACACCTGAACTGGTGCCACCACTAAACCTAACTCCAGAGCAGTCTGAAATTTTGCTCCGGTAGGGCAGATGGTGACGGGTGTTGACAGATCGTGAGTCTCCACGCAGAGCAGTCCTTAAACCCATCCGCCAACTTGCAGCGGCTGGCCATGCCTCCTTAAGTAGAACCAACTAAATGACCAAAATAACATAACACACTTCCAACACCAGAGCCGGAAATACAAATCACCCCTTAGAAAGCACTATATACAAAGTAACCTCACAGAAATCTGTAGCTCAGAAGACACCACCAAGTTCTCACACTCACAAGCATTCTGTGACGCCATCATAGACTAAGTTGTCTCAAAAGCATAGATCCTGGAATAATACAGCAGAAGAAGGAGACTAAACAACCAGCCTACCCAGGCCAGGTTTCACAAGATGAATTCCACAATTGGGCATCAGACCCTTGAATCTTTAAAAAAAAAACTCCAGAGTCCCAATTCTAGTTGTGACAGAGATCCCAACTTGTTCACCATTGAACCCCAGACCAGCATTAATTAATCTTCAAGGATACCCTACACTCTACAAGTACTAACACCCCAGCAAGAGCCATACACATCAATTCTCTAACTTCAGTCACCTTTCTTGTGATCTATTAAAACAGATCCCACTTAAAGAAGAAACTAAGTCCAACCAGCTTCCGAAGGAATTCTAATGACTGTCCTTAGGAAAACTGATGGCCTTCACTCAGATCTCTGACTTCATTAAAGAAAATGACTCTCACACTATTAAAGGGGTTTCAGTGTTGGAAGAGGCACTAAATCTACATTGATCCCCATTTAGTTTGACCTTAAAACAACTGTGGACAGAAATAGAGTGACTGTACTGTTACCACTTTTGACACCATGCACCACCACAACCTCTTACGAGGCTAGAGGAGCTTTGCCTCCAGGGAAACGTTCTACACTGTATCTCCTTTTACCTCACTGACAGTTCTTGAATTATCTTACTTCCCCTTTTACTTGAGCTTCTGTCAGCATGCATATTGGTGTTCCTCAGGCTCAATCAATCAATCAATAAATCAAGGGGTTTAAAGCGTGCTACTCACCCGTGAGGATCTCAAGGTGCTGGGGGGGGGGGCGCTCCGGTTCAGACGAAGAGCCAGGTCTTGAGGCTTTTCCTGAAGGTGTGCAGAGTAGGGGAGCGTCTGATGTTGACTGGGAGCTCGTTCCAGGCTCTGGCTGCAGTGTACGAGAAGGCTCTTCCACCCGCTCTGGTTCTGCGGATGCGTGGGGTTTCTGCTAGGGCGAGGTCGGCGGAGCGGAGGTTCTTTTAGGGTACGTGGAAGGAGACTCATTCGTTGAGGTTTTTGGGTCCGGTGTTGTGGAGGGATTTGTAGGTGTGGGTGAGTAACTTGAAGGTGACTCTCTTTACGACGGGGAGCCAGTGGAGGTCTCGCAGGTGTTGGGTGGATGTGCTCATGTCGTGGGGTACAGAGGACAAGTCTGGCTGTGGTGTTCTGGATGGTCTGGAGTTTTTGTAGCAGGGATTTGTTGATTCCCGCGTAGAGGGCATTTACGTAGTCCAGTCTGCTTGTTATGAGTGCGTGGGTGATGGTCTTTATGGCTTCGGGGGGGATCCACTTGAAGGTCTTGCGGAGGATGCGGCGGGTGTTGAAGCAGGTGGAGGCGACGGCGTTGATCTGTCGGGTCATGGTGAGGGAGGAGTCATGTATGATGCCGAGGTTCCGGGCGTGGTCCATGGGGGTGGGGGGGTTGCCAAGGGTGGAGGGCCACCAGTAGTTGCCCCAAGCTGCTGGGGAGGGTCCAAGGACGAGGACTTCTGTCTTCTCCGAGTTGAGTTTCAGACAGCTGCTGCTCATCCAAGCTGCGACGTCTTTCATTCCTTCTTAGAAGCTGAGTCTGGTGGTTTTGGGGTCTTTCAGGAGGGAGAGAATGAGCTGGGTGTCGTCGGCGTAGGATACAATGCTGAGTCCGTGCTGTCTGATGATGGCGGCGAGGGAGGCCATGTAAATGTTGAAGAGCGTTGGGCTGAGCGAAGATCCTTGTGGTACTCCGCAGGTGATCTCTGTTGGTTCGGAGAGGAAAGGCGGGAGTCTGATCCTTTGGGTACTGCCGGCGAGGAAGAGCAGAGCCAGTCAAGGGCGGTTCCCTGTATTCCTGCGTCATGGAGTCTGGCTGCAAGACTGTGGTGGGAGACAGTGTCGAAGGCTGCAGAGAGGTCGAGTAGGATTAGGGCTGCGGTGTGGCCTTGGTCTAGGAGCGTGCGGATGTCATCTGTGGCGGCGAGGAGGGCGGTCTCCGTGCTGTGGTTGCTGCGGAATCTGGATTAGGAGGGGTCGAGGATGGAGTTCTCTTCGATGAAGTTTGTCAGCTGGGCGTTGACGATCTTCTCTGTGACTTTGGCTGCGAAGGGAAGGAGAGAGATGGGTCAGTAGTTCTTCAGGTCCGTGGGGTCCGCAGAGGGTTTCTTGAGGAGGGGCTTGACTTCTGTGCGCTTCCAGTCGTCGGGGAAAGTGCCGGGTTCGAAGGAGGAGTTGATGGTGCGTCGTAGCTCGGGCACTATGTCGGTTCTGTTGAAGATGTGTGGGGGGCAGGGGTCCGTGGGGGCTCCTGAGTGAGTGCCCTT
Organism: Calotriton arnoldi; assembly: GCA_963921515.1. Lineage (NCBI taxonomy): Eukaryota > Metazoa > Chordata > Amphibia > Caudata > Salamandridae > Calotriton > Calotriton arnoldi. Next base: position 304,515 of record CAWUFW010008940.1, read on the forward strand.
CATGGTCATGGTGGTATCTTCAGTGGTGACAGGGGTCCAAGTGGTGATGGCGGGCCGGCTGTCATCGCTGGAGCGACGGGTGGTTTCTGGGGAGTGCTCGCTGAAGTCATAGAGGGCCTTGATTTTCAGGTGGAAGTAGGAGCCGAGCTTGTTGCAGAGGTCCTGGGAGGGAGTGACGTCCGTGGCTTTGCTGGGGGCTCAATAATCTTTGCTCTCCTGTTCTATGTGTACCTAGCAGATCTCATCAACTCCTTCAACTAAACCTTACAACTACACCAGTGACACACACATTGTCCAAAAACTGGCTAATCCACCGGAGCTACACATCTCAAGACTAGAGCACTGTCTCCAAGCTGTCAACTAATAATTGTTGAGGAACTATGTCAAAGCGAACCTACCGAAACTGAGATACTAAGCTCCAGTGAATGGAAAAACTATCAGCATACAGCCATCAGTCTCCTGGAACCCAGGCCACCACCAGCAACATTGAGAGAAGAAAGAACTCTGGGGTGATGATTGACTCTGACATATCACTCATCCTGCGAGTGAATCAAGGCACAAGAAGTGCTTCCCTACCATGCAAACTCTGTGGTGCATCTCCCAACATCTAGTTTGCCCTGTGAGTCTACAGTCCACCATCTCCCTTATCCTATCTATTCTGGATAATGCAAATGGACTACACCTAAGGGGCATCGCTTCCTACTCCACAGACGTCAAAGAATGTAAAATGCAGCAGCAAATTAACTCCTACATATAAGTGACCACATATCAGCAGCTTGTCTAATGTTTCACTGGATACCCACTTCCACATGAGTGTCCTTTAGGGTACTCTGCATAGCCCACAGCTCTATTTTAAAATTAATCGTTCAATCAAGTAAAACTTCAAACATACTCACAGAAAGGGCTCCCTGACTCTCGACTGGCTCCCCTGCTGCACATCCCATCCTGCAAGAAGGCATGCATTGGTGGAACCTCTTTCTCAGTACAGTCAGCAGTATTAAGGAATTCCCTTCTGCCAAAGAGAACAAATTCCCTAGACCACTTAGACTTCAAGGAGGCTTTAATGACCTAGCCCTTCCCATCAGATGATGAAGGTTTGCTCCAGCTGAGAACCAAAACCAATCTCCCACATACTGCTACATGATCACAGCAACATAAAAAAAGCGAGCAGCCACACTTATAATTCGCACACTCCAGACTTATAGTTCACACACTATCCAAACACAACAATAATATAAGGCTTAAGTGGTCTAGCCCTTACTCCTTTTTTCTCCACTATGTCCGAACGCACACTGACATTTGTTGAGAAAAGAGCAACTGCTGTCGTCATTATGCACACCAAATCACTTTCCTCATAGCCACATTTAGAACTCACACTCTTACAACATTAATGTAACACTCGTGCATTCTATTTTTCATTGCTTTTCACCTCGCTTTATATATATGTATACATATATATAATATATTATCTACTGGCGGTCGCCAGTAGATAGTTATAGTTAGGACCTATTTTCCAGAGGAAATTCACAACATTCTATTTCCAATAACTTTGGCACCGGTCGACGAATCTTCGCGAAAGTTTCAAAACTTATGGCCCGCTCCGGTCTGCTCCTATCCTGAAAGTCTCGGGGTGATTCGTCAAGTGGGGGCCGAGAAAAAAGGGGGGTCCCAAAACGTGTTTTCCCCATGCAATTTTCCATAGGAAACTTTAGACACGGCTACAGCCCGAACTGCTGAACGGAATTACACCAAATTTGGCAAAGAGGTAGTTCTTGGTTCAGAAAGAACCCTTTTTGTTAAATGGTGTAAATCCGTTCAGTAGTTCCTGAGAAAATCAAAAGTAAAATCACATATATATCTGGGCGGAGCCTAACCATACATGTCATTGTGAGATCTGATTGGCTGTCAGCACTTCATCCTGGAATTGCTGGCAGCCATCTTGGGACCAATATACATAATAGTACCCCATTGAAATGCATTGTAGTGAATCAAAGATTTTGAGGGTTACCAAAAGGAGAACTATAAAGGGTGATAACAGACTTTAGTTACATTAGAATTCATTTGTTGATGGTACCATACTAATTTCAGGAATTGTGGTGTGTTCTAAGGTGATTTTACCCTGTGAAAAACCTTCTGCTGGGATATCATGAATCATGTTTGAGAGAAAACTATTTTCACATGCTTGTCCCATAGAGTTTTGGAAGGTGCTCCAGAAGCTAAAATGAGAGCATATTTTCTGTAAATTCACATTATCTTTCTCAGTCATGTGAGAATGAAGTCTGACATTCTCAGTATAACATGTACATCCAACAAGGGCAGAGACTGTCAGTTGATTCCTTTGTGTTCTACTGCAGCTTCCCAGAGTGTTCTAAAGAACAACTAGAGTGCTAACAGCCTTACTTATGACAAAATTATGGCACACCTGAAGCCATCTTGATTGGAATAAACTGGTAACTCTTAAAACATTTAATTTAAAAAGCAACAAAATGAGGGGGTTCATTTTGTCATAGAAATTATGGTTAGTGCTGTAGAAAGAAAAATTAGGACATCTTTTAAGTGAGATCTCAACTATCTTCCTGTTATATTTCAACAGGAGCAGCCTGCCAGTTGATTCCTTTGTGTTCTACTGCAGCTTCCCAGAGTGTTCCAAAGAACAACTAGAGCGCGAACAGCCTTACTTATGACAAAAGTATGGCACACCTGAAGCCATCTTGATTGGAATAAACTGGTAACACTTAAAACATTAAATTTAAAAAGGAACAAAATGATGGGGTTCATTTTGTCATAGAAATTATGGTTAGTGCTGTAGAAAGAAAAATTAGGACATGTTTCAAGTGTGATCTCAAATATCTTCCTGTTATATTTCAACAGGAGCAGCCTGTCAGTTGATGCCTTTGTGTTCTACTGCAGCTTCCCAGAATGTTCTAAAGAACAACTAGAGTGCTAACAGCCTTACTTATGACAAAATTATGGCACACCTGAAGCCATCTTGATTGGAATAAACTGGTAACTCTTAAAACATTTAATTTAAAAAGGAACAAAATGAGGGGGTTCATTTTGTCATAGAAATTATGGTTAGTGCTGTTGAAAGAAAAATTAGGACATGTTTTAAGTGAGATCTCAACTATCTTCCTGTTATATTTCAACAGGAGCAGCCTGCCAGTTGATTCCTTTGTGTTCTACTGCAGCTTTCCAGAGTGTTCCAAAGAACAACTAGAGCGCTAACAGCCTTACTTATGACAAAAGTATGGCACACCTGAAGCCATCTTGATTGGAATAAACTGGTAACACTTAAAACATTTAATTTAAAAAGGAACAAAATGATGGGGTTCATTTTGTCATAGAAATTATGGTTAGTGCTGTAGAAAGAAAAATTAGGACATGTTTCAAGTGTGATCTCAAATATCTTCCTGTTATATTTCAACAGGAGCAGCCTGTCAGTTGATGCCTTTGTGTTCTACTGCAGCTTCCCAGAGTGTTCTAAAGAACAACTAGAGAGCTAACAGTCTTACTTATGACAAAATTATGGCACACCTGAAGCCATCTTGATTGGAATAAACTGGTAACACTTAAAACATTTAATTTAAAAAGGAACAAAATGAGGGGGTTCATTTAGCCATAGAAATGAACAACATTCCCAGCACGACCCCCTACACTACACAAGCACCACTGCACTACCCTAAACCCTAAAACACTACCCCCAGCACAACCCCCTTCACTACCTAAACACAATTCAACTACCCTAAACCCTAAAACACTACCTCCAGCACGACCCCCTACACTACACAAACACCACTGCACTAACATAAACCCTAAAACACTACCCCCAGCACGACCCCCTACTCTACCCAAACACCACTGCACTACCCTAAACCATAAAACACTACCCCCAGCACGACCCCCTACACTACCCAAACACCACTGCCATACCCTAAACCCTAAAACACTACCCCCAGCATGAACCCCTACACAACCCAAACACCACTGCACTACCCTAAACCCTAAAACACTACCCCCAGCACTACAACCTACACTACACAAACACCACTGCACTACCCTAAACCCTAAAACACTACCCCCAGCACGACTCCCTACACTACCCAAACACCACTGCACTACCCTAAACCCTAAATCACTACCCCCAGCACGACCCCCTACACTACCCAAACACCACTGCACTACCCTAAACCATAAAACACTACCCCCAGCATGACCCCCTACACTACACAAACACCACTGCACTACCCTAAACCCTAAAACACTACCACCAGCATGACCCCCTACACTACTCAAACACCACTGCACTACCCTAAACCCTAAAACACTACCCCAGCATGACCCCCTACACCACCCAAACACCACTGCACTACCCTAAACCCAAAAACACTACCCCTAGCACGACCCCCTACACTACCCAAACACCACTGCATGACCCTAAACCCTAAAACACGACCCCCTATACTACACAAACACCACTGCACTACCCTAAACCCTAAAACACTAGAACCCAGCATGATCCCCTATAGTACACCAACACCACTGCACTACCCTAAACCCTAAAACACTACCCCCTACACTACACAAACACCACTGCACTACCCTAAACTCTAAAACACTACCCCCAGCACGACCCCCTGCACTACACAAACACCACTGCACTACCATAAACCCAAAACACTACCCCAGCACTACCCCCTATACTACCCAAACACCACTGCACTACCCTAAACCCTAAAACACTACCCCCAGCATGACCCCCTACACTACACAAACACCACTGCACTACCCTAAACCCTAAAACACTACCCCCAGCACGACCCCCTACACTACCCAAACACCACTGCACTACCCTAAACCCTAAAACACTACCCCCAGCACGACTCCCTACACTACACAAACACCACTGGACTACCCTAAACCCTAAAACACTACCCCCAGCATGACTCCCTACACTACCCAAACACCACTGCACTACACTAAACCCTAAATCTACCGCCAGCATGACCTCCCACACTACACAAACACCACTGCACTACCCTAACCCCTAAAACACTACCCCCAGCACGACCCCCTACACTACCCAAACACCACTGCACTACCCTAAACCCTAAAACACTAACCCCAGCATGACCCCCTACACTACCCAAACACCACTGCACTACCCTATACCCTAAAACACGACCCCCTACACTACACAAACACGACTGCACTACCCGAAACCCTAAAACACTACCCCCTACAGTACACAAACACCACTGCACAACCCTAAACCCTAAAACACTACCCCCCGCATGACCCCCTACACTACACAAACACCACTGCACTACCCTAAACCCCCCTACACTATACAAACACCACTGCACTACTCTAAACCCTGAAACACTACCCCCAGCACGACCCCCTCACAACACAAACACCACTGCACTACCCTAAACCCTAAATCTACCCCCAGCACGACCCCCTACACTACCCAAACACCACTGCCATACCCTAAACCCTAAAACACTACCCCCAGCATGAACCCCTACACTACCCAAACACCACTGCACTACCCTAAACCCTAAAACACTACCCCCAGCACTAACCCCTACACTACACAAACACCACTGCACTACCCTAAACCCTAAAACACTACCCCCAGCACGACTCCCTACACTACCCAAACACCACTGCACTACCCTAAACCCTAAATCTACCCCCAGCACGACCCCCTACACTACCCAAACACCACTGCACTACCCTAAACCATAAAACACTACGCCCAGCATGACCCCTAGACTACACAAACACCACTGCACTACCCTAAACCCTAAAACACTACCACCAGCATGACCCCCTACACTACTCAAACACCACTGCACTACCCTAAACCCTAAAACACTACCCCAGCATGACCCCCTACACTACCCATACACCACTGCACTACCCTAAACCCTAAAACACTACCCCCAGCACAACCCCCTACACTACTGCACTACCCTAAACCCTAAAACACTACCCCCAGCACGACCCCCTACTCTACCCAAACACCACTGCACTACCCTAAACCCTAAAACACTACCCCCAGCACGACCCCCTACACCACCCAAACACCACTGCACTACCCTAAACCCTAGAAAAGAAACCCCCACCCCATGCCCAATCCCCCTTACCTCTCACTCCTCGTGGTTCCTCTCTCCTCGTGGTTCCTGCTTCACGTCGTCTCTGAGGGGCGGTGCACGTCGTTGTGAGGAAACGGAACAGCCTCTGTTTCCTTACAACGACGTGGATCATCTACATGTTTTTTAGAACGCATGGTCATTTACCATACATACCTTTACAACAAAATTAGTTGTAAAGGCATGCGTGGTAAATGACCATGCGTTCTAAAAAAATGCGTAGTAATGACTTCGCGATGTACAACGCATGCGTGGTAATGCATGCGTTGTAATGGTATCGCGAAGTAAAAAATTTGTTGTAATGGCTGCTTACCGATCGAAGCTGGCCCCTGTTCTTCAGTGAGACGTTTATTTGATTAATTAGGAGGAAGGAATGTGGTTTTTGTACCGAAAAGTGCATTCCCGGCTGTTGTATTGTGAAAGTGTCCGCGTGGCCTGGTTTCACTTCCGGTGAGAGAGTGAAAGAGTCTGTTTGGATCTAAAGGAGTTCTGTTGTTGGACGGGGCCGGCGCGAAACGTCATCAGAAAACATAGCTAATGGAAAGCGTCCTCCCTGAAGTGTGGAGCAGTGCCATGAGAGGTCAACGAGTGTGCGTCCCACCGCAGTATGACCGTACCGCGTGACCCATGTGCCGCCTCCAGGGTACGGGAGGCAGAAGCGGCATCGCAGGTCCTCTTGAAGACCGTTGTAGCACTAATTCTACATTTTGGTACTAGGGCATTTTAACTTCGTTGTTCCTGCCAGATACAAAGAGAAGATCCTGTGTTATTCAGTGCCCTTGTTACCTTTTTTGTGGGTTGTGGTGCTTGTCACTTCGCTGCCCCGCCGGTGCACACGACTGGGCACCCCACCTCGTGTGCCATCTGCAGGGCCTCTGCCCTCTGATCACTGGTTTTGGTTTCTGGAGTGGCAACATAAACAGTTGCTCCCAAAGGACTAGCCTGAACACTTAGGTGAATATCCCCTGCACCAGCATTCCACGGAAATTCTTTCCTAGCTCTCCCACGTCAACGAGGACGTCATAATAGCACGGCTCCGCTCGCGACACAGTATGACGTCATCGGAGCCATAAGAGGACCTCGTCGGTGTGCTGACGTCAGTTCCACCCATTTTTTCCGTGCCACCGAGGCAAACAGGCGGACCGAGACATTTTCACATGTATACATAGTATAATAAATATATATATATTCACTGAAAAAACCATAGGTTTCAGGCACGTTATAGTTAGAAATTAGCATTTAAAAAACGTTAGAAATTCACTGAAAAAACCATAGGTTTCAGGCAAGTTATAGTTAGAAATTAGCATTTAAAATACCTTAGAAATTCACTGAAAAAACCATAGGTTTCAGGGGCGTTATAGTTAGTTGGACATTTCACTCGTACAAAACCATAGAAATTCCCCCGTTATAGTTAGTTCAGCTAACTATAACTCGCGCGCCCGCAATGCACTGCTGATGACGTCACATATTACATCACTCATGACATGGTCAGTGACATCACTCATGACATCACTGATGACATCTCAAATGACATCACTGATGACATCACTGATGACATCATCCTTGTGATAGAGTGGCAGACCTCCTCTCACCCTAATATAACCTTTGATACACACACTCAAAAATACAAACTGACATTTTCAAAACAATGGACATACCAATACCAGTTACAACACACCTATTCAGTAATTCCAAGATCTACACACACATCCACTCATTCACCAACAGTCCCTATACAGTCACTCATACATGTACTCACTCATCATATGTACTCATACACCTATACATCCTATTACACACCGCCACTCATCCTTAGAGTTACTCACACACATAGTCACACATGCAAACAAAGTATCATCCATTTACTTGCATATACAGTTATACACACACTACCACACTTACTTCTACAGAAACTTACACATACTTACTCTCTTAAACAATCACTTATAGAAACACCTACTTATTTGTACAGGAACTCTTCCAATCTCTCACTCTCACATATACTCACTATATACACCAATACTCACATTTACTACTTTAAAACATATGTAGTTACTCATAAAGACACTATTGAGACAGTCATTCACTCACTAACACACCCATACACACACTCATCCACCTATACAGTCCTGCACACATGCTGTCTTCAACACATACAAACAGTGAGTCACACATTCATGCATCTATGCACTAAGTAATACCCCCCACCGAACCATACAGACACTCAGACACTCATACTGATACTCAAAAAACCAACTAATAACCCATATAGACACTCATGTAGCTACTCACCAACCCATGCAGCCACTTATACACAAAGTGAGAGACTGATACAGATATTTTCATATTTAAACATTACTCACTAACCCATGTATTCACTAAGATACACTTAATCAGTCAGTTATACAATCAATTTTACAAAAAAAATCAGCCATTTAGGCACTTATATACCCATTTATTCTTCCATCGACCTTGAGATATACATATATAAAACATAATTAATTTTCAGAAAAACACACATTCACTGGATGATGTCATCAGTGATGTCATCAGTGATGTCATTTGAGATGTCATCAGTGATGTCATGAGTGATGTCACTGACCATGTCATGAGTGATGTAATATGTGACGTCATCAGCAGTGCATTGCGGGCGCGCGAGTTATAGTTAGCTGAACTAACTATAACGGGGAATTTCTATGGTTTTGTACGAGTGAAATGTCCAACTAACTATAACGCCCCTGAAACCTATGGTTTTTTCAGTGAATTTCTAAGGTATTTTAAATGCTAATTTCTAACTATAACGTGCCTGAAACCTATGGTTTTTTCAGTGAATATATATATATATATACATACATACACACACACACACACACACATACGTGTTACCATCCTTGTGGGGACTATGTGTGAATACCTGCCTTGTGGGGACTAACCTTTCCCAATGTTTTTACAACACACTAATAACAGAAAAACTTTAAGAAAAAAATTCATGATACAGGATCCAGCTTCAAATTTGCAAATATATTGTTATTTAATCGTGCGCACAGCACCATCCTTGTGGGGACTTGAACACATGCTACCATCCTTGTGGGGACCTAGTCCATAACACTATTTGTGATTGAATACAGTCGAAGGCACATGGCTAAATGTTTATTTTATCAACAATATACACAAACAACATTACAATCTATTCATATATGAATTGCTGCATATATACTAGGGGTATACATTAAAGACAGATTAAGTTAATGTGCCCGAAAATATTATATCATGCTTAAAGAAAGAGACTTAAAGCTGTATTTAACCTATTTATTAGTGCTTAAAATCTTAGGAGATAAGGGAACTAACACATAAAGAAATTAACATATGGAACCATGGAATATGGTCAAGTGGAACCCAGAGCTTGATTAGCTGCTTACATTTTTGCCAAAATAGATGTTCAAGTTCCCACAGAGATAGTGGGTGAAGATCATTGTGTTTAAGTCTCCATAGAAATAGTGTGTACATTCAAAGCTTAAATCCCATTATAAAGAGTGTGAAGCTAATGATGTTCAAGTCCCCACAGAGATGGTGTGTTATTATAGTGGTTTAAGTCCCCACAGAGATAGTGTGTTATCATAGAGATGTTCAAGTCCCCACAGTGATGGTGTGTTATTATAGCGATGTTTAAGTCCCCACAGAGATAGTGCATGAAGGTGATTGTGTTTAAGTCCTCATTAAAATAGTGCCCCATTCACAAAGGTAAATTTAGACCAAAAGTCTAACTTTACTACTTTTCAATATTCACAAAGCCCCATACAGAGAATGTGAAGCTGATGATGTTCAAGTCGAAGAAAACACAAGGAGATGATGGACGGAGTGCTGAAACTTTTCAGTCACTCACCCCCAGTTACAGATCTGGGTTGAATCCATCATCATTCTTTAGCTCACTTCGCCACCCCAGTTCAGATCCAGCTATATGCAAATCAGTCTTGACCCTGTGCCTCATGGGAACAGTCCAGCCCGGACTGCCAAGCCAGGTCTTCCCTGGACCGTAAACAAGCATCCTGGGACCGGTTTCAGGTAACACCCCCTCATCAGCCAGGCTAGCTTGAATCCAGTGGCAAAGTGAGCAAGGGACCCATGTCTGGGCATACCCTGCTAATTTAGGGCGAACAAAGCAAACACAAGGAGATTATGGACGGAGTCCTGAAACTTTTCAGTCACTCACCCCCAGTCACAGATCTGCGTTGAATCCATCATCATTCTTTAGCTCACTTTGCCACCCCAGTTTAGACCCAGCTATATGCAAATCAGTCTTAACCCTGTGCCTCATTGCACCCCCTGGTGCTTCAAGTCGAAACAGAGCATGCATTTAATTACAGGAATGTTCAAGTCCCCACAGAGATTACATGTTTTTATAGTGATGTTCAAGTCCCCACAAAGATAGTGTGTTATTATAGCGATGTTTAAGTCCCCACAGATATAGTGCATGAAGATGATTGTGTTTAAGTCCTCATTAAAATAGGGCCCTATTTACAACGGTAAACTTAGAAAAAAATCTAACTTTTCTACTTTTCAGTTTCAACAATGTAAACTTAGACCAAAAGTCTAACTTTACTACTTATCAGTATTCACAAAGCCCCATACAGAGAATGAGAAGCTGATGATGCTCAAGCCAAAACAGAGCTTGCGTGTAATTACAGGAACGCTCAAGTCCCCACAGAGATGGTGTGTGACTATAGTATTACCACGGTTGCCAAAGAGAATGTGTGTGATTATAGACATGCTCAGGTCCCCACAGAGATAGTGTGTGATTAAAGACATGCCCAGGTCCCCACAGAGATAGTGTGTGATTATAGAGATGTCGAGGTCCCCACAGAGATAGTGTGTGATTATAGACATTCCCAGGTCCCCACAGAGATGGTGTGTGATTATAGAGATGTTGAGGTCCCCACAGAGATAGTGTGTGATTATAGACATGCCCAGGACCCCCACAGAGATAGTGTGTGATTATAGAGATGTTGAGGTCCCCACAGAGATAGTGTGTGATTATAGACATGCCCAGGTCCCCACAGAGATAGTGTGTGATTATAGAGATGTCGAGGTCCCCACAGAGATAGTGTGTGATTATAGACATGCCCAGATCCCCACAGAGATAGTGTGTGATTATAGAGATGTCGAGGTCCCCACAGAGATGGTGTGTGACTATAGTATTACCACGGTTGCCAAAGAGAATGTGTGTCATTACAGACATGCCAGGTCCCCACAGAGATAGAGTATGATTAAAGACATACCCAGGTCCTCACAGAGATAGCGTGTAATTAATGGGATGCACAGGGATAGCACACAGTTATAGTGCGTGATTATAGTCATGTACAAGTCCTCACAGAGATATTGTGAGATTATAGTGATGTTTAAGTCCCCACAGTGATAATGTGTGATTACAGTCATATTCAAGTCTCCACAGTAATGTGTGTAATGATAGGTAAGTTGAAGAACCCACACAGATCATATTAGTCTGGTGGCTTATTAAATGAATTAATCCACTTGAGGGATATGTGTTTGACCACTCTCTCACATGTTTGAATCCTGGTGCTACCACTCAGCCTTTATTGCTTCCAAGGTCTATACAATAAGTATTATTTACTTGGATAACAAAAACATATGGTATTCAGCAACAAGATACCCTCAGGTGTGAATGTGCACTTTATATATGCATATGAGATGATATGATGTGATAATAGTGGTACTCAAGCCACCCCTAGAGATAGACTGGAATTATCCCATATCTATGAATCCCACTTCAAATGCAGCATTAACTGATTTAAACTGTGTTCATCCAAGAAGGTTTACACTTCTTTAAAAATCCAAGTATCAGAGTTCTCATTTTCTTTTCTAGCCCCCATTTATCAACTCTAGTCTCCATTAAGAAGATAAAACTGTATTTCTGATTGCAATAAACTCCCCATATTGATTAGTTCTGACACTTTAGGATTATTACAATAGAGAAATTGATTTAAGAACTGGCACATCTTTATAGTTTTTGTCTCTATAATTCAAGAATGAAATGGTCCTCTCCTCACAAAGCTCTTCTTTCTCTCGAAGTATTCCTTATACCTGCTCTTGGGGCTCTTTCAAGCTAACCAGGCTCACACTCTATAAATACCTGTATATATATGTCCTCACGAATGCTGCCTTTGAATTAAATTGGATACTTCCAGAGATTTGAGTGCTGGTCCATTCTTCATGTGAAAAGTGCAATTTTTCGATTGTTAGAGGCGTGATGTGGCATTGCCTCAAACCAGCACCACTGGTGATTAGGAAGCACTCCGGAATCCGCTAAACCCAGGTTGCAATATATATGCACATAAACCTTGTTTAACAAACTTTAAACTTTTACTGTGTTTGGGGGCACAAATTCTGTAAGTGGAGTTCCAGAATGGAGCTAGCAGTCCTTTTTGCAAGAGTAGAAAAAAATCAAGTTGGAAGTGGTACATCCGCCTTTTTATGGGAAGACACATTCTCAAAATGTGCCTAGGTGAAACATGGGAAACTTTCACAAAGTTGAAACATCTATTTGTTCAGCCTTTTATATTTGGAGTGTAAAATAGAAATTCTTAAACAAGGCTTAAACATTCTCAAAAGTGCCCATGTCAGCTACAAAAGACTTTCTCAGCGTTGATGGTCTCGTTATTTGAAGGGCAAATCATATACCAGAGTCTTACAAATTGTATTCCTGAACTGAGCTGGTATGCTCATAATGTAAGAGTAGAGAAAGTCACTTTGGCTGACATACAGCTGTCTTTTTCATTGGAATAAAAACATCAGAATGTGCCTACTTTAATTATAGGAATCTTTCACAATGTTAACAAAATTTTCTTTTGAGGAGTGAGCCCAAATGTTGTACTGCGGTGTGTGTGGGGTATAAAACTAGGCTTCCTAAAAGGAGACGATGAATCCTTTGTTCAGGAATAGAGAAGGACAATTTGATAGTCATGCACTAGCTGTTTTTGTGAGAAAAGAAACCTTAAAATGTGCCCATGTTAAAGATAGGAGTCCTTCACAAAGTTGAAAAACGTGTTTTTGGCAGTGGGCATTTTATACATACAGTCTTAAACACTAAGGGCCTCATTTATGAGAAGTGTTGCATCGCTGCGTAAAAGCAGTGATGCAACACTTTCCAGTGCGCACTCCTTGCGACATGATGGATGTGCCGCATTTAATGTACGGCGCACCATGTCGCAAGGAATGGCAGATACGTCAGGAATCCTGACGTATCTGTCGGCGTGAAACCCACGCATTGCTGGAGTTGTGTCGTAAGCATGATGCAACTCCAGCAATGCATGGGGGAAGCCTATTCCCATTGCACTGCGTCACCCTTATGCCTGCTATGAGGCAGGCGTAAGGTTGTGACGCAGTAGCGTCCTAGAAGTGGCACAGTGAAATCTGATAGATTTCACTGTGCCACCTCTACGAGGCTTTTAGCGGGGGAACACCCACCCTACATACATTATACCCGACGCATCACTTTGTAAATATGGTGCAACATGGCGCATTATTTATGCCGCTGCAGCCTCACAAAAAGTGACGCAACGGCGGGGCAAAAGTGTAACAAGGGGCTCATCTATAAGCTCCTCATTTTGCAATTAGGTTTGTGTTCCCTTTGTGCTGGAGTAGAGAAAATGACTAATAGTTCTGTAACTACACTTTTCATGAGACAAGGGACATTTTCTAAATGGGTACATGTTAAATATGGTGAATGAAACAAATATTGTTTCCAAAATATCATGTGACAAATATGTTGGCAAAAATATCACCACTACAAAAATATAGTGGAACAGAATATAAAATTTAAGAATGCAGGTTTTATTGTATACAATATGGTAATGAAGACAATTGTTGTAATTAATATTGTGTACTTTAGTATACTTGTAATAAACATTGTTTTTTATTAAATATATATATATATATATATATATATATATATATATATATATATATATATATATATAATATTAGTAAAATTGTCTTTTTTTAAATATAGTTTGCAATTTTAAATGTGTAATTGAATTTTTAAAAGGCAATTAGATAGGTATGGTGGCTCAGTGTACTAATGTGTCCACTGCAGGGCCCTGTGTTCAATCTCATGGTCATAGGTTCAAATCCCGGCGTGTCCACTCAGGCTTTCAACCATCTGAGGTCGATAAAATGAGTACTGTTGGGTAACAATAAACATCTGTTAATGCCAAGATGCCTAAGAGTTAATGTGCGATCTACAGATACCTATGTTAAGTAGTTTATAATTTAGTAGCGGGATATTGGGTTTTTGGGGGAATATGGTGGGAGGTTAATTACATTTTAACAAATTATTTTTTAACGTTAAGTAAAGTAAGGTAAAATCAATATATAAATGGTTAGTATGTAATGTTTTAATTGTTTAATTGTTCTTTCATTTATTTGGGTTTAATTTCAGATTTTTTATTTATATTTTGTATAGTATAATTAGTTATAGCTAATTTAGCAGCATGTCAGTTTGTAGGGGAATAGGGTGAGAAATTATTTCAATGAAAATTGTTTTCTTTATACATTTTTGTTATTTAAATATTTAATTCATAAATCATAATTTTTTCATTGAATATTTAAAATGAAAAAATAGTTTTATTTAGACTATGCAATAATTAATTAGTAATATATATCAGCAAGTGTATATTATATTTATTATTTTTATGTTTCATTTATTTTAATTTTATTATTGTGTTATTTATTTTCTAATTTATCTTCTTGGTGTTTGTGGTGTTTTCAGTAGTAGCGAGAGAAGTGAACTCTACGTATGTTTATTTAAATATTTCATTTAATTATACGTTTATTTTGTATATTTATAATAAATTGTGCATTTTATTTAAATTTATACTATTTATATTTTCTAGTTTAACTATGGTTAATCATTTTATGTTTTTAGGTATTTAAATATTTTTTTTAAATGACTGCATTGGAATGGTATATGTAACCTTTCTGAAGTCCAACACTTTCCCTACTGTTGCTTAAATTGGAGTGGGAACAGTAAATCTAGTCCATCCAATTCCTATGCTTTCCTTAATATTGAGTTTGACATTGTGTGCAAACTAAGAGCATTCTGCTTACCGGGAGGCTGCGGGGGGTGGGTCTTGCCCGTGATTGAGGCTTGTGGCTCTCTTTCCGGATTCACGCTGTCATTTTTGGTCCTCTGGGCTCCCGTAGGGTGGAGCAGGGACGCCATCTTGGCCTGCAGTGCTCTAGTCACGCAGGCTATAAAAGAGAAGCCTGGCGCAACCGCGCAGCGGGCGCGCCACTGGCGCGCCAAAGGTAAGCCCGTCTGCGCCTGTCCTCGCCGGGACGGTGCCTGGAGCCAGAAACCATGCCAATTGCAGGCCAGGTCCGGTGCAATATTCCACAAACAAGCTACACACTCTAAACCACAAGTGCAACACCATCTGTCTGCATTCGGTTCAGGTGGAGCTGGGACAAAATTCCTGCGAGAGATGCTACTTTATGCTACGCCCGATAATGGTAAACTCCCCTGACAACCCTAAGAAAGGCCAATTTTTCCTATTAAATTTTCGCTCCCTCCCAAAGCACAGATTTGAAATTGCAGACCTGATTGTGGGGAGACAGATGACTGCCCTTTTCCTAGTGGAAACATGGCTTCATGCGCAGTCAGCCCTAGACATTGTAGACGCTGTTCCTAGGGGCTATGTAATAACCAGACTGGATAGACCTCTGGGGAGGGGGGTGGGCTGGCGGTTATACACAAGCATCAGCTACACTGCAGCCTGTCTGAAGTCCATATCAGTGGGGCAGAAGCAGCCTCCTTCTCTCTAGCGATTTCAGGCCAGTACTCTCTCAATGGCCTGTTGATTTACAGGCCGCCGGGAGTAGCTGCCGCGTTTATCTAAGCACTTCTGGACATGATTCCGTCGTTTGTCATTCAACATTCTAAGTTCATAATTTTAGGGGATCTTAACCTACACTTTGACGATCCTACCTCACGTAATAGTGTAGATTTATTGAAGGACCGAAAGTGGCTTCAGCTCTCGCAGTTGGTACAGGCACCCACCCACATCCGGGGGCACACTCTTGACCCCATTTTTGCAAACCCAGAGCTGGTCAAAGTCGACACCCCGATTCCTATCGCCTGGTCCGATCACTATGCTATCCCCTACCAGATTCTGGATACCCACTACCTACCTAAACCCACCCAGGCCCCCCAACTCAAAATTCAAAACTGGACTAGGATCAGTCAGGAGGCGCTTACCTTTGCCCTGAATCATAGTCCACCCTGCCTAAAAAAGTCCCCACAGGCTGCCAACCTGCAAGTTACAACATGGTTAGAGGTAGCACTAGATATGATAGCACCGTGCAGAACATTTAATTCTCCATGGTCCAGACCCTCAGCAGGCTGGTTCACAGAGGACCTCGCACAAACTAAAAAATCTTGCAAACATTTAGAAAGTAAATGGCGGAAGTATTACTGTTCGCAAGACAAAGAGTCTTACCTACGTTTGCTAAGAGAATATAAAAAAAAAAATCAGGGTGGTGCGGACGGTTTTCTACTCACAGAAGATCAATGCAGCAAAAAACGCCCCGCGGGAGATCTTTAGAATTATGAAATCCCTCACCTCCCTGGATACGGTATCCGCGGGCATGGACCCCAGCAGGAGCAGCTGCAATAAGATTGCCCATTTTTTTCTGGATAAACTCTCAGTGATATACGCCTCCTTTCCGGGTGCTGTCAACAACTCTGACCATCCGTTCATGAGAAACTCTGAGCCTCTCCTCAAAGGCGCTTTCAAGATTGAGAGCATCTCAGTGGAAAAACTAGATTCTCTAGTGACTAAAATCAAATGTGGCTCTCCACTGGACCCGGCGCACTCCAGCTATCTGGAAACTGGGGATGCCCGCATTGGCACCCAGACTTTGTGCGGTGCTCAACAAGTCGTTCGAGGCCGGCCGACTCCCGGTTGAGTGGAAACAGGCCATGGTGATCCCGCTCCTAAAAAAACCTTCTAAGGATCCCTCTAAACCAGAGAACTTTCGCCCCATTTCTCTCCTACCTCTTGTGGCTAAACTGGCGGAAAGGCACGTCAACTCACAATTGACAGAGTTCAACACTGAGAAGAACATCCTACATGAGACCCAATCAGGCTTCAGGCCTCAGTATAGTACAGAATCGGCCCTGCTTCTGGCCACAGAGTCACTACGCAAGGTGGCTGACGAAGGGAAATTGGGGGCTCTCGTTATGCTAGATCTCAGCGCAGCCTTCGATACAGTCTCGCATACTGTGTTACTGGATCGATTGTGGACACAGGATATTAGGGGCCGAGCCTTTTATTGCATTGCAGACTTCCTTCACAAACGCTCGTTTTGGTCATCCAGAAGCCATACACCTCGGACGTTATCCCGTTGCAGAGGGGAGTGCCTCAGGGGTCGGCACTGAGCCCCACTCTTTTCAATCTTTACCTGCGGCCATTGGCTGATGTTATCCAGAGCCATGGGGTGAAGATGGTGTCTTATGCTGATGACACTCAGCTTATTATTACATTAGCTAATGATGATGAGAGGGCCACTACCAACTTTAAACTATGCCTCACTGACCTAGCAACTTGGATGCGGGCTAGCTGCCTGAATTTGAATGCAGAGAAAACAGAGGTGCTGGTGGTGGGGAAACAGCCCTCCATCTGGTCCTCTGCATGGTGGCCGGCTGATATGGGCCCCACCCGAGCCCGAAACCCAAAGTGAAAAATCTAGGCATCCTTTTTGATTCCCAGCTGTCGTTTGACAGTCAGATCAGGACCACAGTGGGCATATGCTTCAGGGTGCTGAGACTAATAAAGAAGCTCCTGAGGCTAATTCCGGCGGAAGCTCAAAAAACAGTAGTGCAGGCCCTGCTGATGTCTCGGCTGGACTACTGCAATGTGCTCTATCTGGGTACATCTATAGGCAGGCCAGCGATGCTGCAAAGAGTACAAAACGCTGCAGCACGGATGCTTCTGAGACTACCGAAATGGTCCCCTATTAGACACGGTCTGGCTGAACTTCACTGGCTCCCAGTTAAACACAGAATCGCGTATAAAGCCCTGTGCTTCACGCATAGGATAATGTATCGAAGGGGTCCCAGCTATCTCTTCCCCCTGATCAAGGCATATACGCCCTCCAGAACGCTTAGATCTGGAGAAGCAGCGCTGGCAGTGATCCCCAGAGTACGCCGTGCAAGACTGAGGGGCTGCTCGTTTGGACTGCGTGCAGCCAAGCTATGGAATTCAATGCCGATCAACCTAAGACTTGAACAGTCTGAGGCAATTTTCCGGAAGAACCTGAAGACTTGGCTCTTTAGACAGAGTTAGAAGTCCATTTGCACCGGACTCGCCAGGGCCTGATTTTTGCTCAGTGCGGGGACACTCTCTTGGAGTTACCAGGCGCTTTATAAATCAAAATTCTTTCATTCATTCATAATTGGGGTGGGGATAGTTAATATAACCCTTACCAAGTCCAACACTTTCCCTACTGTTGCTTAGGATGGAGTGAGAATAGTAAATATAACCCCTTTGAAGTCCAATACTTTTCCTTCTGTTTTGTATATATTGGGGTGGGAATAGCAAATCTAATCCCTCTGAAGTCCAACACTTTTCCAGCTGTTGCTTACATTGCAGTGGGAATAGTAAATCTAACCTCTCTGAAATTCAGCACTTTGCCTGCTTTTGCTTAGAGTGGAATGGGAATAGTAAATCTGACCCCCTCAGAGGTTCAACACCTTCCCTACTGTTGTTTAGACTGGAATGGAAATGGCCGTTTGAACCCCTCTGAAGTCTAACACTTTCCCTACTGTTACTTAAATTGGAGTGGAAGTAGCAAACACTGACCTTCTAGTGGACTTGTTCCCTTCACAGCGAAACTCTGCCTGGTAGCTGCTGCTACTCCTGTTGCTGACCCTTGGTCGAGGCCCACCTCCACCCGCCGGCCTCTGCCTGTGCCTCATATCTGCTGGTCTAGTGGTAGAGCGTTACTGCTCTGCTGCTGGGCTGTCCCTCTGCCTCTCTTTTCTGATTTCTGCCTTTATTCAGCTTTTTCCTTTTTTACCTTTTTCTTTCCTATGTTTGCCGCCCTCGTCCCTGTTACTGTGATCCTAATGGCCCGCCCCTCCAGTGACCCTTCCCGCTCCCGCATATCCTGCCTCCCAGCTGTCCAGCCCCCCAGCACAACTTAATGGCAGCCGCTGCGCGGCTGCACTGCTGGTGCGCCAAAGGCAGGCCTGTCTGCACCCGTCCGTGCCTGGACTATGCCGAGCACCAGGGACCCTGGTTCTCGGACCTTCCAACGCTATGACGCCAGCACCGTCCTCGCCCACAACTCAGGACGCCATACCGCCTGCCACCTCGCGTCACCGAAGAAGACCCAAGGACCCTTCTCCTGCCAGAACTGCAGCCACTTCCTCACCCACGCCAGCATGCCAAATCCTCTCGCCGCCCAACCGACCAACAGCACACTCGACCAACTCAACTGCATCCTCTTCAACGTGCGATCCCTCCACAAATACGCCACAGAAATCTGGGACCTCCTCGACGTCACCTCTCCCGACATCACCTTCTTCACAGAAACCTTGATCAACCCCTGATCCAGACCGGACATTGTTGTCACCATCCCCGACGGCTACAAAATCACCCGCAAGGACTGCACCGACCGACCAGGAGGAGGCATCGCCATCATCCAAAAGAACACCCTCCGGCTGACCATGCACTCAAACGACCCAATGACAACCATCTTGAACCTGGACCTGGACCCACCCTGAGTGAGTCGTGACCCTCAGAGTGGTTCTCCTCCAGTACTGGATCCTTAGAAGTGGTGCTGAAGGTGAGCAGATGCCTCAGATCTAAAACTTGGGACTTAAAAATTCTCTGCCCAAAAGTGCCTTGAGGCCTGAGAGAAGACCAACGTGCATTTCTCACTGATCCGCCCAAGGTGCATTTCCGGTTCGCCTGACTTTGAGGTAGCTCCCTTACATTCTTTTCCATTGCTGCAAAACCTGTTCAGTGGTCCCTCTCTGGAAGGGTATCCAACCTCCTGGAGCCCTCATCTGACACAGCTGCAGCCTCGTCTGGTGTAGATTTTCGACTTCCAAAAAAGAGACAAAGGCCCAGATTTGCCAAAGAATTGCATGCCCTCCCGTCACGCAGGGTGACTCAAGGGCAATGAAAGGGCAATGCAATCCTTGAGTCAGATTTAACAAGCCACGCAAGGCCACCTTGCGTGGCCCTGTGTGGCTTGGTAAATCTGGAGTAATGCAAAGCTGTGTAAGTCACTGCCTTGCGTTAGTCAGTGCCAGAAAGTTGTTTCATGGGTGGAGTTTGGGTGTTCCCATGCATCCACCCATATATTCTGGCACATTCCCAGATTTACCACGACAAGCAAACCTGGGGATGCGCCAAAACTGTATGCCTTCCTGATAGAGGCGCAACAAGGAGAAATATCTTTATTTCTCTTTGTTTGTTCAGAATACAGCACACTTAGAAAGAGGAAAATGCATTTAAGGATTGCCTCTGTGCAGGAATGTGTCCCTTCCTCAATAAAAACAATCTTTCCTGCAACACAGGCACCCTTTCACTACGGCACAAAGGTGCCTGTGTTGGCGCTAGGTAGCACATAATGCACCAGCACAGTGAGAAAGCAGCAATGCGCAAAGTATTTATAAATATGGCACATTCCTGCCCTCTCCATTTGATGCAGTGCAGCATGTTGTCTTGCTACTTTTTGCAGCGTCAAATCTTGATAATTTTGACCCTAAGTCTGAAAGTAGGAATCTTCACTGTGACTTCGTCCAACGGCTCCACGAAAACGACGCCTCCTCTTTGGACACCCTTCGCTGCCTTGCCCAGCTGAGCTTTAACTTCTCAGACATTTTTCTTCAAAAATTCCTTCTAAATATGAAGGTAAGTCGAGACGCGGTCCAATCCACTTCTTGTATCCGAACTGTGGTCCATTGCGGTAGGCCTTAACTTTTTACTTTGAGCTGGTCTTGCACGACTTGATGCCCACAGTTGGTGTTTTGAACGTTTAGGCACTATTTTTCACTTTAAAATTTACAAATTCATAACTCTGATTCTACTGATAAAACATAAATATAAACATAAGATAATATTCGTCCTATTTCAGAAAATTCTCCATTACCATTACCTGGTGGACCATTTTTAATGTGTTTTTAACATGATTCTTGAACAGCCAACCTGCCAATGATCTTTCTCCTCATGCATCAAACCGTTTGGAGATACTTTGACAGACTGCATACAATGGCTTCACTAGTGTCTTATCTCAATAGCCTTAATGCCTCTGCTTGTTGCGTTACCCCCATGGAATGGCAAATCCGTATTATCCCCTTCCTCCTGGGATTTTTATACGCTGCACAAAAGAATAGAAGATAAGCCATTTTCTCATCTGGCGAATTACATGCCGGCAAAGTGCTGGACAGGCGGTATACGTTCTACCGTTTAGAACAAAAACCGCTGAAATAAAGAGATCCAAGTCTGAATTTTACATATAACTAACTAGCCACTAGGAGAGTAATACAGTCAAAATAGCATTCCTAAGAACCAGTACATTTAAAATCCAGAAAGGCTACAGTTAGGAATTTCTGAGTCAGGAATTAGTAATTTCTTTGGCACAGTATTCCAATGCATTTTTGGATAGTGTTCTTTAGATAGTGGTTGGAAGTTCATCCTGAATTTGTATTGCACTTCAAAGTTAAGTAACGTTAGCATTGACCACACACTTCTAAACCACAGGATTTTACATTGCCTATCAAGAGAAATGATCCCTTCTAGGGCTGCATGATATGGTAATAGTTCCTGGGTGTACCACAACCTCCGCCAAGCTAGCAGGTTTCTGATGTTTGCCTTTGAAGATATATTCTTCATCCCTATGTCTAAAGGAATGGAACCAGTGGGTGCTCTGGGGAAATTTAATCAGGAATCTCAAAAATGTGTTTTCAATTAAAGTGAGACCACTTGGCTGCAGGAAGCCCCACAATTCAGCTCCATAGAGTGAGTCTCCTAAGGCTTTGACATTATCTAGCTGTGGTTGATTTAACCCATTGTATGCTCATGACGGCTCCCGTCAGTCATGCGTCACGGTGGGCGTGTGCGCACGACGGTCGGGAGCCGTCGAATCCCCGCCCACTAATAAAAACCCCCGCACAGTGCGAAAAGTTGCGCCGCAAGGAAGGGGTTAAAAGCACAAAGAATGCTGGAGATGTTCTGTTGCAGCCTTAGACAGACGGCTCTAAATAGTAGGGTTATTGTTGCTATTGACATAGATGTTTCAGTTAAGGATAATTTTGCATTATTAATTGTCTTTGTGGATAAATTTGTTTTCACATAATTATGCGAATTTTCAGGGAAATTATGCGAAATCACATGCAATTACTCAAAATGAGAATCCATCATTGAGTGCGATATTGGAGCACAAAATACGCGCCATGATAAAAACATAGCATGAAAAAACACAGGCTGCGCAAGCAACCGCCGTTCATGTTCAGACCATTTGCATTATTCTCATGTACTTGCAGTAAAATGTTGCTGCAAATGACAATAGTATGTGAAGTGGTGCAATTTTGGAAATTTTGCTTAGCAAGTGTAGAGCAAAGTTCCAAAAATTATGTGACTTTCGCTGCTTTATTTAAATTTGTTGTGGTCTAAAAATGATGGTAAACCGTAATAATGGGAGATGGTGATATGAGAAGTAGCAATGCACCTTTTTTAAAAGGCAGGGACACTGACTAGTACTGTACGATTATATGTCGTTGACTTGGGGAAGAACAACATGATGTGGAAAGACTGATGCTCTGAAAGATTTTTAACTAAAAGAACTGCTGCTCATACGATGATCTTATAAAGAGTAGGGCATGTTATAAGAACAAGAAGGCAATTGCACTATAAAGGACCTGCTTCTAAATATATTTAAAAAAAACACAAACATTGGCATGCAGTCAACATTTGTACCTAAATGTAAAAATAAGTTAAAGCTATAGGCTTTCTTACTGTATCTGGAAAAATTACAATAGAAATGTGTTTTTAGGTGATATAGGCTTTTTTAGGGTTTAGGGTGTGTACTGGTTTTTGGGTGGCAAAGGAATTTCTAGGGTTTAGGGTGGGTATGGGTTTTTGGGTGGTAAGGTATTTTTTAGGGTTTAGGGTGAGTATAGGTTTTTAGGGGATACAGGCTTTTTTAGGGTTTAGGGTGGGTATGGGTTTTTGAGTGGCAAGGGAATTTTTAGGGTTTAGGGTGGGTATGAGTTTTTGGGTGGCAAGGGAATTTTTAGGGTTCAGTATGGGTATGGATTTTTGGGTGGTAAGGTATTTTTCAGTGTTTAGGGTGGGTATGGGTTTTTGGGTGGCAAGGGATTTTTTAGGGTTTAGGGTGAGTATGGGTTTTTTGGGTGGCAAGGGAATTTTTATCATTTAAAATGGGTGTGGGTTTTTGGGTGGCAAGGGAATTTTTATGGTTTTGGGTGGGTGTGGGTTTTTGTGGGGCAAGGGAAATTTTATGGTTTAGGTTGGGTATCGGTTTTTGGGCGAGAATGATTTTATTAGGCTTTAGCATTTGTATGGGTTTTTGGGTGGCAAGCGATTTTTTAGGGGTTAGCATTTGTATTGGTTTTTGGTTGGTAAGAGAATTTTAAGGGTTTCGGGTGGGTATGGGTTTTTGAGTGGAAAGGGAACTCTAAGGGATTTGGGTGGGTATGTGTTTTTTCGTGGTAAGGAAATTTTTAGGGTGATAGGTTTTTGGGTGGAATGGGTATTTTTTACGGTTTAGGGTGTGTATGGGTATTTGGGTGTTAAGGGATTTTTTAGGGTTTAGGGTGGGTTTAGGTTTTCGGTGGCAAGTGAACCTTTAGGGTTTAGTATGGGTTTTTGGGTGGTAATTAATCTTTTAGGGTTTAGTGTTTGTGTGGGTATTTGGGTGGCAAGAATTTTTTTAGGGTGGGTATGGGTTTTTGACTGGCAAGGGATTTTTGAGGGTTTAGGATGAGTATGGGTTTTTGAATGGTAAGGGATATTTTAGGGTTTAGGGTGGGTATATGTTTTTGGGTGGCAATTGAATTTTTAGGGTTTAGGATGGGTGTAGGTTTTTGAGTGTTAAGGGATTGTTTAGGGTTTAGGATAGGTATGGGTTTTTTGGGTGGCAGGGGTATTTTTATCGTTTAGGATGTGTGTGGGATTTTTGGTGGCAAGGAATTTTGTAGGGTTTACGGGGTGTATTGGTTTTTGGGTGGCAAGAGAATTTTTAAGGTTTAGGGTGGGTGTGGGTTTGAACCCGAAAAAGTACCCTACTACCCAAAAACACACATCCACTCTAATCCCTAAAAATTCCCTTATCATCCAAAAACCCTTACACACCCAAAACCATATGCGTCACACTATGCCTGAAAGGGTTTTCTTTTGACTTATACTGGGTGCTCCCTTGTGTCTGGACAAAGGAATACCTCTCTGAAGAGCTCTAATGAGAGCGAAACACGTGTCAGGAGTTGCTTTTATTCATTTCAGGTTGGCTTGGATGGTATTTTACCAATCCAAAGCTGTAATTCTGTGCCTGGAGTGGTAAAAGGCTTTGGCCATTTTATCAGCTCGGCATGGATAGCACTGTGTTAATCCTAAGCTTAAAGACTTTGCTGTGGAAATGGTAAAAGACTATGGGGCTGATGAGGATAGCGGTGAATCCGCCACCGGCTGCCTGCCGGTGGCTGATTCACCGCCACATTGCAGCCATTCTCCGCCTGCCATTTTATGATGGCAGGCGGTTTGCTGGCGGACGGGAATTCCGTCCGCCACGGGTCCGCCACAGTCAATCGTTCCGATTGCCTGGCGGACCCGGACTGCATTCCCAGAATGGTGGCGGTGCCTAGCAGGCACCATCCGCCATATTAGGATGCCTCCTCTCCACCAGCCTTGAATGGCGGTTCACCCGCCATTCAAAGCCTGGTGGAGATTGACTTTGGGGGCCCGTTGCGGGCCCCCTCTGTGTTTGGGGGGGTGCACTGGGGGGGTACTCATGGTACCCCCCAACATTTCCCAGCACTAAGTGGCAGGCACCACGTGGTGCCTGCCATGTAGTGCAAGGAAATGCAGTGCATGCCATATTGACATTGCGAACGGTGCTGCAGCCGGCAGCACCGTTCGCAATGTTAAAGGCTCGGGATGCGCCCACCGTAATTTGTGTGGTGGGACTTCCGCATGACTGGCGGCTGGTCCCACACACCGCAACGATTGCAGGCGGACTCAGGTCCGCCCGCCATCATAATGAGCCCTTTTGTCCCTTTCTATCTCGGCGTGGATGGCACTGTGCTAATGCTACGCTTATAGACTTTGATGGATAAGCAGACATTTGAGGTGAGCAAATTTAGAGTGTCGCTGGTGTTGAGAGTGCTCTATACTGGAGCTGCTTTCCACCTAAACTTGAGAACTACCCAGAGTTCTCTGCTTCTTTTTTTTGCATAATTTATGCGTCACTCTATGCCTGAAAGGCTTTATATATATATATATATATATATATATATATATATATATATATATATACATATATATATACACTCAACTCAAATTAGCTTTATTTCGACAATTTCATGTCATAAAAGCAAGCAGATAAAATATTTGCAAGATTATATTAAAATTAGCCACACAGATTAAAACTAGTTCATACAGGTCTGAGAGCAATGCCAGGGCAGCATACCAGAGTAGAATAATAGAATCACATTCAAAGCGAGAAAGACGCTTCCTCGAATGACATTTCCCGTGGCCTGATCTTAAATTGTGTGACCATGGGATAATGAAATTAATATTAGTACAGAAATAAAAAAAGAACAAGGATAGCACATCTATCTGATGACATCCCAATAAGGTTCCAAGAGGCTGCTGCACTTGAAGTCTAAGAATCTCCCAATCAATGATGAACGGACGCTTGCTTTAACCATATTTTTGCCAACCCAGTGCCAATATTGTTTTTTTAACACCTTGGCCGCCAATGATGGTTTAGAAAGTGGATTGTCCCAAAGATTTCTCAGACCTATAGCTGTTAATAACTTTATAATTTGCCTATGCCATTCGATTTTATGAAATCTGTCAACCTCCCTCACATCCTTTAGGGCCATGGTGCACTGGGCAAGTTCAGATTTTTGCCAAATCAGTCTCCAAAATAGAAATGAACGGAGTCTAGCTCTAGCTGCTAGAGTGTTCCTACTCATGTCAATCATCAGGGGCGTCAATGAGGTACTCGGTGGCAGCCAGGCTAAGTTTCTCACAAACCTATTTTCGGATCTAGTCAGGGAAGGTAAGTTTGAAAATCCCCAAAGTTCTGATCCATATAGAACTGAACTAACTGCTTTGGCATCATAAAACTGAAGCACTGGTGCAATGGGTTTGCCTATGTTTAAGCGTCAGTAGTTCCACCTGGGGTTTCCATGAGAGGTTGGAAGATAGAGTAACACTTAAATAATTGATAACATCTACCCTCTCAAGTGGTGTACCCCACAGCTCTAATCTGCCTCTGAATGACATGTTTTTTAAAGGACATAAAAATAGTCTTAACAGAATTGATCTCTAGATATGAGCAGAGCAAAATTCCTTGAAACTGGATAATGTGTGCTGGAGTGTCTTAGAGATCAATAAGGTGTTGCCCGCAAATGGCAGTATAGGTGTCTTTGTACCAGCCAGAGAAGGGACATCAGTTTGTGAACTAGAAAGAAAAATTAACAATATCATTAAGAAATAGGGAAAACAAGGTGGCGCCAGAATGCAGCCTTGCAGACTCCTTTATTAATGAGGAACCAGTCAGATCCTTGGCCCTGGCTACCCCAGTGAACCTGGGCATAATTTTCCTCATGTATACGAATCAGTAAACTCAGGAGGTTCTTAGGAATACCCATGTCGCCCAGCACTTGCCATAGCTTTTTTGCGTGCGACCAAGTCAAAAGATGATTTAAGATCGACAAAAGCAACATAAATACTGCCCCCACCGATCTCCACAGTCCTCCAATACAGAAGGAGAAAGCGAAAAACCTGGTCCATCATGGATATTTTTTTCGAAAACCTTCCTGGAATTATGATGTCACTATCTATAGTCCACTCTTGTATTTTGCCCAAAACTAGACGAGCAAAAATGTTTGTATGCAGTCGATCAGACTCATTGGCCTGTAATTACACTGGAGCGATCTATCACCTTTTTTATATATTGGGATGACCTCAGCTTCCTTTCAGGAGTCAGGTATTTGGGCTCTGCGTGCAATAGCGTTTGACAGAGAGAGGCTATACCAGCACCAGTTTGCTCTATCCTGCAGAAATTTGTCTGCCGGAATGCCATCTGGTCCTGGTGCCCTGCTTCTGGCAACTGCATCCAAAGCAAGGGAAACATCAGCTAGATCAAAGCAAAGGTCAGATATGTGTGTATACTCACAGTAAAAAACCAAGGTTAAAGTGATGTTATAAACTCTAAAAACACTGAAATTCAAACTGAAATAGTTAACTAAAGAAACTAACTCACACTTCGTCATGCAGAATTTTGGCCCAATTATGTCATTTCACATGTCATCCATCATTGATGTTATCAATGATGTCACAGAACATTTCATAAGTGATGTAATATGTGAGGTAAGTAACGCATGACATGGGAGCTTTTAATTCAAAATTAAGTTGATAGCGATATGAGTTTTTTTATATTGCTCTAAATTTAAAATATATATATAAAATTAATGTATATTAATTTCTAACATAAAAAGACGTTATTAATTTTTTAAACCTTGATAAACTTTTTACATTTTCATTATACTTTACCACAGGGAGATCACGCCCCATTTCATCCTCATACAAAAGTGAGGCAGATGTGGTGCAAAGTGTTGTGTTGGAATTTACTTTCCAGTTCAAGTCCCGATTTCTGTTGAAAAGTTGCCAAAAGTAATGCAAAGTAGCGCTCCATGCCACTTTGCGCTACCTTGTAGTAAGGGAGCATTCCATGGGTGGTATAGTGGCATTCCCATGGAACCACCCATGGGTTTTGGTGCAAATCCCTATCTACTATCATTTGTAGATAGTGTTCTGGGTGTGTATGAGATAAACATGGACTTTTCCTGCATGTACTGTGAGAGACATAGAGAGAAAAGCTTGCTGTGCTGAGTATAACTAAGCTTGCACTGCCACTGCCCAAGCTTTATACTTGTTTTGTGCGTGAAAGAAGTAGCACTTCTTTAACCTGTGCTGTACATTTTCTGTCTATACAAGAAAGAAGTTTGCAGTTCTACCAATGGTGCTACAACTGTTCAGTGTGTTTTGAGCATGCATTGGTGTAAACTGAATAGTACCTATTGTATATATGTGAGGGAAATGTACAGTCTACTTACAATCCCCTGTTCTGTACACGTGAGAGAAGAATATATGACATTGCAACGCAAACAATTACAACGCATGCTTTTACAACGCGGTTTTTACATCGCAACTACCATTTCATCGCATGATTTTACAACGCATGCCATCACAACGCATTTTTTAAAACTACGATTACAACGCATTCTATTACAACCCATACCTTTACAACGCATACCATTACAACGCATAACACTTTTAGGGCAACAGTAGGGTAAGTGTTGGATAGTGTAGGGGTAAAAATTGCTATTCCCACTCCAGTGAGTGCAACAGTAGGGAAAGTGTTGGATAGTGTAGGGGTAAAAATTACAATTCCCATCTACCTCAAAACCCATACCCACCCTAAAACTAAAAAATCTCCATTACTTACCTTATAATGTGTTGTAATGGCATGAGTTGTAATGGTATGCGTTGTAATGGCATGTGTTGTAGTGACATGCGTTGTAATGGATGTTTCCCGTGAGAGAATACTGCATTTGTGTTGTACCTGTCCTGTAAGTGAAATGACACTTGCAACACTAAGGGGCCGATTCCGATTCGGGCCGGAAATCTCTCCGACCGAGCCGGACCCGGAGAGATTTCCGACCGAATCGGACCCGTGCAGTCCGACCGAAAGAGTACGATGCGCACGTATGCCATCGGACTCGATTCGGTCGGACTCCCTTTGAAGTCAATGGGAGCCTGTCGTACGACGCGTACACGGGCTCCCATTGACTCAATGGGCACGACGCGAACAAGGGCGCCCCCTACAGCATGTTCGCGTCTGTGCGGGTCGCGCCGTACATGCACGTGTAGTGGGGACCCGTGTGTCCCCCCTGTGTGAGACTCGCGTGCCTACGCTTCCAGGGGGGTCCAACACGGACCCCCAAAGTGCGGCTCCGACAGCTCCTTGGAGCCGGACTGCGCGAGTCGGTCGGAGCGGTCGCGATGCGCATCGTACTTACCCGGCCGGGGAACGTCTCCATTGCGCGGTGCGAGTCGTCCCCGTGCGAGTCGGTCGGAGCGGTCGGGTCCTGCGAACGAGTCGGTCGGAGATTTCGCGTGCGCTCGCATCGTACTCGCTCGGCCGGACCCGCGTACGATTCGGTCGGGAAACAGGGCTCCGAATCGGATCCGGTAAATCCGAATCCGATTCGGAGCACTACCGGCCGAGATCGGAATCGACCCCTTAATGTCTAAAACGTTATTGTTCTCTGTATTTTTGGAAGCTAGTGATGTTGCTTGCTCAATACCTGTTAAAATAACTAAGATTATCTAGGACTCTTGATGATCTATGCTGCACCTAGTGTATAGCCCTTAATATAAGTTCAGCAGTGAAGGGTAAAATATTGTTCTACCCACTTGTAATTGGCCTTGTGTTTTCAGACTCAGATTTCCTTGCTGCAGGAACACAAGTATAGGAACACAAGACCCAAATTTACCCGTAGTGAATTAACCCACCAAAAGTCTGTCTGGTACAAAGAAAATTGAGGCTGAGCTGCAAGACTATCCACACCTCACCCCTAAAGCCCCACCCAAATTAGCCCATCCTATTGCACTTCAGGGGAGCAGGTAATGTTGACAACCCATTTGTTCCCTTTCCCTTGCCCCCGTTCCCTTCCCCAATTCCTCACTGTCCCTGCATGCCCCATCAGAGCAGGTGCTAAATGTGAGCATTATTCCACATAGAACTTGAAATTCTATGCAGAATTTCCACCTGAATAAATGGGTTTACAAATTATTCGCCATACTGTAGTCATGAACTTGTAATTGCATGTTATTAGCAGCTTGTTGCCTCACTGTGTTTACAGGTGCAGAGTATCCACTCCACCAGTACAGTGCAATATGTAACCAGGCCTTATGTGTTAAAGAAGATTCAGAAAACACATGTAATTCCTTTAAAAGCCAAGAAAACTCACTTTGTCAGTGTAGCATATCTTTGTTTGTGCAACGCCATGTGCAGTGTTGAAGGTGGAAAAGACATAGGAACAAACATATTCCTACGAACTATCTATGCATTGGACAAATATATGTTTATTAGGAGTGTCTAATTTGCTGTTGCTGTTGTGGAAGTGCATGGAATTAGAACAAAACCACGTGAAAATATCCATCATTTTGCATTATATTTTAGCATGGAATGCATCCTTCCATCAATTTTTGGACCAGGATAGCATTTAAACATGAGCTCCGCAAACAACACCCACTTGTGTTCTGCTGTTCCTGTCCTTTTGTAGTAGTTTGTTTTACAACAAATTGCGCCATTTTCAGTAAATGCTTACCATGAACGGTGTATAATTATGCAAAGTGGCGTAATGTCATCATTTTGGGAATTCCAAGAAAGAAGTGTGGCCTGAAATTCCCAAATTCATGTGAATTATGCCAGTGTAATTTAAATTTCACCCAGATGCATGCTTTATGGCAGAGTACCTGCAGCAAAAAGACACTGTTTTCTCTGTGAAAATAAATAGGTTTTAGCTATGATAATGATAATATTCCTTACCATGACGTGCACAGCCCAAATCAAACAGGTCAAGTTTGAGGGGTCACCCTTACCGAACCTATTACATTGAACGGATCAGGACTTAACCCATCAGTGAACCCCCAGTGTAGTCTGGCTCTCAGCCTAGTAAGTTATCTTTTTGGCCTACCCCCAGTGCAGGATAAAGAAAAGCATAATTTCAAACTCATGTGCTTATATAGAGCTGATGTTTTAGCAACGGTCATATTCGTGTGTGCTATTTTTTTCACAGTGTTCTTTTTTGGATCTACACTATGCTAGTCCAGGAATGAGATACACAGTGCTCTTGCAGAGATACTCTAGTATCATGGCCTGCAGACATCATCACATCATTTGAGTAGATGCACTTGTATCATAATTGAAGCTTTTGCCAGTTTCCCTGGACTTTGACACCCAGTGGAATGTGTGCTCAATGCACTTCATGGGGGTTGAAGGCTGCCCTACTGCCCCAAACCATGGCGTTTTTAGTGTCTTGAGATTCTTGTGGTTGTGTCACTTATTTCACAATAAGCACTGTCCCACCAGAACGGAATGCACGCATTTCCTCTTCTATCTCTTCCCGGCTAAAAAATGAGAAAGGCTTTGGCTGCCCAGATCAGAAAAACGTAAAGAAAACATTTCAGAATGTTGGGAATTTCCCCTGGTTTCCTGTTTTCTCTTTAATACGACAAAAAATTAAGCTGTGACACGAAGTACAAACAAGTTGCTGTTACTAAACAAGGACATAAGCAGGTCCTGCAAGTAGGCTTTTACAAAATAAAGGCATTCCAAGACACGCTGTGGTCAGTTCCTGTTGGAGCAGGAGCGCTGCATTAACAATACAAAGGTTTCTATGGAAGCACCTTAAGTGACCGGCATTAAGGTGTGAATGTATGCAAATTGCATCCTTTGACTTCTCGGCCTGGAGACAGAGGTCACATTCAAAGCGCTGAACCTCGCGCTGTGGAATGAAAGGAGCACCTCTCCCCACCCCCCATCCCTTAGAAGCACGTTTTGGTTTTGCACTTGAAAGTGCAACGGAAAGGAGCATTCAGCAAAAAAAGAGAGATGTGGTTGTACATATGTTTAACATTATGTCTGCGTCCACGGAATTTACATGTATGTGACAATTGTACACACCCAATGATCGGCCAAAACCTACGATTTCAAATTGCAAAGTGTTCATTTCATTGCAACCTGTAAATGAATACATGAAATATGTAACAAATTCCACTACCGTTAATTCTTTTGCCAATCTAAGTTGAATATTTTTAAACAAATATGATTAGGGAAACAAACCAAACGATTTGGTACAATTAACCAAATCATTTCTTTAAAGTATGATTCTATGAAGAGAAACGACACCAGCATATTACATGTTGCTACATATTTGGGGTGCATTTCAGCTGCTTACCAGTGCAGGAAAAAGGTTTGTAGACCGGAATAACTGTTTCTGATCTCCCTAGAAGAAAATGTAGTCGCTATAGGCAGATTCACACTTGCTGTATATGCTGGCTTGAACTTTACATTGAATACATACTGGGAACGTAGTGTTTAAAGCAAAATAATTGAACCTTGAGTGTAATAAAGCCAGAAATGTAGTTTAATGTTGGCAGTAGAAGGCTTTTGGAATTCTTAAAGAAACACACGGGGCTTACTATCAATACTGCAGCAGGTGAAGTGACCTAATGGACCAGGGACTCACTACACTCATTGTTACTATTATTCTACCACCATAGCAAGGGATTGGTAGACCTATTTTCTATGCTTGCATTAGGGCTCAGCACAACCTTGCTACTTCAATTAAACACTATCACTGGTGGGGCCTACAGCTCTCAAAACAGCACGGAAATTAGGCTAGCTTTGGGCGAAAGTTAAATTACAGTGGCATAATTCCTGTAATTTCTGGATTTTCACATTATGCTTGTTGTGCAAATTTGCCAAAATGACACCATTATTTCACTTTGCATATTTACACATCATATTTCAAACTAAAATATAGCATGAAATGACAGATTTGCATTTTGCGTAATTAATTTTTTATGCACAATTTTGGGGGACAGAATCATAATGAGGGCAATTTATCATACCTGATGAATTCCAAATCTGAGGTACTGGATTTACTGGTGGGGAAGGCTATAAATAGCATCACACCTTCCAGGACACTCATCTAACTTAAATGGATAGGAGGAATGCAACTAAAGCATCTTATAGTAGCATGTTGTCATTAACAGACAGCCCATTTTCCATTGAAATGACCACTAAATTTGCACACACATACACTTTTACTGATAAAACCATATACACACAAATGATACTGTGTGGGAATCGGGTTTCTGTGAATCATTTGAGCATGGTCAAGTTAGTGCCTTGATTTGTTTTAATCCTATTAAAATCTCTGTTTCCCGCACACTTCATAATTACAATACTGTGCTTAATTTCTGCTTTCCTAACTGCTGGATGTATATAGTTCATTTACAGGTATTTACATTTTGTTGTGTATTGCAAAAAACAACATTCTACATTGTCACATAATTCACTTTAAAAACTCCTTTCACTTTGCAGTCAGAGTAAAGACAAGGAGATGATGGACGGAGTGCTGAAACATTTCAAACACTCACCCCCAGTCACAGATCTGGGTTGAATCCATCATCGTTCTTTAGCTCACTTCGCCACCCCAGTTCAGACATAGCTATATGCAAATCAGTCTTGACCCTGTGCCTCATGGGAACAGTCCAGCCGGAACTGCCAAGCCATGTCTTCCCTGGACCGGAAACAAGCATCCTGGGACCGGTTTCGGGCTAACAGCCCTCATCAGTCAGGCTAGCTTGAATCCAGTGGTAAAGTGAGCAAGGGACCCACGTCTGGGCATACCCTGCCAACTTAGGGCGAACAAAGCAAACACAAGGAGATGATGGACGGAGCGCTGAAACTTTTCAGACACTCACCCCCAGTCACAGATCTGGGTTAAATCCATCATCGTTCTTTAGCTCACTTCTCCACCTCAGTTCAGACATAGCTATATGCAAATCAGTCTTGACCCTGTGCCTCATGGGAACAGTCCAGCCGGAACTGCCAAGCCAGGTCTTCCCTGGACCGGAAACAAGCATCCTGGGACCGGTTTTAGGCTAACAGTCCTCATCAGCCAGGCTAGCTTGAATCCAGTGGCAAAGTAAGCAAGGGACCCACGTCTGGGCATACCCTGCCAACTTAGGGCGAACAAAGCAAACACAAGGAGATGATGGACAGAGTGCTGAAACATTTCAGACACTCACCCCAGTCACAGATCTGGGTTGAATCCATCATCGTTCTTTAGCTCACTTCGCCACCCCAGTTCAGACATAGCTATATGCAAATCAGTCTTGACCCTGTGCCTCATGGGAACAGTCCAGCCCAAACTGCCAAGCCATGTCTTCCCTGGACCCGGAAACAAGCATCCTGGGACCGGTTTCGGGCTAACAGCCCTCATCAGCCAGGCTAGCTTGAATCCAGTGGCAAAATTTGCAGTCAGAGAAAGAAAAGTAAACACCAATCCTCATGTCAGAAGATTAAAGCATCCTTAAATTTTTGTCTTTGCGTTACCTGCAAGGGTGATAAGTTAAACACAGAATTTAAAGGCAACTGTTTTTACTGCTCGGACTTTCTTAAACCACCAAACATTAGCTCACTAGACATGACCCAACAAGTGGATCATGACCCTCAGTTTGGGAAACACTGGTGTACACACAATAGCTGGACTTGCAGCAGGACCCTAAGAGAAATTGAGAGCTACATAGCTACCCCTACCCAGACGAATGCTGGCAAGGACCAGATGAGAAGTGCAGATGGCTCAGACATCTTTTACCTACAAATACTAGGTTTTATGTATCAGGTCAGGAGCTGAATTAAAAATGGGGACCATGTGACAGTGTTGTGGGGACTGCAGACGACTACAGAGGCCATACTGCACTGTTTCCTGAAAGAGGAGCGGCCTTGTATCACAGTGCTTTAAAGCGTACTTGTGTTTCCTGCTGTGTGGGACACTATGTCAGTGTTGTGGGGACTGAGGAGGACTACAGAGGCTATACTGCTCTGTTTCTTGGAGGGGGATGAGGGGCATTGCATCACTGCACTTTAAAGCGTGCATATGTTTCACCCTGCATAGGACACTGACAGTGCTTTGGAGTCTGAGGAGGACCACAGGGGCCATATTGCACTGTTTAATTGAGAAGGCTGGGACTTTCACCACATCACTTTAAAGCACGCCCCTGTTTTCCACTGCCAGAGATGCTGTGACAGTGTTGCAGAGGCAGAGGAGGACTACCGGGGCCATACTGCACTGCTTCCTGGAGGAGGATGAGGGGCCTTGCATCACAGTGTTTTGAAACATTCTTCTGTTTCTCATTGTGCACAATGCTGTGACAGTGTTGTGGATGCCACAGGCGACTATAGGGACCATACTGCACTGCTTCATGGTTAGGCCGGGCCTAGCACTATGGTGCTTTAAAGAGCACTTCTGTTTCCTTTCGCTCGGGACACAGTGACAATGTTTTAAGGGCTGAGGAGAACTACAGGGGCCATACTGCACTGCTTCCTGGAGGACGTGTGGCCTTGCACCACAGCGCTTTAAAGTAAGCTTCCGTTTCCTGCTGTGTGGGATGCTGCGAGTGTTTTAGGGGTCAATGAGGACTACATGGGCCATACTGCACTGCTTACTGAGAAGCTGGGACCTTGCACAACAGAGCTTTATAGTGCACTTCTGTATAGCAGGCCAGTCTGTGCCCATCCACGGCCGTAAGGGGCTAGGTTGGGCCACGGCACCATGAGCTCCACCACAACAACTAAGTGTGCCACAATTGACTGTTTTTTAGAGTGTGCAGTGGGTGTCCTATTAAAAGAAAATCGAGCTTCCTGCATGCCACCTTTCTATTGATGGCATAAATCATGCAAGTATTATGAATGGGACACCCTCAGCTCTTCACTATAATGGAAATATTATTTCTCTCATGATGGATATTTCCTCTTGTTTAATTTCTGCTGTTAATACCCTCAACTCAAAATTAACCAACAGCTAAGTATGAGAGGAAAGCTGCAACTTTCACCAAAATATTAGATAAATGTGTAAAGACTTCCATGGAATTTTTACCAGATCATGCTTTTCAACAGTCCATTTTTGATGAGTTGCATTTTAAATTAGATGCAAAGTTTGAAAAAGTGGTCCAGTCTCTTCTTGAGCAAGTTAAGCGCATTGAATTGCATTTGGTAAAGGTATTAAATTCCACAATTGTACAATTGTACAGCCTGCTTTGCTCAATTATGGTTTACCTTTGCACTGACCTTTGCCTCCCCTCCCCATCTCAGAATAATGTACCATCTTCAAAGCCACCTAATGCCTGTTCTTAGCCTTGTCCATTAATTAACTTAACGTAGTGGGCTGAACTTAGAAGTGACTGACTCAAGGCCTAGTTTCAATTTGGCCCCTTCAATTGTCCCCTGAGCTTTTATGCTATTATGCACACCCAACCATAGTCCAGTACAAACTATGCCATCTGTTAACTTTGTGGCTCCACTGGAAACAGCAGTGAACCCACGTAGGAACACACACACCATTCTAGATTCACCACCAGTGGCATGCCTGTATGTGGTAATATAAATAAACTCTGAAATTACTCTAAACACCATTTACCACTACCTACCCTAAATCCTAAAATTACCCCTACCACCCTTTACCACTAACCACCCCTAAACCCTAAAATTACATTGTCCTCCCTTTACCATTACCCACCCCTAAACCCTAATATTACTTTAAACACCATTTACCACTACCTATCCCCAAACCTTAAAATTGCCCTTCCCATGCTTTACCACCACGCACCCCATAACCCTAAATTTAATCTTACCATCCTCTACCACTTCCCACCCCTAAACCTTAAATTTACTCTTAACACCCTTTACCACTACCCACTTTAAACCCTAAAATTAACCTTTACACCCTTTACCATCATCCATCCCTAAACCCCCTACTACCTTTTACCACTACCCACCCTTAAACCCTTAAACCCTAAAAATACCCTTACCATCCCTAAACCCTAAAATTACCCTGCCTGCTGTTTACCACTATCCACCCAAAACCCTAAAATTACAAAGGCAAAGCAACATAAAGACTCTGGATTCCTGGTACAAGCATTAAAATGTAACAATAAGCATTGATGCCTCTAAGTTAGTTGCCAAAAATGATAAAACTAGTTTATATTGTATCGCAGCATAGTGCACTATCATTCTTTAATTTCAGTTCAGAATCAAATGGCATTAATGAAGTATGCTGAAATTCGAAACTGACCCAAATTGCTTTTAGCAATATTTATAAAACTAATAACATTCAAATGCAAAAAGGCTAAATAAGTACTTCATGTAAAAAAGTTTTATTTTATTAAATAGAGAAAAGGTTAATTTGCATGAAAAATCTTTACATAAATAGGTTTATGCAGCTTTTCCTTTGAAATGTCTGTCCTTTCTGCTGCTAGAGTGTGTTTCTGGTTAGCAAAGTGTGTTTAAATGCAAAGTGTGTTTAAGCCTGCAGTACCGCCTCCTGTCTACAGGGGCAGAGCGGAGCACAAATATAAACACACTTGATGAAACACAGGTCCCCACAAGGCAATTTTTTTTAAAGTTGTAAAAATTGACACAGATGTTCCTGAAGCCATTTTTTATCATTTTGAAGACATTGCCTTGTGGGGACCTGAGTTCAAGTCCCCACAGTGCAATCAAGTCCCCACAGCGTGAGTGTGTTATCACACCCAAGTCCCCACAAGGATAGTAACACAAACCCACACACACACACGCACACACACATATACACACACACATATATATATATCCAGACCACCATCCTCATAAGTGCCAGGAACCAACAGCTCGGTGCATCCCAGGGTATGAGGAAACCCCTGTAATACATGAATAGCAGAATCTCTGCCAGGCACGCACTCCTCCAGAAATGATGAAATACACTATAAATGTGGCTCCAGAGTGGTTTATTCGTAGCCAGCCAACCCAAGGTGTTTTGGCGCCTCCATGCCTTGATCACGGGTGATCAAGATGTGGAGATGCCGAAACACCTTGGGTTGGCTTGGCTGGCTACGAATAAACCACTCTGGAGCCACAGTTATAGTGTATTTCATCATTTCTGGTGGAGTGCATGCCTGGCAGAGATTCTGCTATCCGTAAAAATTCATACATATATATATATATATATGTATATATATATATATATATATAACCTACTGGCGGTCGCCAGTAGGTAGTTATAGTTAAGACCTAGTTTCCATAGGAAAAGCGTTTTTTGATTTGCCAATATCTTTGGCCCCGTTTGACGAATCTTCGCAAATGTTTCCAAAACAAAGGTTCACTTACGTCAAGTCCTGTCTTGAAAATTTCGGGGTGATTCGTCAAGCGGGGGCCGAGAAAAAAGGGGGTCCCAAAATGCGTTTTCTCCATGTTAATTTCCATAGGAAACTTTAGACACGGCTACAGCCCGAACTGCTGAATGGAATTACACCACATTTGGCAAAAAGGTAGCTCTTGGTTCAAAAAGCGCCCTTTTTTTTAAATGGTATAAATCCGTTCAGTAGTTGCTGAGAAATTCCAAAAATAAAAATATCGATATCTGAGCACCGAGGAGGGTTCGCGAACCCTCCCGAGCACGAGCTCAATTCTGATTGGCTGCCAACACTCCAAACCAGAATGTGTTAGCAGCCATCTTGTGACTTGGTAACCGAGTCACAAGAAACCAGTAGAAAAAAGGTTAAAAAACAAGAAAAGGGGGCAGGGTAGAAACACCCTGACCCCCTAGGCCTGCTCAGGGGGTCCCACAGGGACCCCCAGGGCCAAAAAAAGCATTTTTTTTAAAAATAATCAGCCGAATTTGCGCTGGGTGCGCGAATCCGAAAACGAAGCGCGGACTCCCGTGCTTCATTTTTGAAAGCCCCCTGGTGGGCCAGGTCCCGGGGGCAATGCTGTTTTATGTAGCGGGGGCCCACGGGGGCCCCCGCAGCCCCAGGGACCGCCACCTCCCCGGGGCTTTATTATTTATGCGCGGGGGCACGCAGCCCCCCCGCAGCCCCGGGGACCGCCACCTCCCTGGGGCTTCATTGTAAAAATGTGTGGGGGGGCTGCTGCCCCCCCACGCTGCCCCGGGGACCACCACCTCCCCGGGGCAATCTTGATTTATGTGCGGAGGCCTCGCGGGCCCCCCAAGCCCTGGGGACCGCCACCTCCCCGGGGCTTTATTAAAATGGGCCAAACCCTGGGAACCACCACCTCCCCGGGGCTTCCTTCTGTAATGAGGGGTGACTCGCGGGCCCCCCCAAGCCCCGGGGACCACCACCTTCCTGGGGCTTTTTAATTAATAGGGGGGCCTCATGGGCCCCCCCAAGTCCCGGGGACCACCACCTCCCTGGGGCTTTGTACTCGTTGGAAGGGGGGCCGCGTGGCCCCCCTCCTGGAGCCCTCAATGGCCCTGGGGACCGCCACCCCCCAGGGCTGGCTCCTGCAATGTCCCGGGGTGCCCACACCCGGGACATTGCCATTTGCAATGACAGGGCGGGAGCTGTGCGGCTACCGCCCTGTCATTGCAAATACTGCTTTGCTTGTTGGAAGCGAGAGCAGGAAACCTGCTCTCGCTTCCAACAAGCAAAGCAGAATTGCTTTTGGGCAAGGGGAGGTGCATGTTAGCAGCTCCCCTTGCCCAAAAGCAATGCTGGCTCCCGCAGGAGGCGGGGAGCCGGCAGGGACTGTGGGGGCATTGGGGCTCTCCCCACGGTCCCCAACGTATGGCCAGGCCCCGGGGGATGGGATCCCCGGGGCCAGAATTGGCCCAGGGGAGGGGGGCCGCCCCCCTCCCCAATGAAAAAAAAAAAAAAAAAGAGGCTAGGCCCCGGGGGATGAGGTTCCCGGGGCCAATAGTGGCCTAGGGAAGGGGGGCAACGCGTCCCTCCTTCCCAATAAATAAATGTAAAAAAGGAGGCCATGCCCCGGGGGATGGGGACCCCGGGGCCGAAATTGGCCTCGGGAGGGGGGCCGCGCAGCACCCTTCTCATTTATTTGTTTTTTTTAAAAAGGGGTCAGGCCCTTGGGGATGGGGTCCCCAGGGCCTCAAAAATACTAAAAGAAGGGGGGCCACACAGCCCCTTCTAAAAAAATATAAAAAAGAAAAGCCAGCATCTCGCCGGAGGCCCCGCCCCCTCCCTGCACCACTCTGAAAACGAGCCCCCTGGCGCGTTCTAAGTTGGGGGGCTAAGTCCCCTTCATTCCTGAGGGTCCCTGGGGGCCAACTAGCCCACCAGGTATCTCCAGTAAGCGCCACACAGCTGGATTGCAGAGGTGGGGCGATGAGGTCCTCTTGTGTCCTGAGGACCTCAGGACACAAGTGGACTTCATCCCCCGAGCAGCAGTGTGCCAGGAGCCGTGTTTGCAGAGTGGTGTAAAAAGGGGGCGTGGCCTCGGACCACTCTCAGCAATCCAGCTGTGTGGGGCTTACTGGAGGTACCTGGTGGGCTAGTTGGCCCCCAGTGACCCTCATGAGGAAAGGGGACTTCATCCCCCAACCAAGAGCGTGCCAGGAGGTGCGTTTGCAGAGTGGTGGAGAAAGGGGGCGTGGCCTGTGTCCACCTCTCAGCAATCCCACTGTGTGGGGCTTACTGGAGGTAAGAGGTAAGCTAGTTGGCTCCTAAGGACCCCCAGCAGTGAAGGGGACTTCAATCCCCATCGAAGAGCGCGCCAGGGAGTGCATTTGCAGAGTGGTGGGCAAAGGGGGCGTGGCATGTTATGAGAACTTAGCAATCCTGCTGTGTGGTACTTACTGCAGGTAGTAGGAGGGGTAGTTGGCCCCCAAGGATGTCCTTGGGGGCCAAGTACCCCTCTTGTTACCTCCAGTAAGCCCCACACAGTAGGATTGCTAAGACGTCTTCGGAGGCCATGCCCCCTTTCTCCACCACTCTGCAAACACGCCTCCTGGCAGATGGGGGATGAAGTCCACTTTACTCCTGAGGGACTTTGGGGGCCAAGAAGCCCTCCTGGTACCTCCTGTAAGTCCTACGCAGCAGAATTCTTGAGATCTGGTAGGAGGCCCAGCACCCTTTCTCTACCACTCTGCAAACGCGACTACTAGTTAAAGTAGCATGTTTCTGCACCTCTGACTTAGAGGTAGTTTTATTCCCCCTGCCCTATTATATACTAGGGCCTTACAGGGGAGGTCATGCCAATCACAGGGGTACCCCAACCCATAGTGTACCCTAGTGTATGTAGGTGTTTTCACTCTATTCTAAGTGTCTTTTAGCATAGTCAGTTACCACCAGTACCCGTCAGCAAAAAGTTGGGGGCACAGGATGACTTTGCAACAAGGCCTCTTTCTGCACCTCTGTTGGCTCTTTCTGCATATCTTTTGCTTCTTTCTGCCCCTTTCTTTGTCTTTCTGGACTTCTGTTGCCTCTTTCTGCATTTCTCTTGCTTCTTTCTGCACCTTTCTTCCTCTTTCTGCACATGTCCTACCTCTGTAGGCATAGTTAGAAATTAGCATTTGAAAAACTTTAGAAATTCACTGAAAAAACCATAGGTTTCAGGGACGTTATAGTTAGAAATTAGCATTTATAAAACCTTTGAAATTCACTGAAAAAGCCATAGGTTTCAGGGACGTTATAGTTAGAAATTAGCATTTAAAAAACCTTTGAAATTCACTGAAAAAACCATAGGTTTCAGGGATGTTATAGTTAGAAATTAGCATTTAAAAAACCTTGGACTTTCACTGAAAAAACCACACCTTTCAGGGACGTTATAGTTAGAAATCAGCATTTAAAAAACCTTAGAAATTCACTGAAAAAACCACAGGTTACAGGGACGTTATAGTAGGAAATCAGCATTTAAAAAACCTTTGAAATTCACTGAAAAAAACATAGGTTTCAGGGACGTTATAGTTAGTAATTAGCATTTAAAAAACCTTAGAAGTTCACTGAGAAAACCATAGGTTTCAGGGACGTTATAGTTAGAAATTAGCATTTAAAAAACCTTTGAAATTCACTGAAAGAAACATAGGTTTCAGGGACATTATAGTTATTTGGACATTTCACTCGTACAAAACCAGTGAAATTCGGCCGTTATAGTTAGTTCAGCTAACTATAACTCGCGCCCCCGCAATGCACTGCTGATGACGTCACATATTACATCATTAATGACATGGTCAGTGACATCACTGATGACATCTCAAATGACATCACTGATGACATCATCCATGTGATAATCAGATGCACCTCCTCACAACCTAATATAACATTTGATACACCCACTCTAAAATACAGACTACCATTTTCGAAACCATACACACACCAATACCAGTTACTACATACCCACTCACTGATTCCTAGGTCTACACACACATCTACTTATTCACCTATAGAGTCACTCATACATGCAGTCACTCATCAATACAGCACTATCATATGCACTCATACACCTATACAGACACACACACACCGCCACTCACCCATAGAGTTACTCACACACCTAGGCAGTCATGCAAAGAATCAATCACACTCCCATTTACTCACCTATACAGTTATACACACACCACCTCACTTATTCATACATATACTAACACATACTTACTCTCTTATACAATCACTGATACAAGCACACACTCATCCGTACAGCCACTCTCACAATCACTCACTCTCACATATAGTCATTTATATACTCCAACACTCACATATACTGCCTTTCACATATGTAGATACTCACACATGTACCACTGAGACATCCATTCACTCACCAACACAGCCATACACACACTCACCCACCCATACAGCCCCTCACAGACGCACTCTTGAACCCATACACCCAGTTAATCACCCACTCACACATCCATGCAGGGAGTCATACACCCCCCACCCCCCCACAGAGACACTCAGGCACCCATACAGATACTCAGACAACCAATCAATAACCCATATAGACACTCATGTAGCTACTCACCAACCCATGGAGCCGCTTACACACCAACTGACAGACTGATACAGACATTTACACAGTTTAGTCACTAACCCATGCATTCACTAAGACACGTTTAATCACTCACTTATACAGACAGTCACGCACCTACTAAATGATACATTCAGACACTTATACACCCACTCATTCTTCAATACACCTGGCATATATATAAAACATATTTAAACTTTACAGAAACACTCAGTCACTGGATGATGTCATCAGTGATGTCATCTGAGATGTCATCAGTGATGTCATCAGTGATGTCACTGACCATGTCATGAATGATGTAATATGTGACGTCATCAGCCGTGCATTGCGGGGGCGCAAGTTATAGTTAGCTGAACTAACTATAACGGCCGAATTTCACTGGTTTTGTACAAGTGAAATGTCCAACTAACTATAATGTCCATGAAACCTATGTTTTTTTCAGTGAATATATATATATATATAGGTCAGTACCGTAGGTGAAGATAAGTAAGAGCAATCATTTTCGGCATCATGATGAAACTGAAACACTTGCCAAACAAGCCACATTAGAAACTCCCAGAATTCCACAAAGCTTGTCGAGGAAGCTCAGCATTTTCTGAGCAAACAAACTGACTGTGGGACTATCTTCTTGCCTTCATCAGGGGTAAAAAGACTTGGTTGATTCCTTAGACCTAATAACTATGACCATTGTTATCCATATCTAGATGAAACACCACAAAGTAAATCTCATACAGTATTGTTACACCCAACTACTCTCAACAGTCTCGGGTACAAGAATCTGCCATGGATCGACTCTCTCTGGTCTTACAAACGATCTCAGGTGTTTGCCCTTGCAAATGTCAGATGTGTTTTCCGAATGCAAAGGG
The DNA here is from genome assembly GCA_963921515.1 of Calotriton arnoldi. Classification (NCBI taxonomy): domain Eukaryota; kingdom Metazoa; phylum Chordata; class Amphibia; order Caudata; family Salamandridae; genus Calotriton; species Calotriton arnoldi. The sequence goes on from CAWUFW010008940.1 coordinate 348,436, forward strand.
CTCTAGAACAACTGTTCATTTTCAGGTAAATTTCTGCAACCTATGAGTGACCTGCTCATTGAACTACAGCAACAGAGCCCTGTGCTCTCACACCTACAATCGTTTACAATGACGTGATACCTTCTTTCAGATTAAGCTATTGCCTAGGATGTAGCTTAGATCTCAAAATGCAAGGAGACTATAAGCCTCTGTGCTATGTGTAATGAACATTCCCACCACCCATTTAGGTGCCCCATGTCACTCGTTGTGCCATGATTAGGCTTATTTATAACTAGCGTATTAAGTGGGTTAAAAAAGGGTGTGGATTGAGAAGCCTCTTTGCAAGAGGTGTAAATAATACATGTGAAACAGCATGCTGTGACAGATTCGTAAATGGGGTCTCACTGAACAAAGCAAAATTAAAATCAGCACGATATTGCATTCACCAGTTTATATAGCACCTTTATCCAGGTTCAAATGCAATAAAAAACCTCTACAAAGTAAGGGGCATATTTATGTAGCTTTCACGCAGCGTAGCGCAGCGCAGCACAGCAAGCCACCTTGCTGTGCTGTGCTGCGCTGCGTAAAAGGGAAAGGGCAGGAATGCACCGTATTTAACATAATATGATGCATTCCTGTCCTTTCCTTGTGCTGGCACCCTTTTGGCTGCCTAGCACCAACGCAGGCACCATGGTGCAAGGGTGCCTGTGTTGTCAGCAGGCTTGTTTTTGTTCAGGAAACAATCCCCTGAGGCATTTTCCTCTTTCTATATGTGCTGCAGAATGCAGCACACATAGAAAGAGGAAGTAACAAGGAGAAATAAAGATATTTCTCCTCGTTACACCTCCTCTGGAGAGGCGTAGCATTTTGACGCATTCCCAGCTCTGCCAGTGTTGGTAAACCTGGGAATGTGCCAAAATCCATGGGTGGATGCATGGGAACACCCAGGCTCCATCCATGGATCACCTCCCTGGGCCAGAGTATCGGACCGCAGCGATTTGCGCTGCATTGTGTTACTCTAGATTTATCATGTCATGTTTGATGAATCTTCCTTAAGAGTTGTGTTGTTCTTGCGCCCCATTGCGTGTTGCAATGTCGACACAACTCTTTAATAAATATGCCTTTAAATTTAAAAGTAAGTGCCTATACACTAGTTATTCACCTGAAATTAAATAATGCCTTAGATCCTGGAACACCCATGGTAAACAACAGTGGTCACTTGTGACTTAGGGCCCAATTTAAATGTTAGGGGTAAACATACTCCACCACAACTGCAAACAAATGTGCTTCCCACTAACATCATGGTTTGTCCAGTGAATTTAAAAGCTGGCGGACCATAGTTTGACCACAGCGGAGTCTACTCCATCTCTGCAGTGGCCAAACTGCTCTGATAGCCCGACGGATTAAGGGACTTCGGAGAATTGGCTATATGTCTGTCTGCCCAATTTGGATGGGTGGACATATAGCTGTTTTTTACTGGCTGTCACCACCAGGCAAACCCTGGCGGGAAGGGGCAGTAGAAAACAAAGAATGCCCCCTTGCCATGGGAGGTGACTCCCATGGTGAGAGGGGCATTTTCATTTTTATTTTTTTTGTAAATCCTGCTCCGGGATTTTGTTTTTGAATATAAACAATAAAACAGTTTGGCGCAAGGTTCCATAATGTTGATGGAGCCCTGCACCAAACTGCAAAAAGCATTGAGAGGAACCGCCATGATGGCAGTTCCTCACAATGCTTTAAGAAATTACCACCAGCATGGTGGTCATTTCTTGATTTGGCTGACAGAGGTGCAGTCAAGGCGAAGTGAGTAATTTACTCTGTCGTCCTGACTGCAATACCTCTATTTGCCAAAATATAAATGTGCTCTTAGTCTCTGTGTCACAAAAGAGACTGCTGGCCATGCAGCATTAGCCTGTGACAAGAAGGAATTTAAAGTGTTTTTCTTCAGCTGATGTATGACAGAAATAGAGGATCCCATAGAGCTCTGATTTAATGTCGATTTTTAGACCATGACCAAGATAGCATATGCACTGTCTGTTGCGAGACATATTGTTAGCTTACAGTGACTTTAGATCCTGCCCATTGCTAACCATTGGCTGGATTCACTGTCGCTCTCATTAGCGTGCTTCTTATTTATTAGTGTGAGTGGGCTTTCCTTCCTCTTCTAGTGAAGCATGGACGCATTACTGAGTCTTTCCTCTACTCGCTTTTTCAGGCACTATTTTTTTCTTTTTGTTGAAGCACACTACGAAAGTGCATGTTTTCCAACTGTCTGTCTCATCTGCTTCTCTCATTCCTCTCTGCTGCGCTCCTTGTTCCTCTCTCTTACCCGTGTGTCTTTCCCACTCCCCCACGTTGCTTTCTCACCGTGTTTTTTCTTCCCGTCAGCTCCATGTTGTTGTCTTTCGTTTGATCCCACCACTGTCACTCCCATAGTTGCTTTCCCACCGGCACCCCATATATTGCCTCTGACACCACTTCCTCCCCCCTTGTCACTTCTGCCCATGTCCCCGTGTTGGCTCTGGCCAGACCGTGCCCTGTGTTTCACCCTCCAAAGCATTGCTTCCTCCCAATTTCGCGTCCCCTGCCTTAAAAAAATGATTTCATGCTTTTTTGCTTTTTTTTGTTGCCTATCCAACTAAGATCGATAAATAAAAAGAAAAAAAGCACTTGCATCATTTTTTACCCATGGGACTGCGTGGTATGTATGCCTATAAAATGACTTGCGTGGCCACATCAAAAGCTTTTTATTTTGGCTATGTGGCACAGCAATGGGGATGCTGTGCCACATGGCTAAAACCATTTGTAAAGTGAGACCTATTAGCTTTGCCAAAGCTTCTTTGGCTTTGACAGGGCATGGTCCATTTAGAGCAGTGTCTGTGAATCTCAAGTATAGCATCGACACACACTAAGGGTCTAATTTATGAGGCCCCTTGTGCTGCGGGAACGTCACTTTTTGTGACGTTCCATGGTGCAGGAGCCTGCTCCATATTTACGAGGCAGCACTAAGCCACTTTTTTTGGCTTAATGCTGCCTTGTAAATATCGTTCCCTTTAACTCAGTTTTCTGCATTAAAGGGGCGTACAATGGGTGTGGCTGGGGGTGTCCCTAGTAACATCCATGGGTTTTTGACACTGCCCCAGATTTACGAGAAATCGTAAATCTGAGGCAGCGCCAAATACTTACACCTTCCCAGGGGAGGCATAAGGGAGGCACAATGAGGAGAAATTTCTTTATTTCTCCTCGTTTTTCATTTTTCTATGTGCATTCTGCAGCACACATAGAAAGAGGAACAAGACACTTGTGATTGTTTTTATGCAGGAAGGTTTCCCTTCCTGCACAAAAATAATCATCCCGCAACGCAGGCACCCTTGCACTATGGTGCAACGGTGCCTGCGTTGGCGCACGGCAGCCCATTGGTGCTGGCGCAGGGGAAATGGACAGGAATGTGCAGTATCTCATAGATACGGCGCATTCCTGCCCTTTTCTTTCGCCATAGGGCAGCGCAGCAGGAAGGCCTGGTTGCTGCCCTATAGCAAAACCTCATAAATTGAGCCCTAAGCGCCTTGTTTCACCTTCTTGCGCTCATGCGCTTTCGGCCCTGCTGCATGTGCCTCTGTTTTCTATCAGCCCTGAGTGCTGTGTGTGGACACCCACCTGCTGCATCCCAAAAGTGTGTGTCATGATCAGTTACCATCCCTTACCCTAATGCACAGCACCTGTGCACACACATTTACAACAAGCTCGACATTTTCGCAATCAAACAGCTACCACCCATGAGCACTCCTCTCTTCTCCCCCTTCAAAGCATTCTCGACACTTCATGCTGTGCTAAGATCACAGCGACATGGCACGAGCACAGGTTTGGTTTACACTGACATAGCACTAATGTTCGATGTGTCTGTGCAGCTATTCGTCTGACAGTATGCGGGTTCTGTTAGTGAAAACAGAACCACTAAATGTTTTTCACACAGTGTCCACATCTGCCATTTGACAGATTGGTGTGTTTCTCGGCGCAAGTCTCATCCCAGTTCTCCCTCCCTCCCTCCGTTATTTGTCCTTTTGATGTGTTATTTTTGAACTGTTTTTCTAGGAAGGACTCATTCACTTGGAAACCACACCTATGGAAGTAAACGTCTCATCCGTAAAAGTTTATGAATCACTCTCAATTCGGATAAGGCCCAAGACATTTGAGAAGTCTCCCAAGCATCTCAATGTTAAGGTTTCCCAAAGTAACAACCACTAATCAGTATAAATGGCATTCATTTAATTGTATTTTTTTATATTTGTATGTTGAAAGGGATTAGTGTGATGGAGGATTGCAAATTAATATTGATGGAGCGAAGTACAGAAGATTTTGTGTGTACCCCGTTCAGACCAATCACCCCCATAACAAAGTAATATATTAATTTTGATTGCTGTGTATTAACCAAACACACACATTACATGTGGGAAATGCTCTGCATTAACAGGTTTGATTAACATATTAATTAATGGTGTAAAACGCATGTTTTTATCTATTTTGCGCATTTAAGTAGTGTAATAGTGCATGTCTATGTTGTAGTGTACATTGTGCATTTCATGCTGCTTTTGCTTTATTTTAATGGCTTGCAGTGTGATGCTCTTCCGCTAGAGTAACAGTTTTAGGGATAAAATATTAGCACTGGTGGGTGGGGGACAGAAAACACTTATTTTCTGTGTATTCACATTTTCTTTGTGTTTATCGTAGTTTTGGCTGGTGGCCAGTTTCAAGATGGCTTCGTTTTCCCGGTTCTGCGCAGTAGAGAATGCTTGCATCATCTGGCTGGAGGAACCTTGCGCATGCCTTGTGCTCCACTGAACTTTGCAACTCCAGCTGACTATGTTCGAGGCCATTTGTGTGAATGCCGGCGAGTGGCTGAGAGCCAGAATGATAGCACAAGGACAGCTGAATGCCTGCCAAAGAGAAAAGTCGAATGCCTGCTAAAGAATGACCACGTGGAAACAGCTGAATCCCTGACAATGAACAGTTGAATCCCTGACAATGAACATTTTAATGCCTGCTAATGAACTGTGGGACAGATGAATTTGTATCTATCAGCTTGTCAAAGATAAAGTTATTCACGGACATCCTGGGTGCGGAGAAATACATTGTCATGAACGGACATCCTGGGAGCTGAGAAATGCATTTTTTTGACCAATCAGAGCAAGGGAAACGGCAAGAGTTGAAACATTTGAGGGTAGAGAGCCAGCAAACACAGTATAAATATCAGACCAAAATTGGGGTTTTTCAGAGAAGCTGGTTGGAGAAAGGCTGTTTGCAGAGATGCTGTTTGCAGAGATGCTGGGAGTTTGAAACCATGCCAGAATGCCACTGATGACCCCTGTAGGTTCGAGATCGTTGCGGGACACTAGCCTGGGTGAGAGATGCATCTAGGAGGCCAGGGTTACTAAGAAAGTTGGGGTTTAGTGTTGGTTAGGAAGGTTTTAGTGTAGGAAATCTTTAGAATTAAATGAATGTTTTTAACTATGGTTCACTCATCTTTCATTTTTGGAACCCTCTGTCAGTCACATGACCAAGGATTGATTTTTAACCATTTTGAGAATAATGAAATGAATGCAAACCTACATTTTCTCTTCATGACTTTTATTAAACAGTTTCTTGATTTATTTCCTGAATAAATGGCAATGCTCAGTGAGAATTAATAGTGAGAGAATAAATGATAATTGTCTTTATGCAAATTAATTACATAAAATCTTTTAAATGATTTCAGGTGTTCGTGATTCTTTTAGAGTCAATTAATTATGCAAATCAATGTATTGTTGTAGTGAGGTTCAGCTGGTCTTGACAATCACCATCAACTTGCTCAACTAATTGGTCCATCGACCTAATTGGCGGGGTACATTGATGCATAGATTAGTTAGTAAAATTATGTGATGAAAACAAATGTTGGTGTAAAAATCTGTGCTTAAAGGTATCCCGTGATAGGAAATAATTCATGCAACCCATTGTAGGATTATTAGCAAGGGTCTGGGGGGTGTGTGTGACAGGGTGTGTGTACTTCGGTGTTATGGGCCCCACCGGAGTGACCCGGACCCTGGGTTGGTGATAGTTTTCTGGGTAAACGCTGCATCAATTAAATGGTAGCAGAGGATGGTTATTATTGACAAGTTTGGTGATTAGTAATGGTTATTTTGACTAGTTTAGTGTATATAAAACCCCTATATTCAAAGGTTTATGTCTAACACTTTATGTTGAGTTTGTGTTGCGTTTTATGTTGTCAATTGTTTTCACGCTTCCGGGAAGTAGGAAGTGGAACACGTGTGGCAAGAGAAGTCACATGGAATAGTGCATTGTCTGAGTTCATATTGGTGATAACACAGGTTGTGTTATGATAGGGACATTTTCCGCATAAAAGGTGTGTAAGTGAAATAGTGACCGTTTTCTTGTGAAACTCTGGCCTTAATTCTCAGGAGCAGTATAGTCTCCACATGTGTTTTATCCCCAGAGAAACGGGTTTACCGCTTGCTTGAAAGAAGGGTAAGGTAGAGGGAAGTGCTACTTTATCGGCGAAACAGGAAAATTCTGTGGTAGGGTAGAGGTAAGCGCTGCCTACTGGAAATACAGAATTCTTGTGTAAATGGACAAAGCTATCTCTTTGGTTTAGCGAAACAGGCAATGGAGATGTTTTATGTTGATTACTAACAGGTTTTAATTAAAGAAAAACGTAAGAAAAGTTTGCCGATAAAATTTTGTGAAGGAGGGGTCGGCAAGAGCAGGAGTAGTGGGAAAGGCTGACGTCAGAAAGCCCGCGCTGAGATTGGTCAGCTGTAGAAAGAGGAAGATTTCACTGATTGGTGCGTTAGTGTGAGACGTGCTGGGATTGGAGAATCACCAGAGTGACGTACACGCTCCGGATTGGTGCGTTAGTAAGAGTCTCGCTGGGATAGGTGGATGCGGAAGTAACGTAGAGCTTTCTGATTTGCTTATGAGTGTGTTTCCACAGTGGTATTGGTTGGAAAGGAAACCGCGCAGAGGAAGCTGATTGGTAGAGAGTTTGTGTTGCACTGACGTTTCTAGCTGAACGCGAAGACAAAAAGTTAAGCGAAAAATGTATTATATTGGTAAAGAGAAGAAGAGTTTTTCGCTGTTTGGAAAGGTAAAAAGATTGTTTGTGAAAGACAAGCCTGCAGTAAAGCAGGAGTGGAGACTATTCCCTGCCCCGGGAACGCCTGTATTTCACATGCTAATGAAGCATGGCTATCACACTTGCGTGTTTGTAGAGAATTGGGTGCGATATACGAAAGGTGATGGTGCGTTTGCATTTCCTCCAGAAGGTTCTTTTAACATAAAGGTTTTGCGGCATTTGAGAGAAACAATGGGGAAACTTGAGCCTAAACTTAGACCTACGCAATTTGAAGCTTTAATGGATTAGGAAAATGAGGTGAATGAGAAAGAACGACACAGATCAGGAAGAGGTTATGATTTTGGTTTGGATAAATATCGGAATGAGAATATTGAGGACAGAATATGTAGATGGCAACAGGTGGATGTACCAAATGATTTGTTTTCTGTCAGGAGTATAGGAGGATCTACAGGAGGTAAAGGAAAAGAAGCATGTTCAAATTTCAGGCTGTAGGTACAGTGATACTAAAAATGAGTTGCTGGATGACATGCTGGATAACAGACCAACTCCATATCAAGGGGAGTTTGCGACAGTGGTGCCAAAGGCACCGCCAGCAGAAACTACAAATCTGTTCCAGTCCCCATAGGGAGTAGTGCAATAAATAGACAAGAACCTGTTCAAATTAGTAGTACAGTAACGAAGCCAGAACTCCTTCCAATGAGTAGTACGATTATTTGGCAAGAAACACAAGTGATAAATAGGTCAAATCATGAAGAAGAAGAAAATGAGTTAGCAGTCAGGACACGAGAATTGTCTGAAAAATTGAAAGAACTGCCTATGAATATGGAAGCTTTAACAGTCCCGATGAATGTAGATTCTGAAATTTCTGTTTGTAAAAGTGAGGTAGAGAAAGAACATTCACTGACCATACCGTTAAATGAGGCAAGAACAGATCCTAGAAGAGAGTTATTCTCTGAAAGTGTCAGGAATAAACAGCCTAGTGTGTCCCGAGTTGATACACCGAAAGATCTGACAAAAGTTCCGACTTACGCGGTTGGAACTCAGATACTGGCTGAAAAACAGACTGGATGGTTGCAGGAAACGAAAACTAGAGAAAGATTAAAGGAAGTCTCTTTGGGTCTGACAAGTGAGGAGTTGGGAGAAAGGGAAAGAAGTGGCTATAGAAAAGATGCAGAACGCCAACAGATAGATATTGCAGAATTAAAGGTAGACATGGAGGAATTACATTTTGGAACGGTAAGCATGAACAGATCAAAAACAGGAGTGGATATCTCTAAATATAGGGATTTGCAGAAACCATATAGATTAGATTTCACAGAAAAAGGCATAGAAAACTTAAACACTACTGGAAGAAGAGCTAAAATTAAAGAATTACTGAGATTGCTGAGAAAGAGGAGGGATGTTGAAAATTGGAGAAGCAGGTGGAGAAAGAAGAAAAAACGAATAGCTGATAGGGGATCATTAGCATTTCCTGCTGCTCACAAATGTGAAACTGACTACATTAGGGAATTGGTTTACAGATGAATTGGCAAAATATTGCACAAAACAGGATTGTTCTTTGAATCAGGCACGGGCGAAGGAAGACACTTTTTCCCAATATCTCATGCTTACTAACACAGTAGAAACATGGAAAGAAGTGAGGCAATTGCAGGATCAGGCAAGCGATGAGGAAAAGGAAACGTGGGTAAAAGAATGTTGCACACAAAAAGAAGAGGATGATGTTTGGGTCTACCGAGATGAAAGAGCTGTTATGCCCAATAGTATGTTTGCCCATTTTTCACGCATGTATCATGGACAGGCACACACAGATAGGGAAACTCAGTTTGACAACAAAGTTATCAGTCTGAGCTGTGAAAAACTGAGCACTAAAAAAGAAACTGCATTGTGCCTATTGTCCAGAAGCTTCTGGAGTTGGTGAGCAGGTGAATGGCACAATGAAAGTCAAATTAGTAAAAATGTGTGATTCCACTGACTTGAAATGGCCGGATGCTTTGCCCCTAGTTATAATAACCATGAGAAGTACACCTGACAGAAGGACATGTTTAAATCCCTACAAGATACTAATGGGACGAGCCATGAGACAAGCATATGTACCTGATCCACAACAAAGGCCACTGAGAAATAGACTGCAGATTTCGGATACAAGTTCTGAATCAGGTGCTGAGCAACCAGAAGCTGTTAACAGAAGAGAAGCAGACTGTGAAACTGGTGAAGGTGACAATATGGAGGCGGCCCGTCGGGCTGCGGGGGAGGTGGGCGGCACCGGGGAGTAGTCGTGTCGCTGCGGCTCTCCTCACCCCACCCGCTCCCATGGCGGCCGTGCCGCTGGGCGACCGGATGCGCGCCGTGCTGGACGTGGCGCTGCGGGTTCCCTGCATTTTCATCATTGACGCCATCTTCAACTCGTACCGTGACCCGAGTGCGGGTCGCCTGGACATCTCCGCCCAGATCCTGCTGCGTCTCTTGGTTAACCATGAAAACAAAGGATGGACTTCCACGAGCCTTCACACTGGTTGAGCAATCACGGTGGCCATCTTGGAACGGTACTGGATTACCACTGGTTTTGGACTTCTCTGCTATGCTTGCCCGCAGGTTCTCTTCTGGTCCTGATCTATTTGAACTTTTGGAACTTTAACGATGCCCCCTGGGCGGAAACCAAAACTGTCTGTACTTTTCGCGGTGCCCGAGCAACTTTGGCTGATGCCCGGTGGAGCTGTCATATGCAGCTATAGAGGAGTTTGGCTCTGGTTCACCCTCGGCCGGCACCTACCCAGCCGGACATCGGACATCGTTTTCCTCGCCTCCCGTTGTGTTTTCCTACCTGCATTCCCTACCCCGTTTACCATTCCCCTCTACCTCTTCACTCCCCATAAGACATGTGTACGCGCTAATAATCTCACATTATTGTGTAATCTCATGTTTTTTTCTTTTCTCCTATGTCTATACTTGTCTATGTAATTATGGAACTTGTAACTCACTGATCCTCATGTAAAGCGCTCTGATACCTCCGGGTCTAGCCAGCGCTATATAAAACTTTGCAAATAAATAAACAGACTCTGCGAATGTACAGCAAGGTGTAAGACTCAACGATTTTTCACCTGACAACGATTTAGAAAGTACTACAGAACTAGGCCAAGAACAAAGTCAAGAGCATAGGCAAGAACAGGAAATTCTGAACAAAGACTGTGAACCTATGGATAAGGATGATTCACACATGTGGCCCAACGGAGTAAAGAGACTCAAATATAAGATAGTGAGAAAAGGAACAAAAGCTCTTGAAGACCAGATCTCTGAAATAACAAACAAGTTAGAAAAGGAGAAATTGGACAGACCACCTGAGTGGACTTGCGTAGTATTACAAAAGATAGAAGAAGTAGATTTTAGGAAGGAAAGGGACAGTGACAACGACAGTGAGCAGGACAAAGAAAACGACTTGAGGCCACCCTAACAGTGTTACAGAAAACACTTCTGGATTTTAGCACACAAGACAAAGACGATTTTTCATGAACCATTTCCAAGTAGTTAAAATAAAAGAAGGGGCAAAGGACAGAAAGTCATTCAAGTGTGGAAACACACTTTGTACATACGGTACATATTTGGTAGATTTTATTTATAGGATAACTTAGATACCATAGCAGATATGAACAGTCCTAAAAATAGATATAAAATGTTTGCTTTGGGTGTAAGATGTGTTTCTGTTGTACCATTTTTCCAATAGTACTGTTAACAATGTACAAATAGTTGCACAAGTAGATAGAACTGCACTTCACAAGGATAAGTAAGTTTCAGATTTAGAACTAAAGATATCATTTTTGTCGAGAACAAGGAAAATGAGAAAGAAATTTGCTGAGCTAACAAAATTATTGAGAAGAAGTGTCTGATCAAATAAAAATTAGAGGGATGAATGGGTGGTTTGGGATTTGGTGATGATGAAATCATCAAAGGGGAAATTGATGGAGCGAAGTACAGAAGATTTTGTGTGTACCCCGTTCAGACCAATCACCCCCATAACAAAGTAATATATTAATTTTGATTGCTGTGTATTAACCAAACACACACATTACATGTGGAAATGCTCTGCATTAACAGGTTTGATTAACATATTAATTAATGGTGTAAAACGCATGTTTTTATCTATTTCTGCGCATTTAAGTAGTGTAATAGTGCATGTCTATGTTGTAGTGTACATTGTGCATTTCATGCTGCTTTTGCTTTATTTTAATGGCTTGCAGTGTGATGCTTTTCCGCTAGGTAACAGTTTTAGGGGATAAAATATTAGCACTGGTGGGTGGGGGGACAGAAAACACTTATTTTCTGTGTATTCACATTTTCTTTGTGTTTATCGTAGTTTTGGCTGGTGGCCAGTTTCAAGATGGCTTCGTTTTTCCCGGTTCACAAGTACCTGTCAACAAGCTACTGACTATAACTGATGATCTAGTGCTAGATTATTGCAAAGGATTGGCTGATGTGGTGCGTTCTGTGTTTCATCAGGTTGGACCGGATGCGACCACTCTTGAACGAAAACCAGCTCACGACTTGAATCCAGGAGATTGGGTTCGAATAAAAGTCCACCGGAGAAGAAACTGTTTGGTTCCTCGCTGGGACGAACCACGACAAGTGATCCTGGTGACGACCACCGCAGTCAAGTGTGCAGGAGTGAAACACTGGGTACATGCCAGCCACACCATCAGAGTTCCAGAACCTAAAGATCGACATGTGAGTCGGCATCTGGAAATATCAGATAACAGTTCAGCATCAGAAAGAGAAGAAGAAACAAACAGGGCACCAGAACCTGAAGATCGACCTGTAAGTCGACATCTGGAAGACCCAACTACAAGTGCAACGATAGAAGAAGAAGAGGAAATAGAAGAAATAGCTGAAGTTCCAGAATTTGAAGATCGACCTGTAAGTCGACATCTGGAAATATCTGACACCAGTTCAGAATCTGATACAGAACATTCGGAAGGTGAAGAAATTCTAAAAAGAAAGTGGAATTTTGAAAGCATAAGAGAAGAAACTGAGCCAGAAGATAGTGAAAGTGAGCAACCAAGTACAAGTTGTGGTAAAATTCCTTCGAAGATAATATTAATAGATGAAGAAGGGAGAGTTTCAAACAAAAAGCTAGAAAAATCGGAAAAACCCGAGGAGCAGTAGGGACAGATAGTCAAACACAAGAACAGGGAATTTTAGAAGCAGATAGAGAGACTAACACAAATTCGGAAGAACCTCGAGGAGGGACAGAAATAGGTGAACGAAGGAAGATAAGAAAAGAACCACAAGTAGAAGAAAATGAAATTATAAGTTTCAAAATAAGAGGAAATAACGAAAGAATTGAAACAGAGTCTGAAGAAAGTGGAGAAGAAAGAAATGAAAAACTAGAGACAAGAAAAAGAAATTGGAAAACAGAAAGAGAGGAAAAGGAAGTGAAGCAAAAAGGCCAAGAAAAGGAGACAATTGGCCCAACGAAGTTAGAAAATTAAGATACAGAATCATAAGGTTGGATGGGAAAAGTGCTGAACAAGTGAATGAAATAACAAGTCAAAAGAGCAAGAAAAACAAGGTGGAAAACACTTGCAGAAAACAAAAGAATAAAGAAGGTAAATCAGAAATATAGATCGCCTGAATGGTTGTATCGTGCTTTGACTAGTCACAAAGAAGAATTGAACACTCACGAAAACCCAGAACAAAGAAACCTGATGGGAGAAAGTGAAGTGCAACAAACCTGAAGCAACAAACCTGAAGAAGTTTAGATAGTGTTACCGGATTTGACAAAACACTGAACAGACGAATTTACCGGATGTGACAAAGAAAGAATTCTGAGTAAGAATTAAAAGAAAGTACCAAGCAAAGACAAAATATTGGAAGTACAGAGTGGCAAGCAAGTCATTTCTGAGGTGTAGTGACACAATTTTCTAGAAAACAAATAAATAAGGTTAAAAGACAAAATGGAGAATACTAGAGATAGAAAATGTAGATGTGAGTTTTTAAGTAGATGGTGCAAGATGTGCTGTTTTTGTACAGGATTATTAATAACAGTATGGGTGGTTTTAGCAATCACTATTCCAATTAGTTTAGCTGTAGTAGAAATGTCTAATAACACTGAGAAAGAAAAAGGAGCTAACACTCAAGAGCCAGTTATTTTAAAGAGTAGTGCAGAATTACATAAGGACAAATCAATAACAGATTTTTCAAAAAATGTTTTTACTAAATTATTATATGAGTATGTAGAAACAATGGATGTAAGAGATTGCTATGTTTGTATGCAGTTGCCTGCATCTGTAGCAGAGGGTGTGACTTATCATCACCTCCCTTTGACATATGGAATAACATGTAGTGTTTTAGCAAGTTTATTTTATAAAACAGGTAGATTAGAATATTATTACACTGACATAAATAAGATTTTTGCAAAAGTTTCTGTAGTTCCCGAGCTTAACAAAATAAAAGAGGGAAAGACGTTTGGTGAATATGTTTTAGAAGATAAGATTTTAACATTAGATAGTATAATTAGGTACAACCTTACCTGTGAGTTAAAGAAGGAAGAAAAGGTATTTTTAGAGATGGTTGAAGAGAGAAGAGTGAAATTTCAAAGAAAAGTGATAGAAGAGACAAAAACACCTCTTTGGGCGTTTGAGGAAGACAATCATGACAAGAAAAAGACAAATGCAGCTATGACTCTGGATTGGCCCCAACAGGGAAGGTTGTGCATTAGAAGAAATAAGACAAAATATGACAATTATTTTGTGGGTTCCAGTAATTGCCATGACAATTACCAAATTTTAGGTGGATGGGGATTCAAAGGGGAAAAGATCCAATATTTCCAGGGATTTATTATGTTTGTGGGAATAGGGCTTATTATAGGTTGCCGGACCATTGGTATGGGTCATGCTACTTAGGCCTGGTCTTTCCAAAGATTTTTCATGTGGATAGAAAAGAAAAAGGAACACACAAAATGATAAATACCTTTACACGTAGAAAAAGGGAAAGTTTTTCAGAAATAGTAGGTGATATTTTTGGTGCATTGATACCAGCAGTGGGAATATCTTTGAATGCATTTAGAATTCGGAAATTATCCACAGTGGTAGATCGTTTATCTACAGATACTGCTGGAGGGTTCTTGATGGTAAATACCGAGATGGTTGCCATGAGAGCTATGGTGATGCAAAATCGTCTTGCCCTTGACATTCTTTTGGCAAAAGAGGGCGGAGTCTGTGGAATGCTGAAAGTCCAACATTGTTGCACTTACATTCCAGATAATAGCGAAAATATACAGAAGTATATAACAAATATTACAAATTTGCACAAAGAACTTGTTCCACTGGAGGTTGAAAGTGCTTGGGGAAAACTTGGTAAAGGGTTTTCTTCTGTAATAAATTGGTTAACAAGAATGAGTGGATTAATAATAGGGAAAGTTATAATAATAGCAACCGTGATAATAATAATAATATTAGTACTGAAGCTTGCAATAACATGTATAAAGAGAAGAAGAAGGCAGAATAAGCTAGAAAAAGAAAACATGATAAACAAGGAAAGAGAGAGAGAATGGGTGAAATAGAGTTAGAAGAAATAAAAGAGAACATGTACAAGAAAACGAAGAAACAAGTTGAAAGGGATACAGTTGTGTAAACTAACAAAAGCAAACGGATAAAAGATATATGCTGTCTGAGAAAATTGTATAACTTAGGTTTTTGTGGTGATATTAAAAATCACCAAAGGGGGAGTTGATGGAGCAGGGTAAATGTAAAAATTTTAACCTCCTAATATTTTCGTACAATATTAATAAACATGTTCGTTTAAGTAAATAACCAACAATGTATGTTAAGGGTTAATGGTAACACGCAATTCTGTGTGCAAATTAATTGACTTATAATTGTTTACGTGTCTAACATAACATAATATTTGTGTACTAATTAAATAATAAATGCATGATTTGTGCTTTTAAATAAAACGTGTGGTTGCAAAATAAAGCGATGGTAAGTAAGGGACAGCTTTATATGTTGCTTCTGCTAGGTAATACCTAATTGGGGTACGTAGAAAGACGGGAGGGAAACGAAAGGGTTTATATTTCTCTGTTTTAATAACATTTTGTTTATCTTTGAAAATAGTGCGCTTAGGCCTGCCGAGCAGCAATATAAAATGGCCGCGAGTTGCTAGAATGCGCATGAGCGGGAGACCATGTGATAGAGGAGAGAGGCTGTGGAAAAGGGATGATCACGTGCTGATGCCGAGAGGCTAAGATGAAAGTATGGTCAAGGCTGTTGTGACCCTTCTGAGCAGATGTGTGCCAAGATGATCAGCAAGAAGCGTGAGAAGCCTGACTGAATCAATAGACGGAACTGTATTATACAAAATGTAACAGAAAAAGATACAATTTGGACTGATCGAAACGGATGAGCAAGTGCATGAACTGTGGGAAACGATGCTTGCATGGACATTCCACACGGAACTGGTTAAGACCAGGAAGTTTGATTAAAATGTATATGGACCTGAGTTTTTGACCAATGAGAATGAATCGCGCCATGTAAGAAGAAACATTTTATGCTGTAAGCTAGAATTAGGGTATAAGAAGACCTACTCTTGGTGGGAGGGGTTAGAATGCTGGAGAATAGAATGCTGTTCGAATGCTGCGGGAGATGCTGTAAGTTAGATGCTGTGAGAGATGCTGTAGATGGGAGAAGTTGCGGTTGCTGATGCTGACGAGCTGATGCTGCTGCTGTTATTTTCCTTTTCCAGTTGAGTATAAAGATGCTGCTTTAGGAGAACTTTTTATTGATAGATTTTTATTAGAATTATTAGGCTTTCCCCAGATAGATAGATAGATTGATCTATAGAGTTCTTATTATGATAACCTCATTTTTCCGTCTAATAAAAGTGCCTTGCAATTTCAAACTATTCTTATATTGATGATAAATGTAATGATCTGAATAATAAGCTTAACCTCATTTCCTGCATTCAAAACTTTATATAAACTTTATTATTCTTTAAACAAATGACTCAGTGATTCTTTAGCTCAATGATTAATAATGAAATGGTAAAAGAGTTTATTGTGATTGAGCTGGTCTTAATCACCATCAACTGATTCCTACTAGTTGGTCCATCGACCAATGAGCGGAATACCTTAAAAGCAAATGAGAAATATTATGTCATTATAAAAGAGGTATCCCGTCTCCTTCCAGCGAATCGTTTTTCTCCTAGGTTCATGACGGAGGAAATCCAGGGAACAAATGAGTAAGTGAATGTATTTGCGGTGTTATGGGCCCCACCGTCATATGGATATAGTGTGTGTGTTAGAGAAATAATTGCACCTGGATGACCAAAGCATAATAGGAGAATTATTTTTATTGTTAGCGCTGGATCAATATCAACGACTGCCGCATCAAGAGCACAATGTAGTTAGGGCTGCTGCCACAATGCTGTTGCCCTATGTGATCATTTAGTACAGGATTCACTAAACTTTCACGCAACACAACACAGCAAGCGTTGCGTGAAATGGAGAGAGCACAAATGTGCCATATTTACAAAGATATGGTGTACTTATGCTCTCTCCATGAGCTGGCGCACTTGTGGAAGCCTAGTGCCATGGCGCAAGGGCGCCTGTATTGTGGCCAGAATGGTTCTGTGAGGGAAGGGATACCTTCCGATATGTGCACCATTTTGGGGTAAACCCAGGTTTACGGACTTTAGTAAATCTGGGTTTGCGTCAAAATCCATGGGTAGATGCACAGGAAAAACTATGCTCCTCCCATGGAACCTCCCTGACGCAAGGTAACGCAAGGCAACAAATGCACTGCTATGTGTTGAATTATTTTTCCCTAAGCCACACAAAGTCACTTAAATCGGGCTATGCATAGCTTAGTAAATCCAGAAATATATTATGCGGCTGGCCTGCGTCTGAAAAGTGTTGCAATCCCAACACAAACATTAGTAAATCTGTGCCTCAGTTTGTTCTGTGTATTTGATTCTCATCCCGTCTCTCTCTCTTTCTCTCTCTCACAAAAACAGGATATGTGCTACCCTTACTTGAAGCACACAACACCAAACTTATCTTAGTAATGACAACCCCATCACAAGTCTTATTTTTGCAAAGGAAATTGGCTGAAAGGTGAGTACTCACCCAGATCCAGAAACACTAGCATTAATGAATCCAACTAAAGTGCCTTGGGCTATAGTACAAGCAAGAAAAATACTACCCAAACTTCTGTTTGGGTAGTCAAAATGGCTCACCAAAGAAAGGAGCTGTTAGACCAGTCATTCTTAGGGTGTTCTTCCCCCAGACATTTTGCCTTTTACATCCAGTTTTTGCTGATTCCTTTTGTTGGCCTTAGGACTCTGAGCACTGTGCCACTGCCTACCAGTGCTAAAGTGCACGTGCTTGTCCCCTAAATATGATGACATTGGTTAACACCTGATTGGCATATTTGAGGTACTGGTATGTCCCTTGTAAAGGGGAATACCATATACCAAGGGCCTGCACTTCAAATGCTACTATTGGGCCTGCAGCACTAATTGTGCCACCCACATAAGTAGCCTTTCAAACCTGTCTCAGGCCTGCCACTGCATTGCCTGTGTGTGGAGTTTACTGCCACTTTGACTTGGCATTTAAAACTACTCACCAAGCCTTAAACTCCCCTTTTATATGTCACCCCTAACGTAGCACCCCAGTAACCCTAAGGGCAGGGTGCCATGTAAGTGAAAGGTAGGACATGTGTGTTTAATCTTTACATGTCCTAATAGTGACGAACACCTGGATTCGTTTTTTTCTACTGTGAGGCCTACTTCTCTCATAGGCTAGCATTGGGAATTCCTTAATACACTTTCAGGCTGTAATTCCAGACCAGAGAGGAGTAGCTTTTTCATGTTTCATATCTTTGGAATGGTAATAATAAATCTTCCTCACTGGTGAAGTTGGATTTAACATTACTGTTTTAAAAATGGCACTTTTAGAGAGTGGACATTTCTCTGCACTTACTGCTCTGTGTGCCTGACAGCCTGTCTCCAATACACGTCAGGGGTAGATGACAGCTACACTTTGTGCATTCCCTCTAGACAGCCACAACACAAGAAGGATAGGTGTGTCTGAGTACACATCTACATACATTTGCATTCTGATGGCCTAGGTAGGATGGAAGGGAGGGACTAACAATTCACTTGAATAGGCAGTGTACTGTCCCCACACAAAGGACTGATTACCCCCCACAGATAGCCTGGCAGACAGAACTGGGTTGAAAGGGATACTTGAGCTGCTTTGAAGTCACCCCCACATCAAAAGCACTTTTGGGTCTCTGACCCCCTAAATTCAGACACAAATGGACTTGTAACTAAGCTCTGCCAGAAGAACTGCTGTGCTGCTTAAAGGACTCAATTGGACTGCTGATCTGGAAGGCCTGCTTTTCTGTTTGTTGGCCTGCTGCTCTCTGACTCTGCTGAAGGAGAGCTGGACTCTGCCTTCACTCCAACTAATCTCCAAGGGCTTATTGGCTTGCCTCCTGTTGCTTGAGACTCCAGGATATCAAAGTCTGCTCCTGTGCCTGGCTCTCTGGAAGTGGACCAGATACTTGCAACATTGATTTCGACACATCTTCTGTCTGCATATAGCAGAACCAGTGCATCAACCCAATTGCAGGAGTAAAATCAGTGCATAGCCTCGGAACCAGCTATTTGCCTCGACATCAACGGATCTCACTGTTTGGGACCAGGAACGGTACTTTGGTCACCAGGGCCTGTGTGGGTCCTGCAGCCGGCCTCCGCTTCATTGTGGTCTGCCCAAACTTTGACTTTGCCCCGGTCTAGCGCGACCTAAAGTAACATTTTAGAGCTACTTGCTTCTAAGTGCTTTACTGCATTTATTCCTTCGAAATTCAATATCTCAACTTCTATACATTAGATTTTTGTTGTTTTGGTCTTGTTTTGTTTAAAATATAATAATCTAGTTTTATAAACCTTTGTGTAGTCTTTTTGTGGTGCATTCATTGTGTTACTGTGTGTTGCACAAATTGTTCACACATTGCCTCTTTAGATAAGCCTGGCTGCTCTTTGCCAAGCTTTCAGAGGGTGAGCACAGGCTATCTTTTAGTATGTATCTAGCTTACCCAGACTAGAGTGGTGGTTCTTGCCTGGCCTGGGTCCATACCTCAGCCAACCAGGAATCCCATTTCTAATAGGAGCTTAGAGGGAAATAAAGGAAAAAAGGGAGCCCTCTTCTCAAATTCTAATAACAACAGAAAAATCCCAGATTTCCGGCACCCTGTGTATTATTCAGAACATATACCCCCTTCAACAAACTTTACATGAGGGAGAAGACCAGTTAAACCATCTGGTTCATGTGGGGTTTTTCTATTTTTGTTAAAAATCAAACAATTGAGGGCTGTGGACGTCTGTCCCCCACCCCACTTGTGTTTTGAAAATGATTTTCTGGGACCTATTTTTCCCTGCAATAAGGAGATCCACTTAGGATGAGAGGCATAGTTAGTTGGGATTGTAACTCAATAGGCTCAAAGTAGTAGTTTACGCATGCTTCTATTTTTACGCTACAATGGCTCAGCCCCTAGTAGCAATTGCTTCTGTCTTCGACCAAAAATACTTAACACCCGCATGAAACAGATTATTTAATGGGTCTTCTCCTCACATAAAGTTGTTTGGAGGGGGTTAAATGTTCTGTATAATACAAGGGGTGTCAAAAATAGGGGATTTTTCTGTTGTTATAACTAAAATATAGCAGCAATCAGGATTCAGGTGGCCCCTCAAGCCTCTGGGCCCTTGTGCCGCTGCACCTACTGCACCATTGACAGCTACACCTCTGATTCATTTAGTGTTTCACTGAGCAGGAGATCTGGCAAAACTGGTGAAGCTGCCACTCTGCCAAACACCTGGATCCTATGCCTCATTTAGGAGTATGAGTGCTGCAGGGTTACGAAACAAAGGCCTTAGCTGGCTGTGCTGTGAGAAACCTCTGCCCAACCTCTGCAGGTCTGCATGGGAGCACATTGTCAGAAGCCCCTCCCCTTTTAGAGCATGGTTTCTGCCAGTGATATTTCATGCTTGGGGCAAGGCAAATGATATCTCTAATAAGTAATACAAATAGCAATATGACCACTGTACAGGAAAGAAAGGGTTGGTTGTGCAGTTGGAGAGTAGCCAAAGTTTTGTTCAGAAGCCTGCCAGCACTATCGAAGGTTGGGGTGTCGAACACCTAGGCCAATATTCACAAAGGTTTAGCGTTGGGTTTGCATTACTTTTTTAATGCACACCCGATGCTAAACCTGTTTGGGGATTAACAAACCAACACAAATTTGTATTTGCGTTGATTTGTATGGAAAAGTAATGCAAAGCAGCGCGAAACGCTGCTTTGCATTACTTTGTGTCAAGGGGACGTTACATGGGTGGTACAAGGGCGTGCCCATGCAAATACCCATGCTTTTTGACTCAAAACCCTATCTATTGCCATTTTAGTAGACAGGGCTTTGCACCAAAAATTAACGCTGCTGAAAAGCAGGTGTTAAAAGGAGAAATGTTTTCATTTCTCTTTGCTTTTCCAACTTTGCATGTGTGCTGCACTGTAAAGCACAAATACAAAGTAGGAAAAGGTTTTACATTCGTCTAGCCATAGTATTCAGTACAGGAAGGGTACCCTTCTTGTACAAAACCTATGGTAGACTCAGGCACGCACCCTAGCACTATGGCGCTAAGGTGTGTTCCTGGCCCACAGCAGCACAAATCAGTGCCGAAGCTAAGGAGAGAGCAGGAGAGTGCCGTATCTCTGTAAATATAGCACTCTTCTGCTCTCTCCCTGTCACACAGCGCAGTGCAGGATCTTTGGGTGCTGCGCTGCGCTGCCTGACACCCTTGCAAATCTGAGCCCAAGGCTTCCGAGTCTTCATTTTTACCTCATGCGTCTTTCATCCACCACCAGACACTCCCTGTCCCTTTATCTTACTCTTTCAGGCTCATTTTCACTCCTGCTTTCTTCCCTTGCCACCATTCATCCTCCTATCTCTTCCTCCTCCTTCCCCCTTTTTGTGTTTATGTCTCCCGTGCTCTGGTTTTCATTTCTATACTGTCACATCTGATGATCATTTGATGACCTAGAAGATGATCATCCTAAGGAATGGGAGGAGAATTTTATATTCAGCCTCGTTCTGTATGATGCATGTTCTAAGACAGAAAAGTTGAAAAGTTAAAAATTAAAATAATGGAGTTAGAGAAAGAAATTAAGGAAATGCAATTGCAAGATCTTGCTGAAAAAAACTATGAAACCTTAAAAGAAGTCATCAATAAACACCAACTTCAGATTAAGGAAAGAAAATTAAACAAACTCAGAAGAGACGAGAGAAATTACTGTACAGGTCGCATTTTTACATTTGTATTGTATTGTAATTGTAATTGCATTTATATAGCGCTTACTACCCCTGATGAGGTGTCAAAGTGCTTTTTCGGCGAGTAGCATGCTACTACGGAACCCAGAAAGGATTAGTGGTGAATTAGTATAGTGAAATATGAAAGTAATATGAGTAGTGGATATGTTAGTCAGTTATTTGGATTGAGAAGGATAGTGGAGGGATAGAAGAGGGAAAAGGTTTGCATTTATATAGTGCTTGCTAACCCTGATAAGGTGTTGAAGCGCTTTTTGGTTAGTAGCACACTGCTCCGGAACCCAAACAGGATTATTGGGAATTAGTATAGGGAAATATGCAATTAATTTGAGAGCTGGACATGTTAGTTAGGGAAGGGTCTAGAAATTGTTTTGGGGGAGTTTATAACCGTAGGAGGGGGTTTGGGATGAGTAGAGGGGAGGTGGAGGGGAGTTAGTATAGGGAAATATGAAATGTATTTGAGTGGTGGACATGTTAGTCTGTTATTTGGATTGAAAAGGAATAGTGGAGGGATAGAGAAGGGAAGGAGGGATAGAAGAGGGAAGGGTCTAGAATTTCTTTTTCTTTTTCATAGCATTATGAGGGGGTTTGGAATGAGTAAAGGGGAGGTGGAGGGGGAAGAGTCAGAGGTAAGGGTTTAGAAAGGATTGTTTGTGAGATCTGAGTAGTAAAAGAGGTATGAGATGATGCAAGGAGGGGTAGAGGAGGGAAGACTCTAGAAAGGATTATTTTGGGGATCATAGTAGTGGTATGGGGTTTGGGATGGATGAGAGAATGGAGGTAGAGGATCTATTGAGAGCGGTATAGGGTGAGAAATAGGGTAGTGCATTGTAAAGAGTAGTAGAATGAGGTTTGAGATGATGCACAGAGTTGAGGTAGAGGATATATTGAGAGCGGTATAGGGTGAGGATAGGGTAGTGCATTGGATATGCTGAATTAGAAGAAAAGTAATAAAAATATAGATACATGAGTACATGGAAGGTATATATGTATATATTTGCATAAGGAAGGTATTATCTGTAGATTAAAGATGCATTTAATAAACTCCAACTTTCAAGTGTTGGTGTACTTTAAATTAATTTATTTGTTTTTATTTTTTGTAATTCAATAGTGAAGCAATTGTAGATAAATAGTTATGATAAAAGATTTACTTATTTAAGTGTGACAGTTCTGACTACTTCAGGCCCCCAAAGCTATAAGAATGGCTAATGTATATTGGATTAATGATTAACTGTTGTTGTGGTCATCTATAAATTAGCCAGATAGCCCAACCTTTTGGCAGAGTGTCACAAGCGCTGTGGTTGACAGTTAAGTGCCAGTGCTGAGCACCGGAAACCACTGGCTCAAATTAAGCACTGATCCACCCGAATCTATCAGAGAAAAACTGTGAGTGCTTGATATGTATCACACAATTTGTCATATTGATCCCTATGAAAACTCCTCTTTACATGGGGATCAGAATGTATTGTTGAACTGGTAATTAGGGCCTACAGGGTATATTTAGAGTTATGGAACATTTGCCAAAAATCAGGCTATTTCCCTTTACCCCCAGTTGCGGTTCGTCTGCCTCATTTAGAGATGGGGACCTGCTTGGTTTCTGAGAGTGGAGCTTCAGTGGACAGCACAGTCACCTGCCACAGGCCTGTTGGATCATCCGGGCGAGAAGAGCCATCTTATGATAAGCCAGTCCTCCAAGGGCTAGATGCTGGCCTTGCTGTTTATGCAAAGTATATTTTATGCATAACATTCTGTTAGGGTTGAATAAGGGTATGTGTGACAGCAATTACTGCAAAAGGCACAAGCAAAAAACAAGGTTGCAATTTTTATTAATTAGAAAAGATTTTCCCAATACTTTTCGAACATCGTGGAACAACCTGTCGCAGTATAGCTTCCCTCTACTCAGATTGGAACAAAAAGTACAGGAGCTACATTTCTCTTCTTTTGCCAATAGCAATTTTTTTATTTCATTTTTCGATGTGGGTCTGAAAGTCGCTATTGGGGGCTGTGGATTTTTGTTGTGAAAAGTTTTGACGAAATGAATAAACTTAAATTGTTACAGATGGTTGATTAGGACCTGAGTTAAGCTCAGTTAATTATAGTAGTTCTGATCTATCCTCAAATGACGAACCAGGTTCCAGTAATAAGGCAGGTTCCAAACCACCTCAATGCTCCTCTTTTTCTGAGGAAATTCAGTGTATGAAGCTTGGGAGGAGAAAAAACATAGGAAAACAAGGAGGAGTGGAGAAAACATAGAAAATACAAGGATGGGAACCCGCAGTCAGAACAGGAACAAAGTATAAATTTAAACAGGGGGGCTTCCCTAGTAAGAACAGAGAATCATAAAAGTTTACAAGTAATAAATCTGTTGGATAGAGTTCTGAATGAGACAGAACTCAGGGTGTTACAGTGTTATGTTTCATATAGGTACCCTAATACAGGCCCGGGTAATATCATACACCTTCACCTACATTATCTCCCTTATACTACACAGTAACGAGCCTTTAGGATTGAACCTTTACCTAGTTCTAGTCCTGGGCACAGAAGGAGGGTTTTCCCTGAACAATAGCGTCCTATATCTCCATCAGTAGACTCATACAGTATGAATGAATATTCATGAGGGTTCCTGGAAGCCAGGCAGGGGCTACACACCACCTGCATAATATCTGCGAACAAGGTTCATCCCATACATCATCCTCAAATCCAACAATGGCTAATACAAGAAACAAGGGACAAAGAAACCCTAGATACTTTTTGTATAAATACAGCACATCTTGCTAGGGTTGGGAGAGGAGACCGAGACTTCCAGGCCAACACACTGACCAGAGACGCTGAGGCTCCTGCATGCAGACGCTCCAGCTGACAGTGGTCTAACACATCCCTTGTGGGGTGTCCAACTCGAGACCAGGACGGGGTCCCACACTCTCTCACTTCAGGTAATGGGGTTAGACTAAATCCTAGAGGGATTCTTGGCTTCACACCTACTCACATGCTAGGTACACTTAGGTACATCTAGATAGGCATCTTAGGAGTACGCACATTTTTATCATGCATTTTATATTCATGTATGTATTCATGATTATTGCAAGATGGTAGAACTATACTATCCTTTTATTTTCACTGTACTGCTAATCATATATATCTGCTACTGTCTAACGGTTGTTGCAGCACATCTATTTTACACTAGAAGAACAACTGTGCAATAAATTCTTATTGTAACACGCCCGACTGTTTCTTCTGTGTAACTCTCTGAGACCGAATAAGTGAGCACGAGTGACTGAGCGAAAAGTAGTATATTGTTTCCACGATCCTGGGGGATCAGGGTTGTCATGTTCTGAGGTTGCCAGAAACTATTCTCTCCCCGATAAGAGGAGATTCTAGTGGCACTGTGAGCTAGCTAAAACAGAAAGGCGAACATTCTCGGTGGGGGTGCTCAGAGCCAGTCTGCCACCAGTCCTACAGTTTATGTTATCCGAACGCGCAGATCCTGTATGGGTAATATAGGAACTACACGCTAACAGCGTGGTCTTACATTTTGTCCTGATATGAGTTGCAATATCACAGAATCAGAGATTGACCTAAAGAAATTTGGCAGGAGACTTAAGTTGAAAAGTTTTTTTGCCATGAATGAAAAACATGTTGTACCAGAACACAGACACATAAAAAGATCTGAATTGACAATCTCTAATGTTCATGGTGTTCAGACGCTGTTATCGCTTTCTAATGAAGTAGTGGTTAACATTGATGATCTACCTGCTATCCTTGATGTTAAGATGGATTATGACTGCACGAGTGCAATTGTAAAATAAACTTCAATAAAGTGGATTTGAACTCGGGTACAAGACTCCTGAGGAATTTAATTGGACGTTAATTATGGACATATGTGGATATAGCATTGCATGGAACTTGTCCTAATGCTCTTAATTGAGCTATATTGATTAAATAACGGTATGCTCCTTTTCATTTCTCATTGTTAGTTTTGGATTGTTTGTGACTTCTAAGCAGTGGGGTCACGAAAAGTTGAGCATAGGCAAAACATATAATAATACAATAACACACAAGTGCAATATTTAATGACCCACACTACTGTCACATCTCGCTTGGGTGTCTTCTTCCTCAATGAATCATTGTCTGTGCACTTTGTGTGCGTATCTCATACTTTTAGGGCACGGTTGGCACTAAGAAATGCTTCAAACTTTCAGCTTATGATAGGGTGTTTCATTGCTTCTGAAGTGTAGGCCCCCACCCTTTCCTCCTTTGCTTGACATTACGCCATTGCTTCTTGATGTTTCAGAGGAGCGTTGCTAAAGTTCATACCCAAATTATTTCAAGGGCTTTGAAATTGAGATACCTGTGTTAGACACAGCCATTGATCATCAGCAGACTATCATCTGAAAGTAATGTGGTTCCAGCACTCACTGCATGGAAAATAAATATGTAACCCTTGTAAGAAATACTAGTTCAAATTCTCAAAGTAATACATGACTTTGCATATTAAGAGAAAGCACACGAGATGATGAAGCAATTCCAGGCAATGCTCCTTGTTAAATGGGTGTGTTGTGTGACCACTGAACTCCTAAGTGTTCCAGTCATGGGAGGTGCCACTTGGACTCTTCTTCTCTCTCTCGTGTGCATGGTCGAAAGTTTCAGTAGGAAACTCGACTGTTACATTAGTGGAGAGGCCTCAGTATTGTTATGAGATGCGGCTATGCTCCCACAAAGTCAAGACATCTGAATTCGGGGTAAGTAGACAGGTTTGTCTCAGGAATCTTCAGCTTACCCTTGGTAGCATAGCACATGTAGTAAGGCTTTGATTAAAGGAAGCATTAAGCACTTAAACAGCGTAACAAAAACAACATTACAGATGTGAAATGAATACACTGAAATTACTAAATCAATTTATTTAAAAAGAAATAAATTATGATTAAGTTGACAAATTCAGGAACGAAACTGTAAGGATTAATAAAAACCATTCCATAGGAAACAGTAGTAACATAAATCCAATGCAAGTCAATCAGTGCAGTTGACTGGCTCCTAGTCAACCTATGACGTCTAATGATGATGAAGTGAGGTCAATTACAGATTCCTGGTTCATTGTTGTCAAGTTTTATTTTGGACTGGGACTTGGGCTTCCGTTACTCGACTGGCAATGGAGAGAGGTTGGGGGACGGGTCGTGGTTTGTATACGTCAAATTTTTACATTAGGACATTGAAATATTTCTGGTTAGTGAAAATCTCAGTGGCATAAGCTTGAAGCTTCTGCCAAACAGGTCGATCCTGACACAAAAAGATCTCATTCACAGTAGCACAAATCCTCAAAAATTATGATTACAGCTCTCCGCAGGACACATCTGCAAAAAAAAGCTGCCGGTGGTACAGCTTATTCGGGTAAACATGACACCTTGGTCCATTCCTCCAGAGATGAAACATTTTTGAAGTCTGAACTTTTCCCAAAAGTTCTCTACTTTGTTTCATGGCTCTCCCAAAGCCACAAACGTCTTGGACATCAGTCCATGTAGTACAAGGTTTATCCTGAATTCCAATGAAGCCCACAGCCACTTATTAAGCTAGCATAGGTTTGAACGTTTTCTTCTGGATGGACACAGCTGTCTTTATCTCTTGGCTCTTCCACACTTTCCTTGTCCCATGAAAGAAGTTTCAAAGGAGGCAGGGCCCTGACGGTTAGATCTGGACCCTCTTTGCCCTTATGGGCCATCAACGAATTATCTTCCCTAGCACTCAGAGCAGTTTCCAAGTTCAGACACTGAGGGAAAAGCTGTAGACTCGCCTCTGAATTCCTTTGTCTACCACATGGGAATTTATCCAAGTAGGTTGTCTCAGATCGGTCATATTACTCGTGCTGCCGAGGTTTCGCCCTTGCTGCCCGGCTTTCTACAAATTCGGTAAGTCATTAGGACTATTGCGCGTTGTACTGAGCACGTAGCACCCTCATTTCTTCGTGATTCCTCTTACTTCTTCCACAGTTTGCCCATTGTGGCTTTTTCTCTATTTTCGGATCGCGATTATGGTAAGATTTGTCCCCTTCACTGCTCATGCTATTGGTTATTTTAAACTGGCACTACTTGTAAAGCATCCATATTATTCTATTTTAGGCTTTAGAGTTGGCATTCGATTGTCTCTCCAGTTCCTCTTAGTCCCCTGTGGGACTACAACCGTTTTTTGGAAATAGTAAGCATTTGTTCGCACACTGTTCCTTACAACAACGATATGCCTAACTTTTCCACCCCTTAGCGCAACACTTCCCCTATGTGTTTGTTAATATTATGATCACACCAGACCTACCTACAAAAGTCCCTTCCAATTTTCACCCACCATCACTCACAGCCACTCTGATACTTAATAGGCTTGTTTATCACCAACTTAGATATATAACGGGAAGTTTCACTACACCAGCATGACTGCCCATGAGCCTCTACTCTGCTTGGTTACCTTTACAACAATTTTTTTTTTACTCCTTAATTTTAACCCCCCCTCTTTTCTCTTCCCCTCCCTCTACCTCTCGCTCTCCTCACTTTAACAGGTACTAATCTCCTGCGAATATGACTATGTCCTGATGATGATCCCAGTATCTCTGTGTATGGGATCGAAACGTCGTCGACTCCTTAACACCTTGACACTGTTTTATGCATTATTGATTTGTGCTAAGGTGTTTTCCTTAATTTATGCTTGACAATCCCCTGGTTATTTCAAGCACCAAGAAACGCCTGAGTTTCCTTTCATGTTTTAATTGTCGCAGGGTTTGTGTTTCCACTTTATTGTTTTGTTTGCTTTGTGTATATTTGGAATATTAAATATTTTTTGTCCGACTGGACAACGTGTTATAGATCTCATTGTACTTCTATAATCATTTTCTTACCTTATCCTTCATGTGAGGGACCACTGTTCATATAAAATACCAGTACCCAAGGTCCCTGACCTATCTAATTGGGTTCCCTTGTCTACATATAACATCGTAAGAGAAGTTAGCAAAAATTGATTTATAGCAAAAAATGCCAGTTTAAAAAGATGCCTATGGGGGGGCAATGCCTAATGCCCAAGGAGGATGGCGGCGTTTCTGTAACTCCCGTCGGATCGGCGGCAGCTACCGTTACCCTCTGCACCTTCCGGCAAGCTCTTATAATGGATTGGAGTTGAGGGAAGCCATATGCCTGCGCTCCTGCACATGAAATTCTCCTGTTGTTGTGTATTTGCTCTCTTTTCGGATCGCGACTCTACTTCTCAGCAGCGGCCGCCATTTTAGGATGCGGCCGCTTCCATTACACGAAGAACAGCGCTGAAGCAACGCGCTCAATAATGCTTCAGCTGATGGCAATTTCCAGTGTTCCTGCTCTAAAAGGGTATGCCTCATTGGTTATTTAAGATAATTCATCCTCTGGAAGACTAAAGAATATCCCACACGCATTGAGCCTCAACTCAGCAAGCCTTAAGGACATGACTAGGGTGACCAGACGTCCCGGATTTGCCCGGACAGTCCCTGTTTTTCACCGGCTGTTCCGGCAGATTTCGGTAATTTTTGCTCATGTCCCGGTTTATAGAGGGGGTCGACTGAAAACATTGAGAGGCACTTTTTTGGGTGTTATAAAGCTGTGCTAGTGAGAAGCTGTTATAAGTAAGCAATTTAATGAATATGTATGATGTTGGTTGTAGAAATTAAATTTTATTTATTTTCTTAATGCCATTTCTGTGATCTTATGTTGATGAGAACTGTCATTCTGCGACATTCTGTTGATGAAAAGTTGTAGCCCTTCTTCTATTTTCCCAAAATGTCCCGGTTTTTGGTTCTCAAGATCTGGTCACCCTAGACATGACGCATTGGGAAAGTTTCAGGGGGGCAGCAGGACAACACACAAGGGTGCGCTACGAATCCCACACAGGAGAGATACGGTGCGGGGGGGCGAGCTGAAGAGAAGGAAACGACCGCATCTATGCCGTGACATAAGAGCGCCCAGCGGAGCTTCCGAGAGAGGTACGGCTGCAGGAGTATGCAGGGAGACTGCTCCAGATTAGATAGAGGAGTACTCCGAAGCACCCAGGGTCCCCCTACCACTGGGATCCTGCTCAAATGCCCAACACTCACCACTGCTGCTGGGAATGGGGAAGATCTGCGGACTTTGGAACTGTCCCTTCCTCCTCTCCTCTCTCCATTCTTGACCTGGGGGCGAGCTGGAGGATGAGGCGGATGGCGTTTACCAGCAACACCGTGACTGGTGCTCTTGATGGAACTTTAACGATGCCCCCTGGGCAGAAACCAAAACTGCCTGTACTTACCGCGGTGCCCGAGCAACTTTGGCTGATGCCCGGTGGAGCTGTCATATGCAGCTATAGAGGAGCTTGGCTCTGGTTCACCCCTCGGCGGCACCTACCCAGCCGGACATCGGACATCGTTTTCCTCGCCTCCCCGTTGTGTTTTCCTACCTGCATTCCCTACCCCCGTTTACCATTCCCCCTCTACCTCTTCACTCCCCATAAGACGTGTGTATGCGCTAATAATCTCACATTATTGTGTAATCTCATATTTTTTCTTTTCTCCTATGTCTATACTTGTCTATGTAATTATGGAACCTGTAACTCACTGATCCTCATGTAAAGTGCTCTGATACCTCCGGGTCTAGCCAGCGCTATATAAAACTTTGCAAATAAAATAAAATTAAAATAAAGCTCATAGTGACATTTATTCACTTTGCATTTTTTTTTCTTCTCAAATGTTTTTGCATTTTTCGTCTGCACTACTGAATTCTCCTTGAACTGAATATGTGACAACAGAATCATTTTCTCTCTTGTACTCCGTATTTGTGCATTAACATATCTCTTCAGCAATTAGTTCTTCTTATTTGTTTACTTCAATTTCACTTGCCAGTTCAGCTGATTCAACATAGATCCTATTGCTAACTTTGGAAGTTCTTTGCAGTTGTTGTTCTACATATGGGAAGAGTGAAGAGGTTTGGTTCCTCTGTGTTGCCCCTAACACACAGATTTAAAAACTCTACTATTTTTTCAAAGTTTGCAGCAATGGAAAACTCTACAGCCTCTGCGTCCAAAAGTGGTCCATCTACAAGCGCGGCTTCTGCCCCAGCAACCTCTTGGAAAGTATCTACTAAACGCCTGAAAAAAGACCCACCTTCTCCTGCAAAGTCGCCTCCTCCTGCCTCTATAGATTTATTGCTTGAGGAGATTTGCACTTTGCGCCCCTATATGGAGGAAACAAATGCAAAATTACAACACCTTACTGATAGGTGGTCCCAGATGGATGAAAGATTACTTGCAGTAGAACAAAGTATTTCTTCTTTTAATATGACTGACATTAAAGTAAGTTCCCTTCAATCTCAAGTCTCCTCACTTCAGAAGCAAGTTGAGGACCTTGAAAACAGGAACAGAAGAAACAATCTTCGTATTTATGGATTACCGGAGGGCACGGAGGGGTCGGAGTCTCTCACCTTCTTTGAAACTTTTTTCCCCTAGGTATTGACCCTACCAGAAGCTACGTCTCTAAACGTTCAACGTGCACACAGATTGGGTAGACAACTAGCTAATGTCTCCACCTCAAAACATCCAAGAGGTGTGATCCTGTATTTTTTGGAGTACACTGATCTCCTTAAAGTTCTCTCAGCATTTAAATCAGCAAAATGCACCTCCTGGTTAGGTCATGCTTTGTTCTTCTCTCAAGACTATGCCAAAAGCACGACTGACAGATGTAGAGAATTCTTGAATATGAGACCAGATCTTCGTTCTCTTGGTGCTCGATATGGTCTTTTTCACCCCTGCCTTTTCAAAGTCACCTACAAGAATAAGACGACCACTTATGAGGATCCTGTTAAATTGAAAAGTTTCATAAATTCATGCAAGATAGAGAACATGGACACTTCTGGAGCTTCTACATCCCAATCTAGTTAACGCTCCATTTGATGTCCGTGACTTTGATTGAGTTTCACATATCATTATGCTATTGTTTGTTCATGTAATATTTAGATTTTTAAAAATTTCCATTGGTATTAACCCTCACTCATTGATATTTATCTTATTCTCTTTTTTCTCCTCCTTTTGTTTTTTTTCTTCCTTTTAGGCATCATACAGTATGTGCTTGTACCTGTCTTGTCTCTCACAGACTGCGATCGTCCACGTATCCTTTTCGCAGAGTCTGAACGTGCCATCTCTCCATGTGGTTTCATCCCCCGTCTTTTTTTGATTTTATTTTAGGTATGTGTTACCCTCTCCTTACTCTTTCGTCCTTTTAAGCCTTTCCCTTTCCCTTTCTTTTTGTACTTCCTCTGTCAGCATATTTTCTTCCTTTCTTATATCTATTTCCTTCTCCTTTTGTTCTTAATGTTCTTTGTTACATTCATGTTTACACTAGTGGTTGCATGGTTTGCAAAATGTTACTTTTACAATTTGTCTGGCTTAGTACACTTATATATAGCAAGATTTGTATGCTGTTAAGAATTATTTCATGGAAAGTTAAAGGCTTAAATTCTCCTATTAAGTGACAGCATGTTTTGACACATTTATCTAAATTAAATGCTGATATAGCTCTAATTCAGGAATCACATCTTACAGAAAAAGAATCTTTAAAATTAAAAAGAGATTGGGTAGGTGAAGTTTTCTATTCTCCTGGAGATGGTATAAGAAACGGAGTAGTTACTCTTTGTCATAAATCTCTTTGTGTTAAGCTAATCTCTCAAGATTCTGATGCTACAGGTCGATGGCTGTTTACTGAATTGTTGATTGGGAGGATTCCAGTCCCTTTGTTTAATATATATGCCCCAACTATTGGTGACTCTTTTTTCTGGTCTGACCTTACCAAAAAACTGTTAAAGTGTTCTCATGATAACCTCATCCTAGTGGATGATTGCAATCGGATTATTGATCCTTTTATTGATAGTAACTCTTTAATTTCCTTCACACCAAACAAAGCTCATAAATCATTCATACAAACTATCAAACAATGCACATTAATTGATGCTTAGAGACTATGTAATCCCACTCTTAGAGAATTTACTTTTTTTCCCCTGTGCATCAGACCCAATCATACATTGACAATTTTTTTGTTTCACACAACAATACCCAATCCTTGCAGTCTGCGGATATTGATTCCATACTAATATCTCATCACGCCCCTGTTTCCATTCAATTAGACATAATTAATAAGCCAAATGTACCAAAACATTGGCGTTTCAACAATTCCCTACTCCAGGACCCTGCATTTACCTCTTCTTTTACTTCTTTTTTTAATAAATATTTCCATTTAGACCAAACTGAAAACTTACCCTTTGATATTATTTGGGACACTTTTAAAGCGACTGCCCGTGATTTTATTATTAATTATGTTTCTAAAAAAGGAAACTTTTCCCGCAAACACGCCACAGAACTTTTAGCAAAAATAAAGAGGCTGGAACATTCCTATTATTCTACCAATTCGAAATATTGTATGTCTGAGCTTATAGCCACTAAATTTCAATTCAATAAGGAATCTATTGACAATGCTTCACTATATCTATTGAAATCCAGCGTGAAATTTGATGGGGGTTAGAATAAATCAGGCAAATTGTTGGCAAACTACCTCAAGGCCAAACACAATAAACTTAATATTGACTCAATCGTAGGTTCTCAACAAATACCCAAATATAAGGATTCAGAAATCTTAGGGGAATTTCTCCAATTTTACAAATCTTTATATTACTGGAGGCCTCACCCTCAGACACCGAAATTACACGTTACCTCTCTACTAGTCAAAAACCTCTTGATGCACAATTACATTTTGCACCACTGGAATCTGATGTCTCACAAGAGGAACTACACACTGCACTGCATGCACTCAAAAAAGATAAAGCACCAGGCCCAGATGTGTTTACTGTGGGATTTTTCATATACTTCTCTCAATTGCTACTTCCAAAATTACATGCTCTCATAACTTCATTCTCATATTCTTGTGAATATTTTGGCTCTTTTTTAGAAGCTTCAATTTGTCTCATACCCAAAGAAGGAAAAGATCTACGCTATTGCAGAAATTATAGGCCCATATCTCTAGTAAATATTGACTATACATTTTTTTCCAAAGCTTTAGCTTTAAGATTGGAGTCATATCTTCCTGAGCTACTTGATAAGGAGCAATCTGGCTTTGTAAAGGGACATTTTATTACAGATAATACCAGTCTATTCTTCGATATACTATCCAAAACTTCCTATAATTCCGATTCTATCACTGCAATTGCCCAATTGCGCAGAAAAAGCGTTTAATAGGGTATATTGGCCTTTTATTTTTCAAACACTTAAATGGTTCGGTTTTGGTCCAAAAATTATAACTTTGATCTCTCTTCTCTATTTAAACCTCAAACCGGCAATCTTTGCTAACGGTCTTACCTCATCATATTTTACTTTAGGAAGAGGTGTTTGGCAGGGCGGTCCTCTATCCCCTTTTTGCTTTAATTTAGCATTGGAACCCTTTTTATCTAAATTACGCCAGAACCCAGATATTCATGGCTATAAATCTAACAATTTGCAAATTAAATTAGCAGCATATGGTGATGACATTTTATTATTTCTTTCACAGCCTCATTCTTCCCTCCCTGCCTTTTTACAAGAAGTAACTTCATACTCTTCTGTATCTGGTTACAAATTAAATAATGATAAGTGTGAAATATTGCCCTTAACTAAGTTTACTTTCAAAGATGATTTTAATATATCCAATTTTATGTGGAGTCCTCAACATATCCAATACTTGGGTTTATACTTTTCCTCTTCAATTCAAACCGCAATCTCTAGCAACATAGAAAAATGTTCACAGAAGCTGTCCACTTTAACTAATAAATGGCACCCCCTCTATCTTTCATGGTGGGAATGATTAGATACTATCAAGATGATGTTAACTCCCATTATACTCTATATTATTTCTAACATACCAACGACTCTACCCTTTAAATTTTTTAAGAAGATTAATTCTATATTATCCTCCTTCCTATGGAGTAATAAGAGATCCCGCATGCATGTCATTGTCAAAACTTATGCGTCCAAAATCAGAAGGAGGGGTAAACTTTCCTGATTTATCTAACTATCATAAAGCGTTCTTGCTACGTAAGTCTTCTAAATGGATCTCAAATTCCTTATTAGATCATCCACTTTGGATCGAGCTTGAACAGTCTTACCTTTCTCCTTTTTCCTTTCAAGAATATTTATCGTTTACTCACAAACCACAGCATCTATCTACTCCTATTCTTAAATGCTCAAGTAAGTTACTTGAACCTATTTTATCCCATTTGCCTACATGTTCTGAGACCTTTTGTAAGTCTACCATATGGAATAACAAACTTATACTGATTAATGGTAAACTTTTCTACTAAAAAGCTTGGAGACAAAAGGTCTCATCTGGGTACATCAATTATTTGATAACAATACTGCCATGTCGTTCTCTAGGGCCTGTCATATATTTTGCCTTCCCTCTTCTCAAAGGAAAAATATCAACTACTACAAAATGCATATACTGAATTCAAATCACTTTCCCTCATTACTCCAACACATGTTAGTCAATTACGTAATCTTCTTAACACTTATCCCAAAGCTTCCACTATATACTCTCATTTGCGTATGCCCAGTCTCACTAGAAATTAAACGAATGTAGAATTAGCCTGGGAACAGGATGTTGGTAAAGAATGGTCTATTCTCATATGGAATAAAATATGGACCAAAATCAGGAAAACTTCTAGAGTGGCAAACACAACACAGACACTATTCTTTATTTATAATAAACTTTTTCTCTCCCCTGCAAATCTACACAGGATAAATCCTGCTATCTCTGACACTTGTTGCACGTGCTCTTCAGTACGCGCAGATTTAATATGTTTGGGCTCAAATTAACTTAATATTTGATTTTACAGCCCCTTGCTATAACTAATATTTTTTTAGGTAGTTTATCAGATGACTGGGATAATTGTCTTTAAAATGTGCAAATTCTAGATCTACTCATAGCAGTTGCATTCCAACAAATTACTAACACTGGCAGGATCTATCTAAACTATCCTTCCAAGCTTGATGGTATGCTGTTTGCCATAACCACAGATTAGATACAACATATGTTTATTCTGTATCTCTCACTATGAAGCGCTTACTTTTATGGCCCCCTGTCACAAAGTTAATTGATGATAATGCAAAACGTTCCTTTATGCGTACTCCTATCCAACAAGAAGTTTTACATCCTCCTTGATGTTCCTTATTCTGTTACTATGAATACTTGATTATATCGAATGGTTTTATAATGATACATCCCCAGACCTTTTTTTTTAAATCTCAAAACCATGCTTATATGTATGTTATTATGCTGTATTGTTGAATTTTATCTTAATATCACTTTAATAAACTTATATTTAAACACAAAAATAAAGATGCAGATAATTGCACAATCAAACACAAACAAAAGCCCAGCTTAGCTTTTTGGTTGCAAGTAAAACAAAAAGTTACTTCACAGAGATTAACAATAAGAAGCATGGCATAGTCCACGCAGTGTTTTAGGAGGTCTCAAGGGCAGTGTGTAGTTCAGGCGCATGCTACAACTGCCATTAATGGCGAGAATCGCCCTTTCTAAAATGGTGATGCTACTGCACATGCTTTATTATTTTGCTAACCTCTCCATCTGGATTCCATAGACTAGGTTTAGAATGGCAAGCTCCCTACTGAGGGACCTGATTTGGGACAGAGCCAGGAATAGAATATCCCTGACCACCCTGCAACACCCTACTGACATGGGAGGCCTCAGGCCCCGACTTTGAACTATACTACCTGGCTGCTCAGTTGCAAAGGGTGGTCAGGTGGTCGGGCAGACTGGTGGTGGGAGGGCGCCTTGGTGACACTGATGCTGGGAGTCAAACTGCAGGAACCGGTGCTCACTAAATTGATGTCCGTCGCCCTTCATTGCTGGCGAAGGATGCTAAGACGGACTGCCCCATGCCTGATTTATGTTTCTGCCCTTCCATTTGTGGCATTCCCTAAGGGGAGAAGAGGTTACTTTACTGCTCGGTGAATGCGAGTTTGGACAGAAGCAAAGTTGACCATGGTAGGCCACTGCTGAGTAGAGGGGCATCTGTGAGAGCTATGCTCCCTGATTGATGAGGACGGACTGACAGACTCAGTTCCTGACCTATAGGGCACTCGTGCGATCCTTGGATGTTCTCTGGGGAGATACCCGCACTGAACCCCAAACACATGAGGTGCTACACGTCCTGTTGACCCTTGGCAGCGACCGCAAACTCATCTCCTGGCCAAATAAATCACTTCAGGCAGTGATAATCGCCCCTCTGACTACACAAAGAACGTACTGGGACACTGTGCTGGAATGGGAGCTGCAGGACAAGGAACTGACTCATATAGTGGCTTACCCACGCAAGGTCTCCAGAAACACTGGATTCCATTACACTCAATTCAATTACTTGCATGCTACGTACCTCACCCCCCACAGATTTTTTATGACGACAGAAAAGGCATGCCTCAGGTGCCTGACACCAGATGCGGACTTCCTCCATATGACGTGGACATGCCCGACCATAGTCGGATTCTGGCGGGGGTTCACCACGGACCTAGAGAGAGCAAATGAAATCCCACACAAGCTAACAATAGAGGCTTGCTTACTGGGTCTCTATACTCGTCGGCAGCCCCAAAGGGTGCGGACTAGGTTCATGGACTTAGGGTTGGTCATAGCCCGACAGGCTGTGATGATGCATTTGAAGTTCACTGAAGGACCTCCTCCCTTCCGTTTCAAGGGATGAGGTCTGTAGATGGGCGATGGCGGAGGGCATTGCCCTCCCAGATGAAGATAGGGCTCTGCAAACACCCAATAGCGGACCTCAGTAATGAACTGACGGACTCCTTGAAGGCCCCACACCGTAACCATGCTGTTCCCAGATAGCAGGGACCATGGCCCCTAGTCACAAAACTACATGACACTACAAGCGACGATATCCATTGTGACTCTCTAAAGTACGGACCAGATGGGTGACGGATGCCACTCCACACAACACATCTGATTCACTCACGGCACATGATCCTTCACTTCTGGACCAGGCATACTTTGGAAGTTAGAAGTTATTGATGTTATTTGTTCTTGTTTGAACGAAAACCTCTTATCCTTGTCATTGGCTATGGGCTCTTACTATAATAGGCAACACGTAGCACCAAGGCCATATATATGGCACTACTGTAACCTATACTAAGAAAATGAGCAATACATTTAAAAAAAAGAATGTATGTACAGCCCTTAAATGGACACTTACAGTGGACTACAAAGGGGATAAACTGTTGTTTAAAGTGCATAAATGGCTATGTTTTCACTTTCCCCATGTATGTATTCTCTAAAAACCCAAAACATGCTGAAGGTGTCATACATGACACAAGGCCACATGCCAGAAATGAAACCTACTTAGATATTTAATGGGAGGAAAAAGTGAAAGTATCTAAAGCTTCCATGAGTTTGAAGTGGAATGAAGGGTAGAGAGATATTTATAAACCTGAGATAGATTTGGGATGGCACAACACCGAAGGTGGTGGTGAGGCAGGTTGGTTGACCCTGGGTTGCGATGCCAGTGGGACTAGACAATATGCACAAGAGAAAAGAATGCTTTGGATAAAGCTGAGGTATGTGAAATTGGGATGAAATATTGGGGAATGCGAGACTAGAGTGATGGGGGAGCAGTGATTGAGTCTTGGGTGTGGTATAGGTGAAATGGGTGACTGATTTTAGGGTGGGAAAATATACCATAGCCTGAGTATGGGGAATGTGGTAGAGGATGTAGAATTGGAGGCTGAAGTAGGGAAGGGATCTGTGAAATTAGCTTAGTAAGAGGTGAGGATAGAGCATTAGGCCATTAGGGTGGGTACCGCACATACATCTTGAAAGTATGTGAGACAACGAGACAGGTAGTGGGTTGAACTATAGATGGGTGCAGTGGGGAAGGCCCTGAGGAGGTGGTGGCTGAGAGGTGCTGTTCTGAGCTTGGTTTAGTGTATTGTTAGCACATGACATTGAACCCTGGGGTCGGTGCTGCTGAACCAGAGGGTGGTCTGGAGAGGATTAATCAAGATGTTGGCTTACAGTGGACCGATGTGACATGGACAATGAGCAGGAATGGGATTAACTGAAAACAGAAACTTAATGTACATGTGTAGAGAATACTTGGGGTGGTTTGTGTTTGGATGGGACACAGTATTTGGCATGGATGTGGATAGAGTGTGTGGTTGGAAGGGTGTTGTCTTTGTTTTTATCCTGTGTGGAAAGAGTTTCTATGTTGTGTGCAATGACCACTGAGGTGCGGTTATTGTCTTATAGGATGCAGAGCTTAGCAGTGAGATTGATGGTGGAGAGTTTGGAATAGGCATGCAGTTTGTGGGTTTCACTAGGCTGGCAGCTATAAACAATTCTGCAGGTCGCTTTATGGTATTTCTTATAATCATATTCCAATTAACTAGTTACTAAAATGGGTTATGCGATTTTTATTAAAGTTAATGGTCCTGAAGGATGGTGGGGCTATCTGCTGGGAAGGAGTTTGTTACAATCATCCCTTATGTAATTGTCATTGTGAGAAGTCAAAAAGCGGTCATAGTATGCATACCTGCAGTATGTTGAAGACCTCTTCAGTTATTCTATGCCTGTTCAGTTTGTAATGGGTGGTTTATTGCTGTGGACCTGGTAAAGTACTGGGTGACTCACATGACCTGTAGAAGTTCTGTTTTATGTGAGTGAGTGGAAGAGGCGAAGCAGTATAGAGTTATTTTTATGAAGCCAGTTTTAACTATAATCAGCTGACCACCGACTCAATGTTATGGTATTGGTTTTAGTGCAGGCCAGGAGGGTTATATATGAATTGACATTACTATGTAATACACAGGTCAGACATAGGTCAGCCCAACATGACATACCTAGACATAGAATTTATGTGCTGGGTGGATTGTTCCATATTTGTGGACTGTAGATGGTAGACTGTACTCGAAGGAGCGATTATTATTCAGGAATTCTATCCCAGGGTTTTGGGATCCTGTACTTGTCTGGAAAAACATGTTTTGACCTCTCTTGTGAAGAGTAATTGTTCCCGAATGCTTTTAATCCTGGCCAGGTAGTGAGGTAGTGAGTTCCAGAGCATGGTGCTTGTACTGAGACAGCAGTGCCTTCTATGGATTCCTTATAGTAAGGTGGTACGATGATCTGTGGTGCAATCTTGGAGTGCAGTGTTCTATTTTGTTTGTATTGCTTGAAATTAACTTATAGGTATAGTGGTTCTTTTCCTATAGAGGCTCTGTGGTCAATGCAGAGTGGCTTGAACAATCCTCTTCTAGCAAACAGATAGCTAATAGAATGATTACAGAAATGGATTCATAAGCTCTCTTGGGTGGAGAGAGAGAAGGAGTCTTGCAACAGCATTTTGGATTAGCTGTATTGTGCGTAAATGAAAGTAGAGGAGACAAAGTACAGGCTGTTGGCATAGTCTAGCTTGGATATTACCTGTGTAAGGATAGACTATTGTTTTTGTTGGTGTTCTAGGTATGGGAAGATTTGTTGCAGTGTTTTTGTTGTGTAGAAGGTGCTCTTTGTGACACTTTTGATATGTGCTATTACCGGCTGATATTTTTGCCATTGTCCACAGGTCATGATCTCTGTCTTTGCAGTCTTTAGCTTTAGCTGGGTACTCATCATCCATGCATTTTTGACAGGAAGACATGTTTTGAGTTGAAGAAGGCTTCTAGGCTATCTATTTTAGAATAATTTGCATATCATCTGCATAGTTATCACATGTGACATTGCATGATCTAAATAGGCCAGGTACCAGGTAAGTGTTGAATGTGAAAAGAGATATGATGGACCCCTGAGTGATACCACATTGTTGGGTGTGAGGAGCTGATGTGAAAGGTGATAGTTATACCATGCTTTGTCTGTCTCTGGGGTAAGAGGCAGTCCATTTAGAGCATTTTAACACATTCCAAGATGATGACGTCTTTGTAGTATGGTTTTGAGGTGGAGAGTGCCAATTGCTTCTGATATGTCAAGAAACAGTATAGCAGCCACTCTTTTCTTACCCACTGTGAGTTATAGGTCTTCCAAAATTGTCTTTATTCGGCTGAAAAGCCATAAAAGCCATAAAAGCACACAAAATCAGTACAATCAATGTATAAAAGAAATAAAGAGGGACAAAATACCATGAATTATAGACATTTTCTCGCGAGTTGCTGTATTAAAAACATATTAGAACAAAGTTTCACTGACTCACATAAATCAAACACCAAACAGATTATGACATAGCACAACTCAGATTGAGGAACTAAGGGGCAGATTTACAAGAAACTAACGCAGCGCGGTGCCGCAAGTCATTTTGCTGCACCGCGCTGCGTTAGTTTCGAAGCACAGGGATGCGACATATTTACAACAATATGCCGCATCTCTGTGCTTCCCCCTGTGCTGGCGCACA
The DNA here is from genome assembly GCA_963921515.1 of Calotriton arnoldi. Lineage (NCBI taxonomy): Eukaryota > Metazoa > Chordata > Amphibia > Caudata > Salamandridae > Calotriton > Calotriton arnoldi. The sequence continues at coordinate 389,358 of CAWUFW010008940.1, forward strand.
AACTGCTGCCATGCGCCGGTGCAGGCACCCTTGCACCATGGTGCAAGGATGCCTGCGTTGTGGGGAGATTGTTTTTGTGCAGAAAGGGGCACCTTCCTGCAAAAAACAATCAATTGAGGGGATTTCCTCTTCCAATATGTGCTGTAGAATGCCGCACGCATTGAAAGAGGGAAAAATGAGGAGAAATGAAAACATTTCTCCTCGTTGCACCTCGCTATGCCACCCCTAAGGTGGCGTAGCATTCTGACGCATTTCCAGATTTACGATTCCTCGTAAATCTGGAAATGCATCAGTGGACATGGGTGTTGCGTGGGAACACCCACAGCAACACCCATGTCACGCCCCTAACACGCAAAGTGTTGCGTGAAAAGGGGAGACATTTACAAGCACCGGTAAAGTCATGCAGGGTGGCTTTACCTGTTCTTGTAAATCTCACTCAGCAGGTTGCGCCGCCGGTGAATCACGCAATGTGACGCACCAGCGGCGTAAGGGGCTTGTAAATCTGCCCCTAAGTTTCTTAAGCATATAGATGAAAGTCTCATGTGCAACAAACAGCCTTCTCCCAGTTTTAGATTACCACAGTACCTAAAAAGTAAAGGGCAGCCAGAGAACCTCCTGGTTCTCTTACCCCCAGAGGGGGACCAAGAACCTGGAAACAAGCGTCTGGTGGAAATAAGAGCGCGCTATTCACTACGCTCATCACTAAGGCAATGGGGGCATTTATCTATCAGACATCTGCAAAAAGACAGCTAGACATGTGCAAGTTTTTGCCTCTCTCTCCACATGTACAACAAAAAGGGAGAGACCGCAAACACCATAGACTGCCTGGAATCACTTTTCAAGATTCTGAATGCCACTGTGTAAACCCTGAGGCCTAATTTGTTGCACAACAGAAGTATCAATTTCTTTCTGCTTCTTAAATATACTGGGAAAAAGAAAAGGACATGGTCCACCGTTTCAGTGGCCACAAGACAAGAGAGGCAGAGGCAATCAGCCTCCTTGTGATCTCGCAGCCATTTGTATTGTATTGTATTGTATCGTAGATTTATATAGCGCAAAAAACTGTCACCCTGCGGGTATCCTGGCGCTGCGACTTACCAAGTTGTCACTAGGCAGAACAGATAGCCTGTACGCTGATTTAGAGAGCTCATATTACTTATCCCTAGGGAAGAGCCAGGTCTTTAAGCTTTTTCTGAATGAGAGCAGCGAGTTGGTTTGTCTAATATGCAGGGGGAGATCATTCCAGAGTCGTGAGGCTGCATTACCGAATGCTCTGCCGAATGCTCTGTCTATAAAGGAGTGAAGTGGCAGCATCCCTAGTCAAATTTTCAAGAGAACGGACTTTGCACCAACAAGTTCAACCTCATCCAGGTAGTCCTCCAATATTTATTCATCTTTATGTTCTAGAAAGAATACAGTAAGAGTACTGAGTCCTAGCTGCCCAAGCAGAAGTCCCGTGTTTATACTGCTAATATCTACTCTTTATTCTTTTTTTTATATATTTCTTTATTATTGAAACACGACAATACATGAATTCTGCAAAGACATCATGACCTTATTAAGAATACACACATTCATCAATGGAGGGTAGCGCATGACAACATATTATGACACAATGTACATTATACAGGTTCGGGGTATTTCAGAGCCATGTCTTCACCCAGTCACTTGCGATCTTCACCCATACACATCTCCCGGCACATCAATAGCCATGGGTCAGCAATCCCAGTGATCCCCGCCCAATTTCAGCTGCGAGCACCCTCCTTTCTCATATAATCTTTACATAAAGTGGCTCCGCTGCTCATCCGTGTCTCACCCCGAGATGTATGGACCCTCCTCACACCCCCTCCGTCTCCCCCGTCTCTTTGCCCACAAGGTATGTTTGAAACATGCCCCAATGACTTTTAGGGTGACTCTTGCTAATATCTACTCTTATTAAAGGCTTTAGATATTACACAAGCCTCATCTGGAGCTGTCCTCTGTCTCTCACACCCTATCTGTGTAAGGCACGTTTTGATAAACTTTATCCAGGGTATATTGCTTGACCCGGAAATGCCTAGAATTTCTACAAGGCTCTGCCCATGAGAAATAAATGATAGAGTTGCCCAAACTCTTCTCCAATATAGAATGGGTCTTAAACCTATTTGATCAGAAATTGATTTTAACCCTAAGTCAAGTCTGAGGGGAATGAGTGAAGTACTTCTAGGGAGGTTAGTCAATGAGCGCATGAATCGGTTCTCAACCGCCACCATAAAGGGAATATCCTTAAACCACAAAGCTCTGCACCATATAGAGCTGCCCCAAGAGCTTGAACATAGTAGATATATAGTGCTGGAGAGATTGGTCGAAATTTAGATCCTCTCTGCATCTTTGCTATGCTCCTTGACTGTTGGTCCAGTTTAATATGGGCTTGTAAGTCAAAGTACACTCCTAGAGTTATCCCCAAATAGGCAAAGGTGTGGGGCCTCTATGGAGGTACTCCAATGAGAGATGGATTCGTTCTGGTGGATCTACAGGAATTGAAAACAATAAACTTTGTTTTCCCAATGTTAATCTCCAGGTCCCTCTGTTTGTAGAAGCACTCAAAATGATCCCGTGATTTTTGAAGCCCCATGGGCGATATAGATTTTAGGAGTGTATCATCTGCAAAGAGAAGGGCCGGTACATCTGATGACCTCAGGGCATCGTTCTCACACTTCTCCAAATATTCAGCCAGACTGTTGATAAACATAGTAAATAAAGTAGGGGCAAGAACACAGCCCTGATGAACGGCCCTATTGACTGGGATCGATTCTGTCATTTCAACCATTGACCCCCACCTGACCTGTGCATAAATATTATGATGTAATCTGATGATTACATCTAAGAAATACTTTGGGACCTCCATTTTGGTCAGCACCTGCCACAAAGTTGCTCTTGGTACTTGGCCAAATGCCGACCACAGGTGTACAAACACCACGTATAGACGTCTACCCATCACTGTTACAGTTTTCCAATATAATAATTGATGACAGAACAGCTGATCAATAGTCTTGTGCATTCCCTGAAGCCGGCTTGTAGGGGTGAAAGGACCTCAGTGGTGGTTAACCATTCATGCAATCTGTCCAATATAATCCTGCTGAATAATTTTTGAGCACTATCAATAAGGCTAATTGGCCTATTATTAGAGGGGAGTGCCCTGGAGCCCTTTTTAAAAATTGGTATGATCTCAGCCCCATACCAAGTCAGAGGCTTAGGTGCGTCTCTCAGGATAATATTGAAAACAAGAATAGGAAATAGAGACACCAAATATCAATTTGAGCATGAAATAGATCCCCAGGGATCTTATCCAGCTAATCTATTCTATAGCTTTATGAATTTCGATACAAGACATATAAATGGTATCCAGATTTAACACACCCGGCTCAGCTAGACCTCTCTGCTGGGTGTCCATCCCCAGTGGTCCTGCAATATGAATAGAGTTCAATGCCCGTCGCCCTACTGGGGCAGTCTGGTGAGATTCCAGCTTAGATGGGCCAGAGTAAAGGGCTGAAAAATGCTCAATCCAAGCAGCTGCTGAAATGTTGTTTTCTATAGGGCATTGTCTATCTATCCTTCCAATAGCAAGTATGTTCCAAAAAGAACGATTATCATTTGGCCTTACATCACTCAACAGACTTGACCGTAATAGGTCTTCCCAGATAGATATGATGGCTGCCTCTGTGCCTCTGCCTGGTCTGAATCCAGATTGTTGGTCTGGCATCAAGTCATTTTTGTCTATAAACCTGTAAAGTTGAGAAAAAACTGTTCTTTCAAATATTTTACATTTCCTAATGTAGGCGGCTTTTCAACTAGGGGGGGGGGGAGAAACCTAGTTCTGAGGACATGTTGAGTAGGCTTTTGGCTACCTCCCCTATGCAGGTTGTGCAAAGAATTTGTTTAAATATTTTCGAGGTGCTAGGTCCCGATGGTCTGTTTGAAATGATAATGTTGAGGAAGTCTCATGTCTTTATGCTTTATGTGAGATGGTGATAGAAGTGTTTAGTGATGGGCAATTGCCTTTGTCATTTTCTATAGTGGTTGAGTCGTGTGTTGGGTTGAGTCGTGCGCAGGTCCTAGTGCCAGCTACCCCTCTGCTGCGTGTTGCTCATCTCCAGTGGTCAGTCTTTTTAGCTCCCCCTGTGCATCGCTGTCCGTGTTCATTGCCTGCTTTTCACTGTTTTTACTGTTTGCTGCTACATTGTATCCCATTTTTGCCTGTATTGGCTCTTGTTCATTGTATCGCCACCCGTGTTCATTCTTTGCTCTTCACTGTTTTAACTGTTTGCTGCATATTGTATCCCATTTTTCTCTGTATTAGCTCTTGTAGTTTGCCTTGCTGTGAGTTTGCTGTTTGCCACCGCACTCCAACTTGTTTTCATGCCGTTTTTCACCACTCCTTTCTCTACCGCTTCCTGCCTCCCAGGACCTACTTAATGGAGGCCACAGCGCGATCCCATTGAGCAGGTCTTAGTGCCAGCTCCTCCTCTGCTGCGTGTTGATCGCCTCCAGCAGCTGTTTTATTAGCTCCCCTGTGTATTGCCGCCTGTGTTCATTTCCTGCTTTTAACTGTTTGCTGATACAGTGTATCCCATTTTTGTCTGTATTGGCTCTTGTTCATTGTATCGGCGTCCGTGTTTATTGCCTGCTTTTCACTGTTTTCTGCTACATTGTATCTGCTTTGCTATGAGTCTGCTGTTTGCCGCCGCTCGTTGTCCTGATGTTTTTTGCTACTCCTTTCCCTCCCACTTCCCGCCCCCCCAATGCCCCTCCCCTGGACCTACTTATTGGAAGCCTCAGAGCAGCCATGCCGCTGGCGCACCAAAGGCAAGCCTGTCTGCGCCCGTCCTCACCTGGACCGCATCAACGCCAAGAGCCCTGGCTCTTCCACCCTGCATAGATACACCACTGCAGACCTCTGAGCCCTGGATCCTAAGTGCATCAACAACAGCTGCCGCACGTCTTCACACACCACCAGAGGACTGTTCTTCTGCCAGTACACTTGCTTCTCCTTCAACACTGAAGCAACCAACAATGTCGGAGACACCGCAAACACGACTGCGTCCACCACGCTGACTGAGACCGCCATGGCACAGCTCCAGTGCATCTACTCGACGCACGATCATTCGGCAAACGTGCCATGGAGAACTGGGACCTTATCTTATCCCTCACCCCGGTATTGATCTTCCTCATGGATACCTGGCTGAACCCCGCCTCCACGCTGAACATCGCCATTGCCACCCCGAAGACTACAAGATAACACACCGGGACCGAACCAACAAACACAGAGGTAGAATTGCAATCATCTACAAGGACACCATCCACTGCATGACCTCCCCAGACGACTCGACTATGATAATGGTGCAACTCAACTTTCAGCTTCACACAGATGAAAAAAGCACCATCAGAGACATCCTTGCCTACAGACCACCAGGACCACACCCAATCTTCTGCAACACCATCCCGTACGTCATTGCTCCGATCACCATTGACTCCAAACACTACATCTTCCTAAGGGATTTTAACTTCCATGTCGACAGCCCCAGCGACACCAACACAATCGACCTCCTGGAAAGCATGAGCAACATCGGCATCAAGCAACTTGTCACCAACCCTACTCACATCGCAGGATACATGTTCAACCCCATTTTCACATCCAGCAACAGAGCTAAGTAAAACCACATCTCATAGTAACACACAAAACAGGTTCAATTATTGATTACACATTCACGGACCATGACCTTCTTCCTCTCATTCCGCATTTTCAAATAAAAGAAAGGGCAGAAAGCGACCATCATCCTCAAACTTTTATACTGCTCACAACTACTGAAAGATCAGGCCAAGACAACGCAATGTCTCTATCAACTCAATGTTACAATTTAAAACGTCTCACCTGGAAAAAGGTCAGCATAGGTGACATCATGGGGACATGCACCCGTCTACTTGAGGGATTCGAAGCTGAACCACTGCAAATAAAGGCCTGGGAGTTATTCATCCGCGACCTAAACAAAAATTTCTCCAGACAGGGCAATGGTCACAAAGCAGGTAGACCAACAGGGGCAGTTTGGTACACAGACAACCTAAGGACAAAAAAAAAAACAACTGAACAAACATATAAGAGTTCTGCGAACTCGGGGTTCAGAACCTTCTCAGGAAACCCTAATGTTAATAACAAGAATAAAAAAAGACCTAAAAAGGGACATTAAGGCGGCCAAGAAAGAGCACAAATAACAATTTTGGGCGAAACTCCTCCACGCCAGCAAACAAAGAGACTCTAAACTCTTCTGGGAAACCATCAACCAGTTATTAAATGGCTAGAACCGACACCACAACTCGGATATAATGGAGGACACATGGAGAGCCCACATTGAAGTTACATACAACGCAAGCCCCCTCCCAGGTGAGAAAAATATCACAAATCCCGGAAAATCAACAGGGAAGGAGGACAATGGCGAACCAACAGTCCAGGACACAACGAGATCAGAATCACAGGAACTCTCCCCGCGGATTTCACAAGAGCAGGTATTGAAAACTATCAAAAACTTAAAATCCGAGGGAGCACCAGGGCCCAACGGCCTGCCAAATGCTTATTTCGACAAGATCCACCATTTTGGTCTGGCCGTCTCACCCCTCTTTTTACACACATTTTAGAGACCAGCACGATTCCAGAATCCTGGCGAGGTAGCATTCTACACCCAATATACAACTCGGGTGCACTCTCTGACTCCAATTACAGATTGATAGCACTCATTGATGTCGAGGCGAAAATGTATGCATCAAATCTGTTGGTAGACTTGGAGGACTGGGTCAGCCAAACAAATCTGATACCACATACTCAAACTGGATTCCGGGCTGGGATGGGCACCCTCACGAACATCTCTGCGGTCATTCTTTTAGCCAACCAAGTCTACGCAAAATCAAGCACTCTGTACGCGTGCTTTGTAGACCTCAAAGCAGCATTCGATAAAGTACCGAGAGCTAAGCTATGGGCTAAAATGAAAAGTTGGGGGGCCCCAACCAAACTCCTGGAGGCGATTATCAATCTCTACTCACAAACATGGGTTCAAATAAGGAAAGGAGAAGGGCGTAGTATAACAAACAAAATTCCAACAACTAACGGACTAAAACAGGGGTGCGTGTTGGCCCCCTGTTTATTTAACATCTATACAGCCGACTTAGAGAAGAACCTTCGCTCAATTCAAGCTGACCCCCCAAAACTGGGCATAACACCAATAACAAGCTTACAATATGCGGACGATATCGTCCTTCTAGCTCAAACACCCATAGGCCTGCAGCGATTGATTGCCCAACTAGGAGCATACACCACCTCTGCTCAATTAATAATCAACCACCAAAAAACGATGGTCATGTGCTTTTCTAAATGTCATAAAACAAAGAAAAAAAGCAATTTCATCTGGAAGCTAAACGAGAAACCACTGTTTCGGGTGGATTCGTATAAATACCTGGGGTTCCAATTAGATCGCAACCTCAATTTTAAGCAACATCTCGAACAAGGAAAAACGAAAGCCAAACAATTGCTCTTTGCATTTAAAATCTTACAGAAAAAGCTTAAAGGTAGTTCAACAGGTCACCTGCTTAAGGTAATTACAGCAAAATTCTTGCCATCTATATCATACGGGTTGGAAATGTTGAACACAAAGGACGCAATAGTCCTAAACACAGCTCAATCTAGCCTTTTTAAGAACTTGTTTCTAATCCCTCGACACATCTCACAGGCACAAATACGATTAGAATATGGCTTAAAAAACCAGATACCACCAAGACAAGGAGCACTGGCTAAATATTACTGGAGGATGAGGGCAGCCGAAGATAACACCTTAGCCCATTATTGTTGGCAGGAGATTGAAAATCAAGCCAGGCTAAACAAATCTATTTTCACATCCCTAAAAGACTCGCTTTCGGCACTACAGTTAGAGGAGGCCTGGCTTACAATCACTACTTATTCTAGATTTAAAAACGTAGTGAACAACGCAACCAAACAGATTTCACTGTCAATGGATAAAACAGCCTTCCCAAAAAAACAACATGCATTGGCGGTGATACAATCTTATAAAACGCTGAAACCCCAACCGTACCTTTCCGAACACTTTTCCCACCAAAAAAAAGCAAACATTTACGCTATTGAGGCTGGGGTCATTCCCCACGAAAGATCTTACCCCAAATTGGAAACAGACATGGTTGACAAAGGAATGCCGTCTCTGCGGACAAGGTGATGAGTCCCTATTACATCTTTTATGTATCTGTCCATCATTATTAGAAATCCGAAAAACTGACCTTCGGGAATTATTAAGGAGAGAACAAATAAGGACTTGCAGAGCGGCAGTTATAAAATGCCTTGGAGGCTCGTCGATCCAACTGTCCTGTAGAGCCATAAAACTCTGGAACGTTGCGGCAACAGAATTGGACAAAAAAGAGAATTTACCTGAATATTTTTAAACAGAATTACTTGCACATTTTTCTATTGCATTGTTTACATCTTTATACATTTTCCAACTTGAGGATATGAATTTTGTCGTGTTTTTATCTCCTGTTTTTACCAAATGATTACTTGATGCTCGATGTACCTCGGTGGTTAGTCCCACCCTTTTGTGATTTTAATGAAATCAAATAAAAGTATTATTGAATGACCACATCTCATAGCTCACCTGGACCGACCACTACAGCGTCCACTTCACCATCTCAGGACCTACCAACACTGGCCCCATGCCCCCAGCTCCACGTGCAGAAACTGGAAAAAGATATCAGAAGACCAGTGGAACAATGATCTCAACTCCCACCTCCCGGACACAACATATAACCTAGAACAGGCTACGAAGAATTTCTCCCAGTTGATCACAGAATGCGCCGACACAATCGCACCTGCCAAGCCAGCCAAATGAAAAGGACATGTCAGATGAGTGAGCTGGTTCACCGCTAGGCTGAAATCCACCAAATGCAACTGCTGACAACTAGAAAGGAAGTGGCGCACCAGCAAAGAGACAAGAGACCATAATACCTTCAAGACAGCACTCAACCAGTACCACCTCTTCCTGAAAGAAACAAAGAAAAACGCCCTGGCAGACTGCATAGAAGCCAGCACAAACTGCAGCAAGGAGCTCTTCGACATCATGAAGGATGTTCTACAACCCCGCAGCCACTGAGAACAACATCACCCCCTCCCAAGAACTGTGTGAGTCCCTGCCGGACTTCTTCCACGAAATGATCTCCGTCATCTATGAAAACTTCAATTCCCAATCCCCCGCTGCCGACAGCATCAGCCTGCTCACAACCATGAACACAAAACCCGAACACCTGCTCACCCAGTGGGACCCTCTCACAACTCAAGCCACAATCTCCATCATGAGCTCTGTGCACTTGGGAGCACCCACGGACCCCTGTCCCCACCACGTCTTCAAACTCGGGAGCAAGACGATTGGCGACGAGCTCAAGAAAATCCTGAACACCTCCATTACCTTGGCCTCTTTCTCTGAGGAATGGAAACACGCTGAAGTTAGGCCCCTTCTGAAGAAACCATCTGCCGACCCAGCAGAACCAAAGAACTACTGGGCCATCTCCCTGCTCCCTTTTCTAGTGAAGGTTCTCGAGAAGGAAATCAACCAGCAACTCACCGAATACCTGGAACTCAACAACCTCCTGGACCCCTCTCAATCCGAATTCTGAGCCAACCACAGCATCGAGACAGGCCTAGCCGCAGCCACTGATGACATCAGGGCCCTCCTGGACCATGGCGAAATAGCAGCCCTCATCCTCCTGGACCCGTCAGCCGTCTTCAACACCGTCACCCATCACATTTTGATCAACAGACTCCACCACATTGAAATCCAGGGAGATGCCCTCAAATGGATTGCATCATAACTCACCGGAAGAACCCATAGAATCTGTATCCCAAAATTCACCAGAGAACCCAAGAAGATCATCTGTGCCATCCCCCAAGGATCGTCCCTCAGCCCTACCCCCTTCAACACGAACATGACCCTCCTGGCCAACATCATCAGATCGCACAAGCTCAACATCTTCTCCGATGCCAACTCTCATCCTCTCACTGTCAGCACCACCCCACCCCCACCAGAGCCAACTTCTACAGATGCATGATGAACATTGCCGACAGGATGAAGGACAACTGTCCCAAGCTCAACATGGACAATACAGAAGTCCTTATCTTCGGAAACCACACCTCGCCATGGAATGACGCATGGTGGCCTGCTGAACTCAGCCCATCAGACCATGACAGGCCACATCTGCAACCTCTGCATCATCTTGGACAGCAAGCTATCTATGAAGAAACAGGTAAACACAGTCTCATCCACCTGCTTCTACACCCTATGCATGCTCCACAGGATCTTCAGGTATCTCCCAGTCAAAACCAGAAGAACTGTCACTAAGCCCTTGCCACCAGCGGAATGGACTACCGGAACACACTCTGCGAAGGAATCACTGCATGCCTCCCGAAGAGACTACAGACAATACAAAACTCCTTGGTAAGACTCATCCTCGACCTCCCCAGACGGACCCACATAACTCGCCACCTCAAGAAGCTACACTGGCTCCTGATCCAGAAGAGATGCCAGTTCAAAATGCTGACCCACGCATACAAAGCCCTGCACTGCAAAGGACCAGCATACATCAACAAATGCATGACCTTCCACCTACCGACCACATACCTACGATCCACCTCCCTCTTGCTCGCAGACACCCCTCAGATCCGCTGAGGCAACAGAGGAGGACGTTCCTTCTCACACCTGGTCAGGGCCGGGCTGGGAACCCAAAGCAGCCCTGGCAAATTTGTAGTACTAGCCCCCCCACCCCGGGGGAGGGGAGGCAGCATGGGTTTCAAGTGTGAAGCACTGCTGCATTTGTTACTGGGGGCCGATATTGCAGCAACGCTGCAAAACCAGCTCCCAGTAACAAAAAAACATCTCTCACTCTTCCAGCCTCCCAGGAAAACATCCCATGCCCGGTTCGGCCAGTACGGCCCTGCACCTGGTGACCAAAGCTTGGAATATCCTTCCCCTTAACCTCAGGACCGCCCCCCTCTTTTCGGCAATTCAGGAAAGGACTCAAGACCTGGCTGTTTGAATAAACAGATCACCATGCAGCAGTTTCCGCTACATTCTTGTGGAGTTCCTCAAATGGGCAGTGAACCTCAATTATGCATATGGAGTAGTGTTGTCTCAATATGGTTCTTATGACTCTTCTGTAGGCTCTGTTATATTGGGGAAGTACGATTTTGTTTTTTTCCCTTGATTTTCTCCACTTGAGCTGTAGTATGTTGAGCAGTGGCAGCTCCTCTGCTAAGGTGAAGGAGCGTCGCCCCACTCCTTTTAGCAGTGCAAAAAAGGAAAAATAAAATGATAACAACACAATGTTATTATTTTATTTTTCACGCTGAAGAAGGTTTAGGGGCAGGGCTGGGCAGGGCGGGGCGGGGCGGGGTTGGGCTGTCAATGCAGCCAGCAGGGGGAGGAAGAAATATGTCCACTTAAGTGCGCATGACAGTTTTGCCGGCCCTCTTGGGCCGGCCAAACAGTCATGCGCACTTAGCATTTTCCCCACCAGACTGTAATGCACAGCCTGGTGGGAAACATGCACAGGCTCCCATTGCATGTCTGAGCGCCGGACCACGGCGCTCAGACCAATCACAATGCTGCACTGCAGCATTGTGATTGGCTTAGGAGAGCCTGTTTGTGCTCCCTGTTCCAGCCGGACCAAGCAGACAACGACAACGATGGAGGAGAGTCGGCGGCCTTATATGGTAAGTGCTATTTATTTTTTAAACCCCATCCCCCGCCCCCCCAACTTTGTTCAGTGCCAGCAGGGACTGATGTTGAGTTGTGTTTTCATTCTTTTGATGTCATTAATCAATGTCCTTTTTTGTAGTTAACCCTGGATGTGGTCTTTATCGGTATCTGGTTGCCCAGTGCAGTGGAGATCCAGTTGTAGAATGTGGATATGTTTTGAGGTCACTTATCAATTGGGGTTCTTTTGAGATTGGGATTTGAGTTTTTTGCTGTCTAGATTTTTCCATTGTATGCATGTTTGTTGTTGGTGGTTGTTGATGTCTTCGAAGTGCTGCAACTGACAAATATGTTGATCCTGAAGCTAATAATGTTGTGGTCACTCTTGATTTTCAGGGGAAGGAAGTGTCCTTGAGAGAGAAATGTACTGTTTCTACTAAACATTATGAGAGCATAAGGGTATTTGCTGCAGCATTGGAGTAATGCATCCCACTATCTTCCCTAGATGACTAGATAGAAACTATGAAAACTTAGCCAACTTGTATGTACAAATATGTTTTCAGTTAGGCTTCTCAGTGCTGGAAAAAAAGCTTGCTCACATCAGCCCTTATGAAGTGTCAGTGACTACTGTAATTTTGGATAAATAATGTTTTGCTAGTGTCTCTAATTCATACATAAGTATTCTGTCAAACATAAAATTGTATGGGATGTCAAACTCGTGACAAGATGTTTGGGGGGATTCTGAAGGACACAAAGGGCCATATGTACAATGAAGTGGCGGAGAGAGGCGTTAGCCTTCCTGGCTTAACGCCTCTCTCTGCCACTTCTGAAATGCAAGGCTGCACCATATTTAGAAGAATGTGGTGCAGCCTTGCGTTTCCCCCTGCGATGGCGCTAAGTTTAGCAACTTAGCGCTATCACAGGCACCCTTGCACCATAGTGCAAGGGTGTCTGCGTGCAGGGGAGGATTGTTTATGTGTAGGAAGGTGTCCCTTCCTGCACATAAACAATCCTAAAATGCCATTATGTCACTGTCATGTGTGCTGCTTCATGCAGCACACGAGTCACAAAATTGCTGTTTTTTAAAGGTTTGTTTATGTACAGGAAGGGACACCTTCCTGTACATAAACAAACCATGGCATTTTGCTTTTTCCATGTGTGCTGCACAAGGCAGCACACATGGAAAAAGCAAAAACGAGGAAAAATAATGCATTTCTCCTTGTTTCGCCAACTTAAGACCAGGATTTACCTGGTCTTAATTTTGGCGCTGCCTCCTATGTACGCCACCCTTGTACATAGGGGGCAGCGTCAAAATGAATGGGTGTTGGGGAGGAACGCCCACCGGAACACCCACTGCCCACCCCTTTCACGCTATCCATAGCGTAAAAGGGGGCCTTATGTACAAGGCAGCGTTAAACCACGTTCAGTGGCTTAACGCTGCCTTGTAAATAAGGCGCAGCCCCTATCGCCACCACAACGTCGGTAAAAGTGACGCTGTGGTGGCGATAGGGGCTTGTACATATGCCCCAAAATGTTTACTTTCCTGATCCCTTTACTGCTACATTTACAACTAAAGTGAAGTGGTCTAACAGTAAAATTGATTCTGTCCTGTTATACTCTGTTTTCGTATTTTGTCAAGAATAGAATCACAGTCTTCTATTCACCGATCTGGGCTCTTAGGGCAGCCTCTTCTTTCTTTGATGGAGGATGGAAACATTGAGATTTAGGCTGGATTACCTGGAAAGGTTTTTAGTTTCCACCAGGGTGTGGCGCAATCTGTTTTTGTAAATTTCCAGACAGCAAAGGCCACTGACGTCTAAGGATGAACAAACAGAAACCTCAGGTTTCCACTGCCTCCCCCTGACTGAAAGGCGTGTGTCAGACTACACCTCTTCAAGTTGGCACTTAATTAATCTGTCAGATCTGCATCTGCAGGATGTGGCTTTAGACATACCAATACATTTAACTGTTAAGCCCTTGCAGAGAAGTGCATTACTTCTCAATGCGTTTTTCCCCTCCTGTGAACAATGCACTGTAAAGTAAGGGACATATGCTGAAACAGTCTGGCAGTCCAAACCACCGCACTGTCAACTGATATGAGTAAACTAAGTATTAGTGGTCGATGTGCTTTGAGTGTGCTAATTTGTGTTTATGCCGTAAAAGGAGAATAGAGTTTCAGGAATCAGTTTGCATACTCAATAATTAACTCCTCACAGTGATTTTGCAAACATTACTTTTTTCAGTCCTTAACTCAGTTTATTCTACTGTTTTTTTAAAAGAAATTTGCAACTTTAAAATTACCAATCAGTGCAATACATGCATGCGAAATGGGAACCTACACGAGTGCACACTGAACAAGGCTTTATTTGACAGCTTTTATTTAGCTGTGTCAATACTCTATTCTAAGTCGTGCACATTTATAACTATAACAACACAATTTTTATTTCACAAACACAGCACAATATTTATTGGATAAAATTGGACCGCGGAGAAACAGCAGCCCTCATCCTCCTGGACCTGTCAGCCGCCTTTGACACTGTCTCTCATCACATTCTGATCAACAGACTCCACCACATCGGGATCCAGGGAGACACCATCAAATGGATCGCCTCATACCTCACTGGTAGAACCCAGATGATCCGTCTCCCACCATTCACCTCGGAGCCCAATGAGATCATCTGCGGCGTGCTCCAAGGATCGTCCCTCAGCCCTCCCTCTTCAACACCGGCATGAACCCCTAGCTGACACTGTCATATCGCACATACTCAACATAATCTCCTACGCCGATGACACCCTGCTCATCCTCTCACTGGCCGAAGACCCATCCACCTCCAGGGCCAGCTTCCACGGATGTATGATGAACGTCGCTGACTGAATGAAGGACAAGTGCCTCAAACTCAACATGGACAAGACAGAGGTTCTCATCTTCGGGAACAACACCTCGCCATGGAACAATGCATGATGGCCCACAGAACATGGCCACCCTCTGCCCCAAAAGACCACGCCCGCAACCTTGGCATCATCTTGGACAACAAACTAAATATGAAGAAACAAGTCAACGCAGTTCCAGCTGCCTGCTCCCACACCCTTTGCATGCTCTGCAAGATCTTTCGGTGGCTCCCAGTCAACACCAGAAGGACCGTCACACAGGCCCTCATCACCAGCAGACTGGATTACGGAAACATGCCTTACGTAGAAATCACTGCATGTCGCCTAAAGAGACTCAAGACAATACAAAACTCATCTGCAAGACTCATCCTCGACCTTCACAGATGAATGCACATCACACCCCACCTCAAGAAGCTGCACTGGCTCCCGATCCAGAAAAGATGCCAGTTCAAGATGCTGACCCATGCTTACAAGGCCCTGCACAATGAGGGACTAGCATACATCAACGAACGCCTCACCTTCCACCTACCAACCAGACACCTTCCATCTGCTTTCCTCTCCCTCGCAGACAACCAACAGATCCACCAAACCAACAGCAGAGGGCGCTCCTTCTCGCACCTGGCAGCCAGAACATGAGACAACTTTCCCCTACACCTCAGGACTGCACGGCCGCTCTGTTTTGACTCCTTGTGCGGCCCTGACTGTCTGAACTGTTTATTTACTCTGCCAAAGGAACATGGTTGCTGTTTCTGGTGCTTTGTATGGGGTGCAGATGTAGAGATAATATGGGTTTGTGTCACAGTGGCTGTTATTTTTCCTCGGCATCTGCGCGATGCTCTCAATGGCCCACCTTCCGGCACCTCTGAGTTTGATCTGCTATTATAGCATCAAAATCACAGAGGCCAGATGGGGGGAAGTGTATAGGATGGCGACAGCGGGGAAGGAGGGTTGTAAAAGAAAGATTAATATACAAAACAACACATAACCATATCCTGTGGTCAGCCTTGAGGCTAATATGTTACAGTGCTATTCCTCCGATGATACAGCTCATAGGACTTTGCATGTCACACATACAATAATCATAATGCTGAGGAATTACTCATAAGACTCTTTAATTAGCAATGGTTTTGTATCACGTATCACAGTTTTTTCTTATAATAATTCACAAGTCTCTTTAAATCAACAAGTGTCTTGTATGAAGGTCACAGCAGGAAAACAATCATGTGAGATTCTAAATCAACATCTCACTACTGAAAGAAATATCACCATATGAGAATAACAGAGTGCGAGGAATGCGTTATTAAGAATATGCTAATTTCTCGAATAAACGTTGCGGCTTACCGCCCAGAGCACGGCCTGCTCTGAAGTTGTTTTGCAGAGAAGTTATGAAGGTGGCCTGAGGAGAAAGAAATCCCCACCGGGAACGCTGAAGTGCTGCGGGAGCCAGCTGAATGAAAAAACTCTGCGGGAGCCGACAAGGGAGCTGTGTGCAGCTAAAAGCCTGCTGAATACGTTCTGCGGGAGCCAGCGTACTTCAAGCTGATTGGAAAACAAAGGCCCAGCAGGAGGAAACACAAAGTACCTGCGAAACATACTGCGGGAGCAGGCGGCAATGCTTAAGATCAAGACCGAGATCAAAGGCCCAGCAGTAAGGAACACTAAGGATCGCCAAGGTGAGATGAAAACAAGAAGAATCTCACCAGCTGCACCAGAGCAAAGAAGAAACCTCCCACTCTAAAGGGATCAGGAGAATAGTGAGCAACGGTTGCTGAGCGGGGCTGCTTTTATCAAGGAAGGCCACACCCAGGGACACACCCAAGAGGACTGCCTCCCGAGGCAGCTGGATCATGTAGTGTAAAGCTACAAAGGGAAGGAAAAAGACACAGAAATAAACACACTCACATTGCCATAGGAGCCCTTATAGCACAATCTAGAACAACAGAACCACCAACGGGCAGAAGTGGTATCATGCAGTTTACCACAACGTATTTTTGTGCAAGGGAGACAAACAACACCTTTCTTGGGGGTGTGCATTGTGGTTGGGGCGGGCCCTAGAACGCGCGTCGCCATGGTGCTGACAGTTTGTAGGGAAGCCTTCGGGGTTTGGGGCATTGTGGTCGAGCTTTTTCCGGTTGCAGAATGAAGGATGCTTTCCAGGAGGCAAGTCATTGGGGAAACCGTGGGGAGTTATGCATTAATTGAAGTAGTGGTATGTGTCAAGGATGAATCCAAATGATTTAAGCACTGGGTGTCAGTTGGGCAATAAGCCATCCAAGTTAAACAAGTCTTGAATTTGTTGCTGTTTGTTGATGTTGGTGGGATGGAGGAATTTCATCTTGGTTGGGTTGAGCTTTAGATAGGTGCTGATCAAATTGTGAGTAAGATCAAGGCATGTTTTTGGTGACTAAGGGGCAGACTTACTAACATATTGTGCTGGGTTTGTGTCACAAAACTAAACTGTTTATTTTGAATTTACTTTCCAGTACAAAATGTGCTTTGTGCCGGAATGCTGCCTGAAAGCACTGCTTGGCTTTACTTTGCATCAAGGGCGTTCCATGGGTGTTCCCATGCAATCATCCATGAATTTTAATGCAAAACCCTATTTACTAACAATAGTAGACAGGGTTTTGCACCAAAAAATAAAGCCTCTTTGAGGAAGTTGTAAAAAGGAGAAATGCTTTTTATTTATCCAAACGTTTCTGACGTTGCATGAGCCCTGCACTGTATAGCACACATCCAAAATGGGAAGTCTTAAAGTTTGTCTAGACATTGTATTTGTACTGAAAAGATACTCTTCCAGTACAAAACCTATGCTAGACATGACGAAGACACCTTTGCACTATAGTGCAAAGATGTGTGTGTGGTGCTAGGCAGCATGATTGTGCACCAGGGCTAGAGAAAGAATAGTATTTATGGCGCTTTCCTGCTCTGTCCCTCTCATGCAATGCAGCACAGTAACTTTGAGATGTTTGTAAATCTGGGCCTAAATGTCTTAAATAGGTGTGACTGTTAGGCAGAGTTGAGTGCAATTGGCATACTGATGAATCTCCATGTTGCTGTCAATAAGTAGGGATCCAACTAAAGGTTGAAGATGATGGGGGAAAGGATGAAATCATGGGGTACCCCACAGGAAATGGGAGTTTGTGGGATCTTTTTTATATCTCTATACTGATCATCAAACAGGAGCAACATTGAGAATTTTGAACCTGGGATGACAATAAGTATAATCCAGTATAAATATACATGGTATTAGCAGGGTAGTTAAAATGATAAATGTGGGCTCCATACCACCTCCCAGTTATATATCTATTAAGAAATTCTGAGTTGTCTGTAACTTCAAGCAAGACTGGATTGGCACCCAAAACGTTTTGCACTTTAAGTTCCAAGAACATGTACCTTGTGTCATGCAACACAAAACGTGCAAAAGCTAAATATTGATGGGGGCTATTTCACTAGCTATAAATGAAAATCTGGATCCTAGACAACAACACTGAAAAGAAAATGAGCATTGTAAGAAGCTGGCTCAGTATATACTATACCAAAGTAAGGTATAGTGTGCACAGAGTCCAGTGGATCCTTGAAAGCTTACAGAGGTAAAAGTAGATAATACCTTACTCTCTGTTTGTGGTAGTGTGGGCGAGCAGTAAGGCTTTATCTGAGGGTAGTGTTAAGCATTTATTTTACATACTCCAGCAAGAATTGATGTCACACACTCAAAGTCTGAACTCAGACAAATTGTTTGTATCAAAAATATTAGTTGCATTTTATTTATAGAACCAAGCAGAACTTGGTACAGGTAAATATGATTGTACTTTTCAAGACAGGTTGTTAAAAACAAGCTGGATGAATAATGACTTTTCTTACAGGTTTGTAAAAATGTGCAAATAAAGTTGTAGTTACTTTTGGATTACTTTTGATTACTTTTCAGGATTACTTTTTCTACTCAGTGTGATATGCCTAGATATCACACTGGGACATTTCCTGGATAAAAGGCAAGTAAAACAGTTTTTCTCAAAACACAGTTTCTTTGGTTTCCATACAATTTTCAACTCCACCCTTAGAACGTTATTCACAGAGAAACAGTCAATGCAGTCCTATGGGAGAAAATCAGGTTATCTGTGAGTAATCAGTCTTGGGAGTTGAGTTTCTGGGGTTATAACCAGGGTTCCCCCAGGGTCAAAGATGCACTCAAAGAGCACCCTCAACTGCCATAGGGTGCCTTGGTGCAGAGTGCTGAGGCCCAATGTTATCCAAAAGGGGATAGGGGGGCTCCGGTTGGTGGCTGCTCACGGGCACGCCACTTGGATGTGGGAGCAAAGCTCCTAGGGTTTAGCTCAGGGTAAAGGGGGATCCGATTTAGCACACAGGGTGCACCCACAGTGGAACAGGGGCGGCCGGGTGTAGGGTGCTGATCTGGCGGCGGGTGCCCTGTTGTTTTCAATGGGAGTTGCCGGTTTTGGTTGCAGGCTTGGTCCAGGAAGTCTTCCGGGAGGACCCAACAGCTGGGCAGGTAAGTTGGGGGGCTCTGGGACATAGGTGCACCTCAGGTCCTTTTCTCCAGGGCGGCCGGATGCAGGGGTGCTTTTTGAGGTCAAAATTCACCTTACCGGGCCACTCGTGGTTGGGGGGGTCGCCGTGCAGGTGACTTCGGGGAGTCCTAGATGGGTGAACCCATGGTGGACTCGGACTCTAGAGCGCTCTGGGACCTCACTGGGACTGGTGGGCCACTCGAACTCAGGCCGCAGGCGATGGGTGCAGTGGTGGTTCCAGGCGTCTGGTTTCTTTGTTTTCAGCAGGCTCGGAGTCTTTCTTTGGAGATTCTTTTGAACAGAGCTGCTGTTCACAGGAGATCCAGGCTTTGTTGAAGGCAGTCAGTCATCCTAGGGGTTCTGGAAATCGCTGGCTGCAGGATAAGGATCTCTGGAAACTGCAGACTGGCCGGTAGGTAATGGGACCAAGTCAGTTCTTCTCTGCAGTCTCCTCTTCTGTGTGTCTTCTTTCATCAAACTTCTTCGTAGGTTGCAGGAATCTGCCTTCTAATTTCAGGGCTGCCCCCTAAATACTATATTTAGGGGGCGTTTTAGGGGTCTCGAGGTAGTAGCCAATGGGCTACTGACCTTAGGGTGACTGCACCCTTGGTGTGCTCACCCCATGTGGCGGAGTGGGCACAATCCTTTATTCTGATTGGAGAGTGCCTGCCATCTTCAAGATGGCAGACACTGAAGAGTGGGCTTCACCTCGCCTCCCCCACCTGAGGGGTGTGGTTGGCTGAGGTGGGCACACCTTCTAGGCTGCTCAAAGATTTCCCACCTGTCCCCCCTGCTGAAAAGGGGGTGAGACAGGAAGGGGCCTGCTCCTGATAGCAGGAGAGGCTGGGGGTTGTGTTACAAAGGCATCAAGGCCTTTGAAGCTCCTCTGCCGCAGATGGCTCTTTCTGACCTGGGGGAGGTGTGAAGACTCCTACCTCAGGGATCCAGAAACTTGTCTTGTGGTGGCAGGCTGGTGTTTACCAGTCAGGAAACCCACCAGAGGCTGGTTGTTTTTCAGTGGGCTTCTCTGAGATGCCCTCTGAGTGCATTGTATAATAAATCCCACACTTGCATCAGTGTGAGTTTATGATGCCGAGAAGTTTGCTACCAAACTTCCCAGAATTCAGTAAAGCCATTATGGTGCTGTGGAGTTCGTAATGACAAACTCCCAGACCATATATTCTTTATGGCTTTACTGCACTTATAATGTCTAAGAATGGACTTAGACACTGTAGGGGTACAGTGCTCATGCAACTGTACCCTCACCAGTGGTATAGTGCACCCAGCTAGAGGGGTGTCTTACCTATACCAGCATTTGTAAAGCGCACAGCTACCTCCGGAGAGGTGTCCCGGCGCTGGGGGCCCTTGGGAAGATTAAGCGAGCTATTGCCCAGAGTCACATGGTGCTGGGCTAACCTGGCACCGGGTATCGAACCGTGAACCCAGTGGTCCGGAGTCAGGCACCCTGGCCGCTGCGCCACACCTCTTCCACTACCATAGGCAGTGGGTTGCAGACATGGCACATAGGTATGTGTGCCATGTCGACTCTTCACTTTTCTCTGCTCCAAATTACACGATGCATGCAATGGCAGTGTGTGTGTTAAGGTAGAGGACCTCTAAGGGTGGCACAATATGTGCTGCATCCCATAGAGGCCTTACATGGTCACAGTGCCCTTGGTACCCAGGTTTCCTTTTACAAGGAACTAACATGTGGCCAGAGAGGTGCCAAATGGGGGTACAAAGGTACAGTATTCTGAAAGAAAGCAGGCCCTGGGAACTTGATTGGCAGGGGCCCAGGCCACATCAAGTCAAAGTGCAGCAGAAATCTTTCAAAAAGTGGAGGGGTTACTGCAACAGAAACCCACTTTCCTACAACCATATTGTTAGAAATGGGATTTTTGGTAGGCTAGGGCATGTGCCAAAGCCAGGCAGAAACCACCACTCTAGTCAGGATAAGGGAGTTACACTCCTAAAATAACCCCTGCTCACCCCCTTGGTAGCTTGACACGAGCAGTCAGGCTTATCTTAGAGGCAGTGTGTAAAGCATTTGCACATAACCAACAGTAATATAATGTAAGCACTACAAAAGGACACCACACCAGTTTAGAAAAATAACCAATATTTTTATATACTCAAGATGAGACCAAATACGATAAAAATCAACAATACAGTACTTTAAAAGTGATTACGTTGCAAGATAACTTCTTCTTTGCAGGAATAGTTCAAAAACAAAGTTCGTACGAGTCGGTAGCTCCGTCCGAGTCTACCGCGATGCTGAAAACCACAGAATCTAACAGTTCCAGCCGACCGCGTCGATACGGGCCAGCAGAGTCGTGAACAGACTCGGTCACAGTACCTTTTCTCGTTGTGGCGGGCACGGAGTATGCGAGCCGGTCGGCGTACGTCGCGGTTGCGGTGCAAGAGGGAAGCGGGGCAGGGCGCGGTGTCCTCTCGATGCGGTGCCGGCAGCGGCTCGGTGACAATCGTGCAGACGGAGTCGGTGAGTCCAAGGCGTGCGGTGCAGGGTGAGACGGTGCTCGATGCGGTGCTGGCAGGTTGCGATGCAGGCGACCAAGCCGGAGTGCGGGAGCTGGCGTCGGACAGCGGTGCAAGTCGGAGCGGTGCGTCGCGAAGCGTGCGAGTGGTGCCCCAACTGCGATGCAGTCCCGATTGTTGAGCCAGTTGCAGCGACAGCGTCGGTCTGGTCCGGCTGGCACAGTGAAGCGATGCGATGCGTACTGCGGTGCCCACAGGTCACGGTGCAAGCAGCGGCTCGGTGGCGATGGCGTCGGACGTCGTCGTCGGTGAGACCAGGGTTGCGGTGCGAGATGCGGACGGTGCGGTCTGCGGTGCAAACAGGACACCGGGCCAGCGATGGAGTCGGTTGACGGAGTTGGTTGCGGTTCCCTCTCCTCTCTGGCAACTGAAACAGCGGTTCCAGAAGCGGTACCCAGAGGGTGGTGAAGTCTTTGCAGTCCCTGAGACTTCTTAACAGGAGGCCAGCTCGGTTTCAGGCCCTTGGAGATTCTCAGCACAAGTAATAGAAAGTTCAGTCCAGTTCTTTCACTGCCCAAGGCAGAAGCAGCAACTGCAGGCCAACCCCACAAGGCAATAACTCAGCAAAGGGGCAGTACTCCTCCTAGCAGCTCTCCAGCTCTTCTTCTTGGCAGGTTCCTTAATTCCAGCGAGATCTAATCTTCTGGGGGTGTGGGTCCCCCTTTTTATCCTCAATTTCTCTTTGTCCTCTGAAGGCAGAGAGGCCTTTGCCTAGTCCAAACTAGTTCTGGTCAGTCCTGGAGCACTTTGTTGACAAGTCTCCTTCTTTTCTTTCACAGTGCAGGCCAGGGACATCAGACGCACCACAGGAGGGGGTGCCAGCATTGTGGAGGGAAGGCCCAGCCCTATTCAGGTCCCAGGTGCATCTCCTCCCACCCATCTACATGTAGATCTTGCTATTCAGCCCTGTGCTGACTCACCCTGTCTCCTGGCATCCCCCAGCCCCTGTCACTCACACTCCAGACAAGGAATACACAACCTAACAGAGGCAGGCTTGGATGGTTAGACAAGAAAATACCCACTTTCTAAAAGTGGTATTTTCGAACACAGAATGTTAAAACCAACTTCACTAAAATATGCATTTTATCATTCTGAGTCCAGGCATACTAAACTCGAATTTCTACCATGTTCCCTGGGTCAGTTAGGATTATAAGCTGTAATAATCAAAACTGCCCATTCTGGCCTATGGGGAACAGGTAGCCTTGCAATAGTGAAAAACGAAATAGGCTGTAATTCACTATCAGGACATGCCACACACACCAGGGCATGTCCTACCTTTCCCATACAATGCACCCTGCCCACAGGGGTACCTTGGGCCTACCTTAGGGGTGACTAACATGTAGAGAAGGGAAGGTTTAGGGGCTTGCAAGTGTGTGCACTTGCCAAGTCGACATGGCAGCCCCAGGCTGCGCACAGACTCTGCGATGGCAGGCCAGAGTTACACTTTACGGGCTGTTTGCGTCGGTGGCACAATCCAGTGCTGCAGCCCACCAACAGCATTTGATCTATCGGCCCTGGCACTCGCAGTGCACTTTACTAGGGACTGACACATAGATCAAATAGGCCAATCATGGAAATACCAATCCATAACACATTTTGTACAGGAGCACTTGCACTTTCCCACTGGACAGCAGTGAGGAAAGTGCGCAGAATCATTACACCAGCAAACACAGAGTCAAAAACCAGGAGGTCAGAAAGCAAAAAGTCAGGGGAAACACGCCAAAAGATGCCAAGTCTAACACATGTCCCCTCCAGCTGAAAGTAGGGAGAACTACCCAACCCCATTGGAGTTCTCTTCATTAAGGCGGAAGAACCTGGACAGACCATCTGCGTTGGCGTGTTCTGTACCAGGACGGTGTTCCACCGTAAAGTCCATTCCCTGTAGGGAGATGGACCACCTCAGCAGTTTTGGATTCTCACCCCTCATTTGCATCAACCATCTGAGGGGCCTGTGGTCCGTCTGAACCCGGAAGTGAGTCCCAAACAGGTATGGTCTCAGCTTCTTCAGTGCCCAGACCACAGCAAAAGCTTCCCTTTCTATGGCACTCCACCTCTGTTCCCTGGGGAATAGTCTCCTGCTAAGGAAGACTACAGGCTGATCCAGGCCCTCTTCGTTCAGTTGTGAGAGCACCGCTCCCACACCATGCTCTGAAGCGTCAGTCTGCACGACGAATTCCTTGGAGAAGTCAGGTGCCTTGAGCACGGGCGCCGTGCACATGGCTGCCTTCAGGGCATCAAAAGCTTTCTGGCAGGACTCAGTCCAGATCACTGTCCTGGGCTGCTTCTTAGAAGTCAGCTCTGTTAAGGGGGCAACGATGGTGCCATAGCCCTTAACAAATCTCCTATAGTAGCCGGTGAGACCTAAGAAGGCCCTCACCTCTATCTGGGTCTTGGGGGGCTCCCAAGCCAGAATGGTGTCAATCTTGGGTTGTAGGGGCGCCACCTGGCCGCTTCCTACTTGGTGTCCCAAGTACACCACAGAACCCTGCCCGATCTGGCACTTACTGGCCTTGATCGTGAGGCCTGCACCTTGCAGAGCCCTCAACACTTTCTCAAGGTGCTGTAAATGTTCTTCCCAGCTGGAACTGAACACAGCAATGTCATCCAGGTAGGCGGCACCGAAATCCTCCAGTCCAGCCAACACCTGATTGACCAACCTCTGAAAGGTGGCAGGGGCATTCTTCAACCCAAAGGGCATCACCCGAAATTGGTAATGACATTCTGGGGTTGAGAATGCTGACCTCTCCTTGGCCCCATCGGTTAAGGCAATCTGCCAGTACCCAGATGTTAAATCAAACGTGCTGAGGAACCGGGCAGCTCCCAACCGATCAATGAGCTCATCAGCTCTGGGGATGGGGTGCGCGTCAGTCCTGGTGACGGCGTTGAGCCCACGGTAGTCCACACAAAACCGCAGTTCTGGAGTGGCACCGGGTGCAGCAGCCTTTGGGACCAAGACCACTGGGCTGGCCCAAGGACTGTTGGAGGGCTCAATCACCCCTAATGCCAACATCTTAGAGACCTCCTCCTTGATGCTGGCCCTGACCCGCTCAGTCAACCTGTAAATTTTGTGCTTTACAGGAGGGCTGTCACCAGTGTCCACGTCATGGGTACACCAGTGAGTAACACCGGGGGTCAGAGAGAACAGTGGGGGCGAACTGTCCCAACAACTGGTGACAGTCCCCCTGCTGCTCCTGAGTCAGAGTAGGGGAGAGGATCACACCCTCTACTGACCCATCATGCTCCTTGGTAGACAGGAGGTCAGGGAGAGGCTCACTCTCCTCTTCCACCCCATCATCTGTCGCCAAGAGCATACTCACTTTGGACCTCTCGAAGTGGGGCTTGAGGCGGTTCATGTGAAGGACCCTCAAAGGGTTCCTTGGAGCCTGCAAATCCACCAGGTAGGTGACGTCACTTTTGCGCTCCACCACCTCATATGGCCCAGTCCACTTGTCCTGCAAGGCACAAGGTTCCACTGGGGCCATGACCCACACTTTTGCCCAGGTTGAAATTCGACCAGAGTGGCATTCTGGTCATACCACCTTTTCATTTCTTCCTGGCTTGCTTCCAGGTTCGCCTGAGCGAGTTTCCTGAAGCGGGCAGTTTGGTTTCTAAAGGCCAGCATGTAACTAAACACATCCTGGGGAGTTTTCCTGGGAGCTGCCTCCCAGCCTTCCTTTACCAAACTCAGAGGTCCTCTGACAGGATGGCCATACAGGAGCTCAAAGGGGCTGTACCCAAGAGACTTCTGAGGCACCTCCCTGTATGCGAAGAGCAGGCATGGCAAGAGGACGTCCCACTTACGCCTCATGGGTTCTGTTAGACCCTTGATCATGCCTTTCAAGGTCTGGTTGAATCTCTCCACCAGACCGTTTCCTTGTGGGTGGTAAGGAGTGGTGAACTTGTAGGTTACACCACACTCCTTCCACAGGGATGTCATATACTTGGATATGAAATTGGTCCCCCTGTCAGAAACCACCTCTCTGGGGAATCCCACATGGGAAAAGATCCCCATTAACGCCCGGCCCACCACTGGCGCCGTCGTTGTCCTGAGAGGGATTGCCTCCGGGTACCGGGTGGCATGGTCCACCAAGACCAGGATGTACCTGTTGCCCATGGCTGTCTTGGGATCCAGTAGCCCCATAATATCCATCCCTACCCTTTCAAAGGGTGTTCCAACAACAGGAAAAGGTTGGAGAGGAGCTTTGACCTTCCTCCCACTCTTACCACTTGCCTGGCAAGTTTGGCACGACCTACAGTGTGCATCTGACTGCCTTCGCATTTGGGGCCAAAAGAAGTGGGTGACAAGCCTGTCAAAGGTCTTGTCCTGCCCCAAATGTCCTGCCAAAGGCACGTCATGAGCCAGACCCAGTAGGAAGGTCCTGAAGCGCTGGGGTACCACCAGGACACGGGCTGACCCAGGCTCAGCAACCTTAGGCTCACTGTATAGGAGACCATTCTCCCAGTAGATCAGATGTGACCCGGACTGATTACCAGCTGCCTGGTCTGCAGCCTGCCGCCGCAGACCCTCCAGAGTAGGGCACTCGTTCTGCTCCCTGCAGAACTCCTCCCTGGTGGGACCCCCTTCTTGCTGCCAATGGGTCAGCTCAGAGATGTCTCCCAGTTCGGCTACCTGCTCCCCTGTAGGCACCGGGGCGTCCCCCTCGAGGTCCGCCTCCTCCCGGTCCGTGGGAACTTCGGGGGCCGGTTTCCCACGCCCCCTGCCCTTCCTCTTCGCAGGGACTTGGGCCATTGTTCCAGGCTGCAAGTCCTCTTGATCACCCTTCCTGGCTGCCATTGACCGAGTAGACACGCATGCCCACTCTGGCAACCCAAGCATCTCCAAGTGAGACCTGAGCTCAACATCCTTCCATAAGGACTGCTCCAGGTCGTTACCTAGCAGACAATCTACAGGCATGGTGGGGCTCACAACCACCCTCAAAGGACCTGAGACCCCCCCCATTCAAAGGGAACCTGCGCCACCATACACTGGCGCTCAGAGTTGTCTACAGCAACTAATTGGTGGAATGCACCTGGGACTACCTGCTTCTCAGAGACCAGGTGACACCGGACTGAGGTCACACTGGCTCCAGTATCTCTGAGAGCCTCTACCCTGTTCCCATTAATGGTCACCCAGGTGCTATATTTCTTTGTTTAGGGGCACCTGGTTTCCTGGGACCATCTCACTGTCCCCTAGTGAGACAAGGGTCATTTCTGCGGGATCCCCACCCTCCTGTGGGCACCCCTCCTCCCCAAGCGCTACACTAGCCAACACTTTGGACTGTCCACCGGTGGGTGGCTGTGTCCCCTTTGGGCACTTGGGGTCCCCCTTAAAGTGACCCACCTGGTCACATGCATAACACTTGCGGGGGCCGGTCTCAACAGGCTTCCCTGTAGAGACCCCTTTCTTCTTATCACCGGGGGGCTGGGAACCTTTACCCTGGGTACTAGTTTGGGGCCCTTTAGAGAACTCCTGTGCTTTACCCTTGTCCCCCCACCTTTCTGCTGGGGACCCTGCCCACCTTTGGCTGAGTCTCCCCAAACGCTTTCTTGTGGACCCTGGTACTCACCCAGCGGTCCGCCTCCATAGCAAGCTTCCTGGGGTCAGTTAGCTTACTGTCAACTAGGTGCTGGCGCAGATCTGCAAAACATAGACTAGACAAGTGCTCCCATGCAATCAAATTGTAGAGCCCCTGAAAATCTGTTACATTACTGCCCTTCACCCAACCATCCAGCGACCTACAGAACATATCCACACATTCCAACCAAGTGTTGGCCTCAGACTTTTACTGGACCTGAACTGATCCCTGTACTTCTCAGGAGTGAGCCCATACCTAGTGAGGAGAGCGTCTTTCATGTCAGCATAGGTGAGGTCCTGCCCCTTACCCAAAGCTATCAGAGTATCCCTAGCTTCCTCTGGAAAGAGAGGCCACAACCCCGCTCCCCAGTTCCTTTCAGGGACCCCATTCATATGAATAGACGACTCGTACCCTTGAAACCACCTTTGTATGTCATCACCCTTTTTGTACTCTTTACCTACATTCTTGGGGATGTGTACAATCCTGTCTGTGTGTGCTGAAGAATTGCTGCCACCATCTGAACCGGATCTACTCTTTAGCTCCAGCTCCTTGATCATTCTCTCATGATCTAGTATCATTTTCCTTTCCTCCATGGCAATTCTTTTCTCTTCCCTCTCACTTTCTATTCTGAGTTTCTCCAATTCAAACCTCCTTACTTCCCGCCTGTCCTCCAGCTCCTCTGGGGACAAACTACTGCTGCCTGGCCTGGAGGGTTCCCCCTCCCAAAAGCACATCCACCCTAGGAACAGGCTCCTCCACCTCTCCATTGAGATCACCAGGTTGCCCACTGGCACCTCTGGCTGCTACCCAGGCCCTCAGCGCCTTTTGTAGCTCATCCTTCCTGGTGAGGCCTCTGCCCTGGACTTTCAGGTTCTTGCAAATCGATTTTAACTCCTTGACACTGTAGGCTTCCAATCGATCCTCCTCAAAGGCAATTTCTACTGATGCAATTGATGATACTATAGATTCAGGCATGTTGAAGTAGCAAGTTCAAACTGGCAAGATCAAAAATAGGCCAAAAAGAAAAATAACCTGTAAGTGGTACGTAATGGTCTGCCATATGGTAGTAGTGCACACCAATCACTGTAAGTCAAGTGCAAACACAAGTCCTATCCTCACCGCTGACAACCAATGTTAGAAATGGGATTTTTGGTAGGCTAGGGCATGTGCCAAAGCCAGGCAGAAACCACCACTCTAGTCAGGATAAGGGAGTTACACTCCTAAAATAACCCCTGCTCACCCCTTGGTAGCTTGGCACGAGCAGTCAGGCTTATCTTAGAGGCAGTGTGTAAAGCATTTGCACATAACCAACAGTAATATAATGTAAGCACTACAAAAGGACACCACACCAGTTTAGAAAAATAACCAATATTTTTATATACTCAAGATGAGACCAAATATGATAAAAATCCACAATACAGTACTTTAAAAGTTGCAAGATAACTTCTTCTTTGCAGGAATAGTTCAAAAACAAAGTTCGTACGAGTCGGTAGCTCCGTCCGAGTCTACCGCGATGCTGAAAACCACAGAATCTAACAGTTCCAGCCGACCGCGTCGATACGGGCCAGCAGAGTCGTGAACAGACTCGGTCACAGTACCTTTTCTCGTTGTGGCGGGCACGGAGTGTGCGAGCCGGTCGGCGTACGTCGCGGTTGCGGTGCAAGAGGGAAGCGGGGCAGGGCGCGGTGTCCTCTCGATGCGGTGCCGGCAGCGGCTCGGTGACAATCGTGCAGACGGAGTCGGTGAGTCCAAGGCGTGCGGTGCAGGGTGAGACGGTGCTCGATGCGGTGCTGGCAGGTTGCGATGCAGGCGACCAAGCCGGAGTGCGGGAGCTGGCGTCGGACAGCGGTGCGAGTCGGAGCGGTGCGTCGCGAAGCGTGCGAGCGCTGCCCCAACTGCGATGCGGTCCCGATTGTTGAGCCAGTTGCAGCGACAGCGTCGGTCTGGTCCGGCTGGCACAGTGAAGCGATGCGATGCGTACTGCGGTGCCCACAGGTCACGGTGCAAGCAGCGGCTCGGTGGCGATGGCGTCGGACATCGTCGTCGGTGAGACCAGGGTTGCGGTGCGAGATGCGGACGGTGCGGTCTGCGGTGCAAACAGGACACCGGGCCAGCGATGGAGTCGGTTGACGGAGTCGGTTGCGGTTCCCTCTCCTCTGTGGCAACTGAAACAGCGGTTCCATAAGCGGTACCCAGAGGGTGGTGAAGTCTTTGCAGTCCCTGAGGCTTCTTAACAGGAGGCCAGCTCGGTTTCAGGCCCTTGGAGATTCTCAGCACAAGTAATAGAAAGTTCAGTCCAGTCCTTTCACTGCCCAAGGCAGAAGCAGCAACTGCAGGCCAACCCCACAAGGCAATAACTCAGCAAAGGGGCAGTACTCCTCCTAGCAGCTCTCCAGCTCTTCTTCTTGGCAGGTTCCTTGATTCCAGCGAGATCTAATCTTCTGGGGTGTGGGTCCCCCTTTTTATCCTCAATTTCTCTTTGTCCTCTGAAGGCAGAGAGGCCTTTGCCTAGTCCAAACTAGTTCTGGTCAGTCCTGGAGCACTTTGTTGACAAGTCTCCTTCTTTTCTTTCACAGTGCAGGCCAGGGACATCAGACGCACCACAGGAGGTGGAGCCAGCATTGTGGAGGGAAGGCCCAGCCCTATTCAGGTCCCATGTGCATCTCCTCCCACCCATCTACATGTAGATCTTGCTATTCAGCCCTGTGCTGACTCACCCTGTCTCCTGGCATCCCCCAGCCCCTGTCACTCACACTCCAGACAAGGAATACACAACCTAGCAGAGGCAGGCTTGGATGGTTAGACAAGAAAATACTCACTTTCTAAAAGTGGTATTTTCGAACACAGAATGTTAAAACCAACTTCACTATAAGATGCATTTTATCATTCTGAGTCCAGGCATACTAAACTCGAATTTCTACCATGTTCCCTGGGTCAGTTAGGATTATAAGCTGTAATAATCAAAACTGCCCATTCTGGCCTATGGGGAACAGGTAGCCTTGCAATAGTGAAAAACGAAATAGGCTGTAATTCACTATCAGGACATGCCACACACACCAGGGCATGTCCTACCTTTCCCATACAATGCACCCTGCCCACAGGGGTACCTTGGGCCTACCTTAGGGGTGACTAACATGTAGAGAAGGGAAGGTTTAGGGGCTTGCAAGTGTGTGCACTTGCCAAGTCGACATGGTAGCCCCAGGCTGCGCACAGGCTCTGCGATGGCAGGCCAGAGTTACACTTTACGGGCTGTTTGCGTGGGTGGCACAATCCAGTGCTGCAGCCCACCAACAGCATTTGATCTATCGGCCCTGGCACTCGCAGTGCACTTTACTAGGGACTGACACATAGATCAAATAGGCCAATCATGGAAATACCAATCCATAACACATTTTGTACAGGAGCACTTGCACTTTCCCACTGGACAGCAGTGAGGAAAGTGCGCAGAATCATTACACCAGCAAAAACAGAGTCAAAAACCAGGAGGTCAGAAAGCAAAAAGTCAGGGGAAACACGCCAAAAGATGCCAAGTCTAACACATATGCTCCCATCCATTTGTTTGTGCTCCATCAGAAAATATAGCACCAGAAAGTTATTTAGTTTGAACTCACAATCAAGAAGTTTATGAATAGGAACATGTTGTCTACCATGCATTCATTGCATCACTCTTGGAAGACACTCATTGAAGGAAGTTCCTCTTTGCCGGTGACTAGTATAACCTGTTCAACGTTTAGAAGTATTCTCAAAACTGTATCCAACCATCTAATGAACTTAAAGATATTTTCAAAAAAATCATTTAGTACTTTGCCTTGAAACCACATCTGGATCACTGCTTCCAGCAGTGATCCATAGTAGATTCTTCTGTGTCTAGAAAGTTCTCACATATCTTGTTCTGTTCATGCTTAGCACCAGTGCAGGTATGGATAAGTTCTAGCATATTCAGTCTCACTTTTGGCGGTTTTGGGGGATATTGATGTTCCCAATAGAGTAAGGTAATCCGGATTAGTAAGGTGGTAGATAAACTACTGCAGGACCATTTTGGAGAAACCTGTGTATGTTTTCGATGTGTAGATCTGTGATTGGTGCTCAATGGTATCAAAGGCTGAGGAGAGTTAGAATAGGATCAGGAGGCAGGGGCCATTCTTGTCAGAGATCACTACACAAAGAGTACAGGTCTCTGCTAATGTGTGATCTGAAGCCTTATTGTTGTCTATCGGCTTTTCCTTTCTTATTTTGTCATTGTTTGCTGTCGGTGAGTTCTTGGAAATAACATGATGGTGAGTGTTTTGTTTAAGGGATTTATGTTTTCAACATAGAGTTTGTGTTTTTTAAAGGGCTTTGTTGAGTAAGTTATGGAGTGAATTGGCATCTTTATTTGGCTTGAGAGTATTGGAGAGCTTGATGAATTCTTCCTGAAAAGTCCATGGGGAGAAACATTATGTTTGCTTTTGTCCTTCGGATTGCCTTTGATCTGTTAGTGTGGGGTGGTGGAGGTAAACGAAGACTTCTGAGACACTTGGTCTAGCCCAGGGTCAGTACAGCCCACAAGATTGATGGCAAGTAAGACTGCTATGAAAAGGTCAAGGGGGTTGCCATTGCAGTGGATAGGTTTGGTTATGTGTTGATTGATGTAGAGGCAGTCTTTCACTTTCTTGCTGCTACAATCTCCAAGGGAGTTGAAGTCTCTAAGGAAAGTGGGGTGGGTTTGTTTATGGTCACACTGGTGAAGAGTTCTGCAACTTACTTGGTGAAGTCTTTGTGGGCTCTAGGAGAACTCTTCATCAGATTTACTGTAGCTTTCTGCGATGGCAAGAGTGGAAAGTGCCAGGTGAGGCGTTTAAATGATTTGACTTTAGCTGTGTTGGTTAAGGTACAATGCCAGGTGGACTTGTGAATAACAGCAAGCCTTCTTTCTGTCTCATGTGCACTGTCTTCCTGTTGACTGTTGTAGCCTGGGGGTGAGTATGTGTAAGACAAGTAGAATGTGTGTATGAGATATGTGTCTGTGATGAAGAGTGCATCTGGGTTATGTTGCATGATGAAGACTGTGCGTGGATGAGCTTGAGCTAGCACATTTTTTCTATTGCTATTGGGTGCATACATGATGTTTGTGATATTGTGGTCTCAATATGAGTATGATTATGGTGTGTGATGCCAGGTGCATGAGGAAAATTATGAGGATGAACAAATCAAGTGGCATCAGATAGCCAGCTTCAGAATTCTGCCAGTGGATTTCCCAGCTGTTGGTCTACTAAATGTATGCTCTTTACTACACTAGTACCGGAACGTCCAGTACACCTAGAGTTCACCACCTAGGCAATGTAGGTTTTACTATGAATGTGTTTACCTCTACTATGAGAGAAGTGGTAAAAACCCCTATGGCTATTCTGCCAATGACAGTGTCAGATAGAGGAATTTCTGCTAACATCTTTGGGCACTGGAATGTATCCCCAAGGTGAGTCTGGCTTGTTATTACCCGGGTATGCAGCTTTCCAGGTGTGGGGGGAACAAATCTCAGAATTTTATTACAACAATACTTAACTTTTGCTAAAGGTAGGCCACACGTTCCTTGGCAGTCTTTCATGGACTTCCCTCTGCCAGACCCGTCAGCAGAAAACTCTCCCCAGACTGGCAGCTCTTTTTGCACCACATCTCGTTTTTTAGGAACAAAAAGAAATGTATTTTTAATGTTTGGTTAATTCCAAGGAGTTACACATCAAGCATTTTGACCTCTTGTTTTAAGTAAATATGTTTTCAGCTTTTTCAGTCACCATATCTCGGACGTGTGATGTTATGGGGTGCTAAGTGCTCAATC
This sequence comes from Calotriton arnoldi, assembly GCA_963921515.1. Classification (NCBI taxonomy): domain Eukaryota; kingdom Metazoa; phylum Chordata; class Amphibia; order Caudata; family Salamandridae; genus Calotriton; species Calotriton arnoldi. Next base: position 422,497 of record CAWUFW010008940.1, read on the forward strand.
TTTTTCTCTGTTGGGCAGTAATGAGGCTCTATCCTCCTTGTGCACGCTTTCAATTGAACCTACCTTCCTACTGTGTCTGATTATTCTCAATACGCCCTGGGTGTTAAAGGTATAGTATTTTACCCTTCTATAAATGTTTGCAATATCTATATGATCATTTCTTATGAGTGCTGATTATCCGCCAGCACTGCTAAGTTGAGCTATGCAGTTGCCCCTGGGCTTCTTATCACTTTCAAGAGCCTCATCCTTTGGTCTCATGTTCTGCTGTTGGAAGATGGGCAAGGAGGGTGATGCAGCAGGTTGGAATTGAATAATATAGCTTCCAGACACTTTGGATTTAAGGGAATGGCATTTAAAGTCGTCTGGGCTGGTGGAAGATATTCTTGCATCACCTGATTAGTTAGGAGATTCCGTGCTTATGATATTGTTGTTGCAACCCAGTGGTTCATGGCCCTGTGCCTGTGTGCACTTGCTTTAAGCCAGATCAAAATAAACGCAGTTATTGCTGTATAAAAGTTTTTGTCACTAAAATCATGGAAAGTTCTTATAAGAAATTGGGTTACTGGTTGACTGGGGCGTGAGTCCTTGTCAAGCAGCAACCACAATCCTTGTCAGGGTAAGGCACAAGCATACCCCAAATTAACCTTTGCTCAACACCCTGGTTGCTTGGCACAGAGCAATCAGGCTTAACTTAGAGACAAAGCAAAGTAAAATAGCACCTAAAAGCACAAAGCACCAACAACGGCTATCTGGTCGTGCTGGACCGGTTCAAAGTCAAAAGTTCAGGCCAACTGCGATGGAGTGCAGGTCAGATGCAGTCCCAGATTAGTCCAGCTGAACCTTTATCTTCTCAGGTTTGTGCCAAGAGTGAAGTTTGCATTGAAGAGGGTCGCGGGGAGCAAGGAGAGCGTCACGAGCGGTTGTTGCCCTGGTGCAAAGTGCAGGCAGGTTGTGCGGGCAGGCTGGCTGGTGCTTCGCTTTGAAAGTCCTCCGCGGGCTGTTAATGCTGCTGTGTGAAGAGACGGACTGGTGGAGGCTTGCGCTGGATTTTGGCACAAACAGCGCGGTCCTGGTGCAAACAGGCCTGTTCATGGTCGCGAACAGACCGCAAGCTTGATTTAAGAGCCTGTGAGCCACACCAAAGCTCCAGGATCTTGGAGGGACCCCCTGGTGGTCAGAAACTCACTGCAGCTCGGTCCAGGAGATGTATGGGGAGCCTTTTATGTCCCTGAGGTTCAGATCAAGAGGCCAGCAGACTAGCCCTTGGAATCCCTCTGGGGTCCTCTGTTCAAGATGAAGTTGCAGGCCCAGTTCTTCTTTCCCAGTTAAGAGGACAGGAAGTCAGCACAGCAGGGCAGCAGTTCCTTTTATTGCAGCAGGTAAGCAGAGTTGCTGTCCTTGTAGCAGCACTGCAGTCCATCTTCCTGGCAGTGTATCCACAGGTCCAGAAGTGTACTGAAGAGTTGGGGTCTGAAGTCCAGTATTAATACTCAGTTGTGCATTTGAAGTGGCTGAGAAGCTTCTAGATGTTTCCCTTTGAAGCCCCCAGGCATCCTGCCTTCCCTATACTGGCTCCAGACTAACTACAGGGGGTTTGCAGCCCTTCGTGTGGAGTCAGAATACAGCCTATTCTGGTGTAAGTGGGGCTGTGCCCAGCTCCTCCCTCCCATCCTGCCAGTGATCGCCCATCCAGACACACCCAAGCTCCCTATTGTGTGTGGCTGTCTAGTGGGAATACACAAAGCTCACCTGTCAGCTCCTCACAGTCATGTGACCAGAGACAGGCTACAGGCAGTAATGGCTAAGGGCCTTATTATGACTTTGGTGGTCTCAGAGCCGGGCAGCCACGCTTCTGCCCTGCTCCGAGACCACCAAAGCCGTTAAAGTCCACCCGCCAGAGTACAACTTATTTTTACTCTGGTGCATGGTTCTTTGGCAGTCCCACTGCGTTGCCTTTAAAAAAGGCACTGCAATGGGAGCATCTAAGGCAGTTCCTGCAGGGCATGGACTGTCAAGTCCATGCCCTGCAGGAACTGGGGGTGCATGCACAGAGGGGGGCACAACATATGCCTCCCTGCATGCACCCCATGGCACAGAGGCAACAGGTGGAACTGTAGGGCCCCCTTTGTTTACTCACTAGCACACTTTTCATGGCGGTCGCACTGCCATGAAAAGTGTGGCGGTGAGAAACTCTTAATATGCTTGGCAGTGCCTCAGCGGCCCGCCAGCATTTTAGGGACCTGAGACCGCTGTGCCACCGCCAGGGATTGTGGATCCCTGGCAGCAGCAGAGGTCCTATGGCAGTCCAACCACCACAGTCCTAATGCAGTGGGCGGACCGCCAGTCAGGCATGTCCCCGGACCGCCACCACGGGCCGCCGAACTCGTAATATGGGCCTAAGGCAAGAAAACGCCAGCTGTCTAAAAGTAGCATTTTCAGAACTGCAATTTAAAATCCGACTTCACCATAAATTAGGATTTTAGTTTGCGATACCAGAGACACCAAACATGAACTGGTTATCTCTTTCCCATTTGGAAATTACACTTATATAATGTAACAAAGCAACTCCAATGTTATCCTATGGTAGAGATAGCCCTTGCAGTAGTGAAAAACGAATTTAAGTGTTTTTCACTACCAGGACATATTAATCTTAAAAGTAAATGTCCTACATTTTACATACATTGCACCCTGCCCTCTGCACTGTTCAGGGCTTACCCTAAGGGTGACTTAGAAGTATTAAAAACGAAAGGTTTGGGTCTGGCAAAGGGTTTCATTTACCAGGTCAAATGGCAGTTTAAACCTGCACACACAGGCTCTGCAATGGTAGGCCTGAGACATGTTTAAGGGGCTACTTAAGTGGGTGGCGCAATCAGTGCTAATTTACAAGCCATGGGCACATGTATTGCCAGTTTACTAGGGACTTAGAAGTAAATTAAATATGTCAATTGGGTATAAGCCAATGTTACCATGTGTAGAGAGAGCACAAGCTCTTTAGCACTGGTTAGAAGCCAGCAAAAACAAAGTCAGTAAAAATGGAGGAGGAAGGTAAAAAGTCTGGGGGAAGACTACCCTAAGGCAGACAGGTCTTACAGTTCTTATCTTACTAAAGGCAAAGTGCAAGTAGCATGCATCCACTAGGTTCACTTAGTCCATAGTCCATTCATCAATAATCTTTATTTTTAAAATTTGTTCGATTTCCATAAAACATATATAATAAAAACACACATCTTGGTACAGAACAGAAAACAGTTTCTCCCAATAAATAGTATATAAAATGTGAGCCTGAGATAAATAAAATATGAGTAGATTTACAACACAGCAAATAAGGTGCACTTCTATATATATATATTAAACTGCAATATCATAATAAAAAAATCTTTCAACATTATAATACTTAAACACCATATCAGGGCATCATTAGTAGCAATTAAGCAATTCTCACAACTAATTTCTTCTACTAATTTGAAAAGAGTTTTTTAAAACACAACCAATCACTGGAACATAAAACGCACGGTACAGAACTGAACATGGGGCACCTCAGTCGTTTACACAAGTTAAGAGCTACCTTTATCATGCTGTGCTTACACATAACTAAAACTAGATTGCTAATGTTTACTCAATTTGGCAAATATGGTCCAAGGGAAGAGAAAACGCATATGGTCTCAAGTTTGTGTTTTCCTTTTATAGGTTGCACATCCCATGCTACTTGAACCATTAATGACAATCCTATTGCATTCAATGCATACTCTAAAGACGAAAAGAGGCTTTGGGTCACCTTGCTTAAGAAATTAGCTTCTTTGGATTAGGACACTTCAGGGATTGGCTTGGGGCCTTTTCAATCGCATTTTGGATAATCCACCAGAAATATTTTAATCTCACCATTTTTGATTGGCTGTTTGAATGGTTCTTTTAACATCCACCTAACCCTTTTCAATTATTTGCCAAAAGCGATGTCTGGAACCTAGATTTAATTTTTCGTCCTTTTTATATCTTTGTCGCTTTAGAAATTGGTTCTTTGTTTTTCCTTTGCTCCTAAAACGAGTTTCTCTTCCGGGGCAGTGAAGTGAGGACAGCACCAGTTGATTTATGTTTAGTTTCTCATTTTTGTTAGAATGGCCCGTCCATGCGGTTATCTGCCACTTAACATCCATCCATTGTCAATGCAAGTACAATGTCAATACACCAGGGACCAGGTTGTATAGACTACACGAGTGCCATGTGATTTTGCTCCAGCGTTTCCATATTATACGTATTTTCCCTGTGGAGTGCAATTGTTCACACACATTTGCATCATATTAGTTCAAAATTAACATTTGCACTTAGTGACTGGTACAAAACGCCATTTTTTGCATCAGCTGGTCAATACAAATTTCGGTGCTAAATTGTACCAGTACTCACACAATCTGGGTGATCCATTGCCAGTTTGTCCTGAATTGTTGTTTCCTGTGCTGACAGTTCATTTACTAAGTATTCGTGACTCACAATTCAGATTATAATAATGAATGAGGTATCACTAGGGTCTTGGGACGCACAAGTCATATCAACTGGGCCTAGAAAAATAGAAGAAATTAGTCAAGTCTGCCTAGATCTTACGGGCGGAGTTACGACCCCTATTTTAAAAAATAGAAAATCTAAACATCGTGAGTATGTTTCTGACTTTTAGGAGATTCACAAGTGATGAGAAAATCCATGGAAATTCTTGATTTCCATGATTGCGCTTGCCAACCAAAAGATACTCCTGAGTATTGTCCGCAGGGCAGAATAACTGTAGAAGAAATGTGCATAAGCACACCTACCTCTTTTTTTCTATACAAAAAAATATTTATCCAGTGGAGAAATCAAGTTCCCCAGACTCCCGGGTAACATTTTCTTTGTAGTTCACATACTTAAATGTGATGTTAATAGCATATTCTGAAACTTACAAAGATACGACTTGTGGGTGCGCACTACTTTCCTACAGGCCACGCCCACACCTATGACATGGTGCTCCCACACTACTCACTAAATACTGTGAAAAAACACAAAATTAGCAGATTTTTTGTGGCAGCAGCTACTACTTGCTCAGAGAGTTAAACGTCTAACCATTTCTTGTTTATGTTTATTTGAGAGATTTATAGAGCGCATGGCTGCCCAAGGGCTTCCCAGCGCTAAGGAGAGGAGGTGGTGGTGAGAAGACCTAAAGAATCATCATGGGAACAGCCATGTCTTAAGTTTTGTTCTGACGCTGCGTTCATCTTTCAGCAGTCTCAGTTCCCTGGTCATGAAATTCCAAAGCTTCGGAACCAGGTATGAGAATGATCTTCCTCCCCATCTTGACCTTACAAAGCACTTTGTTTTAAGTGTTGAAAAATTGTTGTTTCATTTACCCAACTTATTGGTACTCCATTGACTGACCTTGAGAATAGAAGGGCTTTGTATATTCGAACTGTGACCTTCAGATCACACATTCAACTCATCGCGCCATCCTGATGACTGTAGAATTTAAACTTATGTCTGCAAAAAGGGCTGTGAATCAAGTCCACTGTACGCTGGTTGCACCTTGCAAGAACATTGACCACATCCTGGATTTTAATACGGCCCATGCGTTACTCGGAGGCTATAAAAATATCTGTGTGTGGGAGAGGAGACATATAACTGCACAGAGAGCTTGAATCTGCTTTCTTGCGTTTTGAAATAAAACTCCAATCTTGATAACTTCCTTCCTGAAACTGCTCCTCCTTTTCACTCGGATCGAATTGTTGTAATGTTTATTCAGATAACACCAACAAGCCCTTTACTGCTGGGCCCGAGCGGCGCAGACAGGGTCAGACCCTAAGGTAAATAGTGCTTGGACCAGCTGTGAGCAGCGGGGCTCCTCTCAGCGCTGGTTTTCCCATGTCCGAGTGAGGCCTGTGACTTCTGTGGGCTACTAATGCCCGTGAGCGGACTGCTTCAAGGAAAGGAAGTCTCCGACCTCATCTGATTAACATGTCTCTGCGGTTTGGAAAAACCTGGAGGCAGCACAAACGCCCTAGTGCTTGGCAACATCACTAGCTTATATTGAAAGGTCAGACAACACAGGCTACAGGGAGGTCGTCCTATGTGAACACTATTTGTTTTGAAATATTTTATTATGTTTTTTAAAGCTAAACAAAGATTAGCTCATCACTATGTTATAAGGGAGGTAGTCAGGAAAATACACTACACATAAATCACGCTCATAATTCTAGAAAAAAATGTAAGTGTAGTAAAAAACATGTATTGTATGTTTGGGTAAAAAAATATGCCTTGGAATATTTAAAACACACATGCAGGCACAAAAATCAACCCCTACTATAGGAAGTCATTATAGGAGTGATCCAGCGATCTGGGACTAATAATTTTCCACAAACTAGGCCCAATTTCGTTACCCACAAGCCCCTTCACGCTGAGATTAGTGAATTTCCAAACTAATTACCAAAATTACCAAAATCCAATTTGTGTCTTCATTTCTATTATACCAATTGCGGCGATGCGATCTTTATATAGTTGACAGGGTTTGGCAAACCAATACTTGTTTCTAGAATACTCATAAACTAGAAAAACAACTCTAATAAAGACAGACACATTTGTATATTTATAATGTTTATCTAAATAATGTGAAATAAATGCTCATCAATACCAAAATACAGTACAAATCATAGATCATCACAGAGCAAAAACATTAGAGAAATATTGATAAAAACACATCTCAGCATAACAATGCATAAAGCAGTGGAAAGGCGAAGAGACAAAAGGTTCAGAGACAAAATACATTTGCAAATGATTATGCAAATTCAGTTTTCTGTCTATACTAACCCAATAGAGTAGAAAATCTACTCTCTGGCCATGAGAACAGTAAGGCCCCTCAAGAAGAGTTGAAGAGGCAAAGACTAAGTCAGGAATCAGCAGACAGGAACAGCCAGCTCAAGAATAGGAGACAGCATAGAAGGCCTCTCCTCACGCAGGAAGGAAAGCAAGACACCAACTAGCCACCAACAAACTCTCCAACAAAGCGTAAAGCCCTCCCACCAAGAACCTCAATTATACCTTAAAATCCTAATGTCCAGCCCACACTTGTGTCAGAACAGAGGATTTCTCTACACATGATTGGTTAAGGAAGGGGTGTACTGTCACCCACTTTCGTCATGTCCCTTAGCTCATCTTCTTTATTGTTCATTTATTCTGCATATCTACTTCCACCCCAGGAAATACAAATTCGAGCCTCTGTCATAGCATTAGTTTCCTCCATCCTAGTCATGTAGCAAATTATGTGTCGCATTTATCCGTTCGTGCCGCACGAAGAGGAAATGTTCTTTCACTCAAGGAAAATTTTGTTTCTATCAGTTGTCTCTTGGCAGGCACACAGGACTGGCGACGGACAATTGTCTTCCACTCCCATCATTTTTGCTCAGTATTATTTCGCAGAGTTCATTTATTTTCATTTAACCCCATGTTTTCCCGCACAACAGAAAACCATGCTTCTATGAAAAATAAACACAGGCATTATTAATCACTTATAATGCTTTTCATTACGCATCCACCACATGTTGCATCTATCCATGCGCAACCCATGTTAATATTATTTTTCTAGCAAACGTTATTAATGTGCACAAAAGCAGCATTAGTCTTTTATTTTTATCATGTCAAGAAGCATTTGCGGCCTACTTCAGTGCTTTAGTACGCGCTTGCGCAGTAGCATTTTCCCTCATGTTAGGCTCTTTTCCACATTAGTTTTTCACCGCACACGGTTAGTAAATGTTACTGTGGGTTCAATTCGAGCAGGGTTTATTTCGCGAAAACCCTGCTCCATCAATCCCCCCATTGATGGCGTTTTGAGCCATCACCAAAATACCCACCAATACAAATTATCACTTAGAAAGCAGTTGTTCTCTCTCGCTTTATCATTATCCCATCTAAATCCTTCATTATTTCATAATAATTCCCTTTCTTGTCCTCTAATTCTATCTCTTCTCTCTTACTCTTCCTCGCTCTTCGTTTCACATCAGATGTTACCTTTCTGCATTTACAGCATTTATAAATCAGAAAAATCATTAGTACTGCTGTAGCTACTGCAATGATAGGCATTAGTATTCTTCCTAATACACTATTCCCAAAAGTAGCAAACTAATTGCCCATGGAGGAAAAAATCTTACTAAGTTTCTCCCAAGCACCGTCAACCTTTAGTTCAGCCAAATCTTCTCGAAGATTCGTAATGTTCTTAATATACCCCTCTAAACTCTTACTCCTGTCAGGTATATTTGTACAACATTGTTGAATCTTTAACATATTACAGACTCCACCCTCTTTGGCCAGTAATACATCAAGGGCAAGTCAATTTTGTAAAACCATTGATCTAATCGCAACCATTTCAGTATCAATCATCAAGAAACCACCAGCTGTATCCGTTGATAAACAATCAACCACTGTGGACAATGTTCTAATTTTGTGTGAGTTTAATATGAATCCAACTGAAGGTATCAATGCTCCAAAAATATCTCCCACTATTTCTGAAAAACTCGCTTCTCTCTTATTACGTGTTGGTCCATTCTTTACTTCATTGATTCTGTCATTTTTATCCAAGTGGTACACCTTTGGAAATACAATGCCAATATAGCAACATTCATACCAATGTGCAGGCAACCTATAGTAGGCATTCTTACCACACACATAATAGATTCCTGGAAAGACAGGATCAGTTCCACCTTTTATTCCCCATCCTCCCGTAATTATGAAAGTATGATCACACTCACTAGAAACAATGAAATAATTGTTATAATCAGTTTTTAGTCTAAGCAAGCAAAGCTTCCCTCTATGATGCCAGTCCAGGGTCATGGCAGCGTATGTCTCACCCTTTTTGTAATCTCCTTCTCTGAAAGCCCATGGAGGTACATGAGACTTTTGCTCAGCAGCTTTTCTCTTAAAATCCTGCCTTCTATCCTCTACCATGTTAATGAATTCTATTTCTTCAAACCGCAGTCTACAGGTTAAGTTATGTCTATGAGCATATACTATATCAATTGTTTTTGTTGGATGGAAAAAGTCCCCCATATATTCTGCATTTTCAGCACTACTTACTCTATTCATGTTTTTTCTAATAGGAATTTCTGAAAACACTAAATCCATGTTAGAATAGTAGTACTCTAAGCTACCTCTCTCATAGAATAGACTTGTGAGTACACTTCAAGACACACCATATGTTAAAGGTAGGTGATGATAAGTCACCCCTCTGAGACAGACAATGGTAATTGCATGCACACATAACAATCTCTCGCATCCATTGTGTCAACGTACTCATACAACAACTTAGTGAAAACATTTAACGAAAAGTCATTCATTGATTTATCTTGATGGTAGATGCTGTCACCTTCCATCTTTTCTATATTAGTATGTGAGATTTCTTTAAGACTTTTAAAATCTACTTTCTCACTCGTCACACCATTAGTATTATTTTTATGGTTAGTTACCATTAAGACAGGCACAATAACAATTAATGTTAACCACATCAACATTAGTAATAAAATACTAAATAAGCAAGCATTAATACATCTACGTTTGAACCTACGATTTTGATATCCAGTCTCTGTTATTTTTACCTTTTTAAGGAATTTTTTTTTGTATTAATTCAAAAAGAAAAAAGAAAAACTAGAAAATCTATGAAAACTATAAAAAACTATCTAAGTAGTGTATCCAAATACTTCAAGCCTTCTTCTTCTTTCTTCACCCCCTCTTTTTCTTTTCTTTTTTTATATCTTCTTCACAGCCTTTAGTTCAATTTCTTCTTTCAGTTCTCTTTTCTTTGAATGAATTCTTTAGTTTTCTGCACCCTTTAGTTTACACAGTTCTCTTAGGGTGGTTCAAAACCATTTGCTTCACTCTGCTTTGTACCAGTGTCTTCTTTGCTCTGATCTGTATGCTCAATTTCTTCCAATACCACATATGTCCATTCTGGAGCTGTGTATTTCCTGTTCGGAACTCTTACTCTCTTAGTTTTCCAAACAAATTTTTCTTCTGACTCACTTTGTTCTGTTTTGTTTGGTACTTCAACTATCGTGTCTGGTATTTTCTTTTTCAGAGTGTATTTTAGTCTTTTCACTCCTTTTGGCCACACGTCACCTTTTCTTGCTCTCTTAACTTGCACAGTTCCCTCTGCTTCAGTGTCAAGTTCGCAAGTTCTTTTATTCAGTTCTTTTCTCTGTTGCACTTGCTCTTGATTCTCATTTAACACTCCTCCATCATTACTTTCAACAGCAGTCTCACGAGACCCGGTAGCTGGTGCCCACTTTATTCGACTTTGTTCTCGATCATTCACGTGTTCAACACTCTCAGAATCTGTAGCTTCAGACTCTATGGTTTCACGTTCTGCAGCTTCTGGCTCTTCTTGACTCTCTGCCAGTCTCTGCTCTTCTTCTTCTTGTCTTTCAAGTGGATTTGGGACTCTCCTTGTGTGACTTACGTGTATCCAATTCGGCAAGCCTCCACACTTCATTGCTGTCGTTGTCACCAGTATCACCAGTATGGGCCATGCCACCTAGGCTCCAGGCACGACTTTCTCACATGTTTCTTCACCAGGATCCACTCTCCTGGACTTAAATCATATGCTTGCTCTTGTTGTGTTGCGGTTGCACTTTCTCCAACCTGATGAGACACAGAACGCACCACATCAGCCAATCCTTTGCAATAATCAAGCACCAAATCATCAGTTATATTCATCAGTTGATTTGCTGGTACAATCGGCTGTCTCATTGCTCTCCCCATTATAACTTCATGAGGGGATAATCCAGTCTTTTTATCAGGAATGCTTCTCAGGCTCATTAATACCAAGGGTAAAGCATCTGGCCATTTCAGTCCTGTGGATGCAAATCTCTTTGACAATCTCGATTTAATAGTGCCATTAATTTGCTCGACCACACCTGAGGCTTCTGGTCGATAGGCACAATGCAGCTTTTGCTCAATTTGTAATGCTGCGCAAATCATCCAAATTATTTCATTATTAAAATGAGTTCCTCTATCCGTTTCTAAAGAGACTGGAAATCCAAATCTAGGAATGATCTCTCTCAAAAGTAATTTAGCAACTGTTCAACTATCATTTCTTCTTGTTGGATATGCTTCTACCCAACAAGAAAACACATAGACAACAACCAAGACATATTTCAGTCCATTGCAAGGAGGCAATTCTATGAAATCTGCCTGCAATCTAGTAAAATGACCTGCTGCTTTTCCAATCTGTCCCCAACTGACAACAGTCTTTCTACCTGGATTCTGCTGCTGGCAGGCTGCACACCTCTGGCAAAGACTCTCTGCAGTAACCCTGAACTTTGGATTGTACCATGACTGTTTGAAGAGCCTAATCATAGCATCTCTTCCCACATGAGTCACTCCATAGTACATCCTTGCGAATTGTGAAAGTAAACAGTCTGGCATTACTGGTCTATCATCCATGTACACCCATATTTCATCCTCGGGTCTCTTTGTACATCCTGCCTTAATCCAAATTTCTTTCTCTTCTTCACTAGCTTCTTCTTGCAATTGTCTAACTTCATCCCATGTTTCTAGAGAAGAGAACATCAAGTGACAATTTGTATTCTTTTTTCTGTTCCTTTATTGATTGAAACCGAATTTTGTGCACAGAAACGAGCCACTTGGTCTGCGTATCTGTTGCCACTAGTCACATAATCATTTCCTGATTTATGTGCTTGGCATTTGACCACTGCAATTTCTTTAGGCAACTGTAATGCATTCAGCAAATCTTTTACATCTTCGCTGTTTCTTATCGGGGATCCTGAAGAAATCAGAAATCCATGTTGCATCCACAATTGACCAAAGTCGTGCACCACCCGAACCCATATTGACTATCCGTAAATATGGTTATCCTCAAATTTTGCCAATTACACATGCCCTGGTCAGTGCGACCAACTCAGAAATTTGTGCTGAATATATCCCTCTTAGACAAGATGCTTCAAGAACCATGGCCACTGTGCATACTGCATATGAAGCACGCAATGCACCCTTTTCATCTCCCAGACACGAACCATCTACAAACATCACACAATCTGATTCTGGCAATGGTGTATCTTTTATGTTAGGCCTTGGTTTCGTACACAACTCTGTCACATCCAGACAATCATGATCTGCTTCATCTTTTACTTCTTCACAACTTGAACTCGGCAACAAAGTCGCTGGGTTCAGCGTCGTGCATCTTGTTACTGTCACATTCTCAGCACCCAAGATCACTCTCTCATATCTAGTCAAACGACTACTTGTCATGTGCTGCGTCCTCGTCCTTGTTAGCAAAATCTCAACAGAATGTGGCACATACACTCTCAATGGATGTCCCATCACAATTGATTCACTCTGCTCCAGACTCACACAAGTTGCAGCCACTGCTTTCAAACAACCTGGCAACGCTGCAGCCACTGAATCCAAAGTTGCAGAAAAATATGCCACTGGACGACGCGCCATTCCATGTGTCTGCGTCAAAACTAAAACTGCACATCCATCTTTCTCACAACAGAACAATGCAAGTTCTTTAGAATAATCTGGCATTCCCAATGCAGGTGCTCGACAAAGACTATCTCGCAACTCAACGAAAGCTTTCATGCTTTCTTCATCCAGTTCGATCGGATCGACTACATCTTTGTGAGTCAATCTCTGTAATGGCTTGGCTATCAGTGAGAAACCACTGATCCACTGTCTGCAGTATCCAACCATGCACAGAAACATTTGAACTTCCTTCTGTGTTCTGGGAGGACCCATTTGCAAGATCACAGCAATTCGATCTTGTGATACTTTCCTGACTCCTTTCTCAATTTTGTTTCCCAAATTTTGAACCTCTTTTTGACAAAACTGCAATTTTGCTGGTGACACTTTATGCCCACCTACTGCCAAATGGTTCAGTAGAGAAATTGCATCTGTCACACATGCTTCTCGTATCTTTGATGCCACCAATAGATCATCAATGTATTGCACCAATACTGAGTCTTCTGGCATAACCAATGACTCCAGACACTTTTTCAAAATCTGATTGAAAATCGAAGGACTCTCTGTATACCGTTGAGGAACTCGGTACCATGCCAATACACGGTCTCTGTAACGAAAAGCAAAAAGATACTGGCTATCTTGATGCAAGGGTATCGAGAAAAGGCTTGACACAAATCAATCACTGTGAACCATTCCGCGTCACAGGGAATTTGGTAAAGAATTACTGCTGGGTTTGGCACTATCGGACAACAAGGTACTACAATCCAATCTTATTAATTCTTCTCAAATCTTGCACAATTCTGTACTTGCCACTCGGTTTTTAATTCCCATAATAGGTGGATTACAAGGACTCCATAGTATTTCTCTCAGAATACCTTGTTGAATCATTTGCTCAATTACAGGAGTAACTCCATAATAGTCTCAGGACTCATTTTATATTGTGGTGTTTTCGGAAATTCTGCACCTTGTTTGACCAAAATTTGAATTGGATCAACACCTTTCATCAATCCGATGTCTTTCCCTGAAAAATCCCACACATCAGTCGTCACAGTATCTCTCAATTCAACAGGCAAATCCTTCGCTGTAAATAAAGGATACAAATCATTCACTTCTGTCCCTTGCCTTGCTAACATCACTTTGAAAGCAACATCCTCATCTGGTGTATGAAAAGCAATACCATCTGGTGTACAATAGATGGTGTAGTTCATCTTGCACAAGTCCCTACCTAATAGGTTCACCGGACTCGTATCACACACCACGAACTGATGCAAATCTCTGAATTCTCCAATATGAACCTCCATTGGTTTGGTCACTGGAGTTCTAATATACTTGTTTGAAACTCCTACAACTTGGATATTTTCTCCCGAGAGGGGTAGTTTTGGAATTTCTGCTGCTCTCACAGTAGAACGGGTAGCACCAGTGTCCACAAGGAATGTAATATCATTAACTTCCACTTTCCCATCCACAAAAGGTCCTGATTGATCTACCTCTAGAGATGCGCCAAGCACGCACTCTTCCTCCCCCCTCAGGCACCGTCATTGAGATGAATCTGAATCACTCTCAGGACATTGCAACCAATATTGTGAAACCATTTGTCCATTTTGTTTCTTACCAATTTGTTCACTCGTGTGAAATCCAGCATTCACACTGTGGGGCCGATTCCGATCTCGGTCGGAGGCGTACCCAACACCATTCGGTCGGGAAAAAGCCATGCGAAAGCCTGTTTCCCGACCGATCCGTACAGCACACCGAACGAGCAAGTACGATGCGCACAACAGCAAAGAATCCGGCCGAGCCGTACTCACCCAAACCAGGTCCTGTTCTCCGACCGAGGTGAATCCGGAAACGCCGAATCGAGTCGCACAGAAGGGAAAATGCAGCCTCCGTCCGGCCGGACAAGTACGATGCGCTTCCGTACGCGCCGAACCCGTCGCTACGCACGGCACGTCAAAGCATCCGGGAGAGGCGCACATAAGGTCCGATTCGCGCCACAACACGATCCACGGCTCCGAGACGAACACGGCAGCGACGAGGACGACGTGAAGCGACGAGGACGAGGCGAAGCGACGAGGACGAGGCGAAGCGACGAGGACGACGCGAAGCAACGAGAAGGACGAACGACACGAATCAACCATGAATCCCTTCGTCCCGATCATACCAATATTCTACATATACTACCGGAACAGGCACGGACGCGTACGGCGCAGAAGGTAAGCCAGACACCAACCACAAAACACATACAACACGTACACGACACATCACACACACACACAGGGATGCAGAATATACTTACACCAGCAACAGCAGCACCATAGGGGCGGGATGCCCATCACCAATGCCACATATGCACACAGGGGCCTGAATGCGCACCACCACCCCTACCCAGGGGGGCAGGATGCCTACCACTACTACCACCCTCACCCAGGGGGGCTGGATGCCTACCACTACTACCACCCTTAGCCAGGGGGCAGGATGCCTACCACTAGTACCACCCTCACCCAGGGGGGCAGGATGCCTACCACTACTACCACCCTTAGCCAGGGGGGCAGGATGCCTACCACTACTACCACCCTTAGCCAGGGGGCAGGATGCCTACCACTAGTACCACCCTCACCCAGGGGGGCAGGATGCCTACCACTACTACCACCCTCAGCCAGGGGGCAGGATGCCTACCACTACTACCACCTTCACCCAGGGGGGCAGGATGCCTACCACTACTACCACCCTTAGCCAGGGGGGCAGGATGCCTAGCACTACTACCACCCTCACCCAGGGGGGCAGGATGCCTACCACTACTACCACCTTCACCCAGGGGGCAGGATGCCTACCACTACTACCACCCTTAGCCAGGGGGGCAGGATGCCTACCACAACTACCACCCTCACCCAGGGGGGCAGGATGCCTACCACTAGTACCACCCTCACCCAGGGGGGCAGGATGCCTACCACTACTACCACCCTCACCCAGGGGGGCAGGATGCCTACCACTACTACCACCCTTAGCCAGGGGGGCAGGATGCCTACCACTACTACCACCCTTAGCCAGGGGGGCAGGATGCCTACCACTACTACCACCTTCACCCAGGGGGGCAGGATGCCTACCACTACTACCACCCTTAGCCAGGGGGGCAGGATGCCTACCACTACTACCACCCTCACCCAGGGTGGGCTGGATGCCTACCACTACTACCACCCTTAGCCGGGGGGGCAGGATGCCTACCACTACTACCACCCTTAGCCAGGGGGGGCAGGATGCCTACCACTACTACCACCTTCACCCAGGGGAGGCAGGATGCCTACCACTACTACCACCCTTAGCCAGAGGGGGCAGGATCCCTACCACTACTACCACCCTCACCCAGGGGGGGCAGGATGCCTACCACTACTACCACCTTCACCCAGGGGGGGCAGGATGCCTACCACTACTACCACTCTTAGCCAGGGGAGGCAGGATGCCTACCACTACTACCACCCTCACCCAGGGGGGGCAGGATGCCTACCACTAGTACCACCCTCACCCAGGGGGGCAGGATGCCTACCACTACTACCACCCTTAGCCAGGGGGGTCAGGATGCCTACCACTACTACCACCCTTAGCCAGGGGGGCAGGATGCCTACCACTACTACCACCTTCACCCAGGGGGCAGGATGCCTACCACTACTACCACCCTTAGCCAGGGGGGCAGGATGCCTACCACTAGTACCACCCTCACCCAGGGGGGCAGGATGCCTACCACTACTACCACCCTCAGCCAGGGGAGCAGGATGCCTACCACTACTACCACCCTCACCCAGGGGGGCAGGATGCCTACCACTACTACCACCCTTAGCCAGGGGGCAGGAGGGGGGCAGGATGCCTACCACTACTACCACCCTCACCCAGGGGGGGCTGGATGCCTACCACTACTACCACCCTCACCCAGGGTGGGCTGGATGCCTACCACTAGTACCACCCTCACCCAGGGGGGCAGGATGCCTACCACTACTACCACCCTTAGCCAGGGGGGCAGGATGCCTACCACTACTACCACCTTCACCCAGGGGGCAGGATGCCTACCACTACTACCACCCTCACCCAGGGGGGCAGGATGCCTACCACTACTACCACCCTTAGCCAGGGGGGCAGGATGCCTACCACTAGTACCACCCTCACCCAGGGGGGCAGGATGCCTACCACTACTACCACCCTTAGCCAGGGGGCAGGATGCCTACCACTACTACCACCCTTAGCCAGGGGGGCAGGATGCCTACCACTACTACCACCCTCACCCAGGGGGGCAGGATGCCTACCACTACTACCACCTTCACCCAGGGGGGCAGGATGCCTACCACTACTACCACCCTTAGCCAGGGGGCAGGATGCCTACCACTACTACCACCCTCACCCAGGGGGGCAGGATGCCTACCACTAGTACCACCCTCACCCAGGGGGGACAGGATGCCTACCACTACTACCACCCTCACCCAGGGGGGGGCAGGATGCCTACCACTACTACCACCCTCACCCAGGGGGGGCAGGATGCCTACCACCACTACCACCCCCACCCATAGGATGGACAATGCATGACACAACCAGCACACCACAACCTAGGGAATGCAAGAAGAAGACATCCCCCCAACACCATGACAAGCGTGTGTAGACTGTGTCAAATGCCTACAACACCGAACATGACTTTGAACATACAATGTGACCCCCTAGCACATGTGCCACACAAATATGTGTGTGGCACACACAACGCAAGCAGGCCATGACCATTGTGGCAATGGGGTCCAAACCCCCATCATCACAGTGACCAAAAGGCAAGTGTGGGGTCCATAGCTGCAGCACATTTTGAACATTGTGGCAATGGGGTCCAAACCCCCATCATCACAGTGACCAAAAGGTAAGTGTGGGGTCCATAGCTGCAGCACATTTTGAACATTGTGGCAATGGGGTCCAAACCCCCATCATCACAGTGACCAAAAGGCAAGTGTGGGGTCCATAGCTGCAGCACATTTTGAACATTGTGGCAATGGGGTCCAAACCCCCATCATCACAGTGACCAAAAGGTAAGTGTGGGGTCCATAGCTGCAGCACATTTTGAACATTGTGGCAATGGGGTCCAAACCCCCATCATCACAGTGACCAAAAGGCAAGTGTGGGGTCCATAGCTGCAGCACATTTTGAACATTGTGGCAATGGGGTCCAAACCCCCATCATCACAGTGACCAAAAGGTAAGTGTTGACAAAGTAAGAGGTGCAACTGCCAAACTGCATGGATGATTCCTGGTCACAGAACAACAAACACATCAGTGGCAAAGTAGTGTATGTGTCCCATTGCAACATAAATTGGGGGAGCCAAATCCTGCAGTGCAAATAAGACATAACTTTGGCCATGTGCAGACAAACAACACCCATGGGGGCTGACACCGTCAACAATCATCAATGACACAATGACAGAAGTGACCATCCGAATGCAGACCCACATATTTGCACCAATGGGCACACACATGCAGATACCCTGTGGAGACTGCAGATGTGAGGCGAACAGATACCATACCATGGCAGCAATGGGACACACAATCAACAATTAGCACCAAATGAGGGCTCCCGTCCCATCAGCCAGGTCATGGAAGTGCCAACGGAATCATCAGCACAGATCCAACACACTTGTATAGCAATGTTGCACTGACAACACAGATGAGTCCTTCCCCATTGATGCCCAAACCTGCATGTTCACTGGAGATGGCCACACGGTCAGGGAAGTAGACGAATATAACAATGGCAGGCACAACAGATGTGCAGGGGTGGAAGCCACATATGTGAAATTGCCAATCTAAGTAGGAAATCCCATTGCCAAATACTGAACACATGACACCCTCAGATGCTGCTATGGATGACATGGATACACCACAGGATAGGACACATTCCCCCTGGACCACATGGGTTCCTGCACAGTAACACTTCATTATCATGAGACCAAATATCACCATCACTGCAGCAAGGGCATTGTTAGCATCATCAACATCATGTACATCAGAAGCAAAAGCACTAGAGAACAGAAAGTTGCTTTATTCAGCATATGTGGCATTAAAAGTAGAAGTCCGGTAGAACATAAACAAAGGCCAATGGCCAGTCCATCAACAAAGTCACAAGTGGGTGACAGTGGCAGATACCACCCTACACATGCCTGCACAAAACCAGGGACAATCCACTAGGAGGGGCAACCGGGGGGGTAGGCCAGGCACCGCAGGGACAGGATCAGGGCTCACCAGGAGGAAGCAGGGAAGGGGTGGTGGGTGCTGAAGAGCCACTGACAACTGCAGTGGAGGTGTCTGACATGGTGTGTGCCGGCACAACTGGGGGCATGGCTCAGATGTTGTGGGTGCCGGCACGACTGCAGTGGACCCTGCAGATGGAGTGGACAGGTCCGCCACTGCAGTGCCCAAGTCAGACAGGGTGGTAGTGGACTCCACTGCAGTGCCTACCACCAGGGGAGGAGAATGGGGAACAGGCAAGGTGGGCTGGACAGAGGGGGAGGACACCCTCACCACATCAGTGGCACAGACAAGCGCAGCGGGGGGTGTGGTGCCGGGAGAGCAAGTGGCAGGGGGAGAAGGCCGGAGCCTCTTGGGGATGGTATATCTGTGGGTGGGGGAACCTGGGGCAGGGTGTGGTGGGGGCACCTGTGGAGTGGGGGCCTGAGGGATGGAGGAAGGAGACCTGGTGCTTGAGCTGCAGGGTGGCGGCGGGGTCTTGCTCTTAGCACTCCGGGGGGACTTGCGGGTGGGGGCCTCAGTCTGTCTGCGCCTGGGGGAGGGTGTCCGGGGACGAGGGGCACTCTGCTCCGTGTGGGGGGCTTCCTCTTCCCCCTGGATGCTGGGGCAGCTGGATCGGAGGGGAAGAGGCCGAGGTCACTGAGGAAGAGGCGCTGGGTCTTTGGGGTTGCAGGTGAGGCAAGGGAGGGTGCTTTGGAGGGAGAGGCAACTGAGGACTGTGCAGTGCCCGTGGATGCGTGTGTGTGTACCAGGGCCCCATCCCCTGTGAGCCTGGTTTCAGTCCCCTGACTGTGCGTGCGTGTGCGTTTAGTTTGTGGCGTGTGTGTCTGTGTGCTGGATGTGTGTGTGCTGGTGTGTGCCGGTGTGTGTGTGCTTGGGACGGGTAAGGTGCTGGGGAGTGTGGATGGAGCAGAGGCAGGAGGGGTGAGGGACTGTCTGAGGAGGGACACTGCTGCCGTCAGGGAGGAGTCCATGGACCTGTTGCCCCTCTGTAGGTCAGACATGCCCGATGAGATGCCCTCCATGAACGACACCAGCTGAGTCAACAGTGCGGTGTGCGCATGGAGGACACTCAGCATGGCTGTCTGCCCTACATGGAGCTGGCGAAGGAGGTACACAGACTCCTCACTCAGGGCAGCAGGGGACACAGGGGCAGGGGGTGCGGTGCCTGGGCCAAAGGAGACACGCTCCCGAACATGGGAGCCTCCACGGACCTTGGGAATGGGAGCCGATGGGAGGGCGGTGGTGGTGCTGGTGGTGGCGGGGACAGCAACACTACCTGGGGTGTGGTGGCTGCTGACACCCGCCTCCACAAGGGAGTCATCCTCCGAGTTGCTCTGGTCCTCAGCTGAGGTGGATGGTGCTGAGGACTCCTCGGTGTGGCTCCCCTCGCCCTCCGTGCCACTGGGTCCCTCCGACCACTCCTCGGCTGCTGACCCAGTCTGGCTCTCTGGCTCCTCCTGGTCCGTGGAGCTGTCCCCTTCCGTGGCCGTGGATGTATCTGCAAACAATGGGGAAACAGACAGACATCAGTCACCTGCACCAAACGCACACACCACTGTGAGCACAGCACATTACAGAGCAAGCCCTGGCATCATTAGTTGTACATTGCTAAAAGTGCCCTAACTGAACAGGAGAAGCCAATTGTCAGTCTGATGCCAAGCATGGCACTCACATACCACATGGCCTTGCACCCATCTGTCTGGTGTCTGTTGGATTGCAACACCCCAGTGTGGACACATGCACCAAGTACACAGTAGTTGGACAGTGCAGAGGACACGGTGTGGACACATCACAGCTCTTGCCACTGAGTCAGTACAGGTTTCCAGATGAAAGGGATGCCCAGAGTCAAATAGGAAATGCATGTGATGCATACCAGCGACAGACACCATGATGCACCCATGTCCTGATAGCCAGCGCCACTATGGTGTGCATGTAGCACATGTCACTCCCCTGCAGGACCACCAATAAGTTGACACATGCCATGGCAGAGGCATGACTGCTAAGTCATACATCACTGTCTCAGTGATGTATGACTTGGCAGCCAGACAACAACACTATGCACTGTGTCACAATAGTAGGTCATGGGGAATGCAAGTCCTGGAGCTGCACAAGTGCACATGTACATCCCCCACACAACACATCATCTCAACCCTCATCTGTCCAGGTCACACCTATTGGACATATGGGAGACCTGTGACACTACCCTCGGAACCTGAGCCCCTCACAATTTGCTGTGAATGGGGAACAGCTGCCTGAACTTCACATTCGCATACCCCAGTCTGCACGGGCAGCTGATCAAACACCTATGTGACACACAAGTATCGTCTCCTATGGTCACATCTCCAGGGGCATGCTGAGCCCCTACCAAGAAACACCCCAGCAGTCCTGGCAACTAATCCACAGCACACTGACACAGAGGCAGACACCTGAGGGGTCAAATCACTGTGCACAATGTGTCAGCTGATACACGGGAGTGGGAGTACAGAGTGCATTGCATGGCCTGGAGTAGGCATGACTGTCCTGCTCCACATGAATGAGGGATGTGCCCTGGACAGTGGATAGCTGGCTATGTATGTGTGACACACGTAATCTGCACACTCCTGGGGCCCAAACATTGTTCCCACCCGCTGCATGGGCGTGTGCCACATACCCCAGGCACATGTGGTGGCTCAGCTCAGCAAGTGGACCGCATATCAAAGCAACACGCAGATCACATGTCCAAACCCAGGCGTTGTGTGAACAATGGACCCACCCATGATGCCCACAACAGAGTTAGGGAAACAGATGCTGTCCCCCACCTTTAGTGAAGCAAACTGCAAGGACACAGTCCCAAGTGACACAATTCCCTGAATGTAAGGGCCACACCTGGGTATCAGATGAGCAGTGGGCAGTGCACAATAGAGGGACATGGCTCCTGGACAACATGACTGCTGCACTGTGGCAGTTGAACCAGGCCAGAGGAGGGCAGAAAGCATGTAATACAGAGTTCACAGTGCAGTCTTTGACTCAACCCCTCCTTGCTGCTGTCTGGCCTTCAGCTGCCCATCCAGGTCTGGAAAGACCACCGCCAGGATCTGGAGCATGTGGGGGGTCAGGGTCCGTGTTCCGCCCCTCCTGCGAGGAGGCGACAGCTTCAGCTGGACCCGTGCAATCCTCCGGGTCCAGCCCCGAAGGTCCTGCCAACTCTTCTGGCAGTTGCGGATCCGGCGCTTGTAGACCCCCACGGACCGGACAGCCCGGACGATGTCCTTCCAGATTTCCTGCTTCCGATGGGCATTAACCTGTCAGGATGACAAAGTGAAAAGGCCATTACCACACATGCAACATATCCGTGCATGACACAGTTGTATATACATGTCTCAATCACAGGGGCACATGATGTACACAGGCAGTGCAAAGCTGACCATGGACAGTTTGCCAGACGTCACTACATGGTATCATTGCATGGGAAGTAAAACCATGTTCAAATGCACTGTCACTGCACCATACCTGTCCAGTGCAAGTCACTACACACTATGGGGGGTGACAACTACTCAGTGAGCCTGCTAGCCAGTGGCGTGCAGACTCTCAGCCTTGCTAGTCACACAAAATGCACATTCAGAAAGGCAGTGCACAGAACACTCACCTGCTCCCCTGGTGTCCCATACAGCTTGCTGTACTGTGGAAGTAGGCTGTCCAGCAGGGCCTGGTTCTCTTCAAGGCTGAAGGCTGGGGCTCTCTCCACAGTACGTGCCATTGCAGGGTCCAGAGGGGCAGAGACAGCAGCAGTGCAGTGGCAGATGTCGTCCTGGAGCATGTAGTGCAGGCAAGTGAGCTCTCAGGGGAACAGCCAGCAATATATATGTGCTGGAGAGGCAGATACTGTCCCTTGTGTCCAAAGTGATAGGTCCAAGTCGTTTGCATCTTCTGAATCTGGCCAATCCATGGAATAGCAGCACCAACACACGCCCACAGCATCCTTCAAATCCTCAACTTCATGGCATACATGATTTTGCAACATTGTTGTGGGTGACCAACTGAATTTCCAGCAACCGACTCGTTCGAAATTCGAAAACGCGTCCGTTGCCAGGCAAGCCCATTGTCAATGGTGCGCACCGATCGGTCCATTGCGGTACAACGCGCAAAGGGGTACAACGCGTACCCGCACACTTTGAATGCAATGGGCTGGCCGGAGGCACCGATTCGGTCCATTGTAGTTCAACGCGCACAGGGGTACAACGCGTACCCGCACACATTGAATGCAATGGGCCGGCCGGAGGCACCGATCGGTCCATTGAGGTACAACGCGCACAGGGGGACGACGCGTACCCGCACACATTGAATGCAATGGGCAGGCCGGAGGCACCGATCGGTCCATTGCAGTTCAACGCGCACAGGGGTACAACGCGTACCCGCACACATTGAATGCAATGGGCCGGCCGGAGGCACCGATCGGTCCATTGTGGTACAACGCGCACAGGGGGACGACGCGTACCCGCACACATTGAATGCAATGGGCCGGCCGGAGGCACCGATCGGTCCATTGCAGTTCAACGCGCACAGGGGTACAACGCGTACCCGCACACATTGAATGCAATGGGCCGGCCGGAGGCACCGATCGGTCCATTGCGGTACAACGCGCACAGGGGGACGACGCGCACCCGCACACATTAAATGCAATGGGCCGGCCGGAGGCACCGATCGGTCCATTGCAGTTCAACGCGCACAGGGGTACAACGCGTACCCGCACACATTGAATGCAATGGGCCGGCCGGAGGCACCGATCGGTCCATTGCGGTACAACGCGCACAGGGGGACGACGCGTACCCGCACACATTGAATGCAATGGGCCGGCCGGAGGCACCGATCGGTCCATTGCAGTTCAACGCGCACAGGGGTACAACGCGTACCCGCACACATTGAATGTAATGGGCCGGCCGGAGGCACCGTTCGGTCCATTGCGGTACAACGCATCACTGTACATGTGACTGGCATATGTCAGCATGCCTGTCTCAGATGGACATATGCCAGCCACAGATAGCTCCCAGGGAGTGAGGGGCACACCTACATCACGACAGCCTGTCCAAACTTTATCATAAGGCATGTAAGGATGCATTTCCTATTGTGTGTATGTTGGTGTACATGTTGTCCTGTGGGTGTCACCTGTGGGCAGCCACCCCCAGGCTGTGCACGTGTTCATGGGGACAGGATCCTGGGTGTTACGTGTACATGACCACTGTGATGTGCAACTGTTCATATCTGTGCATGTGCCATGGTCACATTTCACAGTGGTGTATGTGTATGTCATGTCACATACCCCGTGAGTCCCATGTGGGACGGTATGTTTGAGCCAGGGTGTCCCAGTGGCACAATAGTGATGGTCCTCCACAGTCTTTGTGCATGTAGTGTTTACAATGTCTCTGATTTCATGTGCACAATAGGAGACAGTCTCCACATCCACGTTGTGTGTGCATGGACTCTGATGTTGTGCGTGTGTGTCACAGACGTCCATGTCTGTCCTGCCGTGGCAAGTGGGGCCACTACCTGTGGGGGTCATGGTTGTTTTGCTGTGGTGTATACATGATACTCCATGTAATGCCAGTGTCCATGTGGCATTACAGGGTCCCTGGGAATGTACCCTGTCGTTGAGCTGTGGTGCCTGGGGCACATCTGTCCTCACATGTCACTGTGGGGGGTTATTGTGACACGGCAGCAGGAGATGGGAACTGTGACACGGCCTCATGATATCCAATGGGCCAACCTGGGACTAATTGATGCCACCTGTTGGACCGTGTTGACAGATGTTGGCCATGTATGTACCATACATGTCCTTCCGGTACTGCACACTTCATGTAGTTGTGCCTCATAATGATGTATGTTGGGATCTTGAGTGTGTTCAATGCCGCATATGTGGGGTGACTGACAATCTTGCTTACTTCTCCTCTGCACTTCAGGGCTCCTGCTGTCCATCGGCCATTCCCAGACCTGGCAACGATGGTGGAACGGGACAGCATCCGACGGTACCGCTTCACCAGGCAGCTGATTGAGGATTTGGCAGTGCAGTTGTCCCCACATTTGCAGCCTGGCCGGCCGTATCCTACAGCGCTGACCCCCAAGGTGAAGGTGATGGCAGCCCTACACTTCTTTGCCACTGGTACCTTCCAACATACTGTGGCGACTGCTGGTGGGATGTCACAGACCATGTTCAGCCGTGTGCTCCGCGATGTTTTGGCGGCAAAGTTGCTCTTCCTGAACCGGTACATCTATTTCCCTAGACTGCGACGACTCACTGACGTGAAGAGTGACTTTTATGCCCTGGGGAGGATGCCGCATGTTATTGGCTCCATTGATGGGACACATGTGGCTTTGGTACCACCACAGGCCCAGGAGCAGGCCTACAGGAACCGCAAGCACTACCACTCGGTCAATGCACTGGTGGTGTGTCTTGCAGACATGACCATCACACACATGTGTGCCCATTTCCCTGGTTCAGCACACGATGCCTTTGTGATGAGGGAGTAGTCGCATCCCCAGGATGATGGCACAGATGCAGAACCAGCGTGCCTGGCTTGTCGGTGTGTACTGACTTTGTGCCATTGTGTGTGATCTGATCTGTAGTATTCCGCCCACTTTTCCAAGTCAGCTAATGTGCACTTGTCTGTCCGTAGGTGACTCGGGATACCCCAACATGCCGTGGTTGCTGACACCCCTCAGGAACCCTGTGACACCAGCCCAGATGTGCTACAATGAGGCACATGGTCGGACCAGCAGAGTGATTGAGCGGACCTTTGGTCTCCTGAAGAGCCGCTTCCGCTGCCTGGACAAGACCGGAGGGTCCCTCCCATATGCCCCTGCGAAAGTGTGCAAAATTATCATCGTCTGCTGCATGCTCCACAACCTGGCAGTGCGGAAGGAGTTGCCTCTCATCCAGGATGACAATGACCAACATCCGCCACCTGTGGAGGATCCTGGCCTGGACCACGATGCCAGTGACGATGATGATGATTATGGTGATGGTGATGTCCGCACACAGCTCATCACCAACTTCTTTAGCTGAATGTGAGTATCCTGAGGTGTCATGTCAATGATGTGAGTTGGCATGATGTGTGGGTGGTGCTCTGGTGCTGTTGGAGTGTGTCCATGGGCTACTTGACTGGATGTGTGTTGCGATGTGTGGTGACAGGTGGGCTGTACTCCCCAACAGTGTTGACATGCTAACTTGGTTCTGGGTGGGTATCTTGTAACATGTATTGTGCATGAGTTTTGCTGTTCTGTCCTGTACTCCATTGCTTTTGACTGTGTGTCATTTCTGTCCTTCACAGGGTACTTTCAGATTCTTTTGGTCAACTGTGTCCACCGACGACGTGATTGCACATCCAGGCTGGTAGCTGTTGTGTCCCTACAGGTGATGTGCGCCACACCCATGGACTTCCTTCCGTCTACAGTTGTTGACTGTGTGCCCGCTGCCAGGTGGGGTTACCTTGCATCTGTAGTGGTTACGGCATGTTGCAACTGTGTAATAAACCTGTGCTTCACTTTGTGATGTGCGTTGTCTGTGGTCACACATTTGACTGCCATTTGCTTACTGCACCTGTGGGCTACTTGACTACAACTGGGAATGGGTGTGGTGTCTGTGCATTGCACCGTCTTCCCTGGCAACATCAGTGTAGGCAATGAGTCAGATGGCCTAGGTGTGTATGTGTTGTGTAGCCCTGGTGGTGTGTCTCCCTCATGTGTGTCACGTTGCCTGTACTCACATGCCTGTGTTGTCCTTGCTGTTGCAGTTTGCATACACAGTGTAATTTTGCAGTTCATCATCCCCATAACAGCACCCACGTTGGAATCACGACAGAGGCAAGTATGGTGTATTAGTGTGTTTATTGTGATACATTTGTGTTAATAGTGCATAGGATGGGTTGTGCTGTACATAAATCTTGCAATCCCAAGTTCCTAGGTGAATTGAAAGTCCTGGTAGACAGGATCCCCAGTATCGGGGCCACAGTTGTCTGACACATTGGTCCAACTTGTACTCCCCATGCAATGTGTGGGAGTAGTGTTGCCGTCAACAGGGTGAACAGTCTGTGCACAAAGGCGAACATCCAGAACAGGTTCAGGCTTCCTGGGAGTTGCGCTTGGCCATCGGCCTCTCACTTTTCCCTCCTCGGACGACCCCTCTTCTTGGGGGGGCCCTCAAGTACAGGCTGCTGCGGTGCAGGGGACTCTCCGCCAGAGTCCTCCTCCCTCCCTGTGGCAGTTGCAGTTTGTTCGGCACCAGATGTTGTTGGCACACAGGGAGGTGTGGACTGGTTGCTGTTCATCTGGCGGAGGCATTGTAAAATGTCCCTGTGCACCGCCGTCATCTCATGCAGTGCATCCCACTTGGACTCCACGCGGGACATGTGTGAGTCCACACGGGACATGTGTGACTCCACGTGGGACATGTGGGAGTCCAAGCGGGCATGATGGGCAGCCTGCTGCTGTTTAATGTCTCTGAGGAGCCCCACTACCTGGCTGAGGTCTCCGGTGCTGGACTGGTACGCATCAGCTATGCGTACCAGTTGTGGGTCATCATGCACACCAGCAACGTCTGCAAGCAGTGACCTCTGTCTCCCACTCCTCCCACCACCCCTGCTGACATGTGCAGTGTGTGCAGTGGCACGCACAGATAACCCTGGTCCACCTTGGGGGTTGGTGGTTGTGGTGGTGTCCATGGCCCCAGGTTGGTCCAGGGTCACTGTGCTGGTGTTGCTCCTTGTTCTGTCCATGTCGGCAGGGATGGTATTCGTGGTGACAGTCGTTGGAGGGGTGGGTTCAGGGGGTGCAGCTGGTGGTCCTGCTGGTGCTGCAGCTGGTGGTCCTGCTGGTGCTGCATGTTGACTTGCACCGGATGTGCCAGGTTGTTCTTCATCGTCCGAGGAGGACAGAGGCTGTACGACGCCAGTGAGCTTGGCATCCTCTTGAGCCTGGGACTGGGACTCCTCAGCGTCTGCTGCTGTGTCCCCATCATCACCTGTTTTTGGGAGACACAAACAATGTATGTTATGTTTCTGCAGGCATCAATGGTTGACACACATGACAGTTGTGACTGTGCCTCTGGGTGCGGGCCTGTACATTGCATTGTCCTAAGTCGTCACAGTCAGGGGTTGATATTGGTGTGGCACATTGTCCTGCATTATTTGGGCATTTCTATGTATTTTCTGGGGTGTGAACATGGTCTGCATTGGTTGTGTTTGGTTGACAGCCGGCCCTCCTTCCCACCCACCCAGCCAGTCAGTTATCCCACCATGGAATGTGCTTGCATTGCAGGGAGTGTAAGTTGTCTCTCAGGATGTCAGTCAGTGGTGTCCTGCTGTTTGTTGTTGCACATTTGCCAGCAGGGCCTTGTGCTCCCAACAGCAGTAGCCAGTGTCAGCCATCTTGTGAGTCCTTCTCCACTTCCTGTGATGTGAGCATGGTTCAGGGTGGTGTTGATGGGACAGTTGTGGGGGTGACCAATATCAGTGACTACGACTCCCATCATGCTATTGCCTCCACCCCCTTCCCAGCATGCCCATGCTTCCTTCCTTTTGATTCTGCTTCCCTGTGGGGTGGGCTGGCTGTGCTGACAGGATGGCTGGGAGTGTTGTCCTGGCAGTTGTTTGGCTAAGAGTCCCAAGAGTGGCCCTGTGCTTCACACAACATAACCCAGGGTGGTGCTTCTTTGTGGGATCTTGTGTTAGGATGGGGGGCATTGCATTCTACCAGGTGGGTTCTGTGGAGTTTGTGTTGGGGGGGTGTGAGGGGAGGTGCTTGTGACTATGGTCAGTGCTGCACATCCCCCTTCCCACCCAGCTAGCCAGATATCCCACCATGGAACGTGCTTGCATTGCAGGGAGTGTAAGTTGTCTCTCAGGATGTCAGTCAGTGGTGTCCTGCTGTTTGTTGGTGCACAGTTGCCAGCAGGGCCTTGTGCTCCCCACAGCAGTAGCCAGTGTCAGCCATCTTGTGAGTCCTTCTCCACTCCCTGTGATGTGCGCATGGTTCATGGTGGTGTTGATGGGACAGTTGTGGGGGGGCAATATGTGTGACTGCGACTCCCATGATGCTATTGGCTACACTGCTTTGGCCAGCATACACAGAATTCCTTCCTTTGAGTGGTCTTCACTGTGTGTTGGTGTTGTTGTGGTGGCTACATGTGTGGATGTGTTTGTTAGTTCTATTTGTGCCACTGCCTAGCTGTAGTTGTGGTTGTGTTTGTACATGTGTTGGCACAGTTGGATGTGACTTTTTTGATGGCATGTGTTGTGTTTATCTGACTGACATACACATTTTGGGATGATTCTGTTCTGGTTGCTGTGTAATTGCTATGAGTGCATGGTTTGACTCTCCCCTTGACAGTGATGTGTGTGTTTTGTGGCAGTATATTGTGTACATTTGTTGTGTACTCACCAGGCTCTGGGATGTCCTCTAGTCCATATACGCTCACTGGCGGAAGGATGGCCCGCACCTTCTCCTCCCAGGGCCTGAGGTATATTGGCTTGGCAGGAGGGCCACTGCCGGTGTATTGGCTGTTGATGTAGTCTTTCTTCAGCATGTCCCGTACCCTCCTGCGCACGTCATACTACCTGTTCTGGATGTCGGTCTTTGTGCGCCGACATGGTGATTGGGCGTTCACCCTGTTGATGATCCTCTCCCACATCTTGGTTTTCTGCGACATGGGGGTCTGTTGGACCAGAGTGCCAAACAGCTGTGGCTCCACCCTGAGGATCTCGTCTACCATGACTTCCAATTCACTATCTAGGAACTTGGGATTCTTCTTGGGGGGCATGGTGATGGGTGGTGATGGTGGGTGATGTGTGTGTTGGTGTGCAGGTGAGGGTGTGTGAGTGTGTGTTTTGCTGGGTGTATGTGAGGTAGGTATTTGTTGGTGTGCTGATGGTGTGTGGCTTGTGTGAGGGATGAGCTGTGGGTGTGTGGTTGCTTTCTCTTGGGTGCTGGCAGTGGAATGGCATTTGCAAAGGCTCATGGTAGTGATTTGTGTCCTTTATATAGGTGGAGTTGTGGGTGTGTCTTTGTTCTCTGCCCCCACCCCCCCAGTATTTATTGGCTTGATAATTGCTTGTTTGGCCTTTTTTTGGGTGATTTTTCCTTTGTGCTGTTTGTGTATGTTGGAAACGTTCTTGTGACCGAGTCGGACCCTGCATTGGTCTCGTACGGTGTTCTCCGTTTCGTTCACGCTGTGTTTGTGCAGTTTTCTATGCTGCGTACGCGTCGGTCGCGGTGTATTGTGTTGCTTCGGCTCGGTTTTGAATGCGTGTCGGTCGTACGGCTTGTCCTCCGTCCGACTCGGTCGTGGTTTTCGCGCCTTGCATCGTACTTTGCGGTTTGGAGTTCGCGTGTACGTTTCGGTCGGATTTGTTCCGGGTGCGTGTCGGTCGGTTGGATTCGCGTGTTTTTCCGGCCGGATTGCTGTTTTCCGTGCGGCTCGGTCGGTCGACTTTGTTTCGGTGGGATTTTTCGCGCCTTGCATCGTACTTGGCGTGTCGTGCGCCACGGGTACGTGTCGGTCGGTATTTTTTCCGGATCCGAGTCGGTCGGTGCTTTTTCCGGCCCGAATCGGAATCGACCCCATGGTCTTCATCTGGTGTCTGAACTGCCACACCATCCGGTGTGCAGAAAATTGTACAATTCATCTTGCACAACAAATCCCTACCTAATAAGTTTACTGGACTAGAATCACACACTACAAATTGATGCATTTCTCTGAAGTTTCCAATTTTAACTTCCATTGGTTCAGTAAGAGGTGTTCTAATCCTTTGATTAGCTACCCCCACTACTTGGATATTTTCACCAGAGAGAGGAAGGTCTGGAATGTCTGCTGTTCTTACAGTAGACCGGGTAGCACCAGTGTCCAAAAGAAAAGTAATATCATTACCTTTCACATTTCCTTCAACATATGGACCTGACTGGTCTACCGGTAGGGATGTGCCAAGTACGCACTCCTTCTCCCCCTCTCCTAGGCACCGTCATGAACTGTATTGACAGAAATCGTCCTGCAAAAGAAATTGTGATGTTATATAATCATTCTTACCACTTCCTCCTTGATATCCGATGTCTGTACCGTGCTTTGCTCTGCTTACATTACCCTGAATAGGTGCAGGTAGCAACTGACTCTGAGGGTTTACACCCTGCGGTGAGTCATTCTGCGTCTGTGAATTTAAATTTTGATTTGGGCCATTATTATTCCGAATCTTTTTACATTCATCCTTCCAATGCCCCAATTTTCCGCATCCATGACAAGGAAATTTCTTTCTAGCTTCTTCTCTACTCATCCGTCCTCTAAATTTTCCACCATTCCCAGTATCTCCATTCGTTCCAGAATCTTTTCCTTGATTTTCACTCGGATTTTCCAAATTAATTCCCTGTTTCTCAGCCATTTTCACCTGAGCCCACATCACTTTTTCCTGCAATTTCTTGTGTCTATCCTCAATATCGTCTCCACAATATTTTGCATACTTCAAAATTTCATCAATCGGTTTCCTTGCCAACACAGCATATGCTGTTTAATCATCTGACAAATTTCTGGCTTCAAACCGTAAACAAATCGATACACAAACTGACTCATGTTCTTGTCTCCAATGTCCTCAAATCCATTATACTGTTTAAATACCTGCAATAGACGCTCATAGTATGAATGTACCGATTCATTAGCTTCTTGGGTAGTTCGATCTATTTTCACCCAATCTGTTTCTTTCGGTGGTATTTTCCCTTTCAGGTAAGTTATCACCTGCTGATACTTTTTCATCACATCATTTGACGGGGCACCTGTTTTCGGATCTCTAGGGTACTCGTCACTTGGCCAATCCACTGTGATTTTGCAATCTGTCCATAAATCGGCAGGTACCACTATGTCAAACAAACCATCTAAGTCTTTTAACAATACCTTTGACACCTTCACAAACCTGTCAACCTGCTTGTACCATTCAATTGGTTTTTCTCTCAACTTTGGAAAATCATTCGTAAATGACAAAATATCCTGTCTGCTCCATGGGACATGTACATATCCTCCTCCCGCAACTTCTCGCATTGGATACATTTGGTCTGCTTTCCCTGTCTCTTTCATCACATATTCAGATGCTGTTCTACTTGTTCGTGCTTCTTCCTTTTTCTTGGCCCACCTAGTTCTCCATTTATCCAAGTCTCCCCATTTTTGCAAAACTATCATTAATTCTCTTATTTGTAATTTTCTTCCAGAGGCATTCATATTTTCTAAATCTTTGTCTGAGAATTCTGTTTCTGAAGTACTTTTGATCTCCCTATTTCTATTCCCATCTGTAGTGCTAAATTAGATAATTTTTCATGGAATAACCTTACATTTCTTGTGATACTTCTGCACATGAACAATAATTCTTCATCATCATAGGTGTTTAAGCGATCTAGTCCTACATTTCCTGCTATTATTTCTTCTAATTCAACTTTTAATCTATGAATGTCCATTATTTTCGGAGGTGTGCACTGTTTAACTGATTCTTGTGCCCACCTTTCTAAATCTTCAGGGGTGACTATTGTGGCACTTTTTGCTCCTGATGAAGTTACTAGACTTATATCTTTTGAACACCCAGGTGTAGTTCTCTTGGGAGTAATATTGACAGAATCTCGAATGGGTAAATCCATCAATGATATTGTGGATTCGCTGTCACTAAAGTGATCTTCAACCATTACTACTGCTTCAGGGTTTGTAGCGTTTACAGGAGTAGGTGCAAGTATCGGTGGAGGACAGTTTCCCTGAGTACCATATAATGGAACTACTGGACCAATTGTTACAGGTATGGTCAATGAATCAGGATGTACTTTTATCTGTGTTATTTTCTGTATTAATTCTGCTCTGGTCTTCTCTAGGGCTTCCCTTTCTTTGTCATGAAGTATTCTACTAGGGGTGAATTCATGCATTACCTGTGGCACTAATGAAGTTTTTATCGGTGGTGCACTTGGGGTGCATCCACTTGCCCCTTCCTGATATGGTGGGGGGTTCCTTAACATTTCTTCCATAAATTCATCTTCAGAATCGTCACTTCTCATTAAATGTTTTGTCTTTTCTGTGCATTTACTTCCTAATTTCTCCTCTGCTGTTAATAATGGATATAGTCCTTCTGTAATCATTGCCCTTCTCCATTGTTTCATCTGACTGTCCCTAGACTCATGTTGGTTCCTGGGAAAGAATCCGCGATAACCCCTGTTACTTCTGAATCGGTCACGCTCAAATGCTTCGGTGTCCCATTCCTCTAAAGCTTCATATTGAGTTAATCTAGGTCTGGGTTCTAAGTCATTCATCCTTAATCTCAAGTTTTGCAGAATTCGTCCATTGAATGTGCCATTCTCGGGAAATGCTAGTATTCCATCATTTTTGGTATATTCTATCCAATTCTCTATTCATACACAAGTATGATAACCTCTCTCCATCATCATAAATGAAGCGGGCGTTTTAGCTGGTGGAATGATAATTCCTTCCCTAGTTTTGATTGGTTTATCCTTTTTAAAATAGTTCTTAATCTTTTGCAGAAAGGACATTTTTCTCTTCTCTCCGTACATTCTATCTAATCTTCGGTGTATAAAATTATACTCTGCAAAACCTAGGAATCTCCTATCCGGACGAGTTCCTGTTAAAGTTGGATCGCGTTTTAACATGCAATCTCTACCCACTAAGATTTTAGCTTCTAGAATATCAACCAATCAAGTGTCTGCTTTCTTCTATTTCTGAACCAATCCTAGCGCGGCCTTTCTGTGACGTTAGTCTGTCAACCCCTCCTTTACAATCTGCGCTTTTCTGTCCCTCGCTGTTTCAACCAATCCCAGCGCGGTACCTGTGACGTCAGTACTACTCCTGACTACTGACCCCTCCTTTACAAGGGTCTTTCCACACCCGCTGTATCAACCAATCCCAGCGCGGCGTTTGTGACGTCAGCTCCCTCTCCGGCAGCTGACCCTCCTTTTACAAAATCTTATGCAAACTTATTTTCTCTACAATTCTTAATTAAGTTTCAGTAACAACATAAAACATTCGCTATTGTGCCAGTTTCTCCAAAAATAGAAAAGATAGTTTCCTCTCACACTTACTAAAAACCTTTCCGTTTACTAAACATACACTACGCAGTAAAACCCTTCCGTCTACTCTTCACACAAGCTCCAGAAGTACCTGTTACTTCTTCAATGTTACCCTTTCTAGGTGATATAACATCAAATTTTCACCAGCGTACTCTTTTGCTATTACTCACACGCATAGAGTCCCTAACGAGTACTGATAGTCCTGCTTAACTTTTCAGTACTATTTCTGCCTGACAGATAACCTCACTGCAGTATGGCTTCCACTTACCATCCGCTATTCTTTTTACCCCAGGGATTCTGGACAACATAAAACAAACTTCGAATATACGGATGTTAGTTCATAAAAAGAAAATTCTCATTACCCAATTAACAAAGAGTAACCATCCTCTGATTACCAGAAAACTGATCCAGCGTGATATAAGCAAACAGCATTCATACACCAGATACTCACTTGGGCCCATACATTCATACTACGCTAATACCTACGCTGGGTTTTATCAGTTGTTACTCTTTATCAAAATCCCTGCTACCAATTACCTTCCGAATGAAGAGTAATGACTTACCAATGAATCCTTTGCTAATTGGGAAATTTAAAATGTGTGACATTCATTATAGTACATCATCCTGAAATAACCACTGAGTCAGGAAGTTTTAAAATGTTTATCTAAAGATTTAGCAGAGTAAATTACAGAAACCACATGGTACTTAATCGCAATACCCAAGATGAAGCATAGAATAATTATTGCTAATCAATGACGGTCCCTCAGGAAAGGAGAGGATAGAGACAGCAGCGCAACTAAAGTTGCATTATATTTACCTAAGTGCGAGAACCAAACCCCTTGGCCAAGGAGTTAGAAAGAATAGGACCCAGGAAGGATGAAGAGCAAAGACCTCCTCCAGGATCAGGACAGGACCGGTGACCTCTCTACAACGACGCCTGCGTCACTCCCCTCTCTGATACTCAACTTCTCCTCGATTCTCCTGTGCCTTCCTTCTAATGGACTCCGCCGCCCCCTCCTCAGGACCTCTCTGGACAGCGGTTCAGTCTGCAATCGATCAGCTTGGCAGTCTGGAGCTAAGAGCGCTAATCTCCTGTGCGCACTCTGCGGTCTGAGCTAACTAATTAACTAATTCTATATCTATTATACCCTTCTACGCCCATGTACCTCCCCTTAATGTTGCTAAAATATGGGACCACTATTTCTGATTGGACAGGGACAGGGGGTGGATTCTCTCACCATATTGATTTGGCCTAAATTGTAAAGCCTATTGTCTTTAAACACCCGCCCATTCAAATTAATACATTTGCTTTATTTCCCACCCGTCTCACAACAAATGTTATACATTCTTCATGTACAAAGTATCAAATTTTAACATGAAAGGCAAGAGTACAGCATCTTCGGCCATTAGGTTGTGGCCTTGGACGACGTCCAGGTTGACTTCATTTGTGTTGCTTTGCCAGCCAAACAGGACACATGCGCAGAACCATTTACCTCTCGAGTTTTCAGATCACCAACCCAGGCCCAAGTTCACGAACTGATAAAAAGTCAAAGAAGAAAATATTAAAATCTCAAATAAAATGTTTCACTGTATGCCCACTTTTTCTACTCTATACCCATTTAATTATAAAACTGTCCCGCATTAGTAGCGTTAAGAAAACGACAATTTTAATAATGACATGAGAGCAAGCTGAAGCATGTGAAAACATCAAGCAGCCATTTTAATGCACACTGCGCAGAAGCAGAAATTTCCCACCAAACAAAGAAAGACGTCACACCATGTGATATGGTTGCGACATGCGCAGTGATATTCCCGCGTTTTAGCGGCCATTTTGGATTACAGACAAGCGTTATTCATTAGTAAAACACATAGGCAAGCATCCTTCCCTTTCGTGTAGTGTATGCAAAGGTTAGTATAAACAATACAAGTTTAATACATTAACACTATGAGGAGGATTGTATACAAGCAAGTTTCGGTTATGAAACCTTGCTCCATCAATACTATGGTCAAAAGTGTATGGAAGTCTCCTACTTCTATTTTATGAGAACATACTCTCTGGTTTGAAAATATATTCATGGTTACTTTCTTAAACTGCATAGTAGCAAACATTCATCAGGATTATAAAGTTCACTTTGGTAACAAACAATCACTTTCCCCAGTCTTTGAAAGTGATGGAGTTTCTTCCTGTTATTCACGTAGCTAAACATTGTGTGGAACTAATTATGAGTTTGGAATTCTTTACAGATAGCTCTGAATCAGTAATTTAGTACAGCGTTTTGTCTTGATAATGCGATTTATATTTTTCCACAACAGGCCCCCAAATGTGTCACTGAGTGTTCTGCAGTGTTACCATCAAATGTAAATATCATGATTGATGGTTCATATGTAATATCCCATCAAAAAAGTAAGGATGAAGCCAAGGCAAAACTTCCTTTACCCTGGTGTAATCTTGTATAATTTTGGGCATTTCATTTCATAGGTATCAACATGTAAAGTCCAAGATTAATCCATTATGCTCCATCATATAAACAAGATTTTGTTTTGGTAAAAAACCTATCACTGGAACAACACTAGAAAGTCGTTACCGTACCGTGTATGAGCACCTGTGTTTTTTTACCACCAGGCAAAGTTTCTCATTTTTTTTTTCCATTTGCATTTTTAGAACGCTTTTTAGTGCAAATGCATATATATATTTTTTTTTACAGAGAATGTGCCATAGTCACTGAGCCCACTGTACATACAGGGGTGTAGCTTGGCCAGTATGATTGGGGAGGGGGGTGAGCTTCAGATTTCCCAACAATCACACTACGACATCTTGATGAAAAATATTACATGGGAAGCAGAACATGAGGGGGCTTAAGGGTCAGGGGAAAAAGAGAGCAGTGCGGATTGATAGGGGTACTTAAATTGCAATCTTTTTTAAACTAATCAACATTTTTAAGGCCTTCAAAACAGACGAGAGTGTGTGTGTTGACAGCAGTGTGGGCATGTAAAAATCCAAGGTGTAATACAACAGACACTTCACACTACCCCACTGAAAGCATTTGTACCCAACTATTTACTACAGACTACATTTATAGGGAGGTGTAAAACCCCAAACATCTCCCCTGGAGCTACACCCCTGTGTATATACTGTATGAACTTCGACATTCTGTTATGAAGTTTCTTCCCTGTTTTTCATTGAGCCTTTGGTTATTTGGATTTGGAATCTTGGAGAGAAGGAATCATTTATCTTTTATCTTCAGTCTCTGCTGCATCATCCATCACTGAAATGTTTGCATTCTTTTTGGGATCAGCAAGTAAGCTCAGTGTAATACTTGTTTGATGTGTGAGGGAGGGCAGGCACCACCACTTGTTTCCTTTCTTTGGTTTGTTTTCATTGTGTTGTTTTGCTGGATGGCTTTGAGTTTAGGAGGAGGTGGTACAAGGAAGTTCATGTGGATGTTAAATGATAAGGACATTTGTTATTTTGAGAAGTGGAGGCCTAGGCATATATATATATATTTACTTCTTTTTGTTGTGTTTTTGTGCAGATTTATGATTATACTGATGTGTTTTTTTTCTGTTTGGTGCCTAGTCTACTTTGGATGTTTTTAATGGATTTTTAAAATTCCCACTGCTGTTGTGCTAAGGATATAGTAAGGGCTTATTGATGACCTTGAATTCATGCAAATTTAGTTTATTTTGTTGTCTACATGTGCCTATTGGAGGCTTGGGTGGGGGTGCCCCCAAGACTCCATGCCCATGTAGCCCGACATTTGCCATTGTTTTCAGCTGATTTCTTTCCCAGGTGCTTATCCACAATGCTGTGTTAGATTCCATGTTGGTGTGTTGTTGTTAGTTAGTATCATGGTTGATTTTTCAGTTTCTCATTGCATCTTGGCTGGTGGTGTATAGGCTGATAGATGGGCCCAGGTACATTTTGGCCATATATTTGTGTAATCCTTTCCCTGCAAATCTGCAAGTGTTTGTGAAGGTGAGATGAAGGGACTAAAGCCAGGGCAGGCAGGCATGTTCTCTTCATCGACCGTGCTTCCTATTTGCTTGCCATATGCTCGTACACCATTTTCGGAAACAAGAGTATGCCGTACAGGCAATCATTTTGTCTTTGCTCTTAATGCCTTCCACCTTTTCAAACCATGTACTGATCCACCATTTTTTTAAACCAACGTGTGTCTGATAATTGATTATTATTCATTTTTATGCTACTTTTAGAAGCCTACTGCTGGGTTTACGGTATGTGTTATGGGCCATTTAGATACACACAGAAAGTTTTGCTTATGTTTCCTTTTTTCCAAATACATTTCTGTTAGTTATTATGTTTGTGGACTTGCTGTAGTAGTGTGTTGCAAATGGTCATGGTTATTATTATTTTTATTTAATTTCATTGAATGATTGAGCCCTTAATGGCTACCATTGGAATTCCGTGGACCCAGGATAGACACCAGCTATTTATTTATCAGTTTCTAAAAATGTCCCTACTTGTTCTGCCACATAGACTGTGCCCTCTGGGCAATTTGCCTTCCTAGTTCCCAAAGGATCCGTGAGGGACATCAGATATATGTATTCCATTTTCTAGATTTTTCACCCCAAATGTTGTGCCACATAGATTGGCCTGTATGTGCCATGGTTACAATTCTTTTTAATGATTTAATCAATTTTTGCCAGCATCAACCTGTCTCCCATAGGGGTTGTATAGTCCTGGAGGGTCACTAGATACGTATTATGTATGTAACTTTTCAATGATATTTATCTGGCATGTTGTAGAATGGAGTGTTGTGGAGTGGCCTGTCTTACAGTGGCGTGGAGTGTAGTAGAGTAGAGTTGAGTGGCATGTCATAGAGTGTCTTGTCACAGAGTGTCTTAGAGTGGAGGGACGTAGAATGAAGTGGCATAGAGTGGAGTTGTGTGTCATGAAGTGAAATGGCATGTTGTTAAGTGGCGTAGAGTGGAGTAGAGGGCCATAGAGTAGAGTGGAGTAAAGTAGTGTGGTGTGGCATAGAGGGAATTGCCTAGAATTGAATAGAGTGTTGTAGAGTGGCATAGAGTGGTGTAGAGTGTTGTAGCTTGACACAGAGTAGAGTATGGTAGAGTGGCGTGGCATAGAGTGGAGTAGAATATCGTAAAGTGGAGGGGTGTACAGTGTCATAGAGAGGAGTACAGCAGTGTACTGTGGAGTGGCATACAGTGGAGTGCCGTGGAGTGGAGTAGAGTATAATAGAGTAGAGTGGACTGGCATAGTGTATGGTGGAGTGGTGTGTCCTAGAGTGGAGTGGTGTGTCATAGAGTGGCATGCCATACAGTGTCATTGAGTGGAGGGGCGTAGAGTGCAGTGGCGTTTCTTAGAGTGGAGTGGTGTGTTGCAGAGTGGACTAACGTGTTGTGCAGTGGAGTGGCCTGGAGTGTGGTGGAGTGAAGTGTGGTAGAGTGGAGTGGCCTATTCTATAGTAGAGTGGAGTGGAGTGGTGTGTTGTAGAATAGAGTGGAAAAGCATGTCATAGAGTGGCATGTGGTAATGGTGTCTTAGAGTGGAGCAGCGTAGAGTGGAGTGGCATACAGTGGAGTGGCATGCCATGGAGTATCATAGAGTGGAATAGTGTGTAGTGTCATAGGATGAGTGGCATGTCATGGAGTGAAATGGCATGTTGTACAGTGTCGTAGAGCTGAGTAGGGTAGTGTTGGGTCATAGAGTGGAGTAGCGTGTCGTAGAGTGGAGTGGTGTGTTGTAGAGTAGAGTAGCATGTTGTTGAGTGGCATGCTGTAGAGTGTCGTATAGTGTAGTAGAATGGCATGGCTTAGAGTAGAGTGGCATGTTATGGAGTGGTGCACCATAGAGTGGCATGTCGTATATCTTCCCAGCGTGGAATGGCATGGAGGAAGTGATGTAGAGTGGAGTAGAGTGTCATAGAGTGGCATAGAGTGGAGTAGAGTGTTGTAGAGTGGAGTAAAGTGGAGTGTCATAGAGTGGCGTAGAGTGGAGTAAAGTATCATACAGTGGAGAAGAGTGGAGTGGAGGTCGAGGGGACCGGTCCACAGCTGCCACCACATCCGCAACTGCTGAACCACCGGCAGTGGCAGAGACAGAGGGTAAAACTAGCGGCCACCAGCACGCAACGGAGAGAGCGACCGGCTCTCGGGTCGGGCGTCCCATTCTAAAGATTTTGCAATCAGGCAGCACAAATGATCTCCTACGTGCCTGCAACGTTGAGAATACTGAGGCCTCAATGGTGGATGTGTTACTGAGTGCCGTGCAGTGTCCAAACAAAGTAGCAGGAGTGGAGCTTCATTCTTCTACTCAACAGACAATACCAGCTGGAGTAGCTCTCCCACAAGGTAAAAACTTTAACCAAGCTATCCATTCAAAATTCAGCATTGGCTTTACCGGCTGCTGCAAGCTTGCATGACAATGTCCTAATCCCCCCCCCAGAGGGTTCCTTGCTATCTGTGAAAGCTTGTAATGCCCCCACCCGGGTTTAGCTGGGGCCTGTACGAGTTCAGGCCTCCTCGATCAAGGATACAGTAGTGGATGGAGAGGTGCACAAGTTCCAGGGGGAGGGGTTAGAATGGACACAGACGCAGTAGATTCACATGCTGCGGTATGCATGGAAGGCATAGAAGGTATGGAGTCCAACATGACATATACTTTTTCCGATATAAGCAGTGTTGGTGGAGCACAAATTCATATGGGAGAAACAGAGTTGGTATTAGAGGATACACCATCAGTTACAGTGGCCACAGCCTGGCCTGTTTAAACTCACTGCAAGGGCCTCTGAAGGAAATACCTCAGGGTACCTCTCGCCAAGAGCATAAAGCCACTAGGAAAGGAGTACCCCCTGAGAAGAAAAGAGTTAAAGTACAGGCTGGGAAGGTCCGATGCGGCCTTAGAAAATCTCAGGATAATTATGGTTCTGATTCTAACATGGTCGTAACACTCTCCAAAGGGGGCCCAAGGATAGTCCCCTGCGCTAGTGGGTTATCTCCAAGGGAGAGATCAAGTCCTTGATCTCATGGCTATCTAAAAGTGGCCCGGCTTTCCAATTTCACTCGCCATTATTAGGAGATGATACACAGAAGGCTAGTGTTACCCGCAGCCCTGAGCGCTGCAATGGTTTTGATGGTTCTTTGGATTCCCCAGGTAGTCCATCTCTCCAGGAAACCCCTCCCGCAACACCAGGAGTGGGTAGTATGGATCAGCCGGGTCAGTCTGACACATCTAGCGCTAAGAAGCCTTCTTTATCGACAATCCTTCAATGACTACAGATCCAACGAGCAAAGGCATTGGAGCACTACGCTCAAGTTAAGGAGGATAATATGGCAATGCCTCAATACCTCAATGACAGAATCAACTTCCACGTACCCAAAAGAAACCTCCGATCTACCAACCTCGCTCTGGCCGAAACCCCGCGCATTCACAGAGCCAGGGCAGGCGGAAGATCCTTCTCCCACATTGCAGCCAAAACCTGGAACGAGCTACCAGCAGACATCAAGCGTGCCCCCTCCTTGAACACCTTCAGGAAGACACTCAAGACCTGGCTCTTCAGCTAAGCAGATCTGCTGACCCCTGCCTCCCCCTCAGCGCCTTGAGACTCTCTCGGGTGAGTAGCGCACTTATAATCCCCTGATTGAATGCATCAGTCATTTTCAGAGGTCACCAGCAAGATGGCAAAACTCTCTTCGGAGGTAGCTGAGCTTCAACAATGAGTAGCCAGGGCAGAGGAAGTCGGCTCGGCAACTGTAAAAACAATCAAAGAGCAGGAGAACTGACTCACGTTCGTCCAAAGCAAAGTTGAAGACAAGTTTTTCGGCGTTGAACAGACAACGCCGAAATAATCTGTTTATTTGGCATACCAGAAGGGAAAGAAGGCAATGATCCCAGATCTTTTGTTGTTAGCCTACTACAGAAAGCCCTTCCGGACATAGCAGATTGAGATATGGATTCTCAAATCCAGCGGGCTCATAGACTTCCTATATTTACTAATCAAGCAGTGCAGTCTAAATACTCACATACTCGTCCTATTCTCATCTTTACTGGTAACTTCCTTTTGAGGCAGGTGATTTATTTCAAAGCTTGCCCGGCAGCCCCTCTATCAGGTGACTCTATGTCCATCTTTGTCCAATCTGATTTATGTAAGACTACAATGGACAGGCTTTGGAAGATGCATCAGCTAATTAATCCGTTAAAAGCTGTAGGGGCACAAAAGTTCCTACAAGAGCCGGCGATACACAAAGTCGTCAAGGATGGACAATTGCAGTTCTTCCGTACTGAATCGGAGGTCTCTCAGGCCCTCAGCCAGTGGTGATAAGCACCTCTGGTGACCACTGCTCAGCCTCCTAGCACATGAATGACTTTCCGGGGAATATGTCCGAGGTAATCAGTTATGAGATTCATGTGTTTCAAAAACGAGTGGATTGCTCACTAAATTCAAAAGGGGCGTGAGAGAGGGTAGTTGAGGTCAGGTGGGGGGCGGTCTCGGTAG
Source organism: Calotriton arnoldi (assembly GCA_963921515.1). Taxonomy (NCBI): domain Eukaryota; kingdom Metazoa; phylum Chordata; class Amphibia; order Caudata; family Salamandridae; genus Calotriton; species Calotriton arnoldi. The sequence continues at coordinate 464,771 of CAWUFW010008940.1, forward strand.
TGCTCCCTGTGGGCTGCCAAACCAGCTCACAGCAAAGGAAGTGGATGATTCCTTTTGCTAGTTACAGGGTGGGAAGACGGGGTCTGGGAGGTTAAGGGGTCTCGGGAAGGTTGTAAGTATTCACTGCTATGTGCACCATTTATCAAGGGATGGGGTGGGGGAAATCTCAAGAGTCAGAAAGTCAAGGAAATGGTATCTAGAATATAGCACAAGAGAGGAGGAAGGGAGGCAGCATGAGATTGTAGATAGGAAACAATGCGTTAAACTGGATCAATATAATGACTAGTTTAAAATGTATGTGTTGGAATGTGGCTGGGTTAAATCAAGCTAGGAAGTGGCAATTAATACGAGAGGAACTGGCAGCCTATAAGCCGCATATTCTTGGAGTAACTGAAACTCATTTGGTGAATAAAGATCGACAGGTCCTTAAACAATTGGGTTATAATAGTGTTGTTTGTACGTCCCAAACAGTATCTCTACGGGGGGGTTGCTATAATAAAATCTAGGAATCTGGTAGTCAGGAATCTCAGAATTGCTTCAGATAGCTGAGGTAGGTGGGCTATAGCACAGCTTGCTATTAACGGCCGGATATCTACTATCTGTGTGGTGTATGGCCCCAACTTGGATGATCCTGTAGTCTTTGACTATTTAAATATGGAATTGCTGGACTGGTCTGGAGACCCGATAGTTATGGGTGATTTCAATTGCGTAGTGGACTATCGCATTGATACTACTAACCACCAAGCAAACATTAGGATGGTTAAAACTCATGCTTCTACAATGGAAGTAATGCGATTACATGGTTTAGTTGATGTTTGGAGAACTTTGTTCCCTCTGCTACCAGGTTACACTTATTACTCTTCCCCTCATAGAAAGTATTCTCGAATAGACATGATACTGGTGCAAGGACGGATGTTGGAAGGGGCGCTTATCGATATCTGTCCAAAGATTACATCAGACCACAACCCCATTATTCTCACTATGCAGGCAACATCAGCAGAGGATTGACACCCATTTTCTTTCCCTCAACACCTTCTCGTCAATATTGATTATCGGGGATATATAAAACACTTACTTTTAGAATACATAAGTAGCAATTAAGGGTCTGCTACAGCCGCAACTGTGTGGGACTGTCTGAAGCCATATATTTGGGAGGTAACGCTTCAGTTTATTCTGACTCAAAACAGACGCAAACAGCATGAAGCGGCCCAATGTTGGCAGGAGTGTCTGGACCTAAAATTACAACATGCTCAGGCGATCATCTCCAAGGAGCCACAAGAGCAGTCTTTATATCTGAGGTTAATTGAGAAGCATCAAATGCTTAGCAGGGGACTAATGGAGAAGGTGGCTGCCAGCTACCAAAAGAACAAGGCATTTCAGTATGAATATGGGGAAAAAGTGGGTCACCACTTGGCACATCAGATCTCTGACAAAAGGGCGAGCAGTACCATAAATCGGATCTTGGGGGATGATGGGGCTGTATAGACCTGTAGGAAAGTAGGATCTGCTTTCATGGTTACCCACACTTTTTGCTTGATCCAATGCTGTTTCTGACTATTCTGAATGGGATCCTGCTAATCAGGACCCCAGTCTCTGTGCTTTCTCCCCTAAATTGATTTGGCAAGTACTTAGGTACATCACAGAGTGGACACTAATATGTGGTAATAAGGTACCCAGGGCATAGGTACACCAGGGGTCCCCCATGGCTGAAGTTTGCATTATGCCACCCATTGGAGACCACTCAATTTGCAACTACAGGCCTGCCTTTGCAGCCTGTGTAAGATGGTGCTAGCAGCACTTACGAAAGATATAGGTTTCCCTATATCTAGGGTCACTACACTTAAAACCTATAAGTCACCTCTAAGGCAGGCCTTACAATCCTGAAGGCAGGGGGCCTCTAAATGGGATGGTGCCCCTGCCTGAGCAGGACACCCCTACAGCCCATGGAGTCCATTCTCCGGGGTTGTAAGTGAGACAGCCACATGACATGTAGAGGGGCACCGCGTCATTACGCTATTGCCATCTCGAAACTGGCTGTAACGAACCCTATCATGTTTGGTGTCAAACATGTTGGAATCATACCCCCACGCCATAAACGGTGTGGGAGGTACGATTCCATGTGCCTTAAAGCTCCTCTGGGAGTCCCTCGGTGGTCCTGGTACCAGTCTTCCACACCCGGACAGCAAGCTAGGGCTGCTGCCAGCCAGAGACACATTTCTGCCCTCCTGCTGCTGGGCAGAGGAAGACAGAACAATAGGTATCCTCTCACAGACAGAGTTTAGTGTATTGGGGCAGGGTGGGAGCGCTTGCCAATGCCACACAGTCTGGGTGCAGTGCACACTTGGTGCTCCATGCGTAGTCCAGTTCAAACCAGTTCAGGGAGCCGTTGGCTCCTGCTCTGGCACAAACCTGGACAAAGGACAGGGGAGTATCCTCCCCCTTGTCCAACACCTCCTTAGGGAGGGACCCCTGTATCGTCCCAACCCTTTCCTTAGGGTACTTAAGGGCTTACCTGAGGGTGGGTCCCTAGATTCATCCTGGGACAAGATACCTTTCTGACACCACTCCTTCTTCAACCGTCTGGGCACTCTGGACTTCGCTCTGGGCATCAAGGCTGCAACCAGGAAGACTCCTGCTACTCCTGATCTCGTCACCCTGCTCGTCTGCTGCAATGTCCATGCCTGTGCACCATACAGGAACCTTTCAAGGCCTGTGGGCATCCAAGACACCTGAAGGAATCTCCGTTGAAGTCAAGGAGTCATCTGCAGGCACCGCAACTAAGCTGACCGGTCTGCTGGTCTGCTGATCCTGAGCTCCCACGGACTCTGAAAGGCTCAGCAACACAGGTGGTAGTTCTTTACGTCCCTCAAGGCCTGCCCTGTCCTCTCACCAAGTTTGAGGCCAGTATCCCTCATTGGAGCTGCAGGAACCGAACCCCTGTGCATCGCGTTGACTTGCAGTTGCAAAGGTTTGTTGGCTTCGTTCCACCAAGATCTTCGGGCTCTGAGTAGCCCCAACCTCAAGAATCTCCAGTGACCAAGATCTTCATCCTCACCACATCTTCTTGCATCGTGGGCTTGCATCTTTGGTGAGCTGCTCGAGGTCCTCTTGCGACTCCAGTGCCTCCGGCCCGTGGGTCGTCTTGAGGATCATCTTTGTATTCTTTGGGTTCCCCTGATTGCTTAGGGCTTGCCCTTACTCCCCTGCTTTTGGTGAGTCCCCTGGACCTTGCTGGTCTCGACATTCCATCTGTCTCCACTTCCACATTGGTTACAGTTGCCAAGGCTTGTTGGCACTACTCCCGGACACCGACCCCTCAACTCTCGACATCTGATGTGGGACAGTTCATATCCTGCTCCTGGTCATCCTCAGCATTGCATGGTACGCACAGCTGCAATTTCAAGGTCACCGTCAGCTTCCCTGCAACCCCCGACATCGGTGGGCATTCGTCTTCCGTGCCACCTGGTCACTCCTGAGTGGCATAGACTCTGTCCTCTCTGCTTGCAGGTTCTTCACATCTTGATTCCACCGGACACTTTCACCTTTTCCAGCAGCGGCATCTTCCTGAAGTCCTCCATTGGGTTCGACAGTGGTTTCCAAAGCCACTTCACACCTATGCACCCAGCTTCCCTGGAGCAGGTATCCTGGTTCCTGAGGTATCCACAGGTAGGGTGGGTCTCCAGCCTACTGTCCTCCACGGGGTTTCTTCAGGGTCCGCTGGGAAGGGTCCTTCTTCTTCAAAATTGCAACCGAGACTTACCCATTGACTTGTATTGATCACGCGGTTGTGTTCCCACTTAGCACACGACCTCTGTGGGGCTCCTGGTTACTTACCTCGGGTGGTTCCTTGGGTCCCCAACACTTCTACGTCTTCTGGGTACAGTCTAGACTCGAGTCATGGTTCGCATTCCACTTATTTAGTATATGGTTTGGTCCCCCCTGGTGACCGCTGTGTGTTAAGTGCTACTTACCTGCTTCAATCGTAAAGTATTGTGTATATCTCCGGGAAGGAGATACCTGTATATGTTAGTGAGTGTCTTATAATAAATACCTATATTTGTAAATACACTGTGTGGTTCTTTTTCACTTAATCTATACTTGTATGATTATGTTCTTGTAAAACAAGCTGCTTTACACTCCTTCTAGACTAAGCCTGAAGGCTGCTTTCCACAGTTACCACTTAGAGAGCTTTCTAAGGTTGTCTAAGTCCAATAAAATCACCATAAGGGTTGACTGGAGTGGTGCAAGTTGCCCACTTACATAAGTGTACACCATTTACCAAGCCAGCTTCTCACAAGACCCACCCTCAATTGATAGCTGAGCAATTTATCCTGTTCTATCAAAGAGTGTATAAAAAGCCTGATAGTAATAATCGCCAGACTCTTGTAAACTATCTACAGGAGAGCAGCTTGCCTGGACTTGACCCCCAATAGCAATTTACGTTACAAGAGAAGATTAGTGGTAGGGAGATCGAGGCCGCTATGAGTGCTTTACCTTCAGGGAAGGCTGCTGGACAAGATGCAATACCTTTGAAATTATTAATGAATATCCTTGTACCAGAGTTTCTTGATCTGATTACAACTATCAGTAATGTAGATGCAGCCCCGGCATCATGGGCTCTAACTAATATTGTGTTTTTTCTTAACAAAGATAAACCAGCTAAGGATAGGAGTTCCTATCAACATATCTCCCTGATAAATGCTGATGCCAAGGTCTTCTCTATAATTCTAGCTATGCGTCTTGCTCCACTCATGCATAATCTAGTCTTAGAACAAAAGCATGGCTTCATTCCCGGGAGGGATACTACGGCACATATTAATACAGCAATTGCTGTATTTGACGTTGCTGGGAAAATTAAGGACAATATCAGCATGATAATGCTTGATGCAGAGAAAGCCTTCGCCCGGGTCACCTGGGAAACACTTTGGCTGATCATGGGTGCATGTGGGTTAGGTCATCGCACTTAACCATGAACTCCTTCTGAAAACAGCAATGGCAAAACTGCAGCAATGGCATCGGCTTCCCTTGAGTATTCTAGGTCGAGATAATATCATTAAAATTAATATATTGCCGTAGTTTCTTTATCTATTCCGATCAATGCCACTGCAAGTTCCCGACTCCTTTTTTAAACACCTTGAAGGGTCAGTTAGTAGTTTTAGAAGGGGTTGCAGGTTGGCTAGGCGAGCTATCCGCTTCTTGAAACTACCCTATACACAGGGTGGAATCAAGTTACCGAATTTTAAGTATCATTCACTGGTCAGATGCAAAACTACTCACTGGATGTAAAGCTGGGCTGACCTCACTCAGGTATCAATTAGCACTAGGTTCGGGCATCAGTTACTCATTGCACAGGTTACTGGACCCTAACTACTTCAAGAGGGTTAGGTTCAAGGTAATTAGAGATATAGTTCAGATCTGGCGTGAAATTTGCACAAAATTTTCTATACCAGCAATTTATTCTTATCCTCCACTGTGGGGCAATCCATCATCCCCGGACATATTTCACAACAACATATGGGCATTTCTGGGGTCAAATGGGTGTACATAAGTTGGGGCATTTTTATGATATTCAGCGGTTCCGGACATTTGCTTCATTACAGGATGTATATGGGCTCCTGCAATGCTACTTCTTCAAATATCTACAAATTAGGGACTATATCCTAAATTGGCTCGAATTTAGCAATGATCAAGAAACATCTGAACTCTTTACCTGTTATTACCAGCCCTGTCGGGAGATAACCCCCATCAACATAAGCACGATGTATCAGAAATACATGTCTTATGCTCAGAATGATAGCATACAACTTGCTTTAAAATGGTGTCAATGTCTTGCACCTGTGGTTACGGCTGCTGAGATACAGGATGCACTAGCAAGATTAGATCAGTCAATAAACTAGGTGGGCCTTAAATTACAGCAATTTAAGACAATTTGTATGCTATATCACACACCAAGTGGGCAATATTCAAGTGGGCAACAGTTGGAGTCCCTGGGCGTTCACATTGCCCCAAGTGTCACCTCTATGCGGCCAACATATGTTTGTTGATTGTCCCGAGCTTAAAGGGTATTGGGATAGCTTATTTTAATTGATTTCAGCGCACTTGAGGTTTGAATTTTATCTAAGTTATAAGGAAATTATGTTGGGTTATATGCCCAGTTTAGGTCCTAGCCTCAGTTCACTGATTATGATTATAATAGACAGTGCTCGCTTCTGTATTGCCAGGGTCTGGATTGATCCCACACCACCCAAAGTATTTGAATTCTGGGCAGTGCTGCGCCAAATTTACGAATGTGAAACTGCAGTTGCTAAGGCAAGGGGTACTCGATCAATCAAACAGTCAAAAGGGTATGGTCAAACTGGCATTGGACCTAGCTGGCCTTCTCTTTTATGAACTGATGTTGTCACAACTTGAGACATTGTAGCTTGACTTTTGTCTCCTCTCTCTCCCTTCTCCATCTTATTTCTCTCTTCTTTTTCCTTGTTTTTACAATTTATCGTAATGACTGTTCTGACTCACGGTAAAATCCAATAAAAAAAAAAAAAGGAGACCCATTCATTTTTCCCTTGCCTGAATTTATCCAATTTTGAGACTCCACTGAGAATCTGAGCTTCTCTTTATGGGAAGTGCTTATTGAATGACAAATTGCTTAAAGCTTTATGCTTTCATCTCATGACTTGGAGCTCTGTAGGTGTTCTATTAAATGCCTTTAACTCATTTCCTCAGCTTAGAATAGAGATTTACTTATTTGGAATGCGGTTTAATCAATTGTTCTGAATTGTATTACTGACGAATTGATTACCTATTTTGAAAACTTAAAAATAAAGAAATACTTACTAAAAGATTTAATTAATCCTTTAAACTTACACCGGATCTCATTATTGACTCCCATACGATAAGTTGATATTGTGATGAATACATTGATTTTGATTTGCAGCTTCTGATTAATCTCGCCTATAAAAAAGGTCTAGTCGCATAAAGGGGCCAGTAAGAGAGGGTACTTTTTCCTCTGAATGTGTCGATACGATTTATGCCGTAAACCGAAATATTTAATTAACCCTTTCCATGCGTCGGACGGCCCCCGGCCATCCGACGTCATGGTGGGCGTGTGCGGAGGACGGCCGGGGGCCGTCCCAGACACGCCCACTCAAGGGAACGCCCAGCACCGTGGCGGAATCCGCGCTGCGGTCAAGCGGTTAAAGCCCTGTGCTCTACCAATTGGTTGCTGCTTTTGGTGTTGCCAAAGTTGGCGCTTTCTAAAGACTACTCGAATTAGCAAAGCAAATAGCTTTGTCTACAGTACATTGGAAAAGCGAGGCTGATTGGCGTTGCCATTGCTTCCTTTTAGCTTGATTTTCATTCAAGTATTCAGAGTGAGTGTAATGTGAGTGGAGGTTGCTGAGCATTATCAGTTTATTCTTATGTTGCTTTGAAAAAATAGCAGTTGTGTGCAAATGGAAGGAATTAACAGCTCACCCAGATTTGCTCTCAGAAGCGCTGATGTGTAGACCTAACTTGCTAGGAGACCCTATCGCCAATACCCAGCTTTTTGGCCAGTGGATGCACGCCCTGAAAGATCGGTTGGCACCCTCGGTTCCACATCACAGCAGATCAAACAGGAAGCCCTCTGCCCCATGGTATTCGCAAGCCCTGAAAGAATTGCAAAGCCAGGTCAGGTCATTAGAACGCAGATGGCGCCGAAATTATGAGGATACAGAGCTAAACAATTTTAAAGTAGCCCTTAGGAAATATCATGCCTTGATTAAAACTACCAAAAAAGCCTACTATACCGAGGCAATTAATACCACCAAGGCAAACCAGAAAGTGATTTTTAAAATAGTCAATTAATTTACGAACCCTAAAAGTTTACAACAAGAGATTCCCCCTCTCAGAGTCTCTGTAATGATATTGCAGAATTCTTTGAAGAGAAAGTTCGCATACTACAAAAAGATTTCCCCCCGCCTATCCTTTCCTTCACTAATAATGATTTGCCGGCAGATCTGGACAAAACCTGTATGCACATTTTTAAATCAATTTCCCTGGAAGAATCGCGCCAGGCGATTCTGTCTATGAAATCTGGCTCCCCTTTTGATCCTGGCCCCCATTATTATTACACACTCTTATTGATATTGTGAACCCTAATATAAACAATATAATAAATTCCTCTCTTTCCACTGCCAAGATTCTGGCAGATTGGAAACTTGCAGCTGTAAAGCCTCTTCAAAAGAAACAAATTCCGGATCCTACTACCCTGTCTAATTTACGCCCCATCTCTCTCCTACCAAGTCTGTGTAAGTTGACAGAAAAATTTGTAAATGAGCAACTCACAACATATCTGGAGAAAACAAATTTGCTTCACTCCAATCAATCTGGCTTTAGAGCCCAACACTCCACAGAATCTGCACTATTGTATACGGCTGAAACCCTCAAAGCTGCCATGGATCAGGGAAAAAGAGCAGTATTGGTATTGTTAGACCTGTCGTCGGCCTTCGACACGGTCTCACATGCCATCCTTTTAGACCGCCTCGCTTCCTTTGGCTTCTCGGGTATTGTCCTGGCATGGATAAAAAACTTCCTGCAGGATCGCAAGCAAGTGATTACACTTGGCCAATATAAGTCACAAGAGAAGGCACTTCTCTCAGGGGTACCGCAGGGATCGAGTCTCAGTCCGACTCTCTTTAATGCCTATATGGCTCCACTGATTAAGCTGATATCGTCCTTTAATATTGATACCATATCATATGCGGATGATACACAGCTAATCTTGGTGCTGGAGAATAACACCACACAGGCAGAAGAAAATCTCTGCAAATGCCTTACTGCAACTTTCAGCTGGATGAATGCAAACCACCTAAAGTGTAATTCCGAAAAAATTGAAATTCTACCCCTAGGCCAAGAACACTTTTTTTCACCCAAATGTTGGTGGCCAGCAAATACCACCCCTCCTCCAAACACAGTAAATGTGGTCAGGAATTTGGGAATTAAATTTGATACCACTCTGTCATTCAAACAGCAATCGCTGGCAGTTGCTGGAACTTGCTTCCATATTATAAAAACTCTAAAGAAATTTTGACCTGATTCCCTTTTCAGCAAGGCAAACAGTGGCCGTAGCCCTTATTACATCGAGGCTAGATTACTGTAATAGCCTCTATGTAGGGACAAATAAGTCAGTCCTACATAGGTTACAAATGGTCCAGCATGCTGCAGCACGACTAGTACTGAGGTGGCCCAGGAAGTCATCTGCATCGGCGGCTCTAAACACACTTCACTGGCTGCCAATTCACAAACGTGTTCTTTTTAAGGTCCTCCTCATCACTTTTAGGGCTTTCCACTCCTTGGGCCCTCAATATCTTCACACACGCTTTAAGCGATACATTCCTTCCCGAAGTTTAAGATCATCAAAGGCCAATCTGCTAAAAATACCAGCTTTCAGATTGGCAACGAAGGGAGGAAAATCACTCACAGTGTTAGGCTCAAAGGCATGGAACAAACTTCCTCCACAGCTTCGCCAGATTACATCTGAGTTCCATTTCAGGAAGGTCCTAAAGACCTGGATTTTCAGCGCATCTGACTCTCTTTGCAAAACTCTGATCTGAGGTCCCTCTCAGACTATTAGTAGTCAACCAGGTTTTGAGTTCCCATCCCTGGATTCCGTTTAGCGCCATGATGTTCCTTGGAGTGACAGTCTGCGCTCTACAAATGGATTATTACATTACATTATTACAAATGCCCTTTGCTTTTTATAAGGGGGCTTTTCTGCACTACTCGCATGTTTCTAAAAAAAAAAGCACAGCTTCTTTTCAGTTGTAGTATGTGATTTGCCTTTTTATGTTCATGTCATTTTTTTCAATTCAATTTTATTTCCATTGTATTTGTAAACTGCACATAATGACCTACACTTAAACAAATAAAATAGAATTAAACCCTGATCATATACTTGTCCAGAGTCGCATTGAAATAAAAATTCAACAGTAGCAGTTACAGTGACAATATTGTTTCTCAAGGAACTTGGATGGAGATATGTATTAGCCAATAGAGACAGCACAGGACATAAATAGCATTTATTCCATTTTGTAGTTGAGAAGAGCTGCAAGCACTAGCAAAATAAACCAGTCTCACCTGTTTGACCTATTGGCTATGCCAACCCTTTATGCAGATGCTCTACGGCATTGGAAAATAAGCATTTGCAATGCAATAGGTCTCGCATTGACGTGAGTTTGAGCTATTGACATTGCAAATAACAATGCCTTTTATTTTTGTTTTCTCTTTAAAAACACAAATAAAAGGCATTGTTATTTACAATGCCAATAGCTTAAACTTGCGTAACTGCGAGACCTATTGCATTGCAAATGCTTGTTAAATCAAATATCACGGCTTTGTTTTTAATTCATTGTACATTACATGAGGTTAGAGGGTGGCAGGCGCAATCCACATGAAAGCTCAGCTCGTTTTGGGCTCGAAGGTCCCAGAGGACCTAGAGCTGAGCCAGAGCCGGACATCTGAATCGTCACTCGAACCTAGCTCGAACTTTTAGTGGCTCACCCATCTCTAGGTATGACGCACCATTTGTAGGACATCCCAAAACACAATGGAGGCAACGCACAGAATCTGCAGTGTATTCCTTTGCAAACGATTACATGTTAGAGAGGATGTGAGGTGAATATGTTTTTTTTAACTCCGAGGGAATAACGTGATATGGATAAGCCCTCCTGACCCCCTACCCCTCACCCCGACTAACCCAAAGTTTCCTGTGCGACACATATTTATGAAAGATAATCTTTATTCACATCATTGTACAAAACCAGCCGCTACCTGGGTCTAATTAAACTCTACCTCCTTGCTTCCTGTTACCTACAGCCACATTGGACTTTCAGAAAACAGGAGCCGATGAATCTAGTGTAATCCTGGCTGCTGGCCTTAAATAGTCTTACAGAACTTTAACTTTTTACAGATCCGTCTCTAAAGGTCAGGTTGCATGATGTCATTCATGCTTGCCGGGTCTGATGTTTAAACTCATCACTTTGCATTCTGGTACTTGTAGTTTCTCCCTTCACATTACAAGTCTCCAAGTACCGGAATACAAAAAAACATAAGCAGCCATCCCGACCATTTCAACTGGACATTACACCCTACATTCCTATCCTGACTGAAGGATTACAATAGCCGCCGTCCCCCGGATCCGAAGGTGGAATGGGCCAGAGGTGCACATGACCCACGCGGCGCAGGACAAAGGAGTCCAGAAAGGGCTCCGCTCCCTGAATTCACAACCGGCTAATAGAGGACATGTTGCACTTAGAAAGCTCTAAGCTTTCTCGCAGTTGCGGGATGAATACCGCGGCAGTGAAATGCGAGTGGCGAACTCTATTGCTGCACTGAGGGCTCACGGTGACTCGGTCCGGACTTCTCTCATTGACACTGGAGTCCACGAACATGCCTCGCAGAGCAGCGCGTGTCTCAACCTAAAAAAAACCGATTCGGGCGACTCGCACACAACAAGACGCGTGACCGCCATGATTAAATGAAATAAAAAACAAGTTGGGTAGCGTTCGTTCCTTTTAACATGCATCAATCAGCCTGCTCTTCCCCCTTAACGGTGTCTCGGCCTCTTCAGGGAGCTGCCGTGTAACTCAAGCCTGCCTGCCTCCCCGGCCCCTCCCCCTCTGCCTACATCATTGCTGCGCTGCGTGTTCACTCGTGCCTGTAAAGGCTGCCAGTATTAAGGGTCCGGTGCGTTTTTTTTTTTTAGCACAATAACTGTCTCCTGCCTGCAGCGAGTGCAAATGCCAGCCGGAGCATGGGTGGATACTGGCCCCCTCGCCCCAACCGAAGAGCAGGGAGAGCAAGCAGGCTGCATGCTACAGAAACGAGGGTTCACACGCCCCTTCCCTGCTGCTACCGCTGTTTGGGACACCAATGTCGAATGAAAAAAAAACGAGGCAAAAATAAACACGCGCATGCAATTGCAAAAGGCGAGTGACAAAGGCAGCCGCTTGTTTATATTTGCATCATGCTTTCACTTTAAGTGAAAGGGCGATGCAAAAATGAACACGCGGCTGCCGTTGCCAAACACGAGTGAAATAAAATAGTGCTGAGCCACATCATAAAGGCACCGTGTAATTTCCGCGAGTAAACGATCCAATCCAGATGGGCGGAGCTAAAAGGAGACAGGGCGGTAACAAAAAAGCCTGAGTCTCAATTAGAAGCCAGCGTTTAACATAAGTGATGACGCTACCCAATAAGAAACATGGGCAGGGCTTCGAGTCCATTTCTAAAATCCACTCTACCACAATATGTCTCGCAGAGCTAATTCTGCGAGACCTAAAATAAAGTTGCCCATGCTGTGTATTATTTTGGGGAGACACAGAAAGGGCACGATGAAGTGGCTGCACCTGTGATATTTCTGTAGGCACACGCATGCATGATGACCTATGTGCACACATACATCACCACACATACACACTTATAGAAAGACGCAAGCACTGTTTTCTGTTGTTGTTTGCCACTTGAATCAGCAAAACAAAATATATATATTTGCACAAAAGCACATTTTGACCTGTGGGTTGACCCGGTAGCAAATTGCAGCCCCAGACCCTCCAAAAAATGTTAAAGTATTTTTTTAAGGGCTACTTGGTGTGGGATAGCAGCAGAGGGGTGGGTAACAAGAAAACAACAGGGAGTGTGCACGGAAGGCGGATGTTTGTAGAGGGGGAAGTAGCACATATGGGAGGAAGCTGGAAAAGATGTTCACGCTCATGGAATGCTGAAAGAAAAAAAGTAGTTTCCTAAATGTAAGCAGTGGAAATTCAAAAGTCAACCAATCAAAAGAATGATAAAGAAGCAATGCTCCAGGGAAGGGACAAGCACAAGAAGAGGAAGGCAAGCCATCAAATCAGAAGCAAGCAAATTAGAGTGACAATGCCAACCAATTGTAAGCAGTGGGATTGCTCTAATCCCACTAAGTTTTGATGTGGTCCACCAGAAGGTTTTTCACGAACAGACAGCCAAAACCTGTCTAGTAGGAGAGATCTAAAGGATGGCCTTCAAAGATTACTCTGGACTTGAAGTCTACCTAGCTTAAAATTTAGAAAGAAGTGTCTTGCCTTGTAATCCAAGTTGATATGCATATGAAATGATACTTCTTTAATGTCCTACAAATTGGGAGCAGATGTTTATTTGTACCCAGTGTACATAGTCTTCCTCAAACATTTTCATATGTTCCCACTTTTGAGCCAACTTTTAAAATGATGCTTAGTCGGTGGGATATGCATATCTTTAAGTTAACCCTTTTCATTCGTTGGTCTGTTGTTGTGTCATTCACATATTTCTTCCACCTATCACAGCATAGAGCACAGGGCAGTGACTCAGCCCACTAATTTTACTTTGGTTGGTGACATTCTCCTCTTTTACAAGGAGCACATCACACACAAAGTGATTCTCTTCAGTGGCAGTGAGTGCTATGGCAAACTGTGCTTTTTAAGACCAAAAAACATGCATTGGCCTTTGGAAAATTTTCTTTTCATTGACGAGTGCCTGGAAAAGCTCCCAACAATAATGTTTTACAAAAACCAAGACAAAACAAAATAAGCATTTTCAAAGCAAAAACGCTGGTAGCCAACACTTGTCCTACTGGCTTTGCTAACTTCGTTTATTTTGTAGTTACAGTTCCCATACATATTGTGAAAAATATCCAATCCTAAGGGTTAGCCTGTTTTTTCCCTACAATGTGCCTGCATGATCCAACACTAGAGCCCCTGGAAAAACAACGTAGGCAAGGGCTCTGCTCTACCAGGACTGACCTAAGCTGCAGTGTCCTGTAGTCAACACACCCTGCTGACAGAAGCCCGCATTCAGAAAGGTTGATTTAGGAGTTGTCCAGGACAGAAACAACACCTATTGGTTACTGTTGTAGTTCAAAGACCTCTTGCTAGAGGTGAGAGCAGAGTTAATGGGTATAGCAGCGAGTAGAGGGAGAGAGTGTGAAAGGCCTGACATAGGAAATCGGAAGGGAAGTTAACTTGTTGAGACATATATCAAAATCGTTTTTCGCAAGGCTCCAACTCAGAAAGGAGCAGGGCTCAGACTGAATAAAGTGATCACTTCCAAATTAGTGCCATAATGCTGCCCTAGCTGAAAACGGAAGGAAGATAAGTTTCCTTTTACCACATTGCCTCTATGTTACCCTGAAACGTCATTAACTACTAATAATGAAAGTGGAAGTTGTTCTAGAAAAAAGGTCAGGAGGTTTACTCCAATATAAAAACTAGAGAGAACAAGGATCTCTGGGATCTAAGAACAAGCATTTGCAATGCAAAAGGTGTCGCATTGCGAGACTTTGAGGCATTCTCATTACAATGCAAATAGCTTAAACTCTTGCAAATGCAAGACCTACTGCATGAGCAAATGCTTGTTCGATTTCCTTTCCTGTGAGTCGGCAAAGTTATTAGGCCATGATTGAAATAATTCAGAATCACCCAGCGTACCTATTTTCTCTTTTTATGCTTAATTAAAAATGCACACATAAAAAAGGATGTTTTTTTCTGTACTGAGCTGTAGCAGCTGCCATTACTGCAGGGGCTACCATGGGGCCTGTGTGAGGGTGCTACAAAGGCTGCCTATGGCAGTCAGTGATGGCGCAAAGAGAGGGTTAGGTGGAGTGAGGGGGCGAACAGAGGGTGACGGAACCAGTGCTATTAAACATTTTGGGGCAGATTTACGTTGAACTAACGCAGCGCGGTACAGCAAGTCATTTTGCTGCGCTGCTCTGCGTTAGTTTTGAAGCACAGGGATGCGACATATTTACAACAATATGTCGCATCTCTGTCCTTCCCCTGCGCTGGCGCACAAACTGCAGCCATGCAGCCGGCGCAGGCACCCTTGCACCATGGTGCAAGGATGCCATGCGTCGTGGGAGATTGTTTTTGTGCAGGAAGGGGCACCTTCTGCACAAAAACAATCAATACAAGCATTTTCCTCTTTCAATGCGTGCTGTAGAATGCAGCACGCATTGAAAGCGAAAAACGAGGAGAAATGAAAACATTTCTCCTCGTTATGCCTCGCTACGCCACCTCTAGGGTGGCGTAGCTTTCAGACGCATCTCCAGAGTTACGATTTCTCGTAATTCTGGAGATGTGTCTCGCTTCCATGAGTGTTGCGTGGGAACACCTACAGCAACACCCATGGAACGCCCCTTCACCGCAAAGTGCTGCGTGTGAAGGGGCCGTATTTACAAGGAGAGGAAAAGTCACGCAGGGTGGCTTTTCCTCTCCTTGTAAATATGGAGCAGCCCCCTGCGCCACCAGTACGTCAGGAAAAGTGACGTACTGGTGGCGCAGGGGGCTCGTAAATCTGCCCCTCTGGACGTAAAGTGTCTGAAAACAAACGAGCAAGCAGGTCAGAAAATGAAAGAAAACCCTTTCCTCGGGCACTGGAAGAGACGGAAGTTTTACACGCCGCATCGCTTCCTACCTGTCAGGGGCAGCTTTACGGGCCAGTTCCTCCAGACTCCCTGATTAGACATGTCCCAGCTCGCACTGCTTGTGCAGGGACGCGGCGGAGGGTGCCCGCAGCCTGGTCAGGAGGCGCATCGCTGACTCCCTCGCTTTGAACTGGGCCTGGTCAGTAATGGAGGCAGAGCCACGGCCACGCCATAGGGGAAAGAGAGCATCTCTGCAAGGGGAAGACACTGAGGCCCCGCAATCCCATTGTGTGTGTTTGTGCGGAGAAAGAGATGGTGAAACTTGCACATATTGAAAATTACTAATAAAAATATAAAAGCGGGCTCCGTGCTGAAACGTACTGCATGGAGCAGGCAGGCAATGAGGAGCAGAGTGGAGTCAGGACGCGATGAGTAGATGAAAAGGTGCAAGTTGGCCCTATTTATTTTTATTTATTTTATTTAAAAAGTTTTGTATAGCGCGAACAAGACCCAGAAGGGTATCAGAGCACTTCACAGTAATGGAAGGGAGGAACAAAGTAAAGGGGACAATAAAGAGGGGGTAAGAGAGGGTAACATAATGAGCTACTAAGATTGTACAAGGATGCGAGCAAACATTACTTAATAAGAAGAGGCAGAAAATCATGGACATTACAGTTGTTAGGCAAAGAAAAGAAAAAAAATCAAAGGACATTTAGCAAACAAGCAAACCATGGCCAACTAAGGCAGGAACTTGTTCATTAGGATTGTTTTGACTTCATGTTTGAAAGCAGCCGTGTAGGGTATTGGTAATAAAAACGTAAAAGCAGGCTCTGTGCTGATACCGTAGTGCGGCGCCCGGAAGCAAAGCGGGCACCCTTACAGGAAAGCACATCGTGCCTGAAATAGTGTAAAATTGTTAAAGAACAGAGTGCGCGCAGACTGTATGTAAAGCAAACTGTGTAACAACGCAAGTAAAAAGTCCAGTCCTCATGGGAGGTTACAAATGCAGACAAGGCGGTACCAAGGAGGGACTACTAGGATTATCCACGAATCAAAAGCAACCATTCAGAAAAGACGGTAACAGGAGCCAATTGAAAAGATGGGTGGATAATAGGCGGAGCTTCAAGTCCATACCTCAATACAGTATGACTCACAGAGCAGCACATGCGCTGCCCAGGCTCGACCTAAAAATATTGGTCTCTCAAGGAGAGGTGAGGACAGCAGGGTAACTGGAGGCAGGTCAATTTGCTCTTGTGCTGTCAGAGTAGCAACTTATCAAACACTTCCTCTCTCAACCTTGCATTTGCAGGGTGACAGACTGGCTCAGTGCGAAGTCGCAACCTGACTAGAGTTCGCTGACTGGTGATCATCTGCCTTTGAGGGGCATTGAGAGCCTTGGGAGCGTGTAAGGGAAACGAGGCGTGAACCTGTGCTCAAAATTTGGCTTTCTTATGCCTAGCAGGAGTAGGTGAAATCTGGGCCTTTCAGAGTTAATGTTGTTTCTGCTCAGCTTGCAAGCCTTGATTGCTCTTCCCGGTCCTTCCTCCTTCCTGTGGTGTATTTTTTCAGCAGTAAGGAGCATCCTTGCTGTTACAGTGATTGATGACCCAGATGTCCATGCACTTGTGAAGAAAATGCATTTCTCAACAAGTACAAAGGAGCAACAGAAATACAGGTAACAATAAAAATAAAATGGCACAAATGACAAATGTTGCCATATGTATTACTGAGCCTTCTCTGATTGCCCTCCAACACACAGCATCCAACTGTCCCTGTGACTAAGCTGTGACTAAGCTGGTTAGACCTTATTATTATTATTATTGTTATTATTGCTCATAATTGTTCTGCAGATACAGGCAGTACCTTTGGACAATAATAAATCCCCTCAGGTACAATAAACTACTCATTGCCCGCTGTAAGTTGCTTGTGCAGCATTAGCCTCATTTTCATATTCCATGAAAAACATATCTGCTCCTACCCTTTGCCGATACAAGAATAATTCACTATGATGGTGGGAGTAGAGGAGATATGCACCCCGACCAAAAAACAGACTGGCATTTAGCAGTTATAATTGTAGAATTTGCCTAGGGCTCCGCCCTCCAATAAACAGAACAGTTTGCACCTAGCCGATCACTGGCCGCTCACATCACCAACTGGCTGAAGGGAGAATGGATTGATCATCATGTTCTCACAACCACTTGCAAGGGATGGACTACTCTGAAAAAAATTCTTTTAATCTAAAGCATTATATTGAGCACATTTGTCACCCTTCTCAACAAGCTTGGACGCTACATTTCTCATTTTAAAGAATTAATTATTCTTTATGTCCTGTCAAATCTATTAAATATTAAAATGTAGAGTGCCTCTAAATTTAACTTATCAAAAACCAATCAGTGCCATCTAACACGAATACTTTGTGCAATTCTGCATGCAAGAAATGATTTCTCAAAAACAAAGAAGACTTTGTATAGTCGAATGTACAGTACATAATGCTGGCAGATCAAATATGCAGTACAATCGGTGTTTCGTAAAATCTAATATTACTAAAACACAGCCTTTTTAATATATGTATCATGTGTACACAAAACTTGAAGTTTTTTATTCTTTATATATAGCTCGATTGCAATGAATGCTAGGTATTATCCTCACGGTCCTTCTCATCCTTTTCAGAACATGAACGATATTTATTAACGTAATTGTTTAAAAAACCTAGATAGACGACATGATCCTGCAGATATTGTCGTTACATAATTTTTCAAACTAACTGATGTAAAAGCAGGTTAGACGCTGTTTTACACCATTTTCTGCATTTTATTACAAACGAGGCATTTAACTATGACCCCAATATTCTTTCACCAAACATATGTTGTACCTGAAAGGACCCATCTGAGAGCTAGCTAATCAATTTCATTTAGACCTTTGGATGCAAGACTTGACATAATCTATACTTAACAGTTACACCTCCCCTCCCAGCTGCAAAATACCATTAATCTGAGGATTTCGACTCCTGCTGTATGTTTTATTTAAAAAAAAATTAAAGACATACCGACATCGATCGGAATGTTCTTCTGAATAGAAACATATGGAAATGCAAGACAGCTCTCTCAAGAAAGTAAGAGACCAGGACAGATGTCAACGTACACAAACCAAATCCAGTTAAAGGAGATCAACAGTACATTCATAAAACATGCATGGAACATCATATTTAGAGGCAGAACTTAAATTGACAAAAAACAATTGCCTTACGCTTTAACTTTAACGCGGTTTACAGATAAAAGTGTAGCTTCCTGATCAAATATCTGTCAATGCATTAGTAATTTGCCTTCTCCCAGTCATTGAATCTTATATTCTGCAAAAATGTCATCTTTTGTTTTAAAATACGAAAAAGGTCTTGAATATTCCATATACATTTGTAATTTGTGAGGCAAAAAGTATGCATGTAGGACGTTTATCAGTTTGCATGTAAACTAAAAAGTAATTAGCTCTTACTTCAGCAACATTTGTGGTTTGTTGTCAAATTTTGAATGTTGGCAAAATGGACGCATATAAAAGCTATTTAGAGTGTGTCATTCCCTGGACTCCAGTCAAAACGACCATATCTTCACAAGCCCTAAATAACTTTCCTGATCCTCCCTCAAAGATATTCATGTTTGAAATCCAACATCTGACATTGCATAACAAGGGTTGTTCTGTTTCCTGTATATGGCAAAACTGTCTTCTTTAATGGCTGCTGGTTTAGGCATAAAGCAAAGACGAAACCCTTGGGTTCAACATTATGATAATAATGAGCATTAGAGCAATTCACGTGTTTACAGCAGTACTAGATTTATGATGGGGTTAAGAGTAAGGGACAAAGCCTATCAGTTTTATGCCAAAGCAAGCGAATGTCAAACGCTATCGATGTGAAGACACATTGAAGCTGCTAAAGTGTGTGCTAAAATTACACGTCATTGTTGAGCGGCGTGAAACAGCATGCAACGCACATCTGTTGCCTTCAGTATTTTGCAGTGGCCGGTGGGTTCAGAGTAACTAAACCAATGAAAGATTAAAGGAAATGGAGAAAAAAAAATGAGTAAAGAGTGTTTTTGCGTGTTGCAAGCGATAGCATTACATTTTGGTATTGTTGATAGTGGAATTCTTTTTTCAGTGAAGAAAATCAATTAAATATGTAGGTAGGTATGTATTCTTTAACCCTGGCTGATGAGCAACGAAGCACTCTACATAGCAATAGGAGAAGACATCAATCATGTCAGGAGAGCTGAGGGAATGATCTGAGACTACAAAAGAACTGAAGCAAAAAGGGAGGGAGGCTTCTCTTTTTCTGCCAATAGCTGGAGGAGCTGGGTGGGTCTTTATCAATGGTCGGAGCTTTTTTCTGAACTGCAATCGTTGAGGTGCACGCCTGTCCTGTGCAGGTATGTTATTTCAGATACACTGGGAACCAAGGGCGGTGTGACTCCTCGGGAAACACATGGGGGCCGATTCCGATCTCGGCCGGTAGGGCTCCGAATCGGATCCGGCTGAACCGGATCCGATTCGGAGCCCTGTTTCCCGACCGATTCGTACGCGCGTCCGGGCGAGCGAGTACGATGCGAAATCTCCGACCGACTCGTTCGCGAGACCCAACCGCACCGACCGACTCGTATGCGAAAGCCGACCGCTCCGACCGACTCGCTCGGACACGCCTCACACCGTGCAATGGAGACGTTCCCCGGCCGGGCAAGTATGATGCGCGCCGCGAGCAGTCCGACCGACTCGCGCCGTCTGGCTCGAAGGAGCAGTCGGAGCCGTACTTCGGGGGTCCGTGTCGGACCCCCCTGTACGCGTAGCCGCGCGAGTCGCACACAGGGGGGACCCATGGGTCCCCCCTACCTGTGCGTGTACGGCGCGAGTCGCTTCGCCGCGTACACGCTGTAGGGGGCGCCCTTGTTCGCCTCGCACCCATTGAGTCAATGGGAGCCCGCGTACGCGTTGTACGACAGGCTCCCATTGACTTCAATGGGAGTCCGACCGAATCGGGTCCGATGGCATACGTGCGCATCGTACTCGTTCGGTCGGGCTGCTAGGGTCCGATTCGGTCGGAAATCTCTCCGAGTCCGGCTCGGTCGGAGAGATTTCCGGCCCGAATCGGAATCGGCCCCTTAGTGATTTTTCACGCAGCGCAGGAATCACATTTGCTAGGCTGCATTGCACAAGGTAGAAAACACAGAGCAATATCGACACATATTGGCCTGCTGCTGCTGTCACTGTCTACGCTGCCTGTGAAATGCATAGCCTTGCATCGTGGAATAGAGCTGTCTCACATGGGATTTCCATTTGAAACACACTCTTCTACTACAAATTCTTACACCTAGATACATTTCAGAAGAATCCCATGCATTATATATATATATTGTGCAGTTCAGCACACACATAATGCATCTTTTTTCAGAGAAATAAACATTTACCATTGTTCAGGCCCGATTCAAGCAGGTATTAGTTTTTGACACTCTTACAAAGACGCGTGGACATGGGTGTCTTTTCGTGATATTTATTAAGTAAATGGGAATGGCCCCCAACCAGCAGCTTCCCCAACAGTCACTGCCGCTCCATCCTCTAGAACACACACAAGTTCTAGAAGTGGAAGCAACAGCGGATGCATGCATACACATGAGAAAATGATCACATAGCTATAACACATCTCCCCTCCTTAATAAAAACAAAACAGCATGAACACTGGTAATACATATAAATGAACAATGCAACAATAAAAGGAAAGGCTGACATTAAAAGTGTCAAACCAGCAGGTAATACGCCTTTTCTAAAGCATAGCATAGCAAAACAGTAGAACTCAATTGCAAACATATAATTCCAAATATCTGGGCCTGGATTTACATCGCATACTGGGATCCCTATGAATGTCCAAAGGTCTTCCAACTTCACCCCCACTTCTTCTCAACCACTCTCTACCTTCTGCCTCATTGCATATTGCCACTATTCTGGTGTTCCACCATTTTCCATCATCCAACTTGACAACATTCCCTCTTACTTCAACAATCACCCTGGGTGTCGATAGCTTAGAACATCCTTTCTTTTGGAGATGGTCAGAATGCACTCTGACTAACATGTCTTTGTTAAATATTTTGCTTTCTTTCCTCACATTATCATTGTGAGTCTGTACATCGTTTGATATTTGTCCACATTCTCCCGTAGATCTTTATAATTCACTTTAATCATGCCAGCTCTTGCCATCCATGCTGGTGCTGCTACTGTACATGGCACCCTGCCTTTCGGTAAACTAAAAGGTGTAACTCCCGTTGCAGAATGGGGTGTGACATGATAATTCCACAACATTTCTTTCACTTGATCCTTCCAACACAAGTTGCTATGCCTAGCCAACTGGATACTTTCACCCAAAAACACGGTTAAACCGTTCAATCATACCATTCCCCCTTGGATGATAAACAGGGGTTTTGCAATGTCTGATTCCCCATTTGTTCAGAAAGCTGCTGAATTCTTCTGATACAAATTGGGGACCGTTGTCGGTTAATATTTCCGCAGGACACCCCTCACGCCGAAATATGTCCTCAAAGAATGCAATCACATTCTTAGATTTCACCTCCCTCACAAATCCTACTTCTGGCCATTTACAAAAGAAATCCATCATGATGATGGCATATTTTTTGTCAGCACCTAAACCTTCCAAGGGGTTGCAAATGTCCATTGCTAACCTCTCCCAGGGTTGTCTGGGAAACTGAACTGGGCATAACGACGTCTCCTGAATCTTGCAAGCACAGGGAATGCAGTCATGCACACACCTTTCTACTTGCTTGTCCATTACTGGCCACCAAAAACCCATAGGAGCTCTTTTCTTCATACCAGTCATGCCGCCATGGCCCTCATGAAGCAAACTCACGACTCTCTCTCTCAAACCCATTGGTACTACCAATCTCTCATTCCTTTTAACTATACCATTATCGACAGACAACTCATCCCACACAAACTTGAATGGTAGTAGTTCTTCTTGTTTGTTCCACCCATTTTGTTTGGGAAGAGCATCTATGAGTTTCAGCAAGGCAGGGTCCTCCGACACAGCTTCTTTCCATTCCTCTTCTCCAATTGCACCACCTCAGTCTTGTATCTCAGCCACCATACATTCCTCATCACCCTTCTCTTCACAGTGCTCCAATGGTAATCTAGACAAGCAATCAGGATTGATGTTTTGTCCACCGGGCACTTATTTTATTGTAAAAACATATTCTTGAAGGCGGTATAACCATTTTGCTATGCGAGGTGTAGCTTTACTTGCTCCAGTTGTAGTAAATAGATCCACTAAGGGTTTGTGATCCATCCACAATTCGAATTCTAGACCCCAAACAAATATCCAAAAAGGTTGAAAGCCCCACCAACAAGCAAGAGCTTCTTTCTCGATGGTTGAGTACGTACTCTCTGCCCCTTTTAGGGTGCGTGAACCACCCTTTCCTTGCCCTCATGAGTACTGCCCCAAGACCACAATTACTGGCATTGGTTGCTACTATGGTTTTATCCTCTGGATCAAAAGGTTTGAGAGTTACAGCATTTACGATGGATCTTTTTACAACGTCAAATGCATGTTGACACTCGCCAGACCAACTAAATGTAACCCCTTTTTTCATGATCTCCCTTAAAGGATTTACTATGTCAGTGAAATGGTGAACAAATTTGACATAGTACTCTGCCATGCCAAGGGAGGATCGTTACTGGTCTTTGTCTTGAGGGGTAGGAGCTTTTTCAATGGCTTCTACTAATTTGAGTTTTGGCTTTACACCATCAGCTGTCAGAGTGTGCACCAAATACTCAACTTCCTCTGTACAGAATTTACATTTGTCAAACCTGATGGTTAAACCTGCTTTCTCCAGTTTCTGTAGCACCATCTTGAGTACATCATCATGTTGATTTACATTTTTTCCCCAAATCAACACATCAACTTGAAACACCAAGACATTCGGCATGTCCTTCAGTATTCCCTGCATGACGCTCTGGAAAACTGCGGATGCAGATGCCAGACCGAAGGGCATACGAATGAATCGGTAAGCAACCTCCGGTGTTACAAATGAGGTTAAGTGCCTCGAACCCTTCTCCAGCAAAATTTGGTGGTATGCATTGGATAAATCCAGTGTAGTGAAGTACTTCCCCCCTTTCACACTGGGTTACATTTCGTTAATTCTTGTTAAAGGATAAATATCAATCCAGATGCAGCTAATTAGAGCCCTGAGGTCGACACACATCCTAATTTTGCCATTCGGCTTCCTGGCAATTACAATAGGACTTAACCATTCCGAGGCTTCTATTGGTTCAATAACCTTTTCATTGCATAGCCTTTGCAATTCTTCCTTCAACAACCCTCTCAATGAAAGTGGAACGTTCCTGACTTTATGTACTTTAGGTAATGCCCCTTGTTTTAATACTATACAGTGTTCAAATTTGGTGAGGCATCCCAACTCCTTCCTGAATAACCTAGAAAACAAGTTGACCCAGTTCCGATTGCCTGGCGAAGCGGTCTGCATCTGTAAAATGGTGGCGGTGCCTAGCAGGCACCGTCCTCCAAAGTACGATGCGGTCTTCCGCTAGCCTTTCTGTGGCGGGTAAACGGCCATTGAAAGGCTGGTGGAGATTGGTTTCGGGGGCCCGTTGGGGGGGGTTGTGCACTGGGGGGTACCCATGGCACCCCCGACATTTCACTGCACCAAGTGGCAGGCACCATGTGGTGCCTGCCACGTAGTGCAGTGAAATGTACGACATGCATTTTTGACATAGCGGCGGGTGCTGCTGTCAGCAGCACCCGCCGCAATGTTAAGAGTGCAAGGTGCGACCGCCATGGTGGTGGCCGCATCCTAATTAGGTGTGTGGAACCGCCGCAGGTATTGCGGACAGTCCCGGTTGCCACCACCATGGCGGAAAGACTCCAGTCCGTCCGCCATCGTAATCGGCCCCTATATGTTAAAAAATACAAACAATTATAAATATGTTTTCAATTATTTTTTTGATAAACTACATCTATTATTAATAATATTCACTATGTGTATGAATGTAAAAATATGTATAACATAAAAATTAATGTATCTACTGTTACCCAAAACATTATATGTTTTAAATATTGTTCAAAAAGTGAGTAATAACTACTTATTTGTGGTCCAAAAATAAACAACTGAATAATGTAATAAAACAACAATTTCTAATACTATTTTTTCCAAAATGTTATATCTAAATATGTAAATATGTACCAAATATGTAATGTGTAAACAATTAACAAAATGCTTTTTCTTCCTGGTTAAAACAATAAAAATAATTATACTTAAAAAAATTAAATACTTTTTCCAATTTTTTATTATCAATGTTTCATTATAAATAAAAATATAAATAAAATATAAACATGTTTCTGTGTTTTTCTAACATGTTATGAAATATTGTATCTATAATAAAATATTTATATTGTATCAATGTACTTTAAAAACTATTGTATTTGTCCAAACATTTATAACTATATCTTTATCCTTATACCATAATATATTTTTATTTCTTCACTATACCCACTATAAACAACATTAACTCAGGAAAGGCGTTAAATAGCAAACATTATAAGTTACTACTAATTTATATTAAGTCAGGGAAGACACTGGATACTAACCTTATATAATTTACTATTCCCACTCCAAACTACATAAAATCAGGAAAGGTGCTGGACACTAACTATATATAATTTACTATTCCCACTCCAAAACACATTAAATCAGGGAAGGTGCTGGACACTAACCATATATTATTTACTATTCCAACTCCAAACTACATTAAATCAGGGAAGGTGCTGGACATTAGCCATATATAATTTACTATTCCAACTCCAAACCACATTAAATCAGGGAAGGTGCTAGACCCTAACCATATATAATTTACTATTCCCACTCTAAACAAAATTAAATCAGGGAAGGTGCTGGACACTAACCATCTATAATTTACTATTCCAACTCCAAACTACATTAAATCAGGGAAGGTGCTGGACACTAACCATATATAATTTACTATTCCCACTCCAAACCACATTAAATCAGGGAAGGTGCTGGACACTAACCATATATAATTTACTATTCCAGCTCCAAACTACATTAAATCAGGAAGGTGCTGGACACTAAACATATATAATTTACTATTCCCACTCCAAACTACATTAAATCATGGAAGGTGCTGGACACTAACCATATATAATTTACTATTCCAACTCCAAACTACATTAAATCAGGGAAGGTGCTGGACACTAAACATATATATTTTACTATTCCCCCTTCAAACCACATTAAATCAGGGAAGGCGCTGGACACTAACCATATATAATTTACTATTCCCACTCCAAACCACATTAAATCAGGGAAGGCGCTGGACACTAACCTTATATAATTTACTATTCCCACTCCAAACTACATTAAATCAGGGAAGGTGCTGGACAGTAACCATATATAATTTACTATTCCCACTCCAAACTACATTAAATCAGGGAGGATGCTGGACACTAACCATATATCATATACTATTCCTAATAGCAATTATATTAACTCTCATAAAATACTACACACTAAATATATGTATGTTACTATAATTAAATATATATTGCATAGTAATTTTTTTTTAACATATCTGTTAAAATATCTCAGACATATAAATATTAATATCCCAAACAAATTTCATAAAATTGCAAAAAGATTTTTACATTTTTTACCAAATACAAAAGTATAACCAATTAAATACAAAATAATTACTCTCATTAATAAATTAAAATTTTAAAAATAATTTTAAAATTTTAATTATACAAAATTAAATTTTATCAAACTTAAAACATACTCAACTTCAACAACTTTAAACACAATATCCCAGTACTACAATAATTAAATTTAAAAAATAAATTTTAAATTTTTTAAAATGATGATCAATACATTTTCAAAACACTCACCACCCTTAAACACAATAAACGCCATATTACACTCATACATTTATTTTTCAAATTTTTTAATTTAATTTCAAAATTTTGTAAACATTTTGAACATTTAGGTGTCCATTACGATACCGGGCGGTAAAAAATCCGCCATCCACCATAGCGGTAAAAATACGCCCGCCTACACCGTCTGAATACCGACCGAGCAATTACAATGCCGCGAAGCGAACACCGCCCGCGGCGGAAAAAAACCCAAAAATACCGCCCGATCATGTCCGATTCTAAGTCCACCCGTCCGCCACGGACGCAAATACGCACGACAACCAAAAACCGCCCGCCCTGACGATCTAGACACCGCCCGTGAAATTAGGATCGCTCCGACATGAGCGCGGTAATTACACAAATACACCGCCCGCCATCGTAAACAACAGAGATGGAAATGGACACGGCGGAAGCCCTGGCGGCCACGTCCCTGCACAGAAACCATCCGCGGACCCAAACAAACACACACAACATGGCCAACAAGTCCACACAGCAAGCCACGCACAAACACAGTACACATCCTGAAAACACCCCCCCCCCCTGGACAAACAAATAAACTACTAATCCCAGAACACCAGCCACAACACACCTGAAAACAACAGACCATCATGACACACCCACATAGGTAAGCACAAAAGCAGCCCCTTCACAGACCACAATCCCTTGCAACACTACAAAGCCAAGAAGAGAGGAGAGAACACAGCGACACAGCAAGGACAGCAGCACACCACAGATACGCACCGATCACACCCACCACCACCAGCACCAGCACCAGCAAACACCAGCACCACAAACGACCTGCACATCACACACCACACACACACACCGCACCAGCACCACAAACACCAAACCACACACCATGGCAGCACACAGAATGCCAAAGTTCACTTCAACTGAGCTGACGGTCATGGTCGACGAGATCATCAAGGTGCACCCACAAATCTTTGGCAACCAGGTCCAACAGACAACAGTAGCCACCAGAAATCGGATGTGGAGCAGGATCGTAGACCAGGTCAATGCAGTAGGGAACGTCCCACGCAACCGAGGCGAAATCACCAAGAGGTGGCACGATATGAAAAGGGAGGTCAAGAAGAAGGAGGCCAAGAATCGGCAGCTGGCTGACAGGACTGGCGGAGGTAATCCCGTGCTTTTCAAGAGCTTCAAGGCGTGGGAGGAGAAGGTGCGAGGCATCATACATCCGGAGAGTCTCACCGGAATACCAGGGGAGTGGAGGCTGGTAAGTACAAACAAATGTATACCAGCACACCGCTATGTACTCACATGCACTACCACTATGCCATAGCTCCGAGGGACAAACACCCCCATGTCCAGTACACAATACACAAGACATCACTCACACATGCAACAGACACTACCACACACTCAGCCCAAACCGACCAACTAACAAAACCATGGAGGCATGTGTACAGTCAGCCAGCACCGCAACTCCCACCAGGTCCCCTCGTACTCCAAAAGTGCCAGAAGGAGCACTCACCACACCCACACCCATGTGTCAGCCATAGCTGCAGTAACCGACAAGTAACAGGTAAGTAGCCGGAACACAAAGTCAGTGGGTGGGAGGGGGACAGCTGAAGTACAACACACACCAGGCCCCAGTCCGACAGCGCAGCAAGGTGGAGCACACCCCACACCCATGTGTCAGCCACTGCAGTGCACACCTTCAGCCGACAGGTAGATATCTCACCCTACATGGAGGGGTTTCTGTGGGTGGTAAGCCAGCACCACAACTCACAACACCGCCCCCACTCCCACAGACCAGCAACATGGAGCACCCCTCCTCCCATAACCACGTGGCATCCATAGCATTGCGCACTCAAAAACAACCTGTAGGTGGAAAACTGTACAGGGCGGGGTGTCTGTAGGCATGAGGACTGTATTACGACTAACACATGGGACATGTCACGTAGCAGGGGAACACGCAGCACTGCTCCCTGTCACAATCATGTCACCAATGTGCACACGGACATGTATTACAGAGTCATACCCCACATGACCCATCACAAACACAGCAACACCTAAGGAGCCACGTCTGCATGCACAAGTCCCACTGGAGCACAGACCCACACGGCGGGCACCGTGCCACTCATCACACACATCCGCAACACCATCGAAGTCTTGACCATGTAGTCCTTACTGCCTGTTACCCACACATCGTACAACAACGCCCATGTAAGTCCAACCTGCCTAGAAGTAACAGCGTGGGACCACAATAATGCACATACACACCACTGGACCCATGAAACACACAGGCACACAATGCACATTCAACATATCATCATTCTCATCTGTCAGCCCCTGTGTCATGAAAGGTATGTCATCCGAACAGCTGGCCCTCATACAGTAGTTATGCAAAGATACCTGCCCATGACAAATAATGTGCCTGCAGTGACTGAAGCGCACGTCACACTGTGATCAACAACATACATAATATAGTCAACACCCCAAGAGCACTGCATTGCTGCACATGGCCGAGGGTAGCACGCACACCAAGGAATTGGCCCATCTGCAATACGTCGTGTGGCACACAACCATCACTCACTCACTACAATGCTTGCAGTGTAATGTCCATAAATGATAACAGTGAGCAGACATGCTGGGGATGTCAGACATACACACACCTTTGTCTCTGCACTGTCATGTAGCCAAAACACATGTCCCGTTCTGCACCCATATGTCACAGTATGTACCCCAAAACCATATTTCACCTCAAAAGCGTTGAGGGGCTGTACCCCCTTTTCCCATCTGCGTTTCTAAGCGTTCCATTTGAACCCCAAAACCATATTTCACCTCAAAAGCGTTGAGGGGGCTGTACCCCTTTTCCCATCTGCGTTTCTAAGCGTTCCATTTGAACCCCAAAACCATATTTCACCTCAAAAGTGTTGAGGGGGCTGTACCCCTTTTCCCATCTGCGTTTCTAAGCGTTCCATTTGAACCCCAAAACCATATTTCACCTCAAAAGCGTTGAGGGGGCTGTACCCCTTTTCCCATCTGCGTTTCTAAGCGTTCCATTTGAACCCCAAAACCATATTTCACCTCAAAGCATTGAGGGGCTGTACCCCTTTTCCCATCTGCGCTTCTAAGCGTTCCATTTGAACCCCAAAACCATATTTCACCTCAAAGCGTTGAGGGGCTGTACCCCTTTTCCCATCTGCGTTTCTAAGCGTTCCATTTGAACCCCAAAACCATATTTCACCTCAAAGCGTTGAGGGGCTGTACCCCTTTCCCATCTGAATTTCTAAGCGTTCCATTTGAACCCCAAAACCATATTTCACCTCAAAAGCGTTGAGGGGCTGTACCCCCTTTTCCCATCTGCGCTTCTAAGCGTTCCATTTGAACCACAAAAGCATATTTCACCTCAACATCGTCGATGGGTCTGGAGCCCGCATACACCCGAACCACAAAATGTAGGAGTATAGCAACACACACCCATCGGCATTGCTAATCCGTCCCATGCCACATGTTCACATCACACAGTTCCATTGCCTTGCCCACGCATACACACATAGTACATCCACACACACGCCTCTGGGAAACCTGTGCACGACAGTGCACGAACTGTGAATGTCAGACAACCAATACATACTTTGCTAGGTGCAACACATTAACCTATCTCATTCTCCCCACAGGTGCCGAACTGCTGGACGCTGGAGAGGGAGACAGCAGCCAGCACAGCCAGTCCGCAAGCCCCCGACCCGGACTCACGGATGTAGAGGAGCTGGACACCTCCTCGGACGTGGACCACCCAGCAGGCCCATCTGGTGTGGCAGGGCACAACCGCTCCCCAGGGCCCCTCCTACCCACCAACCCATCGCCCAGGGCTGCTGACCAGTCACAGACCCCTGCTGCCATGGTCGTTGCGGCCACCACCACCGCCGCAACCACCACCACCGCCGCAACCACCACCACCACGTCATCCCTGGCCACAGCACCAGCGCAAGGGGTGGCCCGGCCGTCGGGGTCCACCCTGGGAGCCAGAACGAGGACCGTGGTGAGCAATGTGGCTAGTGGGCAGGTCGGTGGCAGCAGTACTGGTAGGAGGAGCAGGGTCAGGCCAACGCCATCTGTGCCTGGGAGCCAAGGCCAGCCGCAAATCGACAGAGTCCTTGGGGCCTATGAAGAGGCCCAAGGAGAATGGGCCAGGTCGGCTAGCGACACGCGGGAGGTCCTTGGGGTGTTGAGGGCCATGAACGCCCATATGGGACAAATGGTGGCCCTCATGGGCCAGCTGGTGGTGGTGTCGAGGGCACAAGCAAGGCCAGCAACACCACCTCCGCCACCACCTGCTGTGGCGCAGGGTCGTGCAGCATCGCGTTCCCCTGCGTCCACAGCGAGTGAGCACTCCTCAGCCACCACCAGCAGCCCACCAACACACCCCCCTTCAAAACGTGGAAGGGGCCGTCCGAAGAGGAAACAGGTGTCCAGAGAGGACTTCGCCCGCACCAAACGCCAGTGAGTCAGCCAGCCACCTTGACCACCTACTGCATTGACTTGTAATACAATCCTACCCCATACTGCCATGTGAATGGCATGTGTCTGTTGAACTGTGGACATAGGACTAAATGGGTACACCTTGAGCATCACGCAGCCATGACCGTCAACTCATAGTCACTGCACGCACCACTTTTGTCAACACCTTGCACACAATAACATGTCACAGCTGAAAATAAATACACCTTGATCACAATCTGCTGTTTGTGCCCTGTGTTTATTCAACGATGTGCAACTGCCACCATGAGCAGAAATGCATCTGCTGCGTGGTATGTCGATGGGACAGGAGAGGCTGTAGGGACCTAGGGGTGAAAAACAGAACAAGAGTACATTCAATGAGTGTGTCACACACTCATCACACAGTACTTGTCACCAACTACAAGCAATGTACACACATCTCACAGAGCAACAGGGCACAATGCAACAGCCACTGTCAGTGGCATACTAACCTGGACATGGACCATTGACACACAGCACTCAGTGAACAAAAGGCCTCCGTGACAGAGCACACATACACCTGCACAACTACAGCTACTTCAGCCGTCGTAAATGGACACTCACCGTCAAGTGAAGTAGCGGGCGATGAGCTGCTGACGCACATTCACAGCTTCCTCCTCTCCACTGTCCTCGTCACTGGACCCGTCCTGGTCTGCAGGCTGGGGCCCTAGATGATCACCGTCATCCACTATTAGGGGGATCTGCTTGCGAATAGCCAGATTGTGCAGCATGCAGCAAGCCACTACTATCTGGCACACCTTCTGTGGGGAGTACGCCAGTGCGCCCCCGGTGCGGTCCAGGCATCTGAACCTGGACTTGAGGAGGCCAAAGGTCCGCTCCACCACACGTCTGGTCCTCCCATGTGCCTCATTGTAGCGGTCATCAGCTGGGGTCCGAGGATTACGTAATGGGCTGAGCAGCCAAGGCCCATTCGGATAAGCAGAGTCCCCTGGGTGTGAGGAATACCGAGATTAGTTGCAATTCCAACTGTCCCCAAGACAGCATTGCACAACAGCCACGCTACACGAGTACACATACTCACCAACAATCCAAGCACGGTCCGGTTGCAGATTGGTCATCAGACGTGGTAGGATGCTGTTGCGCATGATGTGCGAGTCATGGGCCAATCCTGGAAACTTCGCACACACGTGTGAAATGACCATGTCCGCAAGGCACACCACTTGCACATTCAGGGAGTGGGTGTGCTTCCTATTCCGATAAATGTGCTCCATGGCCTGTGGTGCTACAAGGCCAATATGGGTGCAATCGATTGCACCAACAACGTTGGGGATCCGTCCAAGGGCATAGAAATCACCCTTCACTGCCGCCAATTCACGTGCCCTGGGGAATCTGATGTACCTGTTCCTGTACAGCATCATAGCTGACAGTACATCACGAAGCACCATGCTGAACATGGGCTGGGACATCCCACTTCCACTGCCCACTGTGTGTTGGAATGACCCAGTGGCGAAGAAATGCAGTGCAGCCATCACCTTAGCCGTGGGGGTAAATGCAGTTGGATACACCCTGCGAGGACGGAGGTGGGGTTCCAACAAGGCACATAAGCGATGCAGGGTGGGTCGGTCCAGACGGAATTTCCGGATTACCTCCACATCCTCCATGTCTGACAGCAATTGGTAGGGGCGATGTATGTTTGGTATCCTCCTAGGAAAGATGGAAGTGGACACATGTGAAAGCAACACGCCACAGGGCATTTCCACATACACAAAACACAAATGACTGACCAAGCAATAGAATCACAGAACAGCTGACAAGTAGGGACAGCACAGCCACAATACACTTGCACAGGTCCCCTGCCAATTGCAATGGGCAGTGACACACACCATTGCTATGAGCATGCACATGGGGATTTGGGCCTTAATAACTTGTAAGGCATGCTTATGGTATCAGACTGCATATTTGGCAAGCGGCAATACCACGGCAACATAACTGGCTGCTGTGCATGACACTGCTTCCGAGGCTGGGTGAGTATGGCACACACCAACAACGCTATGGACACAGGCTGAGCAGCCAGAACAAGTGGGACCTGTAGCACGAGGGGGTATGAGACAGTCATTGATGTCCCTACTGCACCCTATGTACAGCACTGTACGGATCACACCTCCAGAAACATTGACAGGTGTACACATTGACAGCTCCATGCCAACACGGCTGTGTGATTGCCAATACACATCACAAGTGACACGTAACGTTGCATGTGCCAGGTGGCAGGTGTACATAGTGAAAGATGGCATGTGTGTGCATATGCATATCCCATGCTCCCATGCCAATGTGTACATGATGATATGCTAACAGACATGTGGAGGCTGGGCACTGGCCGTCACTGCCTATGCACACAGCATGTTGTAGCCCTGTCCATTGTGGACCTGCTCCCACACACAAATCATGGCCACACCTGCAGATGCATTGCGCACATTATACTGTGTGGTGCACATGGCATCAGCGGACTGTACCCGCCATGGGCCAGGCCCTTGCGGCCAACTCCAATGACCCTCGCGGTTGCACCCTGCGTGTTCCACTATGGAGGTAAGCGTCCCGGGCCAGCTGGGAGCAGGCCATCGTCTGCAATTGAAGCTGGCAGACATGGTACACAAATTGCAGCAGCTTGGACCCACTGAACCTGCCCCAGGGGGCTATATGAGTGTGGGAGTGTGACCAGCATTACCACAGCTACCTGGGATTGCAGCCTGGCATCCCTCAACAACACCTGCTGCTGCCACCTGTCCACCTTCACGTCGATGACGCTGAGGATATGTCCAGGTCCACTCACCAGCGAGGAGCTGGAGATCCTGGATTCCGAGCTCCACGCACACTGCACATGGCTATTCCTTGCGAAAGTTGTGTGTGAGAGACAACTGCAGTGTGTGTGGGAGTGCATGTGGGGGACACACATGTCGTTGATCCGCAGCACTATGAGTCAGAGCCTGTGGGGTTCAAACATGCACTGCTCACCATGCTGACTGCAGGTGGCAGGGGTATGTGAGCTCTCGGGCGCTTTGACATGTCTGTCCCTCCCGAGTGGTGGTACATGGCAACTTCATGTCAGACATCCAGTGACACAGACAATTGGCAATGCAGGTCTCAGTGCACTTTTTGCTCGTGTGAATGTCAGGCTGGGGCCATGCTGCCCTTCTCAGTCCCAGCAGGCCTGGCCTGCACATTGACTGCACAATGCCAGTAGGTGACATCATAGACTGCCTAGTGGGTTACATATGTCTCCTGTTCAGGACCCTCCGGATAAGCGCAAACTCAGCCCTGTTGATTGGACACACCATGCCTCGTGATAAGGATGTGTGTGAGTTAGTGGCACTGAATGTGACCTCTGTTGCGGGGTGGGGCATGCACAGGGCGAGTACGTTGATTGTTGCGCAGTGTTGGTCACAGTGGGTACACCCACACAGATGTGTTGTCTTGTGATATTTTGCTAGGTCCGCCTGACAATGGACAGTAGATGTGGGCAGACTACACATTGCACGATGTGCTGTCTACATGCATGTGCCTTCACACCAGGCACAGCTGCCCCTGCACATGTGACCCCTGCTGCCCTCAGTGCTGGGTCTGTTGAGCTGATGCGCCATCTGTGCGTGGGGCAGACAGCTCTCCTCACTTCCGTCATTGCCCATGACATCACTTTGCCGCAGGTGACATGTATGTTATGTTATGTTAAGTAGATTTATAAAGCGCGCAGCTGCCCCAGCAAAGAGGCGTCCCGGCGCTGCCAGCCATAGAGAGTAGCAGGGTAAAGGAGAAACTGGTAAGTAACAGGAAAAAAGAGCAGGCGGCCTAAGCTGGCGGAAAGAGGAAGGTTTTAATTGCTTTCCTGAAAGCCAACAAGTGATTTAAGCAGCGAATCTGAGGAGGCAGAGAATTCCATAGCTTAGCGGCCATGTAGTGGAAAGATCGACCACCGGCCCGGACACGCTTCACCCGGGGGACAGTGACTAAGTACTGCCCCGAGGATCGCAGCTCGCGCGTAGATACGTAGGGGGTTAACATATTTGCAAGGAGGCTGGGTGAAGCTAGTTTCAAGATCTTAAAGGATAGGCAAAGTGCCTTAAATTGGATCCGTTTGGCCACCGGAAGCCAGTGAAGCCGCCGAACGGCGTCAGTGGCGGAACAGTGACGTGGGAGCCCTAAGAGGGCTCTGGCAGCCGCATTCTGCACACGCTGTAGTCGCATTCGTATCATGGAGGGCCCACCATGTACGCGTGGGTGGACTACACAAGACTGTCCGATGGTTGTCACACCCAGTCAGTGCTACGAATGGGAAGGATGTGGTGCTGGTACTCATTTATATGTGTCGAGTGTGCGGGTCTAGGTGTGGGGCTACATGCAAGACATGGGAAGTTCATCGGCTTATCTACTAGTTGCAATGCACACGAGACACGTCTTTTTATGACCACATCAGGGTCATTCCTTAAACTAACTGGAAGTCAGACAGTCATATGTTACCCTGTACTCATGGCCTCCCCTCGCTCACCCAAATATGCGTTTGCACCTGAGAAGCCAGCGCATGCACAAGCAGCTCCAAGCTCGCCCCAGAGAGGCCAAGGAGTGTATGTGTGGGTCCAGTTGAACAAGTGGTCTGTCTCGCGGTATAATAAGTGGCGGGACGCCGTACACCTGCGTGGTGCCCCGAGTCGAGACTAGGCAAAATTGACAATGCATGACAGGCTCCGCAGTCCGGATACACCACCTGCAACACACACAGAGGCTGTAGCTGCCCTAGCGGCCCAGGCCGCGTCCAACTGGAGCTCATGGACCCACACATTCACTCTTTGGCATCTCTGGGGCGAGCTTGGAGCTGCTTGTGCACGCGCTGGCTTCTCTGTTGCAATGGCATGTAACGTGTGTGGGAATATAGGCAATGAGTGAGATGGTGCAAGCCACCTTCCGTGACGTCACTCCTGCTCGTGATGTGTGCGTCACCCCACTACTTCCTTTTGACTTGTGCCATACTACATATTGAGGATGTGTTGCCTGCGTGATGTGACCAGGAGGAGCGCGCCATGACCTCTCACCCACCATGCTCCACTGCCATCCCGTGCCCTGGATTGCCTGTGCAGGTGGACAATGTTGGGGATACACCTGGTCGACAGGGGATGTGAGTGCCTTGGCAAGGGCCTGGCGGATGCACAGCAGTATCCAGCATGTCCACAGAGGGTGGGCTGATGTCTACACCTGATGCAGCATTGATCGTGTGCCCGCCTGTTGTGCACACACGAGTTCACATTCATCCCCAGACAGGTGGTCTTTACAAATTCCCAGGAGAGCGGTGATGTACTGCTCCGGAATCCTCCCAACACAGCGTGTTTCCACATTGCATGTGCGCACCTACCCGTCACACCCACCCACCTGAGCCAAGCGTAACTCCCGCTTCACATGACACATGTGTGTCTTCCACAGTTGTGCTACTCATTTGCGTTGACATCCAATGACAGTGGACTACATGGTCATCTCACGACTGCCGTGTACTTCACACACTCTCATCCTCTCTCATTCGTACTCGTGGAATGAATAAGCAGAGACACATATTTACTTCAAGCCATGTATTAGGACTTATGTCCTCTGTGATGCAGTATAGTGGACACTACTGGCAGCGAAATGCATGTGGAGGATATACTCAGCATGATTACACATAGCATAGGGTGTAGGGGTACATGTGATTAGTTGTTGACTGTGGGATGTCGGCTTCAGAGTTACAACTGCTTAGCCATTGCTGTGCTAATGTGCATTTGCTAATTACTGTGGGGCTGCTGACTTTGACACAGACAGTATACATTTTGCCTACCAGACCGCTTGACATCATGGGCACAGTACATCTCAGTTCCATGTTACAGGTTTGCTGCTATAGTTACTCATACACACGTGCATGAGGGGTGTCATCAGGGCATGGGCCTACGTGCATGCAACGGCGTCCCACTTGTTGTTGCAATGTGGTGGCTACTGGACATGACACAGTCACTGGGGTCATGTTGTAGGGGATGCACTTGTTGTCCATGCAAAAGTCCTGGCATGGAAGTTCAGAGGGAGGTGAGGTGACAGCTCTCACATACTACAGCCGACCGATTACTGTCCACTGACCGGTGCATATGTTCATGGGCGCAGGATACATATTATGGCATAGTTGTACGTGCAGTGTTGTCCATGTGGTTGCCATTCACAAATCCCATGCCTCTGCCTCCCCCTGTTCATGCAGAGTTACTGGATGTGATGAGCAACAGAGTGCATGTCCCGAAATTATCCGATATCATGGCAGTGTTGTTAATGGTGTGGTGTTAGTTGCAGGTTGTATGGTATAGTTGTTGTACTGGTAACTGCTAAGTCCGTGCGGAGCCAAGCATAGGTACGGTGTAGGACATCATTGTTCAATTGGGGTATTGCGTCGGGGTCCGACGAATTGACAGGTTGTCAGGTATGCGATACCTTCCAGCAGGGCTTCCATGGCATTGGTGGTATACATGGACGCCATCCAATGAAGCGGATGGTGGCTGTCAAGGTGTTGGTCGTAAGTTGTCCCTTGTAGGAGCCTGATGGGACATGTTGGATGACATTCGATGAAACTGTGATCCAGAATACGTCGTGTGGAGGCACAGTGGTCCCATTGCAGTGTGGGTCCGATTGCAGCCACATACGCCATGCCCCCATAGGCTGAACAGATCCTGTCGTGGACGTCCAGGGGGTTGAACAGTTGTACCAGGTCCGCCATTGGACATGCCGGGTTGGAGAGACATAAATCCACAGGACAGTGGAAGGGACACCTCCGACAGTAGAAGACGGGGATGACGCAGCTGAACAATGCGATGCGGTAAGTTAGTCGGTAAGTTACGTTCAGCAGAGCCAGATTTTCACATCCCAATATCTGTATCAGGTTATGTTTGTACACCTTCATCTGTCCGGCGTAGTTGGGTAGGTGTGGTGCAAGTGCCATTTTGCTGCAGGGCGATGTGATGGCGTGCTCCGGCTGTCTGTGCAGTCTGCAGAGTGCAACCTCCGACGTTGCTGGGAATTCTGTAATGATCGTAGGGAGGCAGGACTTGGGTTATAGTAGCTTGTGCGAAGGACACGGGCCCTCATCCCACATGCTTCTATGAATGGTCAAGGTCAGTGGTGTCTGACTCCTTCCAGATAACTTGCATGTGAACCACATGTGGGAGTGTTATTATTTCTTTTTTCCGTTCGAAATGTTCTTTCGTGTTATGCGCTATCTGCCCAGTGGACGGTTCCCTCTGCATGCCTGTGTTGGGCTTTTTTGGGGATAATGACTGTATTGTCCTGCTTGAATGGTTGAGCTGTGGTTTCGGTGTGGGTATGGAAGGCCATTCAGTGCTATCTCCTCTCCCGTGTGTGGGCAGCACGCTGCGTTTCCGCTATACGTTGGGCCTTGTGTGTGGGTGTTATAATTGGAGCCACCTGTTGTCGGTCCCCGGGATCTTTGATGTTACGTATTGCATGTCTTGGTATTGGGTGCAGGGTGGTATCGGTGTTTCTGTGTGGTACTGGCCTACCTTTTGGTGAGGTGGTACATATTGTGCTGGGTGATAATTCCGCCGCTGTGTGCTTCGCCATGTTTTGCACACAGGGGTGTGTCCTAATTTGTCGTGACATCACTGACATGTTCGGGTCAGTTGTGTGACGTCAGGTTGGCAACAGTGAATTACCGGTTGGGGACATGACTGTGGCAGGTCTGTCACGTGACATGTGCGTTCAGGGTGGGGCAGGTGTGTGGTGTTTGTTGTGCCCTGTGTTGTTTGTGTGCGGCGCATACATGGCGCTGTCGTTGGGCTCTGCGTTGTGCGCATGTGTGGCTGCGTCTTCGCCGCTGCGCTGCGGGGCCGTGACGGGGACGTTAGTTCCTGGTCCCAGGTAGTGTGTGCCCGTTTGTTACGAGTTGTTTCAATTTGCCGAGTGTGACATTTGTGGGTGCATTGGTGGATGTGTCGTGTACACGCAGGGGTGTCTGGGGGGGGCCATGTACAGTTCTTCCGCCCTTGCACTGTGTGCGGTGTTTGCGTGCCCTTGTTGTGTGTCTGCCTACCTGCGTCTCCGCGGTGCGTGGACTCCTAGGTTCTGCATCAAGTAGAGCATGGGGAGGGCCTGCAG
The DNA here is from genome assembly GCA_963921515.1 of Calotriton arnoldi. NCBI lineage: Eukaryota > Metazoa > Chordata > Amphibia > Caudata > Salamandridae > Calotriton > Calotriton arnoldi. The sequence goes on from CAWUFW010008940.1 coordinate 503,797, forward strand.
TGCTGGATTCATGCTGGTGGGGTCCGCCTCTTTGGTGTCCGTACTCAGCGATCGAGTTTCCACCTTGGTTTCTCGTGCGGTGTCTCTTAGCCGTGGGAGCTGTTTGTTTGCGGCATCGTAATTTGTACGCCGGGCGGTACGTGATTTCGTCGGATGATGTGTGTCCATTGGGCCGCGCCACTACGTGAACGGGCGCACTTTGATGGCGGACGGCGTCGCTGGCTTACGGGCGGTGTTTGGCTGACTTTTCACATCCTAATTGGGCGGGCGTGTGGGCCGCGGCGGGCGGACGGTAACTGGTGGTTTTTACATCCGACAGCATGGCGGTGGTGCTACCGCCCGGCATCCTAATGGGCCCCTTAGTAACATAAAAATACCCTCCCTTATCCCCTATTAACACAAAATCCCACTTTTATATATTTTGTTTACATAAATTTCAATTTTAGAATATTTTTAAAACTCCCCACCCTTATCCCCTATAAGCCCAACATCCCGCACCTGAAAAATAAATGTATGATTTAAAATAAAAATATTTTAAAAAAATATTTTACATTTTCAAATTTTTAATACACTACCCACCTTTATCCCCTATAAACAATTTCTTTACAAATATTTTAAATTTCAAATATTTTACATTTCAAATTTTAAAAACACTCCCCTCCCTTATCCCCTATTAACCCAACATCCCGCCCCTAAAAAAATATTATACATTCAATTCACCCCCTCGGCCGTCACCTACCCAGCCGGTCATCTGACATTGTTTTTTCTCGTTTCCCCGCTCTGTTTCCTTCCCTCCCCCTCCTCCTCCCTCTGTGATTCATTGATTTAATTTGATGTAACTATGTAACCTGTAACTCTGGGCGGATACCAAAACTGTTTGTACTTACCTCGGTGCACGAGCAACCTTGGCCGATGCCCGGTGGAGCTGTCACATGCAGCTATAGAGGAGTCTGGCCCTAGTTTCACCCCCTCGGCCGTCCCCTACCCAGCCGGTCATCTGACATTGTTTTTCCTCGTTTCCCCGTTGTGTTTCCTTCCCTCCCCCTCCCCCTCCTCCTCCCTCCGTGATTCTTTGATTTAATTGATGTAACTATGTAACCTGTAACTCGCTGATCCTCATGTAAAGCGCTCTGATACCTCCGGGTCTAGCCAGCGCTATATAAAACTTTTCAAATAAAATAAAAATAAATAAATAAATGTACATTTTTAAATACATTTTAAATTTTTCCCCAATTTTTTTTAAAACACTCCCCACCCTTATCCCCTATTAACCAAACATCCCGCCCCTAAAAAAATATTATAAATTCAATTTACATTTTTGAAATAAATTTTACATTTTTCCCCAATTTTTTTTAAAACACTCCCCACCCTTATCCCCTATAAACCCAACATCCCGCTCCTAAAAATTAGTATACAATTTTTTTAAAACTTTATTTAACAATAATTATATCACTTACAAACATTTTATGTGTTATGTTATGTTATAATGTTTTTATAAAGCGCACGTACACCGGTTGGTTTCATGGCGCTGATTCTAGGAGTTGCCGAACTCAGTAGGAGTTCATTCATAGGCCTGGATATACAACCATGTCTTGAGGGATTTTCTAAAGCTCAGCAGGTCAGTACATGACCTAATTTCCAGAGGAAGGGCATTCCACAGTCTGGGAGCCAAAGTTGCAAACCTGCAGCCCCCTTGTCGCTTCAACTTAAAGGCAGGAATTGCCAATAATTGGAGGTGAGCCGAGCGTAGGTTGCGTGAGGGGGTGTACCTTAGAATGAGGCTATCGATGAATTTGGGGCTCCGGCCATGTAGAGATTTAAACACCAAACAGCCTACTTTGAAAGTGCAGCGTTGAGGAATGGGGAGCCAGTGCAGCTTCCTCAAGAGTGGGGTGGCATGTTGCCACCTAGGTTGCTGGTAAATCAGTCTGGCCGCTTGATTCTGTACCATCTGTAGCCGTTTGGATTAGAAAAGTGGCATACCAAGGTAGACTGAATTGGCATAATCTAGATGTGACAGAACCGTGGCTATCACGACCTGTATCAATGCTGCTTGTGTGAGTAGTCTGCTAATCTTTCTAATCTTTCGCAACTGGAAAAAGCAAGTAGAGGTCACAGAGCCAACTTGCGATTTTAGTGACAGGTCGTTATTTATTGTAACACCAAGGCTTTTAGCAGAGGAGGAGGGGGTAGGGGAGGGTCCTAGTTCCATTGGCCAATAATGTGGGCCCCAGAAATTATGGCTGCCCCCGTCAGGACTAGTTTGGTCTTGCCTGGGTTAAGCTTTAAGTGGTTGCAGTCCATCCAGTGGCAGATGAACAGCATGGTAGACTGAAATTCAGAGGCTGATTGCGGTGAGTTGTCGCTGGTAAACATTAATTGTAGATCATCGGCGTAATTGAAGGTGGCCACTTTCCTTTCCTTCAAGGATCAAATTAGAGGGAAAAGGTAGAGGTTGACCAAATGAGGGGATAGCGAGGAGCCCTGCGGGACCCCGCAAGTGGTACTTTACTTAGGTGCCGTAAACTGGGCTATGCGGACTGACTGGGAGCGATCTTCAAGAAAAGAGCTGATCCAGCTGAAGGCTGAGCCCTGGATGCCAGCCTCCCTGACACGGTCCGCCAAGATGCCATGGTCGACCGTGTCAAAGGCGGCCGAGAGATCTAACAGCACCAGGGCCTGAGGAGTGCCTCTGTCAGCTTTCTCTCGCAGGGAGTCCAGTACTGCCAGTATTACCGTCTCCGTTGAGTGGGCAGAACGGAATCCAGCTTGGTGTGAGTCGAGGTAGTTGGTTTGTTCCATGAAATTGGACAAACACTTCGCCACATGGGCCTCCACTACCTTAGCAAGGTTCGGGAGCAACGAGATAGGGCGGTAGTTTGACAAAATAAAAAAAAATACTAAAACAATATATTTTACTGATGATATTTTAACAATCGATATTTTTTACAATGATATTTTTTACAACACACAAAATCGATATTATATACATAGATATTTTTTACATCGATATTTAATACTAACGATATTTTTTACTCGATATTATGTCAAAACGATAATAAATATTCGATATTCTGACTACTTACCGTGGGATATGGTGTTGAAAGCTGCTTAGAGGTCAAGGAGGATCAGGGCTGTTGTCTCGCCACAGTCAAGGATGGATCTGATGTCATCGGTTGCGGCTGTCAAGGCAGTCTCGGTGCAGTGGTTGGAGCGGAAGCCTGGCTGGTAGGCGTCAAGTATGGTTGTTTCCTTCCAGGTGATCAGTGAGCTGGCGGTTGATGGCTTTCTTCAGGACCTTGGATGGGAAGGGGAGCAGTGAGATGGGGGGTAGTTCTTGAGCTCACTTGGGTCGGCAGAGGGCTTCTTCAGGAGAGGTTTCACCTCTGCTTGTTTGCATGTGTCGGGGAAGGTGGCAGTGGTGATGGATGAGTTGAGGATGATGGTGAGTGCGCTGCTGATTTACTTCTGTCCTAGGTTGAAGGTGTGGTGGGGCAGAGGTCTATCGGTGCTCCGGAGTGAATGGAAGTCATGATCGCTGTGGTGATTGGCATGGTGAGTGGAATTCAATCGGTGAGGTGGCTCTGGGAGTTGTCAGTGTGTGTCAGGAGGTGGCTGTGCGTCGAAGTTGCTGTAGATGTCTGCTATCTTGTTGTGGACGTAGTATGCCAGGGAGTCACAAAGGGCTTGGGAAGGGCAGATCGTGGTCTCAGTGGCAGATGGGCATGCAAATTCTCTGACGATGCTGAAGAGTTCTTTTGTGTGATTGCTGCTTGCATCGATGCAGATGGTAAGGGCATCCTTTTTAGATTCCTTGAGGTGGTGGTGGTATTTGCTGAGGGCCCCTTTGAAGGTGGCGAGGACTGCTGAGTTTCTGCTGGAGCGCCTTCCTCTCTCTAGTCATTTACACTCGTGTTTGATGGCCCAGAGTTCAGGGGTGAACCAGCTGGCATGTTTGCTGGATCTGCTGGCAGTTTTCATAGGGGTGACAGTGTTGGCTCAGTTGGAGAACCAGTCGGAGACGTTATGGACGGCTAGCTCAAGGTTGCTGGATATGTGGGGTCTTTTGGTGTTGAGGGCAGCAGTCCATTGGGTCTTGGTGATTTTGTTCCAACTGCGACAAGCAGTGGTAGGGGGGGCGTGGTGGTGGATCATGGTGTGCCTGAGATGGTGAAGTGGATGATGCTGTGGTCGGTCCAGGTGAGTTCGGTAGCGTGGCTGAATTTGATTCTGTCGCTGGCTGTAAAGATGGAGTCCAGGGTGTGTCCTAAGCAGTGTGTGGGGCTGGTGACCAGTTGCATGAGTCCCATGTTGCTAATTTTTTCCAGGAGGTTGGAGGAGTTGGTGTAATTGGGATCGTTGAGATGGAAGTTGAGGGGGCTGAGGAAGATGTAGTGCCTGGAGTCGATTGCCGTGGGGCGATGAGTTCGGAGATGGAATCACAGATGCAAGGGTGTGGTCCCTGGGGCTTGTAGGCGAGGCTTCCTCTGACAGTTACGTTTGCGTCGATCCGGATTTGGAAGTTGAGGTATTCCATGATAGATGAGATTTCGTCTTCGTGGCGGTGCATTGGAGGGTCTCCTTGTGAACGATGGTGATGCCTCCGTGTTGTTGGCACAGTCTCTGTTTATTATCTTGTAGCCTTGGGTGTTGCGGTCGTGATGTCAGGGGTTGAGGATGGTGTGAGCCAGGTCTCGGTGATGAACATCATATCGGGGGTGGAAGTGATGAAGGTGTGCCAGATTTTTGTGGCTTGCTTGCAGAGGTATTGGATGTTGAGCAACATGCACTGGAGCTGCTTCCGAAGGGTTGGAGGTCGACTGATAAGGCATAGAATTCTAAGAACCAAGCAAATTTTTCACTCAAATGTCTGTCCACAATTTGTGATGGCAACGGAGTAGGAGTAAATGTTCCTTTCTGTTGCCTACAGACATGTCTGAGGTATGTGGAAATCATTGCTGTTCTTAAGGCATCACTGCAAAATATGTGAAATGTACTGAAAAAATTATAGAAACAATTGAACACATAAAAATATAGTGATTGCTCACACTCAAGGAATTTCAGTGTAGATCAAAATTAGCTAAGAATTTAGAATATCATCCTAGTCACTTCAGCACAAATATCTCCACCTAAAAGCAGAAATTAAATGAGTTAGCCTTTCATCTCCAAGATAGGAATCTCGTTTGCTACATACATCTTTGTTTGTATTGTTCAAAATAAGATCTGCGTTTTGTTTTACTTTTAATCATTGTCTTAACCTTGTTTAGACTGGGGAGTAAAAAGAAGAGACACAAATAGCAGTATTTTCAACTGAGATTAAAAAAGAACCAAACATGAACATTTCAAAACATCTGTATTTTATTTAATATTCAAAATGTATACACGTATGCCCTGATGAAGAGTAGCTCAGAGGAGGATGTACTTTTTGTCACATCCAATTAAATCCGATTCCCCTCGGAGGGTAGTTTATTGGTTCCAATAAAGAGCACCTATTACACACATTTCCCCCTGACAGTAAGGAATAACCCCACCACCAAAGTTTGCATTGTCATCCCTTACATTTCAGCAGGTTTTACCTGCTAACATTTCACAGAGGAAGACTCCAAGGGTGCAGAGTGTGTCAAACTCATTAATGGCAAAAATGTAGTAAAGTCCGGATCACTTGTATTTGCGTTCCCTGCAAATGCATGGGTTTGTACAAGGGTCACAATATAAATAGCCCCTAGTAATTGAGGCCTTTAGGTAACCAGCAGGCTTAAGTATTTTTTCCACAAATATCATACACTTACACCGTGTACACGTATCCGCCATAATTAACACCTGTTTCTGTAAATACCTTTGGTGAACACCCAACACAAGTGACCTAGACCCATACAATGCATCTTCTTGAAAATGAATGTTATTCTCAACTGGTTTTAACCAATATAGCTGCTCTTGCTAACCACATATAGTTAAACGTCCAAAAACTCTTAACAGCCACCGGATCCACTATAAGCCATTTACAACTGGTCAAGTACAATTTAAACCAGAATTTAGTATGACCCTATTACTTTCAAAATAAGTTTGCAGATTGAGAAAGAGTTTGTAAGATCTGAACCCAAGAGGTTTTTGAAAGGTGTAGTAAGGAGAGGGCGTGAGGATGTCCAAGCGTGAACTTTTGTTGAATATTAAGAGTACACTTAATCTTAATCCTTGCCAATTTTCAAATTAAATGAACAACACCCACAAAACACATAGAATCGAGGAGTAAACATCGCTTGAGCAGACCTTTAGGTGTTGCCAATTGCGCAGCTCTGTCAAAAACAAATGACTTCATATGACGCAGACACTGTATTGTTCCCTCTCCAGAGTGCTTTCTTACACGGGGGTTTGTATGACGTAAGAAACACGATACTTACTGGAGTGATATTTGCCTACGCCGAGACATGATTGGGTGAGAAAGGTAAAAGTGTAATATTCATGAAAACGTGTTCAGCTGTTCTCTCCAAAATGTACATTTTAAAGGATACGCAGCTAATGCGCAACCAATATTTTAGTCTTGAGCTCTTGGCCGCTGCCTGACCTAGTGACACGGTTCGAAGATTGAGTCTTTATAGCACATTACGCCGTGTATAGCATTTCAGATACATAGACTTACAACGTGCATTGTGTGCCAACTGGGCTCTGAAATGTATGCGACTGTTCATAATAGGATTGTGCAAGTTTGTTTATTGTTTCCTGAAATAATATGAGAATTATCCTCTGTCTTTCTTTAATGTTTTTTTTTTCCTTTTACTGGCATTAGGAAGTCTAAATTTGATTAGTTTAATTAAATATCAGCTTTCAGCTTTTACAAATGGTGTGTCGGTCTGGCACATACTTTAAGGGCATTAAGGGTGGAAAGGAAAATAATGCACTAGGTAAACTTGAGCACAAAGAGCATATTATATTATTGATCCGAGCATAGCAACTTCAGGCACGTACGTGCATTTCTCCACTACTGTGTACAACGGTTAAAGAGAACAATAATACTGTTCAACATTCAGGGTGAAAAAGATACTTCCAAGCATGCCAAATGCTGAATGTATTTACAGACATTAGTGCATACATCGAAATGTGCACTTACTTTATTCTTTAATTTAAGGAAACATATTGGAACAAATATCGGAGAAAGTCAATCCCTTCTTTAAAAGATGTTGAGCATTGCTCATCAATACACGAATTTATATTACTCGTAATAATAATCGAATTAGAGGCTTAAGGATTTTTTAATTTCCAAAATGTATTGTTTTATTTATGCCAATTCACAGAAAAAGAACAAAGTTGTGTTGGATAGAAGCTAGATGCAAAAGTGCCAACACGTGTTTTGCGACAGAAAGAATTTATTTTCAAATTTAATAAATCAAATTGATACAGATGTGCAAGCTGTTAAAGATGACTAGAATGCTTTATTTCGTTATTTTATGTGACACAGTGAGCAGTACCCGCATTAAGGGGTCGATTCTGATGTCGGCCGGAAGCGCACCTAACAGTATTCGTCCGGAAAAAATACGAGCCGAACGCGTGTTTCCCGACCGACTCGAACACTCTACCGAATGAACAAGTACGATGCGCATAACAGCCCAGATTCCGAACGAGCCGAACTTACCCAATCCAGCTCCTTTCCTCCGCCCGAGCCGGATCCGTAAACGCCGAATCGAGTCGCATGGAACCAAATACACAGCACCTTCCGGCCGGACTAGTACGATGCGTCTTCCGTACGCGCCGAACCCGTCGCTACGTCTGGCACATTTCAGCATCCGGGAGAGCCGCACATAAGCTCTGTTTCGCGTCACTAAACGATCCACAGCTACGAGACGAACAAGCCAGCGACGAGTACGAGTCGAAGACACGCGAAACCCGAACGAGACGAACCAACCATGAATCCCATCGTGCAGGTCCTACCAATACTCTACATCTATTACCGGGACCGATTCGGACGCGTACGGCGCAGACGGTAAGTCAAACACCAACAATACAAACTAACTACACGTACCTAAAATATGTCACACACACATAGGGATGCACAAATGACGTACACTAGCAACTGCACAATCATAGGGGTGGGATGGGCATCACCAATGCCATACACACCCATAGGGGCCTGGATTCCTGCCACCACCACCACCCCTACTCAGGGGTGCTGGATGCCCATCACTACTACCACCCCTACTCTGGGGGGGGGCTGGATGCCTATCACTACCACCCCCCCTACTCATGGGGGGCTGGATGCCTATCACTACCACCACCCCTACTCATGGGGGGCTGGATGGCTGCCACTACTACCATCCCCACCCATAGGGGGCTGGATGCCTATCACTACCACCCCCCCTACTCATGGGGGGCTGGATGCCTATCACTACCACCACTCCTACTCATGGGGGGCTGGATGGCTGCCACTATTACCATCCCCACCCATAGGGGGCTGGATGCCTATCACTACCACCACCCCTACTCAGGGGGGGGCTGGATGCCCATCACTACTACCACCCCTACTCAGGGGGGGGCTGGATGCCTATCACTACCACCCCCCTACTCATGGGGGGCTGGATGCCTATCACTACCACCACCCCTACTCATGGGGGGCTGGATGGCTGCCACTACTACCATCCCCACCCATAGGGGGCTGGATGCCTATCACTACCACCACCCCTACTCAGGGGTGCTGGATGCCCATCACTACTACCACCCCTACTCAGGGGGGGGCTGGATGCCTATCACTACCACCCCCCCTACTCATGGGGGGCTGGATGCCTATCACTACCACCACCCCTACTCATGGGGGGCTGGAAGGCTGCCACTACTACCATCCCCACCTATAGGGGGCTGGATGCCCATCACTACCACCCCCCTACTCATGGGGGGCTGGATGCCTATCACTACCACCACCCCTACTCAGGGATGCTGGATGCCCATCACTACTACCACCCCTACTCAGGGGGGCTGGATGCCTATCACTACCACCCCCTACTCATGGGGGCTCGATGCCTATCACTACCACCACCCCTACTCATGGGGGGCTGGATGGCTGCCACTACTACCATCCCCACCCATAGGGGGCTGGATGCCTATCACTACCACCCCCCCTACTCATGGGGGGCTGGATGCCTATCACTACCACCACCCCTACTCATGGGGGTCTGGATGGCTGCCACTACTACCATCCCCACCCATAGGGGGCTGGATGCCTATCACTACCACCACCCCTACTCAGGGGTGCTGGATGCCCATCACTACTACCACCCCTACTCAGGGGGGGCTGGATGCCCATCACTACTACCACCCCTACTCAGGGGGGGGCTGGATGCCTATCACTACCACCCCCCCTACTCATGGGGGTTGGATGCCTATCACTACCACCAACCCTACTCATCGGACGGGTAATGCATGACACAACCAGCATACTCCCACATAAGGAATAACTGAAAATTACATCCACCCAAACAACATGACAAGCGTGTGTAGTCCATGTCAAATGCCTACAACACTAAACATGACAATGAACATACAATGTGACCCACTAACACATGTGTCACACATAAAAGTGTGTGGCCTCCACAATACAAGCCGACCATGGCCATTGTGGCAATGGGGCCTAAAGCCCCATCCCCACAGTCACCAAAAGGTAAGTGTGGGGTCCAAGGCTGATGGACCTTTTGGTCAGTGTGGCAATGGGGCCTAAAGCCCCATCACCACAGTCACCAAAAGGTAAGTGTGGGGTCCAAGGCTGATGGACCTTTTGGTCAGTGTGGCAATGGGGCATAAAGCCCCATCACCACAGTCACCAAAAGGTAAGTGTGGGGTCCAAGGCTGATGGACCTTTTGGTCAGTGTGGCAATGGGGCCTAAAGCCCCATCACCACAGTCACCAAATGGTAAGTGTGGGGTCCAAGGCTGATGGACCCTTTGATCAGTGTGGCAATGGTGCCTAAAGCCCCATCACCACGGTGAACATAAGGTAAGTGTAGGCATGGCAAAAGCTGCCAAAGACAAACTGAATGGATGAATCCTGGTCAAACAACAACCAAAACATCTGTGGCATAGTACTGCTTGTGTCCCATTGCAACATATATTGGGGGAGGCTAGCAGTGCAGTGACACAGAAACATCGCTTTATGTCCATGTGCATACAAACATCACACATGGGGGACCACATTGCCAACAATCAGCCAATTCCACAATGACAGAAGTGACCATCATGATGCTGACCCACATATCTGCACCTATGGACACACAAATGTATATAATCTGTGGAGACTGTGGATGTCAGGTGAGCAAATACCATACCATGGCAGCAATGGGACATACAAACCATGATCATTGTGCTGACTGATGACCCAGGAGTACCAGGGAGAGCAGGGGAAAATCACCAAACCACATACAGCCAATGGCACATTACAGAAATGCCAATGCAGTGATGCAAATGCACTGACACAAACAGGCAGACTCACACATCCTATCAAAGACAACAGGTGATGGGGGTGTGTGCCAGTGTCCCCAGGCAACCACACAACACATGAGGAGGCCTGAATCCCAATTACACAGATGTGTATACAGTGCCACACACAAGTAACTCATGGATTGGATTCCCCTATGTGGGAAATCTGGCATTGTCAGATGAGAGGGAGCCCAAATTACACATGTCACACAAGCTTGTAGGAACAGCAACTAACACAGCAAGAGACACACCCACCACAGCACTACCCCCAGGGACCCCACATTGTGCAGACACTAGCCTGCATGACAATTCCACTGTGATGACAAAGGTAGATGTTGATCACACTGTGAACCAGAGCCATGTGTCCTCAGCTACAAACTACCATCACACCTACACAAGCTCCAATCAATCAGCACGGCCTGCCAGCCAAGGACAATATGGAGGTAGTGGTCTAGCCGTGCAACAACTCACATTTGCACACTCAACACCACACACCCTCATCTGCAACAATGTGCAGCAGTGAAGCTCACATGGACTGGTGACATTGCACATGCACCCATGACAATCCCAGGGGTGGTGGGGGGAACTAAGGTGCAGAAACCCATCACACATTCCCACTCAACATGACTCGTCTATGCATGACACACTGCATAGTACGCCGTACATGCGCATGATGTGAAATCCACCACAAACAATGGGATCCTGGCCATAGTCACACACCAACGAAGAAGCCAAGGTGAGACACAAAGAACACACGTACACAACTTCCGACATTGCAGCTCTGACCCTGAGGAGTGGCAGCAGTCACACACACAACGCGCCACAATCACTGAAAGCTAACACAAACTCAAAATCACATTACTTGTGTAAACAACAAGTGCCAAGGGGAATCCTGAATGTGTCCCATCTGCGTTTGCCCACATCCCCAGCCCTGACAACAAAGACAACCTGGGATGACAACCTCATGAACATCAGATTGCCATGCAACCACATCACGGAGAAACCAGGTCCAAGATGCTGGATGAACACATACCAACTCTGCAACCATCAGATAGAGGAACATTCCTAGGGACACAGCCTGTGTAGGAAAAGGGAAGGGAACATGCACAGACATGCTCACACAACACGGGCACACGCAATGTCACCAGATTACACACAGCCATGAGGGCACTCCACTCCTGTGGAAGCTCCGCTGTGGCAAACCTTGTCTGTGCACGACTCAAACATATCAGCAGGACACCCCGTCAGTGAGTCAACAACTACAACACACAGAAGCCTCTGCTCACATCAGCCTGGGTACGGGAGTGTCACGTCAGTCATCTGCATACACCCAAAACACGTGGCAATCCAGTTGTACTGTATACACAGATGAGTCCTCCAAAATTGATGTGCAAAACTGCATGTCCAGTGGAGACGGGCACACAGTCAGGGTACTAGGAACATTGGACAGTGGTAAGCCCAACAGATATGCAACAGTGTAGGACAAAGATGGTAATATACAAATGCTAAACGTACATCCCATTGTCAAATGCTGAACATTACACCCTCAGACTGCAGCAAGGGATGCTATAGATCCAGACTAGATTAGGACACATATCCCATGGGCCACATGGAGCCCATCACAGCAAAACGTCATTTACCTGATCTGAACACAATTACAACAGCAAATGCATGATACTACACATCTACATCATGTACCACCAAAGATTAACCACAAGTAAACAAAAAGAGGCTTTATTCAGCAAGTGTGCAACTCAAATTAAAAGTCCAAAATTAACAACGGCCAATGTCCAGTCCATATACACAGTCCCAACAGGGCGATGTGTGACTACTTGTCACAACTTGCTTGCCTGCACAGGTACCAACAGGGGACATCCCCCTTGGAGGGGCATACGAGGGGCAGGCCAGGCACCGCAGGGACAGGATCAGGGGATGCCAGAAGGAGGCAGGGAAGGTGAGGTGGGTGCAGGAGTGTCACCGGCAACTGCAGTGGAGGTGTCTGACTCAGGGGGGGCCGGCACCACCGCAGGGCTCAAGTCCGATGGTGTTGGTGCTGCAACCACTGCAGTGGGCTGGGCAGATGGAGTGGGCTGGGTCCCCAATGCAGTGCCCGAGTCAGATGGGGTTGTTGTGGACTCCACTGCAGTGCATGACTCCAAGGGAGTGGAAGGGGGGCAGAAGAGCTGGGCAGGACAGAGGGGGGACACGGTCTCCACACCAGTGGCACATACAGGCAGAGCGTCTGGTTTGGGGGTGGAAGAGCAAGTGGCAGGGGGAGGGCCTGAGCACTTTGGGGATGCGGTATCGGTGTGTGGGGGAACCTGGGGCAGGGTGTGGCGGTGGAACCTGTGGAGTGGTGGCCTGGGGGATGGAGGTGAGAGACTGGGTGGGTGACTTGCAGGGTGGTGGCGGGGTCTTGCTCTTCCGGGTCCGGGGGGACTTGCGGGTGGGGGGCTCACTCTGCCTGCGCCTGGGGAGGGTGTCCGGGGCGAGGGGCACTCTCCTCTCTGTGTGTGGACTTCCTCTTCCCCCGGTATGCTTGATCAGCGGTATTGGAGGGGAAGAGGCCGAGGTCAGAGAGGAAGAGCTGCTGTGTATGTGGGGTTGCAGGTGAGGCAAGGGAAGGGGTCTTGGAGGGAGAGGATCTTGAGGATTGCGGAGTGACTGTGGTTGCCTGTGTGTGTGTCAGTTCCCCATCCCCTGTGTGTGTGGAATCAGTCCCCTGAGGATGCTTGTGTGCACGTCTTGCCTTGGTTTTGGGTGGGTGTGAGCTGCTCGTGTCTGTGTGTTGGTGTGATTGTGCAGGTGTGCATGTGCTTTGGACAGGTAGGGTGGTAGGAAGTGTGGATGGGGCAGAGGTGGGAGGGGTGAGGGACTGTTGGAGGAGGGACACTGCTGCCGTCAGGGAGGAGTCCATGGACCTATTGCTCCTCTGTAGGGCAGACATACCCGCTGAGATGCCCTCCATGAACGACACCAGCTGTGTCAACAGTGTGGTGTGTGCATGGAGGACAGTCAGCATTGCTGTCTGCCCTACATGGAGCTGCCGAAGGAGGTACACAGACTCCTCACTCAGGGCAGCAGGGGACACAGGGGCAGGGGGTGCGGTGCCTGGCTTGAAGGAAACACGCTCCCGAGCACGGGAGCCTCCACGGACTTCAGGAATGGGAGCCAATGGGAGGGCGGTGGTGGTGGCGGGACCAGACAGAGTAGCTGGGGTGTGGTGGCTGCTGACACCCGCCTCCACAAGGGAGTCATCCTCCGAGCTGCTGTGGTCCTCAGCTGAGGTTGATGGTGCTGAGGACTCCTCGGTGTGGCTCCCCTCGCCCTCCGTGCCACTGGGTCCCTCTGACCACTCGTCGGACGCTGACCCAGTCTGGCTCCGCTGCTCCTCCTGGTCCGTGGAGCTGTCCCCTCCTGTGGCTGTGGATGTATCTGCAAACAATTAGGGAAACAGACAAACATCAGTCACCTGCACTGACCGCACACACCACAGTAAGTACAGCACATCACAGAGCAAGCCCTGGCATCCTTAGTTGAACATTGTCCTCACACAGATTCGGGGAAGCCAATTGTCAGTCTGATGGTCAGCCATGGAACAGACACCCCTCATGCCCTTGCACCCATCTGTCTGGTGCCCGTCTGACGGTAAGACCCCAGTGTGGACACATGCACCACCTACACAGTAGTTGGACATTGCTGAGAACACAGTGAAGTATGTGAACATGCCCACCTCACATCACCTGCCACTGAGTCAGTGCAGGTGTCTGGATAAATGGACGGCCTGAGCCTAAACAGAAATGCATGTGATGCATACCAGCACCAGACCCCATGAAGCACCCATGTCCCGATAGTCAATGCCACAATGGGGTGCCTGTTGCACATGTCACCACCCTGCAGGATCACCCTTAGGAAGTTTAATGCCATGACACAGGCATGCCTGCAAAGTCATACATCACTGTCTCAAGTCACATGGCCATGTTAGCCAGCAAACAACAGTCTGCACTGTGTCACTATCCTAGGACATGGGGAAGGCAAGTAATGTAACTGACAAGTGCACATGTTCATCCCCCACTAACCACATCCTCTGAACCAGTATTTGTACACTGCACACCATTTGGACACATGGGAGACATGAAACACTACTCCCTGAACCATAGCACCTCACAGTGTGCTGTGAATGATGTACAGCTGCCTGAAAGTCACAGTCTCATACACCTGTCTGCACAGTCAAGTGATCAAACACCTATGAGTCACAGAAGTCTTGTCTCACATGGTCCAATAGCAGATGGCATGCTGACCCCTAACCGAAGGACATCACAGGAGTCACGACAACGTAGTCACAGCACAACAACACAGAGGCAGACACCTGAGGCAACATTTCACTGAGCACAGCATGTCAGATGATACACGGGAGTGGGAGTACAGAGTGTATCGTATGCCCTGTAGTAGGCATGACTGTCCGGCTCCACCTGCAAGAGGGATGAGCCCTGGTCAGTGGGCAGGTGGCTAAGCATGTGTGACACACTTGACATACATACTCCTGAGGCCCAGACTATTTACCCACCCGCATAATGGGGGTGTGGCAAATACCCCAGGGACATGTGGTGAATTAGATGTGCAAGTGGATCACATATCAAAGTTACACCCAGACTACATAGCACGACTCAGGCATTGTGTGAGCAACTGACCCACCCATGAAGGCAAACACAATGTCACGGGAACAAAATCTGCCACCACCTTGAGCAAAGCAAAATGCTAGGACCCTGTACCCAAGTGACACAATTATCCTGAGCGTAAGGAGCACACTGGCGCATCAGATGGGTAGTGGCCAGGTTACAATAGAGGGACATGGGTACTGGACAACAAGACTGATGTACTGGGGAAGTTCAACCAGGCCAGAGGAGGGCACATAGCATGTTAGACAGAGTTCACAGTGCAGTCTTAGACTCACCCCCTCCTTGCTGCTGTCTGCCGTTCAGCTGCCCATCCAGCTCCGGGAACACCACCGGCAGGATCTGGAGCATGTGGGGGGTCAGGGTCCGGTGTCCGCCCCTCCTGTGAGGAGGCGACAGCTTCAGCTGGACCCTTGCGATCCTCCGGGTCCAGCCACGAAGGTCCTGCCACCTCTTCTGGCAGTTGCGGATCCGGCGCTTGTAGACCCCCACGGATCGGACTGCCCGGACGATGTCCAGCCAGATGTTCTGCTTCCGATGGGCATCAACCTGTAAGGATGAGAAAGTGAAAAGGCCATTACTACACATGCAACATATCCGTGCATCACACAGTTGGAAAAACATGTCTCAATCACAGGGGCATATGATGTACACAGGCAGTGCAACGAGGGCTATGGACAGTTTGCCAGCAGTTACTACATGGTATCATTGCATGGGTAGTGAACCTTGTTTGAATGCACTGTCACTCCACTGTACCTGTTCAGTGCAAGTGACTACACACTTTGGGGGTGAGAACTACTCAGTGGGCAAGCTAGCCAGTGGTGTGCACACTGTAAATCCTGCTAGTCAGGCAACATGCACAATTAGTGAGGCAGTGGACAGCACACTCACCTGCTCCCCTGGTGTCACATACAGCTTGCTGTACTGTGGAAGAAGGCTGTCCAGCAGGGCCTGGTTCTCCTCATGGGTGAAGGCTGGGGCTCTCTCCACAGTAAGTGCCATTGCAGCAGCCAGAGGATGCAGAGACAGCAGCAGTGTAGTGGCAGATGTCGTCCAGGAGCATGTAGTGCAGGCAACTGAGCTCTCAGGGGAACAGCCAGCATTATATGTGTGCTGCAGAGGCAGATACTGTCCCATGTGTCCAAAGTGATAGGTCCAAGTCGGTAGCATCTTCTGAATCTGGCCAATCCATGGAATAGCAGCTCCAATACACACCCACAGCATCCTTCAAATATTCAACTTCATGACACCCATGAATTTGCAACATTGTTGTGGCTGGCCAACTGAATTCACTGCATCAGACTCGTTGTAAATTCAAAAACCGCATCCGTTGCCATGCCAGGCCCCAGCCAATGCGTGCACACCGATCGGACCATTGCTGTACGACGCGTACCCGCGATACAACGCATACCCGCTCACATTCAATGCAATGGTCCGAGCGGGCACACCGATCGGACCATTGCTGTACGACGCGTACCCGCGATACAACGCGTACCCGCTCACATTCAATGCAATGGTCCGAGCGGGCACACCGATCGGACCATTGCTGTACGACGCGTACCCGCCATACAACGCAAACCCGCTCACATTCAACGCAATGGTCCGAGCGGGCACACCGATCGGACCATTGCTGTACAACGCGTACCCGCGATACAACGCGTACCCGCTCACATTCAATGCAATGGTCCGAGCGGGCACACCGATCGGACCATTGCTGTACAACGCGTACCCGCGATACAACGCGTACCCGCTCACATTCAATGCAATGGTCCGAGCGGGCACACCGATCGGACCATTGCTGTACAACACGTACCCGCGATACAACGCGTACCCGCTCACATTCAATGCAATGGTCCGAGCGGGCACACCGATGAGACCATTGCTGTACGACGCGTACCCGCGATACAACGCTTACCCGCTCACATTCAATGCAATGGTCCGAGCGGGCACACCGATCGGACCATTGCTGTACGACGCGTACCCACGATACAACGCGTGCCCGCTCACATTCAATGCAATGGTCCGAGCGGGCACACCGATCGGACCATTGCTGTACGATGCGTGCCCGCGATACAACGCGTACCCGCTCACATTCAATGCAATGGTCCGAGCGGGCACACCGATTGGACCATTGCTGTATGACGCGTACCCGCCATACAACGCGTACCCGCTCACATTCAATGCAATGGTCCGAGCGGGCACACCGATTGGACCATTGCTGTACAACGCGTCCCTGTACAGGTCACACGCATGTGTCACCATGCTGGTCAATGGTGAACCTATGCCAGCCACATATACTTTCCAGGGACTCTGGGGCACACCTACTACACCACACCCAGTCCACACTGTATCTAAGGCATGTGTGGCAGCATGACCTTATCTGTGTATGGGTGTGTACATGTTGTTTTTGGGCTGGCACTTGGGGGCAGACACACCCAGGCTGTGCACATGTTAATGGGGACAGGGTCCTTTGTGTGTCGTGCACATGACCACTGGGATGTGCAACTGTTCATTTTTGGAGCATGTTGCATGGTCACATTTCCAGGTTGTGTATATGTATGACATGTCACGTAGCCCAAGGCTCATGTGGGAAAGCATGTACATCACAGGGTGGCCCATTGCCACAATAGTCATGTCCCTCCGCAGTCTGTGTGCATGTTGTGTTTCACATGTCTGACTCCATGTGCACAATGGGAGACAGTCTCCACATCCACGTTGTTTGTGCATGGACTTAGATGTTGTGTGTGTGTGTGTGTGTCACTGACGTCCATGCCTGTCCCGCAGAGGCTAGAGGGGGCACTACCTGTGGGAGTCATGTTTGATTTTTCTGACGTGTACATGATACGCCATGTCATGCCAGTGTCCATGTGGCAAGACAGGCTCCCTGGTAATCTACCTGTCAATGAGTTGAGATGCCTGTGGCGCATCTGTCCAGAGGTCACTGTGGTATGTGTGTGGAATGTGAGTGCAGTAAATGGGTACTGTGACACAGCCAAATCGTTTCACATAGCACACCCTGGGACCTGTTGTCCACACATGTTGAACAGAGATGTTACATGATGTCCATGTGGGTGACATATGTGTCCAAACAGAACGAGACACACATCAAGTACTAGTGTTTGCTGATGATGTAGCATGTGAACTACAGTATGGTGAATGGCACATATGTGGGGTGAATGACAATCTTGACTTCTTCACCTCTGCACTGCAAGGCACCTGCTGTCCATCGCCCATTCCCAGACCTGGCAACAATGGTGGAATGTGACAGCATCCGACGGTACCGCTTCACCAGGCAGCTGATTGAGGATTTGGCAGTGCGGTTGGACCCACATTTGCAGCCTGGCCAGCCGTATCCGACAGCGCTGACCCCCAAGGTGAAGGTGATGGCAGCCCTACACTTCTTTGCCACCGGTACCTTTCAACACACTGTGGCATCTAATGGTGGTATGTCACAGACTATGTTCAGCCGTGTGCTACATGATGTTTTGGTGGCGATGTTGAGATGCCTTAACCAGTTCATCTATTTCCCGCAACGTCACCGACTCACTGACGTCAAGAGTGACTTCTATGCCCTGGGGAGGATGCCACATGTCATTGGCTCCATTGATGGGACACATGTGGCTTTGGTACCACCACAGGCACATGAGCAGGCATACAGGAACAGGAAACATTACCATTCTGTCAATGCTCTGGTGGTATGTCTTGCAAACATGACCATCACACATGTTTGTGCCCGTTTCCCCGGTTCTGCACACGATGCCTACGTGATGAGGAGTAGTCACATCCCGAGGATGATGTCACAGATGCCGAACCAGCGTGCTTGGCTTGTCGGTGTGTACTGACTTTGTACCATTGTGTCTGTTGTGCTGTGTTGCTTTCCGCACACTTTTCAATGTTGGCTAATGTGCAATTGTCTGTCTGTAGGTGACTCGGGATACCCCAACATGCCGTGGTTGCTGACACCCCTCAGGAACCCTGTGACACCAGCCCAGATGCGCTACAATGAGGCACATGGTTGGACCAGGAGGGTGATTGAGCGGATCTTTGGTCTCCTGAAGAGCCGCTTCCGCTGCCTGGACAAGACAGGAGGCGCCCTCCCATATGCCCCAGCAAAGGTGTGCAAGATTATCATCGTCTGCTGCATGCTCCACAACCTGGCAGTGCGGAAGGAGTTGCCTCTCATCCTGGATGGCGATGACCAACATCCGCCACCTGTGGAGGATTCAGGCCTGGGCCACGATGCCAGTGATGATGATGATGATGGTGATGGTGATGTCCGCACACAGCTCATCACCAACTTCTTCAGCTGAATGTGAGTATCCAGAGTGTTGTACTATCAATGAATTTGATTTGCATGATATGTGTGTGTGGTGCTCTGGTGCTGTTTGAGTGTGGCCATGTGCAACTTGACTGGATGCATGCGGAGATGTGTCCTTGCAGGTGGTCTGTACTTGCCAACAGTGTAGACAGGCTAACTTGCTTTTGTGTATTTAACTTGTGACAGGTATTTGACATGAGTATTGCTAATCTGTGCTGTTCTTATGTGCTTTTGAATGTGTGTCATGTCTGTCCTTCACAGGGTGCTGATGGAGTTGTTAGAACAACTTCGATCCCCCGAATCAATGATTCAACTTCCAAGGTGGCAGCAGTTGTTCCCCTACAGGTGATGTGCCACACACCCCTGGACTTTCTATCTTCTGCATTGTTTGACTTTGTGGCCACAGCCAGGTGGGATTAGCTTGCATTTGTAGTGGAAACAACATGTAGCAAATGTGTAATAAACCTGTTCTACATTTTGGGGTGTGCGTTGTCCGTAGTCACACATCTGAGTGACATTTGCTTACTGCACCTGTGTTGTAGTTGACACAGACTGTGAATTGCACTGTATTTCCAGGCAACATCAGTGTAGGGGATGAGTCATATGGCCCTGGTGTGTATGTGTTGTGTGGCCCTAGTGGTGTGTCTCCCTCATATGTGTCACGTCGCCATGACTGCCATGACGGTGTTGGACTTGCTGTAGCAGTCAGCATGCACAGTGTCATATTTGTGATCACCATCTCCATGACAGAGACCACGTTGGAATCACAACAGAGGCAGATATGTTTTTTTGGTGAGTTTATTTACAAAAGGTGTGGGGATGGTGCACAGGATGGTGGGTGCTGTACATAGCAATTGGAATCCAAAGTTCCCATGTGAATTGGAAGTCCTGGTAGATGGAATGTCCAGGGTATAGTCCACAGTCATCTGATGGATTTGTACAACTAGAGCTCCCCATGTCATGTGGGCGAGTTGGGTTGCCATCGACAGGGCGTGCAGTTTGCACACAGAGGAAAACTTCCAGAACGGGTGTTGGCTTCCTGGGGGATGTAGCTGCCCATCGGCCTCTCAGTTTGGCCTCCTCGGACGGCCCCTCTTCTTGGGGGGGATCCTCAGGTGCAGGCTGCCGCGGTGCAGGGTACTCTCCACCAGAGTCCTCCTCCTCCCTGTGGCTGTTGCGGATGTAGTGGCAACAGATGTTGTGGGCGCACAGGGAGGTGAGGCCATGTTGGTGCTGATCTGGCGGAGGCATGTCAGTATGTCCCTATACACCGCTGTGAGTTCTTGCAATGTGTCCCACTTGGACTCCATGCGAGACATGTGTGTCTCGACAAGGGACATGTGGGAGTCCAAGCGGGCATGATGGGCAGCCTGCTGCTGTTGTATGTCCTTGAGGATCCCCACTACCTGGGTGACCTCTCCGGTGCTGGTCTGGTACGCATCTGCAATGCGTGCCAGTTGTGGGTCATCACGCAGTCCTGACCCCTCTGCAAATAGCGACCTGTGTCTACCACCCCTCCCACCACCCCTGGCAACACGTGCAGGGCCTGTGGTGCCACGCACAGGTGACTGTGTGCCCACTTGGGTGTTGTTAGTGGGCTCGATGGCAGCGGCTCCAGTTTGGTCCTGGGTCCCTGCGCTGTTGTCACCTGTGGTCCTTGGTGTGTCCGTGTTGGCAGGGGTGGCCTGTGTGTTGGCAGTTGTTGGAGGGGTGGGTGCAGGGGGTGCAGATGTTGGTCCTGCTGGTGCTGCATGATGACTGGCACCGGAGGGTCCAGCTTGTTGTTCGCCATCCGAGGAGTGCAGAGGCTGATCCACACCAGTGAGCTCTGTGTCCCCCGGAGCCTGGGACAGGGACTCCTCCTCATCTGCTGCTGAGTCCCCATCTTCACCTGTTTTGGGGAGAGACACAGATTGTATGGTATGTTTATACAGGCATCAATTGTTAAAACACTGGACAGTTGTGACTGTACCTCTGGATGCAGCCCTGGACATTGCATTCTACTCAGTTATGACAGTCAGTGAGTGATATTGGTGTAGCACATTGTCCTGCCAACCTGTGGCATGTCAATGTGAATGTTGAGGTGTGTGCCTGACCAGCATTGGTGGTATTTGGTTGCCATCCGGGCCGACTTCTCCCCCAGCCCAAATATCCCACCATGGAACATGCTTCCATTGCAGGGGGTGCAAGTTGTCTTTCAGGATGTCAGTCAGTGGTGTCCTGCTGTTGGTTGTTGCACAGTTGCCTGCAGGGCCTTATGCTCCCCCCAGCAGTACCCAGTGTCAGCCATCTTGTGAGTCCTTTTCCACTCCCTGTGATCTTAGCATGGTTCAGGGTGGTGTTGATGGGCCAATTGTGAGGCTGAGCAACATCTGTGACTACCACTCCCATCATGCTATTGCCTCCACCCCCCTTCCCAGCATGCCCATCCTTCCTTCCTTTTGAGTGGACTTCAGTGTGTGTGAGTGTGAGAACAATGGCACGATGGCTGACAATGTGGTCGTGTTGTTTGTTGGTGCACAGTTGCCTGCAGGGCCTTGTGTTCCCCAAGCAGTGCCCTGTGTCAGCCATCTTGTGAGTCCTTTTCCACTCCCTGTGATGTGAGCATGGTTCAGGGTGGTGTTGATGGGCCAATTGTGAGGCTGAGCAACATCTGTGACTACCACTCCCATCATGCTATTGCCTCCACCCCCTTCCCAGCATGCCCATCCTTCCTTCCTTTTGACTCTGCTTCCCTGTGGGGTGGGGTGCCTGTGCTGACAGGTTGGCTGAGAGTGTTCTCCTTGTGGTTGTTTGGCTACCAGTCCCAAGAGTGTCCCTGTGCTTCACACAGTATGAGCCCAGCTGGTTGGTCTTTGTGGGATCTTGAGTTAGAATGTGAGGCATTGCATTCTCCCAGGTGGGTTCTGTGGAGTTAGTGTTGGGGGGTGTGTGAGGGGAGGTGCTTGTGACTATGGTCAGTGCTGTGAGTCCTCCTTCCCACCCAGCCAGATATCCCACCATGGAACATGCTTCCATTGCAGGGAGTGCAAGTTGTCTTTCAGGATGTCAGTCAGTGGTGTCCTTCTGTTGGTTGTTGCACAGTTGCCTGCAGGGCCTTGTGCTCCCCCCAGCAGTACCCAGTGTCAGCCATCTTGTGAGTCCTTTTCCACTCCCTGTGATGTGAGCATGGTTCAGGGTGGTGTTGATGGGCCAATTGTGAGGCTGAGCAATATCTGTGACTACCACTCCCATCATGCTATTGCCTCCACCCCCCTTCCCAGAATGCCCATCCTTCCTTCCTTTTGACTCTGCTTCCCTGTGGGGTGGGGTGCCTGTGCTGACAGGTTGGCTGAGAGTGTTCTCCTTGCGGTTGTTTGGCTACCAGTCCCAAGAGTGTCCCTGTGCTTCACACAGTATGAGCCCGGCTGGTTGGTCTTTGTGGGATCTTGAGTTAGAATGTGAGGCATTGCATTCTCCCAGGTGGGTTCTGTGGAGTTAGTGTTGGGGTGTGTGTGAGGGGAGGTGCTTGTGACTATGGTCAGTGCTGTGAGTCCTCCTTCCCACCCAGCCAGATATCCCACCATGGAACATGCTTCCATTGCAGGGAGTGCAAGTTGTCTTTCAGGATGTCAGTCAGTGGTGTCCTGCTGTTGGTTGTTGCACAGTTGCCTGCAGGGCCTTGTGCTCCCCCAGCAGTACCCAGTGTCAGCCATCTTGTGAGTCCTTTTCCACTCCCTGTGATGTGAGCATGGTTCAGGGTGGTGTTGATGGGCCAATTGTGAGGCTGAGCAACATCTGTGACTACCACTCCCATCATGCTATTGCCTCCACCCCCTTACCAGCATGCCCATCCTTCCTTCCTTTTGACTCTGCTTCCCTGTGGGGTGGGGTGCCTGTGCTGACAGGTTGGCTGAGAGTGTTCTCCTTGCAGTTGTTTGGCTACCAGTCCCAAGAGTGTCCCTGTGCTTCACACAGTATGAGCCCGACTGGTTGGTCTTTGTGGGATCTTGAGTTAGAATGTGAGGCATTGCATTCTCCCAGGTGGATTCTGTGGAGTTAGTGTTGGGGTGTGTGTGAGGGGAGGTGCTTGTGACTATGGTCAGTGCTGTGAGTCCTCCTTCCCATCCAGCCAGATATCCCACCATGGAACATGCTTCCATTGCGGGGAGTGCAAGTTGTCTTTCAGGATGTCAGTCAGTGGTGTCCTGCTGTTGGTTGTTGCACAGTTGCCTGCAGGGCCTTGTGCTCCCCCCAGCAGTACCCAGTGTCAGCCATCTTGTGAGTCCTTTTCCACTCCCTGTGATGTGAGCATGGTTCAGGGTGGTGTTGATGGGACAATTGTGAGGCTGAGCAACATCTGTGACTACCACTCCCATCATGCTATTGCCTCCACCCCCCTTCCCAGCATGCCCATCCTTCCTTCCTTTTGACTCTGCTTCCCTGTGGGGTGGGGTGCCTGTGCTGACAGGTTGGCTGAGAGTGTTCTCCTTGCGGTTGTTTGGCTACCAGTCCCAAGAGTGTCCCTGTGCTTCACATAGTATGAGCCCGGCTGGTTGGTCTTTGTGGGATCTTGAGTTAGAATGTGAGGCATTGCATTCTCCCAGGTGGGTTATGTGGAGTTAGTGTTGAGGGGGTGTGTGAGTGGAGGTGCTTGTAACTATGGTCAGTGCTGTGAGTCCTCCTTCCCACCCAGCCAGATATCCCACCATGGACCGTGCTTCCATTGCAGGGAGTGCAAGTTGTCTTTCAGGATGTCAGTCAGTGGTGTCCTGCTGTTGGTTGTTGCACAGTTGCCTGCAGGGCCTTGTGCTCCCCCAGCAGTACCCAGTGTCAGCCATCTTGTGAGTCCTTTTCCACTCCCTGTGATGTGAGCATGGTTCAGGGTGGTGTTGATGGGCCAATTGTGAGGCTGAGCAATATCTATGACTCCAACTCCCATGATACTATTGGCTACACTGACTTTACCATCATACACAGAATTCCTTCCTTTCAGTGATCTTCCCTGTGAGGTGGTGTTCTAGTGATGTCAATATATCTGTGAGTGTTTGTTGGTTCTATTTGTTCCACTGCCTTGCTGTATTTGTTGTTAGGTTTGTAGATGTCATGACACAGTTAGATGTCACCATGAGATGGCAGGTATTGTGTTTGTCTGACTGGCATTCACATCTTGGGATGAGTATGTTTTGTTTGCTGTGTATTTGGTGAGGGTGCATGGTTTGCCTATCCCTTTGAGGGTGCTGTGTGTGTATTGTCACACCATATTGTGTATATAAGTTGTGTACTCACCAGGCTCTGGGATGTCTGTTAGTCCATATATGCTCACTGGTGGTAGGATGGCCCGCACCTTCTCCTCCCAGGGCCTGAGGTATATTGGTTTTGCAGGAGGGCCACTGCCAGTCCGCTGGCTGATGATGTAGTCCTTTTGAGTAGGTCCCGGACCCTCCTGCGCACATCATACCACCTGTTCTGGATGTCTTCCTTTGTGCGCAAACATGGTGATTGTGCATTCACCCTGTCGACAATCCTTGCCCACATCTTGGTTTTCTGCGACATGGGGGTCTGTTGTACCAATATACCAAACAACTGTGGCTCTACCCTGAGTATCTCGTCTACCAGGACTTCCAATTCACAATCTAGGAACTTGTGGTTCTTCTTTGGGGGCATGGTGGTGGTGGTGATTGATGTGTGTGTGTGTGTGTGCAAGTGGGGGTGTGTGAGTGTGGGTTTAGCTGGGTGTGTGTGAGGGTGCTATTTGTGAGTGTCGTAATGGTGTATGGCTTGTGTGATGCATGAGCTGTGAGTGTGTCTGTGGTTGCTGTGTGATGGTGTTGTTTGCTGGCAGGTCTGTGGAATTTGCAAAGGCTCATGGTAGGGATTTGTGGCCTTTATGTAGGTGGGGTTGGGGGTGTGTCCTTGTTCCATTTTTTCCCCCACCCCCAGTATTTATTGGCTTTGTGGTAGCTTGTTTGGCTTTTTAAAAAAAAACTTTTTTCCCTTGGTGCTTTGTGTGCATGTAGGAGTCGTTCTTGTGTCCGAGTCGGACGCTGCTGTTGTCTGATGCGATGTTGTCCGACTCGTTCCCGCTGTGTTTCAGGTTGGTTTCATGTGCGGTGTACGAGTCGGTCGCGGAGTATTGGGTTGATTCGGCTGGGTTTTGTGTGCGTGTGGTCGTACGGCTTGTGCTCCGTGCGAGTCGGTCGTGTTTCGCACGCATGGCATCGTACTACGCGGGTCGGAGTTCGCGGGTACGTTTCGTTCGGTCGCTATCCGGGTGCGTGTCGGTCGGTTAGTTTCGAGTGTTTTCCCGGCCGGATGGCTTGTTTCCGTCCGGCTCGGTCGTTCGTTTTGTGTTCCGTCCGAGTCGGTCTGGTTTCACATGCATTTCATCGTACTACCCGGGTCGGACGGCGCCGGTTCGTGTCGGTCGGAATAAATTCCCGCACCGAGTCGGTCGGTACGTTTTCCGACCCGAATCGGAATCAGCCCCTAAGTCGGGAATCAATCTAATAATTAAGTGGAGACAGACCTGTAAAATTGAATTGTAATTTAAAATGAACATCGGTTGGACGGCTTGATAACTCCCTAGGGTTGGCCTGTTTCGGTAACAATTTGATTTCTTAAATCTGAATCTAGTCAGCCAGGAGGAAACATATCGCTAGTTGGCATTTTCGTATCAAGCCTATAACTCAACACAACCTTGTTCTTTTTTCCTGAGAATAAGTGTGAATAAAACAATAAGTCATGCCTCTAATTCGTCCATAATTTGTTCAGAACAGGAGAGCCTAGAAGAAGCTCCATACTACAGAGGCTTTTTGGGTTGGTATATAATATAGTTTTTTTCCCGTAGCTTTTGACACCACAGCCCTTCCTTTTCTATTCACTATGTTACTATGACCCAGTTTAGTGACATTCAGTTTACCCATGAAGAAGTTGAATTTTTTGACATAAATTAACCACATGACAATGTGTCTTAACATTAATGTAGGAAGCCTGTGCCAATATAAAGGTTAGAGAAAATGTGCTTTTATTAAACATGCAAAAAGAGAAAAATGCTGCTTATTTTTGAAGAAAGCTTCCATTTCTGTTGTTCTTTTACTGCTAGGCCTCAATATTTTCAGTTATTCTTTCCTTTCCCATTAATAAAAAGAAATGCCTTTTTGTAAATGCTGTTTTAACATTATAATTGAACTGTAGAACCTAACATCATTGTGAAATGTGCTGCTTGCTGCAAAAAGTATTTCTTTCCTTCCTCCCACCATATGACTTTATCGTATTTTCGATAGTTACCTCTGCCACATGCTTATAATAAACAAGCATATTGCTATAGATTAAAGTCTCATGATCTAACCAGGGCATGCTAGATACTAATATTTCATTTCATAGAGTAGCCCATTGTTACACAATGGGACACTGAACCGCTAACAGAGTAGGCTTGCAAAGGTTCTCGTGAGAACCTTCCTAGATGTATCTTTTTGTAATACGCTGTAGCAACATTCAAATAACAACATGTCAACATGGACGTTTACTGTGGAAATCAAGAGGGAAGACAACGGACCATCGGAAGATTCTTTCCTATTGGCTAGTGGTCCAACATTCAGAGTTTGCAGCATTTTGTGCTTTTCTAAATAGTACGTGTTCCTAGTTAGAGAGGCAATGCATTCTATGCACATCTTTACCCCCTGCCATGCCCTATAGCACTTGACTGCGCTACTATACTCTTGCCTGAAATTACTGCGAGCTACTGCTAACAGTGATTTTCTGTTATTCTCATGCCTTTTGGAGTCTTTCTCCATGCTGATCATAGCTACCAATGTGATTATTTCCTTACACCTGTGTTAATGGTTGCTACAGCAGATGTTAGGGAACTCGGCTGAGTTTCCAGAACTAATCTTTATGGAGAGTTCAACCTCTTATAGCTATTAGCCTGGTGCTCCAAATTTTCTCTTGCTCTTTTCCGAAGGAACATTTTATGGGTTCTGGCTAGGATAAGTTAGGTCCTTTTTTAGATTAAGATAGGGATTAATTCCTTTATGGAACACGCTGTTATTTTGTATGCTAATTCTAGCCAAGTTCAGTTTTATATTTCTGTAAATAGACGTATTTGACTAACCTAAATAAATAGACAAAGATAAGACTAATCTCCTAATGAGGAAAAATAAAACTTTTAAAACTTTACCAAACCTCTGATCATTAACTGAACATTAAATACTATAGGTTAATGAATAATATAGAAATGTATTTGGGTTGTGCTCCATTCTAACACTGTGGCAAAGATTCATCAACCTAAAAAGAAATTAGCATGGAAATTGGAGATTCTCTTAGTAAGTTTCAAGGTAGAGCTGTTTATAATTTTTTGTGAGATTTCCGCGCTCGCTCCAACCACAGAAGTCATCTTTGGCATTATCAGGAATTAGCGATCTGCATATCTGCATGTGTCAGTGGTGAGGGTTCAATTCACTGAACCATCCTGCTGGCAGGATTGTAATTGTATTTAAAGTGTAATTACCCCTTGTAAGAAACTGGTTTACTGGTTGAGAGGGGTGAAAGACCCACTTTAGCAACAACCACAATCCTTGTCAGGCTGAACCACGAAAGTCACTAAATTAACCTGTGCTTAACCCTTTGGTAGCTTGGCACACAAGCAGTCAGGATTAACTTAGAGGCAATGTGCTCGGTATTTTTACAGCACACAAACAATGACAATATAAAAACACAACTTAAGAAAAATCCAAACCAATTCAGAAAAACAGAGTAAATTATAATAAATAAAAGACATAAAAACAAACAAAATCCAAGCAGTAGAACTGGAGATAATAGCACAAAGAAGCGCAAAGTGCCATCCCCAGTTATCTGGTCGCGCTAGCCCAGGGAAAAGACACAAGTTCAGGCCGATCATCATTGAGCGCGGGTCCGATACAGGAACCAAGTTAGTCCCACTGAAAAGTTAACTTTTCAAGTCTGATGCAAAGAGTTCTGTTTGCATTGGAGGAGGCCTTGAGGAGGAGGCTGTCGGTGCTAGGAGCAGGTCAAGCGTCATGAACGGTCATAGCTTAGAGTGAAGAGCCGGTCATTGCTGGAGCTGCGGGTTGGTTGATCATTGTGGATGGCCACTATCGGCATGAAGTGCAGGTCTCGTGTTGATGGTCACTGTGGACAGTCACTGTCAGTGTGAAGAGCAGGACCAGGTGGAGCTTGGCATTAGTGGTTGTCACGGTCGGGCAATTCTCGGTGCAAAGAGGTCACTTAGTGGTCACGAGGAGCCCAAAAACTCAGGATTTTTACCTTTCTTGAGGAGGAGTTCTCACTAATGCCAGCCAAGGGTCCAGGATAAGTGGTGCCCCACTTGGTTATCTAGACGCACTCCAGCAGAGGGCAGCAGCAGGGCACAGGCAGGTCCAGGCAGATACAGTTAGTGCTGGTCAGCTGGGCAGTTACAGGGAGGCCTCTGGAAGCTTTTTGTGTCCCTGTAGCTCACCCAGGAGGTCATACAACTGACCCTTGGAGTCACTCTGGGTAGCCTGGGATCAAGGCACGTGGGTCCAATCTTTCTTCTGCAGACAGCAAGGAAGTCCTTCCAGCAGTAGGGGAGTTCTTCTGGCAGAAGGACAGTCCTTCTTCTGAATCTTTCACAGATCCTGGAGTGTTCTGATGAGAGGTTCTGATGGTATCAGCCTGTGAGTGAGGGAATTCCCTGACGTACTCCCAAAACTGGTTCTAGTTAGTTCTCCCCCTTCCCTTGGTCCTAGCCCCAAACTGCCTAAGGTGACAAAGGCAAGGGCAGGCCTGCTGTCAAGTTCCTTTATATGTGTTGCAGACAGGAGCCTTTGAAATATATTCAGGGCAGGTTACAGCTCCTCCCCAACCATTCTGTCAGTAAGATTCTTTCCCCTCATACCTAGGCCTTCTTTATTTCCATGTCTGGAAGCAATACACAGACCCCCAACAGCAGATCCATTCATAGTCATGTGACCCAGGTGGGGCAGTAAGGGACAGTTGGTTTGGACAAGAAAATGCCAACTTTCTCAATTTGGCATATTCAAAATCGTAAATTAAAGTCTGAATTTATCTTTAAAGAGGATTTTAAGATACTAAGCATTTGAGTTTAAGCAGCATACCTCTTTCTGCTGCCATTCTGAAGTTAGCAATTATTAAAATGGAATAAGATAACCCAGTGTTAGTCTATGGGCTAGAGAAGCCTTACAATACTGAAAACAACTTTAGGAGTGTTTCATTGTCAGGACATGTGAAACTTAAACACATGTCCTACTTTTTAAGTACCATGCACACAGCTCTTGGGGTGGTGAGGGCCTACTTTAGGGGTGACTTATACATTTTAAAAAAGAAGGTTTAGGCCTGCCAAATGATTTATTTTGCCAGGTCAAAATGGCACTTTGAAACTGCACTACAGGCTGCAGGCCTGAGACATGTTTTACAGTGATTCTTTAGTGGGTGGCACAATGAATTCTGTTGCCCACCAGTAGCATTTCATTTATAGGCCCTGGGTGTATGTAGTAACATTTACTAGGGACATATATGTAAATTAAATATGCCAATTACGTTTGGGCCAACGCTAGCATGTTTAAAGGAGAGAGCACAAGCACTTTAGCACTGTTAGCAGGGATAAAGCGCACAAAGTCCTAATGCCAACAAAAATGAGTTCAGAAAAGTAAGGCATGAAGGCATAAAGTTTGAGAGAATACTACACTAAGGATGTTAGGTCTAACACCCACAAATTGTGTGCAGTATTCAGATGGTAGCAACACTGTCTTTTGGAGTTTGGTAGCAGTGGGAACAGCACAAGCGAGATACTTTGCAATCCGTGCATTCTCCCCAAGCATTGATATTCATTTAAAGTTTATATTGTTACATATTTGACTCATCATTTTGCTGTTTGATGAAAAATCTGGAGGTAATGCCCTCAGGAGTTAATAGAATTACTGCTCAGAATTACATAGCTACATGCACTAATAATATTACAACACATTTTTCACATCAATTTACATTTTGGTTTCCATTAGCCTTTTATTGGCAGACACAATTCATTGTAATTTTACATTCTCATTAGTCTGAATCAATGGTTTTATTGAATGTGTGGTAATGTCAGTAGGCTGCAGCATTTGAATCCTTATTAAAAATATGTATCAATTCAAACATTCTCTACGTATCTTAAACAAGTTATGCCCTGAATGCCACCCAATGGCAAATTTGATGCACACGCTTTAAATGGCATGGCAGTTTTATGAGAAAGTTGGGTAGTCCAATGTGTCTATAAGCAGAAAAGCCTTAAACTTGGTCCGAAATGGTATATTGCACCAGAATATAATTGTCAGAATATTGTCTGGCATTCATATCGAGCCCTAAACATTGCTTCCAAAATATCATTCCACTGGCGTTAATAATTGAAAATCTACGTGCAATGGGATAATATTTTTGCAATAATATTTAAGACACAACATTTATGCTTGACGATATTTCTGACAATGATATTGGAGACATACAACCCCCAAAATAGTTTTCGTTGATAGATCTCCCATCAATCACTCAGGAAACCATTCCAAGCTTGTGCTCACACCCTGTCTGACAGAATTTGTCCTTAAACGTATGAATTGATTTTTGCATATATAGTGATTGTTAACCCCGGCAATAAATTGGGTTTGTAGCCATACTGGTTTAAACACTGAGTTTAATTTTCAGTGTTATTTTGCATTAGAATTCTATTAACATCTGAGTTCCTTTAAGGTCAACAAGGAGAATTTTGAAAACATCAACTGTTAATGAATTATCCACAGCTTATGATGAACTAAAAAGTATGAGGTTCAGGCAAATTTCCTAATAATCAGTGTGCCACTCTTCCCAGAGCAAGTGGATCTTTCTATTTTTCACTATGTAATAACATGTTTGATAGTCAGTTTTGCAAAGTTGGGTATCTGTGTCTTTCCTCTCAAATATAATTGAAAAAACATTGCATTTCATGTTGTACTTTTTAGACTAGAATAATAGTGGAAATGGAAATGTATCCATGTAACTGGTTTCACAGTTTGGATGCCAATCGTATTCTTTTAACAACCCAGCCAACAACATTGTAGATCTGAAGCAAGATCATATATTTCACAAAGAACAGATCCTATATGTGTTTTCAATTTTGGGAAGCCACATCTTTAAAGAGGCTTCCAGACACCATGAAATTTCCTTTCAGGGTACTGCCAAATGGTAGTTAAGGGGTAAAATGACCAATCAATTATACTGTGTGTGAAAACAATCATAAGGGGAGTCTGCGCTGTTTGGAACACAACCTTTAGGCCATATGTGAGTCAGGAATTATCAACAGTCAGTTTATTGTATGTGCATAGTCTCAAAACACTAGAGAGGTGTTCAACAAAGGCCTGTGAAAGCAATGTCCATGGAAGATTTTCAACGTATCCACCTAAGATAAGTTCACACACATGTCTTTCATAATGGAGCTCACGTACAAAGTGAATGTTCATCCTGAAAATCTGGCCTGTATCCATTCCTTCTGGACCTCAGTTGGAAACTCATGCACTAGAGGCATGGCACCTTTCTTTAACTATACTTCTCTACATTGTATCAAAAATGTGCTTAGTGTATATATTTGAAGTTAAGCTGAGTTGCAACTTAACAGGGATCTGGTTCAAACATGTGAGAACTAAGGTTGCTCCTGTTCTGTATACTAATCATGATTATTTACATGTATGTTTTACATTAGAGTACTGTGTTGATTGACATGCATCAACTACCATAGGCAGTATGCATATGTCTACACTACCATTGGGGCACTGGTTTCCAAAACGTCTTAACAGTGCTCTTATCTAGTTGTTGGCTCTCTCCAGTCAGCTTGTTAGACATATCTCAAATTAATTTGACTTCTATCTAAATATATTGTGGAAGCTGTGAGGTCTCTGTGACGTCCCCCAGGAACTGACATATTACAGCCAACCCCATAATATAGGCTGCAAAACCACCAAAAGATGCCCTTTGCAACAATGAGTAAGGGCCAATGACACATCCAAAGTTCTGCATCTTACTGTAAGCTATAACGTTCAGTACCAAAATGTATGCATTGGTGATCTCTGCTGTCAAAGGGCTGAAAACTCACTGCAAAAAGACACAGTTACACTTATGGTAAATCTTTCCAAGTTGTCTGACTTTGTAGTGCCCCACATCATTTGCTCTTTGCCGTAAATGGCAGAAACATTTCCAAAATGTTTAGAATGCTCTTATGGGATACCTGAGCAATTCATAATTCAAAAATGTCAAACCCTTTCTGAAATGAAGGCTTGTGGTGTCAAGGGCTAGGAGTCTCTCCAAATTGAGACTGACTCTGAAAGGTTCACATTTTTATCTGGCAATCCCCCTCCATCTACACTCACAATTAATGTCATTTTTTATGAGATTAACTCCATTAGAGTATCAAAGTTATTTAATAACACATATTACCAGTACACAACTCTGTATTGCTTTGTTGGATAGCATGATCAATCAGCTTACTGATATTCAATCATGTGACAGTGACCTAAACCTTACACAAAGAACTGTACTTCAGGCTCAGTACTCCATGGATCAATATTCCCAGTTACTCTGACTTATCTTCCTGTCCTGTTTATATAGTGTAGGAATCAAACTCCAAAACCGAAACAGTGGTTCAGCCTTTTCCAGTAAGTTTGTGCATTAATCATGGCTGTTCCTGTAGATTTAGCTTTGTAGCAAAGTTATTGGGACCACACATTTGTAGGGATCTCCCAAGATTTAGATCTGCTGTTTTCCAGGCACGCCATTGGTGATCCCTGAGGAGGAGTTTAGCCTACATTGGTCTCCTCAACCCATAGTTCCAATGGAGTAGTCCCCCTTTACTCTACTGCTCAGGCCATGACTTGTGTCAGTTCATTACAGGTGCACCCATGGGCGATGCCTACTAGCCTTCCTATGTTAAATTAAGTCCTGAAGCTTAGGAAAGACAAGTCCACTCTCACACATTGTCTTCCTTCTCATTCTTTGCCACCATCAAGGTTTTCCACTATGTCAGTGGCTGGAGGATGTATCTGGAACTCTGCATATAGACAGAGGATCTTGCGGTGCCTAGGGCAGAGATTACATTCCAGAACTCCTATCTGAGCAGGGAAAGTCTGACCAATCCCTAATTGACTCTACATTTGAATTATAATGTTGCCCTGGTCACTGATTGGCAGCGAGCCTCTTCTTAGCTTTATAAATATATTTTATTGCCTCCCAGTAGCTCACTAAATGCCTCTTCGACTTTGAACTATGTGGCCCTTGTGCGGATTACATATATATAGTGTGGAGCTGCATGCTGCCCATTTCCTCCTTGCTAGGACTAACCCCAAATACTCTGCTGTTGCTCTTTTAGATTGCTCTGTGCCAGTCATGCCTGCATGTAAGCCCCCTGCCAACCAAGGAGAACAGAGATCGGCCCCCAGCACACTGAAGTTCGCAATAACCCTGAACATGAGACCAGAGGCAGGCTGATGAATAATCAACCTCAATGACTATTGATATGTGTGAATATCAGCTGAGACCTGTGAAATACTCACTGGTGACAGAGGCAGGCTACATGAGAGTTTGACTACTGTACAGACAGGTTAGATAATGTCAGGAAGAGAAGGCAGATAAATGTGCTGCCTAAATAATCCAAATGTAATCTATGTACTTATATTTATTTATGTATGGTGTGACTCAATTCTCTCTCCATGTTTAGAAGGGCAGGGGGCGGGGGAAGGGGGAACGTGACAAGTGACTGAATTGTAATGTTATCTTGTTCCTAAAATCAATAAATAAATTAAGATTTAAAACAAAATGAAGAGAAGGCAGGTATAGGAGACATAGGAGGTAATACTTAGCAATATAAAAGGACATGCACAATTGCAGGAGGCTCTTAAGGAGAAACTGTGGTCACATGACTGCAGAGGACTGTAGCTGGCTGGAAGGAGAGAGACATGAGATAAGCAAGTGTACAGGGTAACAAGGTTTCTTTTAACCAAATTAAAGGATGTTCTGCAATATGACAAGAGTTCTGATAGCTTAGAGAAAGTCCTTTGGATTGATGCCAGCAGATTGCTCTTAACAGCAGTAATACAGCAAAGTCATAGTTTGGACCTGTTGTTATATTCAGTATAAAGGTGGACTGAGAATGGCAACAACGCTGAGAAATGCACGACTCCAGAGGTCCTGGGAGCAACAATTTAACACTTTCCCTTATTGGATTGGAACAGAGACCCAGCTGGAATCACACTGTAAACAGATAAAGGGTTGCAATAGACAATGCACCAAATTTGAAAAGGAACCAACATATCAAAGTTGAAAGAATAACCAAAATATAGAATAGACAAAATCAAGAGCAGAAAGCCAGATGATAGGAAAGAATAAGAGAGCAATTGTGCATAGGTACTATACTAGCACTAGCCCAGAGAACAACAGAGATTGCAAACAGGGAGAAACCCAAGACTAGAAATCATGTAGAAAAATTGAAAATAATAAAAAGAATTCAGTGACCAAGAGCAATGCTGTAGCCTAGAGGCACTGTGACAAGTAATTCTCTATAAGTATGGGGTAATGTGAACAAGTATTCAGGACAACAAACTAAAGGATGTGTCTAACAGGCTCTGCAACAACAAGTGCCCAGCTGGCAGATGGAGATTGGAACAAGTAATCAAAACAGTGAACTCAAGGATACACCCCAAAAGCACTGACACTGACCTTCTTGTATATTGAAACTAGCACAGGAAAATAGAACAAGGTTATGGACAAAAGTAACAGACTGAAAGAAGAAACAAACTACTGCCAATTCAGCGAATAGAAGAAGCCTAGAAGGGAAAAGACAGAAATTCAGGTACAAGGCGAGACTGTCAGGCAAGAATGAAAAAGATAAAGCAGAATGCTACACAAGGGTGCCATAGGAAAGAAATCTGGACTTTGCAAACCCAGTAGCAGGAATTCAGAATTCCTCTCAGGTTCTCAAAAATGGGCTCAAACGATGCAGGCAACTGAAGCTGAAAGCAAGAGCTCCCAGAAACTGCATTTGATAGCACAAACCCAGAATAAAGAAAACCGTTATAAATCCCTCCTTCTATCTCGAACCCACACAGGGTAGGAAAAGGAGCAGGCGTGAGCTAGCTGTAGCACAGTACTGGTTAAGAATAGGTGAATTTCCTCCCCTGTGCTCTTCCTGAGGAAGTGCATGGAGGTTCTAGGAAGCAACCAGTCTACAGAACTAATCTCCTGCATTGAATTTGGAATGGACTTGTTTCAGAACATAGCAGAAAAGCATGCAAAGGAACACAAGGACATGCTTCCAGTGACAGTACAGTGTGCAAAATATAATTAGATTCAGAGAATATTTCTTCTCCAACTCTCAGTTTCAGGATAGGCATGGAAGTACCAGAATACAATGCAACTTGGGAAGCAATCCCCGAAATGGAATTTGGAATGGCTCTGGTTTTAAAGAGACTTCAGGAAACCTGTGGTGGAACATTGGTGCACGACAACATTTTCAAATTAGTGTTAATGATGGAGGCAGGGACACACAAGTACTTTAGTCAGTGTCACCTAATGGCAGGATGAGGGGACCCTAATAAATAGCTGTGATTCTGCCTAGTGAGCACACCCCTCCCTTCAATGACATTATTTATTTTTGTGGTTTCAAACTTTTGTTTTCTGACCTGCTTACTTTATTGGCCAAGCACGGCTAAACAACTTTCTGACCCATTATCGCCTTTTCCGAGTTGCGGGCGCTCTTGCGCATACAGCACCAAAAAATCCTAATTTACTATTTTATTGTAATTACTTAAATATTGTTATCCTATTAATGAATTTGAAATGTAAATAAAGGAAACACATCACTTTTGCAAAATTATTGAAATTTTTGGTGTATTTGTTTACCTACAAAAATTGATAAATGAGCACATATGTAACCTCAATGACGAAGTATTACATATAAATGCCAAAGAATAAAAATACAAGAAAAAATAAGCAAACATTTTGGGAAAAAAATGCAAAAACTAGTTCACAAGTATAATAAACATTAGCACAGCATGATACATTTCACAAATTTTAAAATGCAATATTTTAACACGGAAAAGAAATTAGTTGAGAATCAAATTATGGAACATGCATATATTAAATAAAATTTATTAATGAGGAAATTACTTACTCCGGGATGCCGTTGTGTCCTCAAAGCTGGAAGAGCCAGTGACCTCAGTTCCACCAACCATGCTTCTATCTGGTCCTCCAAGGGCATTAAATCTTCCTGGAACTCCACCCGTTGCCATTAAGCTGTCAGGTTTGATGGAGCAGGGTTTTGAGAAAATAAAACCTGCTCGGATTGAACCCTCAGTAACATTAATTAACAGTGTGCTGTGAAAAATATGATTAAAAACGCTAAAATAAGGGGAAATGCTTTTGCGCATGCGAAAACTAATGCGTGTATTAATGCATGGAACTAGGCCATAAATTGCTTTGATAAAAAGACTAATGCTGCTTTGTGCACGTTAATAATATTTTGCTAGGAATAACATGGGTTGTGCATGGGTTAGTGCAATGCTGGGATGGTGTGCAAAATGCAATTACATTTCATGAAAATAATAAATGTTTGTGTTTGTTTTCTGTAGAAAAGGCAAGCATGGGCCTTCACTTCTGCATGTCAGTTTGAGGGTTAATATTTGAGTGAAAATTATTAAATGTCCCAAAAGAAAGATTCCAATGAGAAGAGAGCACAAAGGCATGAAAAATGCGACCTTCATGGAGTGCTGAATGTCTGCCAAGTTGCGGAAAAGAAAAATAAGATTACAAATGGAAGTGACCAGTTTCCTTCACGAGATGGCAGAGGCGAATAATAGAGGCGTAGAGATTTGAAACATTCAAGGAACTGCAGGAAATGTTTACTATGATTGTGTTCAAAGTTGTTTCCTGGGATGAATCTGTCGTAATGCTTAATGTTTAAGACAAAGAGATGTCTAATAAAATGGTCATGATGAAAGTGGTGTGACAGAACACCCCCAATCTTAGCCAATGGGAGATGGAGTTCGTTCTAATATTGAAACATATGTGGGTTGGACATTTAGGTTTTAGGGTATAATTGAAAGTCCCCGGTGGGTGTGGTTTAGGAAGGGTTCTGCTGGTGTTTAGCTAGTGGGAGTTCGTCGCTGTCGTCGGTTTGCTGTTTCCAGATAGAGGCCTACCTGTTTCCTGATTCCTGTCTTAAACTTTGTCACTTGACTCTACTTGAGTGGCCTTGCTGCCCTGACTGGCCAGAGGGTTAGATTTCTCTGATTCTTACTTGGATTAGTATAGATAATCTCCTAAATTTGCATATTCATTTGCAAATGTATTTGTCTCTGAAACTTTTCTCTCTTCGCCTATCCACTCCTTCAATGCATTGTTTATTTGATATGAGTTTGTTTTATACATTGCTAATGTTCTCTCTGTGATAATCTATGACTTGCATTTGTGTAACTGTACTTGATGAGCATTTTATTCTCAGATTTATTTTACGATAAAAACCATAAACTACACACTGAGTTTGCTATTATTTAGTAGCATAGATTAGTACATATTATTGTCATCAACTTTTCAACATCAAAAAGGTTCGTCGCCACATTTATTTGTAAGGAGAAATGCAGGTTCTAAAGTGTATTTTAGTGGGTTAGGAATAAACTTGCATCACACTGAACCCCAGCGTGAAGGGATTAGTTGGGTAGTGTAAATGGGCCTATGTTAATGAAAATTATTGATCCCTGATTGCTGGATCACGTTCTTTTCCAGCTGCTCTTTATTCCTGTGCTTGCATTCATCCCACCTTTCTTTACACTCCTCCACCGTCCTGGGTGGTGGTGCCACTACACTGACTTTGTGAATAATTGCTGTCTATAAAGCAGCCTTCTTAGCTGGTTGGAGTTTTGAGTGGACAAACACATTTTTTTCTTGTTTTGGCTCCTCAGAAATTGAAACTTCATCCTTCTCCTAGGCTAAGGTAAGCGTTCTTTTTCTGACAGTCTCTTTCTTTTTGCTCGGCGAGCTCCTGGCTTGTAGCACCTTCTTGGCTTGCCATCCTATTGGTAGGAGAATCCCAGAAAGGTTTTGTTGAATTTGCATCATTTTCAAAAGACTTGGCTTCACAACGACAAGTTGCATTACATCGCATTGCACTACTACCCAGAGCTTTGCTACGCCATTGCAGAAATGCATTTTAAATATGATGTTTCCTGTGTAAAAAAAGGTGCACAATATCGTTCTTTTTTCACACACAACGCAGTACTGTGTGACTTTAAGTAAATCTAGCCCTAAACGTATTTGGAGCGATAGCTCACAATGTTTGGGTATGCACATAAAACAACAATGTTTATTTTACAGATTTTTTTTAGTTTTTATATACAATTCTCCTTGTTTTGGTAAACAAAAACCTTATTTTTGCATGAAAGGTATTGTATTCAAACAAATATGTTTCTACGATATGTGAAAATGAGGATTACTAGAACCCCACCACGAAATTCCTCAGCTCCATAATGATGAAACAGGTCGAATATCTCTCATGAGTTCGTTAACTTATAGTTGTTTGCATATGCCTTATTAGGTATTGGTCACCACATTTTAATTGTAGCTTTCGGCCTTCGGTTGTGGTTATTGCATTATGCATGTGCTACTGTATCACCTGTTTTTTTCTATGTTATGATAGAATTTATTGTGATAGAATGTTTTTGTACCTATATCGATATGTCTATTGCGGTAAAGTGATTTGTTTAGATCTAGTACTCCTTTACATATTTACCAGTTCACAAGACTGTACTAATTCCCATGAGATCCTTCACACAGTTTGTCATTATCATAAGAACACCTTCTCTAGATTCTGCTAAAGAAATGCTAAAAATAGGACACCATGATATGCCAGAGAGATGCATTCTTTCTTCCAGGAAGTTACGATTCCATGGACACTCCGGGCCGATTAAGAGTTTGGCGAAGAGGGTATTCCATTGCAACTGCGACAGAGTACCTTCTAGGCAAACTCAAGGTCTGTCCACCCAATTTAGAGGCAGGCGGAACTTACATGTGCCAACAATGGAGCCTACTCTCGCTGACATTGACATACTTCTCTGCCCGACGGAGTATAGGGTGACGTAGGTTAGCCAGCCAACCACCAGCTGTGTGTGAGAGGGCAATCGGATGGCTTTTTTGCTGTCCATCAACATCAGGTGAAATCTGGCAGCGAGGGATAGTAAGAGAAAACTCCCATGAAGTAAGGGCCATTTGTTTTTTATTTTTCAAAACCAAACTCCTGCTTTGAGTGTTTGTTTTTCAAAAATGAAAAACTTTATAAAAATGTACTAGTGGTCATTGTGATTAACTGAGCCGTCCATCAAACATTCACAGGAACTGCCTTGATGGCAGTTCCTGACAATTTTTAGAGTTGTCCATGAGACAGGCAGACAATACTAAATATGACTGTTGGTTCCTCGGGATGGCTGGGGCAATGCCTCTGCCCATCCTAGTGAAAATCAGCCCCTCTGGCTGATAATGCAGCCAATCTGTAATTGACTGGAGCTGTTTGTGCATGCTGATTGCTGTATTCCTCCTCTCGTTAGTACAGTTCTGTTAGTTGGAAATTGTTAGTAGATGAGACATAGGGGCCGATTCCGATTCGGGCAGGAAATCTCTCCGACCGAGCCGGACCCGGAGAGATTTCCGACCGAATCGGACCCTTGCAGTCCCACCGAACGAGTACGATGCGTTCGCATGCTATCGGACTCGATTCGGTCAGACTCCCATTGAAGTCAATGGGAGCCGGTCGTACAACGCGTACGTGGGCTCCCATTGACTCAATGGGTGCGAGGCGAACAAGGGCGCCCCCTATAGTGGGTACGCAGCGAAGCGGGTCGTGTCGTACACGCACAGGTAGGGGGGACCCATGGGTCCCCCCTGTGTGCGACTCGCGCGGCTAGGCGTACAGGGGGGTCCGACACAGACCCCCAAAGTGCGGCTCCGACTGCTCTTTCGAGCCGGACGGCGCGAGTCGGTCGGACTGCTCGCGGCGCGCATCGTACTTACCCGGCCGGGGAACGTCTCCATTGCGCGGTGCGAGTCGTGTCCGTGCGAGTCGGTCGGAGCGGTTGGGTCCCGCGAACGAGTCGGTCGGTGATTTCGCGTACGTTCGCATCGTACTCGCTCGCCCGGACGCACGTCCGACTCGGTCGGGAAACAGGGCTCCGAATCGGAACCGGTAATGCCAAGTCCGATTCGGAGCCCTACCGGCCGAGATTGGAATCGGCCCCTTAGTGGGAAGGCGAAACAGAAAATCCCATGCTATTTATTTTATTATTTTTACATTCAGTTGCCTATTATCACATTAACTGTGATAATGGCTTGCAGTATTTTGCGTATGTCTGTAGTAGTTTGACTTCTGACAAAAGCCTCTAATAGCACTTGTTCAAATATCGTTTGTGTGTGGTGGCTTAGGGGAATGTGTAAGGAGAACCCAGAAAAATATACTTGTGTCTGCCAGGTTTGTTAGCTCCTAACATGGATCCTTTCCAGTTTGAGACAGGTTCATGGGACAATGGTCCACTTTCCCCCTCCAAATGGTAAGTTGGTATACCTATACTGCATGAGCCCTAAGAGAAATCTACACTGTTGGCTTGTTTACTAATCAGGAGGAACAAAACTAACTCTTCCATGTATTTATTTCTTTACACCTGATTATTCGTGGCTGCGTTTTTCCGCAACCAACATTACCGGATGTGCAAATACCTGACCCACTTTTTTGGGATGGAAATGCCTGGAAAAATTGCATGGAACTTTGGGTCCAGCAGCAGACACCAAATCTCATGCTTCTTTTTTCCTAAAATAAATTCCCTTTTCTTCCCCAATTCACCCGCTGCCACTCCCCCCCCACCCGCCTCCCCCAGTGTCAGTGTTTACCTGTTATAGGTAATTCAATAAGCACTGATAGAATTGCAAAAACATTTAAAAATTGCACAATGGAGAAAGACATTCCTTTCTCAAGGATTGCCACTGTCCACAAGACATTGCAATTGCATTCTAGCTGCAATAATATATATTGCTTCATACAACTGGCGAGGCACCAAAGTACATCTGAGGAAGGTAACATGCTCGTCATTGGGAATTCGGTGTGAGTCAGTAATGTGGCCTGTATGGGTAGTACTTTGAGGTTGTGTGTAAAGACCAGATTTGTGCTCTTATCTTGTTTTAGTCATACACCACTGCCTGAATTTAAAGTGAAAAAGGGTTGAGAGAAAGGGAGAAAGGCATGAGAAGTGTGATGTCTGAACAATTAATGGTAGTGTATGGATGAATAGAATGTGTGTGGCTGCAGTGTCGCCTAAATGAAAAGTGATTTGCATGTAAGGAAAGACTGCGGAATCCTTGATGCAACAAGCATGTAGCTGTACCTAACCTCTGAATGTAGGAGAAAAGTGTGAGATAGATGCAGTCACATATGCAGTTGCCTATCTTCTTTGAAATGGTTTGTATCACACAGTTTGAACCACACTGAATATAGGAATTGCCATGTGTCCATTGGTGTTGTGTGATACTATTGGTTGATGTGGGTTGACATCAAGTAAAGTACGTGCTCTGGAGCCCACACAAGAGCAGCAGTAGAGCAATCCAGAGTAGAGTGCATTGTGCAACCAGCTATCTTATATGTACTGGGGAGTCCACTGAGGGTCCACATCAGGGAGTAGCCCATAGGAATGGGCATTACACAAAAAAGCATGGTATATTCTCTGGTAGGTCTGCCATAAAGCAATCACTATATGGCCAGTGACAGCATGTCTTTGGAGTCCAGCCACATTTGGCAGGGAGCAACTCTTTGGTGTGGACATTATGTAACCAGCAATGGTGCTGGGAGGAAAACATAAGTGACAATTCTTAGCTAGGTTTGTCGCAGAATAACTTTTCTGTGGTGCTGTGGTCATGCCATATTAGGCAGTGTGTTTGCACACAGTGCCCATCTGTGTGTGTTTGTCTTTTTGTCATTACAATTGATACATACTGGATGCACTCAAATGTGTCCACAGGGATTCAAACGTGTATGGGTCTTTACTTGTACATGCAGTTCTCCTCTGTTTGCGGAGATACCCTCAAGTAATGTGGACATCTGGCTGAGGCCTTCTTCTTCCACACAATATAGAACTGATTGTAGTAAGAATGAACCAGGTAAATCTACTGTCCCTCCACAACATGGCACTAGCAGTGAAGGCTACATAACCTTGATGAACTTCAGTGGTGTGGCAGCCACATGTTTACTCCCACTTCATGTCTATTTTTTAGCAAAGCATTGATGCTTTGCTATAATATTATTGTTCACTTCTATGGCCTAACTATGTATATGCATTCCTGGGTTTCATTGTGCATTACCACCAGCATGTATCTCATTCCAGTTTCAAAACTGAATGTCTATGTGCCAGTCTTAAAGATTTAGTGTGGGTGCCAGGTACCTCAACCACAATATTGAATGAGAACATTAGGAAACATAATGCTTTGTTGTAGGATAATGCACATGCTGGGGCTCTGGGTGGGAGTGTTGGGACTTGGCAGTAGTTCTTGGTAGGCAAGGCTAATGATGTTACTGACAAGGGTCAGGTGTCACTAACTCATTTGTATTGGTACTGTAGTGAGGAGAAAAACTGTACAGATGGTTCTCCATAGAATAGGATACAAATGAGGACTCAGGGAGTGATAGCTAGTAGGAGAGCAGTGGATGAGCTTAACAGTGGCTGACTGTAATGTCTAATGAGAGAATGATGATGGCCATTTCATGCTTGGTAGTGTTGAGACATGAGTCAGAAAGAAACTGGAAGTTCGAGAAATATGCAGAATTGCATGACTCGCAGTACACCACGAGGACTGAAGTCAACTTAGGAAACGAGGGAATGTTGGCAGTGAAGAACAATACATGGGAAAAGATTAATGTTGCCATTGTGACATAAAGTATGGGCTAACTATGTATTCGGCAACTTCTGCTCAATAGTGAAAATGTAATCACGGACATTGCCCAGCATGTTGGTGGATCAGTTCTGTCCTTTTTGAAGAATGTTTGAGTGAGGATCACTACCAATAAACCTGACCACAGGGTTGAGGCTGCCTCAGCTACTACATCACCTCATTCCTCGTAGCATCTGCAGCAAAGTATGTTCCTTTTAGTACTGGCAGTGCTTCCTTGTGTCATACCCTGGATGCTCTCCCATTCCTATGGAACAGGAAGCAAATGAAAGTGGTC
The DNA here is from genome assembly GCA_963921515.1 of Calotriton arnoldi. Lineage (NCBI taxonomy): Eukaryota > Metazoa > Chordata > Amphibia > Caudata > Salamandridae > Calotriton > Calotriton arnoldi. Next base: position 547,489 of record CAWUFW010008940.1, read on the forward strand.
CAAGTGTGGCAGCTTTAGCCACTACTTTATGTGGGAGGAGACATAGTCATATTTGTGCACTTTATGTCAGAAGCCAGGAGATTCTGGAGAGTGGTTAGAACTGGTAAGTGCCTGTAAATAAAATTAGTGACCAGTGCAGTGCTTACAGGTATATGTATCAGAGAAATGGCCTGTGATAACATCACCATCTTTGCTCAATAGCTGCCTAAGAATGGTCATGTATTGCTAGCTGTCTTATCTCTCTATGCCAGAGACGCTGAGCATTAGCAGTTGGAAGGTTTATTTATGGTCATGGATCACTGGTAGTCATTTGTTGACTGATAGGTTATGGAGCAGTAGGAAGACAAGTTTGTTTGAAGCATTAGGTATAACTAATTTAATGGGTGTGGCAGAAGTCACAATTCATCCAAAAAGAGACATGTTCTAGATCTGACTCTTTACATCAATCTTTAGGACAAGCTGGATGGAATACCATGCCAACACCCTAGTGAACAGTAAAGTAACTCTGCTTCACATTCCAACTTTATACTGTAGAGTAGTTTGCTCTTTGATTTGCAGTAGGTAAGGAGGTTTCTATCTGACTTCTTGAAGGCAAGGCATGTGTAGGCGATGACTCCCATGGAGAGCTGGAAGCCACAGACATTGCAGAAGTCTCTCTGTGCTTCTTATGTCTGCAATGGTGTCTGGGAATCAGGCTTAGTGGGTCTCATGAGGTTGAAATTAGGTGTGTTAAAATGTGCACGTTTCCCCACTAACTTACAGTAGAATTGGGCTCCTATGTGAAAATTAATTTAAACAAAATGACACAGAAGTGGCAAAAATGTATTAAGGAGAACCAGAGATAAGAGTTTTTAAAGTTTTAAGTGGAAATACTCACATAAAGCAGCAAGTGCCAATACCAGACAATGGTTATTGTAAAACAGGACCTGTAAACACTTTGAGGCTGACCGCAATGGCTCTTGAGGATGATCTGGGCATGGAGTTTACCTTCAGACTTATGGTCCCTTCCTGCACTACAAGTATTCTGCCTAGAACGCAGGCACCCATGTAAGGGTACCTGCATTGGGGCTAGCCAGCCAAAGTCCATCAGTGCTAGGAAAGGATAGGATTGCACTGTATAATGTTAAATACAGTGCATTTCTGACCTTTCGCTTTCACACAGCGCAGTGCAGCAAAGTGGCTTGCTGCCTTGCGCTGCATGAAAAAATGATAAATATGAACCGTAGTCTGCAAAATGGAAGAAAAAGTCTTGGTCCTGCTGAAGCTGTTGGTTTAGTCAGGAAAAGCTTTGAGCCGAAGAAATGTGAATTTCCTGCCTGCGGAAGTTCAAACATCACCTCGACACTTTTCACACCTTCAGCCAGTTAAGATTTCCTTGTTAGGGCTAAGGGCCTTATTTAGAGTTTATCAGACAGGTTACTCAATCACATAAAAGACAGGCTTCCTATCTGCCTTATTAGAAGTATATTTAATTTTATGGCACTTAATATGGTGGATGGGATATACATCATGTTTGTGGCACAGTTACCCGTCCACCAAACTATAAATCAGGCCATTAGTTTTTGAAATGCAGGTTTTTTTCTTCCAGCAGGGCAAGGTGCAGGCTGTATCCAATGAGGGCTTCACGAGGTCAGATACCTTCTCGCGAGGGTCCACTGAGATGGATTAACTGCTGCTGTGGAGGTCCAAGTGGGACATACCTGATTCTTCAGTGTGGCAAAGTCACAACTTTGCCAGATCAGCACTGATGGTTGGTCCTGGTCCTCTGGCAGCTGGAAGTCAGAATTGTCTCTAAGTTCCAAAACTCTGCAGGAGTAGGTCCCTTTTTCCACCTCTCCTCACCCAAAACTCTAACAGTTCAGTGCAGGCTCTTATTACTTCAGGGCTTGATCCAGCAGAGGCCTTGAGCAGGGTCTAGTGCAGGTGCACTGTGACTGGGCAACTTGGAATCGAGGAAAATATCACTCACTGACCCTGGGAGTCAACTGCTTAGTCGAGGGTACAAGAGAGAGCAGATTCTGTCTTTCAGGGTTCCTCTCAGGCTACAGTGAGTAGGGTCCAGTCTTCTTACGATCTTCTGCTGGTCCTGAAAGTGCTCTGACGAGGGTTCCTTGAAATGCCACATTTATGGGTTGCACAAGCAGTGGGTGGTGGTGAGTCCTGGCTTGTCCCCAACCAATGGGATAAAGGTTCCCATGGATAACCCTGCCCACTTAACCATCAGTTCCTGTTTGCCTACAGCAAACAATTCCACAGTGCACTCCACTCCTAAAATTCAAGATGGGAGAACCCTTCTTTCCTAGTGCACAGCCTTTTTGGCCACCAAGAGGTGTGGCCAGGGAAAGTAGCAGTCCCCCATCTGCCTACTCCAAACTGGTTTTGTGGGGCAGCTTCCTTCCCACTTACTTAGGAGCCAGCTTAGCTAGTGTGCACCTGAGGAACAGAGGCTTGTCTTTCTCAAGGTTTCACTTTTCATCTGCTTGTGAAGGGCTGCACTCACCTTAGCCCCTTTCAAGTCAATGATGTCCCTGAGGCCAACCCAACTGCCCATTCTTCAGAAGAAGAATGTACCACCCACACCCAGGCTTTGTCTCTGGGGCAGTTTCCACACCTCATTTCAGGGAGGCACTGGGGCTCAGGTAGGACAAGTATAACTTTCTAAAAGTTTCTCATTTATTTACTAAAACACCAACTTCACCAATTGATTCGATTGTTAATAAATACGAAAAACAGACCAGAGTCCTTTCCAGTCAAAAGTTACAGATTACATTTTATAATCTGTATTTTGACATTTTTCAGGATCCAGCTGCAGCCCTGCCAGTGAAAATAATGTTTGGGGGCTAGTCACTAAAGAAACATGCATACACAAGTTCCACTTTTAAATATCAAGCACCCTCCCTTGTGATAAACAAGGACTAGTCGTGGGGGACTTATTTATTTTCAAAAGCAGGGTTCCCTACCTGCCAGAAGGGGTTTTGACAGGTTTGACAGCAGATTTGTAGCCTGCTGTTGTCAGGCTACATGTGGTAGGTAAACTGAAATACAATTACCCTCAGTCCATTCTGTGTGAGAGGTGTCTGCATATATATTCATGATTGTATTCTTAACATTACACTTTTATTTTTATATGTGCTACATTTGCTTCTGTTTTCTATCAAAGCACCGTAGAATCTTTGTGGCATTCTCCATGTTTGAGACTCTGTTATCTACTTCGAACCTCCAGAACCTTACTGTGGTTGTTTTGACTTGCCAATGACAGATCCTGATACATGGTGTGGGATATGACAAGCAGCTTTATTAATGTTCATGCACCAAATTAACTCTCTCTGGACATGTCCCTCGTCAATGAGTCTTTTGCTCACACTGTTAATCTTCCCTTCACAGTCGGGGCTTTCACTGTAGACTTGCTTATGAATTCCAGTTAATAACCCTCATACTCTGAGCACGGGCTTCCTTAGTGTTAATTTTAACCTTGTGCTTAAATGACATCCCTCTTCCTTTAACCCACATGGTTTGGGCTTCTCCTCCTGGTTTGTCCCTCCTGGTATTTCCCTAATTGGCCAGCTATCACACCTTTCACCAGGAACAAAGAAGGACCCTTGGAAGGACCATTGGTAAGTAAAAGTGTTGGCTCACAGCTAATTTCCATCTCTTCTGATAGACACCGGACTTTAATAGCCCCAGACCCCACACCCTTCCTTTCCCTGTACCTCCCCTTCCATTCTCATTGGTGTAGAAACTTTCTGCACATTCCTGATCCCCCTTTCTCCTCCATTTCTGTTCCTCCTCTCATGAGACTATGCCCCCTACAAAACACCAGGTCTTGCCCCCTTCTCCTCATCAACAGTTCTCTGTTTTCTGGTGTTTCTCTGCTGTAGGGATTATTCTCGCTCACTAAAACCTGTCTGTTCTCACTTCCCAGGCAAGTGAGTTTGCTCTCCCCATTCTGGAAAGGATTTCTTTCGAAAATTAAATCTAGCTTTTTTGCTTTGTCATGCTACAACTTAGGGCCTGATTTAGAGTTTGGTGGATGAGATACTGTGTCTTAAACGTAAAGGATATCCCACCCCCATATTACAAATGCTTTATATCCAATGGCACTTGTAATATGGCGGAAAGGATATCGGACACATTTGAGACAGAGTAACACATCTGCTAAACTCTAAATCAGGCCCATAGTGCTCTCTTGTTGGTGGTGACCTCCTATCCTCCCATATTGAGTCACTCTCCCAACCACACAGGTCCCTATTGAAGACACTTCCCCCTCCGGCACTTGGTTCTGGGGATACATTACATTCACCTCCTGCCATTCTCTTACACTCAAAGGTCGCTACTCTTATTATAGGCTAACCACATGTTTAGAGCATGGTCAGTTAAAACTTCAAATGTTGACCTGTGAGATAATCGTCTGAACAATAAGGGGCACCACTGCATTTCCCATCATCCATCTGCACCAAAAGTGACATCACTGAATTTGCTAGCATCCTTCTGCACAGAAAGTGATATCACTTCCTGCTTTCTCCCTATGTCAGTCAGCTCTTCAGGGAATCCCCAGCAAAGGGCGGACACAGACAAGGAGGGGCACAGAGCTAGATCCTCTGTTCCAGTGAAACATGCAATGTAATATAAAATCATGTGCATCACCCAGCACCCCATGCTGCCAATCCCAACATTCACATCCAGATGTAGATGACATAGACACTCACAGAGCAGACACACACATAAGACCCAACTTCTGACACATCCCCCAACTACTGCATACCTTCAAACTACAGAAAACACATTGCAACTCATAATCTTTAACACTCGCTGAGCAGTACCTCACACACCAGACATCACCAGCCTCATCACCTATCACAAGATTGACGCCCTCTTCAACACAGAAGCATGGTTCACACTTCATCTTTACACATCCTAGACTTCCTTCTTTACATATGCTGCAGCATACATCTTGTGGACTGTGCACATAGGGAGAACGGAAGCCTCATTGTCATCCATAAATCCTCCTGGTACTGCACCCTAAACAAACAAGTAACACTCAACTCCATGGAGCTGCTGACATATCATTTTTCATTCTCTGCAACTCAGACCACCACCTTCCATCTCATCTCCAGGCATCCCGGGAAGAACAAGGAATTCATTGACAAATTCTCAATCTTCTCACCTCTCCAATACAACTCAAACTCAAAACAAACAAGAGACATTCTTCTCAATCTCACCAATACACTCAAAATGGTACGGCATGTCACGCACTTACCACTCTCTAAGGGCAAAATCCGCAACCTGTCTTCTCATTATCACCAACAATCCAATGTAAACCACAAATACTCCTAGACTGGACTGACTACTTTGCCATCCTTATCTTCCTGCTCTGAATCCTACCTACCAACCAAGGTCTACACAAAGGTCAACACAAAAAAGGAAGATCAAATCCTAATGCATGATCCTTCAAAGACTTCTCCCTAGACAACTTAATGCATCAACTGATCTCTCTCACCCTATCAACTCCATGTCAGATGCCAACACCCTTCTAAACAACTTCAACAATGTTTTGGAAAGATATACACCACAATTACAACACATAAGTGAAAGCCAAAGCCTTCTGCAACCTGATACTCTAATGACTTTCCTGACAATAAACGATCCCTCTGCAGACAGGAGAGAAAATGGAAGAAAAACAGTACTTCCAAGGACCTATTGAAACTGAAGTCCCTCCGCCCAACACGCAGACAGCTCATCACACCAGCAAAGGTAAAGTACTATACCAAAATTATCATGGTAGCCACAAACAGACGCAGAAGACTCTTCAAGACAATCAAGTACTGCACCAACCCTATGCCGGCCCATTTATTCCTCGTCCTGCAGAAAAGTGCTATGCCATCAACCTCTTCTTCAGTGAATAAATACAGATGATCTGACAGCACATCAATGATCCCAAACCTACTTCACTTTTACAGTTACCCTTTCCCATAGAATCCCATTATGGTCAGCCTTCAAAGTACCAACTCCCTCAAAGACACTTCTTATGAAGACTAGGTCTTACCATTGTCCTTCAACAACGCTCACCCTGGGCATGTTCTCTCACGCTCTACTTTGCGCTTTCAATGTGTTCCAAACTTCAGATATCTCCCCAGAAGCTCTCATGACAGGCCAGATTATCCCACTCCTAAAGAAACCTACACTGGACCCAGATGACCTCGCCAACTACCGGCCCATCACACACCTACCATTCCTTGGCAAAATCATTGAAATAGACTATGTTTAACTACAAGATCAAATCAGTGCTAAACATCTCCTGCACAACTACCAGTCTGGCATCACATCCCGGCGTAGAATGGAGACCACTACCTTGCATATTGTAGACAATACCATCTTGACTACAGAGGAAGACAAAACTTACTTCATGATATTGCTAGACCTATCAGCTGCCTTTGGCACAGTCAACCATCCCAACCTCATACACACCCTGGAGTCTCAAATGTGAGCCCTTCACTGGCTTTCCTCTGACCTTTCTAACTGTCAGCAGTTTGTTCACATTGGCACCTCCTGGGCGTAAATGATCCCTCTCACCTGTGTAGGCCGCCAGAGATCCATATTGTCCCCTGTCATCTTTAACATTTACATGGAGCAGTTTGGGGCTCTACTCGTAGATTAAAACAAGATTCTCCAATATGCCGATGATTCAAACCTCTACTTGAAAGTTTTCTCTGCTTCAGGCCCCATGCAAATGAGGGAATCCCTTTGCCTCTGCCCCCTTGCACTAGTATAAACACAGATGGAAAGAAGCTGTCAGGAGGTGCACTGACAGTGTGCCACCTAACAGGTGGAGCACTGTCAGAGTGCACCCGGATGACAGCCCTCTGGAGGGAGGAAAGGGGGTCCTATAGACCCCCAGACATCCCTTTGCAGGCAGGTGCAGTCACTCGCTGAACCCACCTGCAAGGGGATCTTTCTCCCCTCTTAAAAATGCAGGCGGGCAGCTGCCTGCACGGTGAAACACAGAACGGCTACTTCAAAGCCGCTCCATTTTTAACTTGAATGCGCTGCCACCTGAGCAGCTCAACTTTATGGCTGTCCTGGGGGCAGCGCATTCAATGTAATAGGGCACTCTTTCCCTGTTTTCACCCGGCACACCTGTTTTAAGGTGCGCCATGGTGCAAACAGGGAAAGTACACCCTATGTGTAATAGGGCTCACAAAACTCAGCCCAATCAAGGCAGAATTCCTATTATTTGTCAAGAATAAGATGCAGTATAAACCTGGATCAATGACATGAACATTGACAGCTTTGTACCACAACTTTCACAGATTGCCAGGTCACTTGGTTTCACCCTGAACATAAACCTCACACTTAAGGAACACATGGCAACAAAAAAAACAAATGCAGCCTGGTACTAGTTCTCACTTCTAAAGAAAGTCAAACATCTTTCTTCCAGAAAGTGACTTCGGAAATGCTGTTCAAGCCCTGGTGCTTTCGCACCTAGATGGTGTAAATGTCCTACTCTCCAGCCTCCCAGACTCCACATTGAGGATTCCTTATTACATTTAATGAGCTGTAATTTCCAATTGGGAGCAGGCAGCTATCTCATGTTTGGTGTCTTTGGAATTGTGGTGGAAAGCCCCATTTAATGGTAAAGTCAGGTTTTTGATCACATTTATAAAAAATTCCACTTTTAGAAAGTTGGCATTTTTCCACCCTTAGCCCTTGTGGGCCTATAGCCTGGCCTGGGTCACATGACTGGGTGTAACTGACAGACTTTGTGACTTACTCCCAGACGGTCACACAATAGAGGGATTAGGTGTGGCACAATGGGACATCTGCTGGCAGGATGGGGGGCTAAGCACAGACCCACTTACAAATGAGCAGCTGGTGCTTTCTTTCACACAAACGGCCTAACTACCCTGCATTGTTACTTCAGCCAGCTTGGAACCAGGGCAGAGGGACGCAGGAATTTCCAATTTCCATGTGCTTCAAAGCCACTGTGTAGAAGCTTCTACCACCATCCAGAATCAAGTTATAAAAAGGGGACCTCAGACACCAACTCTTTGTTACAGTTCTGGACCTGTGGATACTCTGCCAGGAAGAAGGACTGGTGTGCTGCTGGAAGGACTGCCACTCTGCTGGATTGCTGTTCTGAAACACTACTACTCTGCTGGATTGCTGCCCTGTTTGTCCTGCTGCTCTGCTACCTTCAGCCTGGGGACAAGGACTGGATCTTCAACTGTCCCAGGACCTCCAAAGTGACTCACAAAGGTTAGTTTTCCACAGGGACACAAAAGGCTTCCTCCATCTTCATCCCACATCTGGACCCAGCCTGAGTGAGTCCTGACCCTCTGAGTTGTGCCTCTCCAGCCCTGGACCCTTGGAAGTGGTGCTAGAAGTGCTGTAAAAGCCAAAGTCCAAAAGTGGGGACTTAGAAATGTTTTGGCTAAAAACTGCTTTGAGAACCAGGAAAAGACTTGGACCAACCTGCTCGCCAATCCACCAAGCATAGCAGCCAGATTGACTTTGCAGCTTTTCCGACTACTCTCTTCTCCACAGCAGCAAATCCGTTTCAGCTGTCCTTCACCAAAGCGGTATCCAGCCTCGTAGAACTGTCTTCAGCTACCGCTACCGCCTTCTGCCTCGTCTTGATGTAGATTTTCTACTTCTATTTCAGGGACTAAGTCCGAACATAGCAATCTTCACTGCAGCTTCGACCCAAGGCTATCCGATGATGACACTCCCTTCCTAGACTCCTCCTGCAGCCTTGCCCCACTGAACTTTACCTTCTCAAAAGTCCAAAGGTAAGCACTGACCAGGCCTAATCCACTTCTTGCATCTGAACTGAGCTCCATCATGGTCGGGCATATTTTATGACTCTGAGCTGGTCTTGTGCGACTAGATGTCCATGGTTGGTGCTTTGATCTTTTAGGCACTAGTTTTTCCTAATAACTTAAAAAATTCATAACTCTGGCTCTACTGATTGGATTTTTGTTGTTTTGGTGTCAGATAATTTATTAAAATGTACTCTATGGGGGGGTGGCCTAGCCGCCGACCTTGATGGCCGTGTAGGCGAGGAGCTCCGCCATTAACTCCCTTCTTAGAACGCGCTGTGGCGGCGGAGATGGTGTTTACCAGCTTTTGGAGGCCCCGTGAGGTGTGGAAGACGGCAGGGCAGCTGCTGCTGTCGGAACCGGCTCGCCCGATGCCTGCGGCGCAGATCGGCGCCTGACTGCCTTTCAGGGTGCGTGAGGCCTAACGCCGCATGGGACGTTGGGACCTCGATTGTCGGTGCCGGCCGGAGATGGTGAGCCGGTACGCGGACTAGCCAGAGGACTGGACCAGGCGCTGGGAGTGTCTTGGTTGCGGCTGCAACAGGGGTAAGAGGCTCCCCCACTCCAGGTGGGACACAGGCATTCCCCGGAAGCCCCGCGGCGACAGGGGCCATGGGCAGGTTTGGGGATCGGTCGCTCGGCCGTGAACTGTGTCGCACTTGTGAGCTCTTCCAGCCGCGGCTGTGCCCCCTCCCCGCCCCCCTCTGCCTATATGCCAGCTGGAATCCTGCCCTGTGATCGTATGGGCCCCCATGTTGTCTCTCCAGTGCTTAACTTTGTCGGTGCACACGGTGGCCTGTAGGGGGGGATGGGCCATATGTGTTTTGCGGGGGCCACGTCGATTGCTGCTAAGGCTGTTGGAATGCAGCGGATTGTTGAGCAGATATGATCCTTGGTGCCAGCACAGCATGAGAGCAGCACCTGCCTGATGTGGCACCTACCTGCGGGCCCGTGGGGGGTCTTTTCCTGATTGGTCTGGCCACTGGCATTCTGTGACCATCCTGGTTTGCCTGCTCCACTTCTCTTTGCCATTCAGGCAGGCTTGTGCCCATTGTTGCTTCCCCTGAATCCTTCGCCCGTTGGTGTCTTGCTGTTGGACTGGGTCACGCCCCTCCGGAGCCGGGTTCGGCGCTGTTGCTGCTTGGCCTGCGCCTTTCCTCGCTCGGCTGTACGGGGCCCCTCTCTGCTCCGTCACTGCTCCTGAGTGTCACCTATTGGTCACCTGCATACATCGGCGCCCACACTGGTACGCCACTTGCTGATAGACTGTTATCCCAGTGGAGCACCTTAGTGGGGTATGGGGCGCAAGGACCCCAAGCAAAGTACGCTATCCTTCAAGCCATCCAGCCCCGGTGCGGCGACGCAGCAGCCCAATATGGTGGAGGGCAGAGAAGTGCCTCCAGCACAGGTGGCTGGGCCTGCCAGTCTGTTGGCGGAGCAACGTGCGGGCTTCAAGGCCTTGGACACCAGGTTTGACGCCCTAGATAGGCATCTAGATTCCATGGGGGCCCGGTTGGAACAGCACGAGGGGCGGCTGACGGTCACCACGGTTCAACTCTTCGAGCTTTACCTCACGGACTCGTGCCATCGGCACACTGATTTGCCGCCACGGACGCATAAGTATACATTTTTACAGGCCCTTCAGCCAGCTTTGGGGGTAATGGTGGGGTGTTGCCATCTCCCACGTGCAGATGCACAACTCTAAGTTCATGTGGGGTTATAATATGTTTGGCTTTTGTTTTTTTAGTTTTTTTATTGTGTTTGTAAGGGATGGGGATTTTTCCCCTGCGCTTGGTGAGGGGGATGGGTGGAGGGAGGGGGGATTTGGGCCTGTTGGCCTACGTCTGGAGTTTGTTTCCCCTTTATTTGTTATTTGCAGTATAGCATGCATGGCTTTCATACCAGTAGCTCAGCTGCCCTAGACATGGATAATGGCTAGTAATGTTGTGGCGGAGGCCACTGTGGTTCTTATGTCTTGGAATGTTAGGGGCTTAAATAATACCCGTAAATGTAAACAAGTGACCAACTATATGCAATGTCACCAGGTGGATGTAGCCTTTCTACAGGAGACGCACCTTGCTGCAAGCGTTCAGGCATCAGTGGTGACAAGCTGGGGTGCGCATAGATATTTTGCGGGATATAGCTCCTATGCTAGAGGGGTTGTAGTGTTAATACATAAGCGGTTGCCTTTCCGGGAGGAAGAGGTCCATAGGGATGCGGGAGGTCGATATGTGTTGGTCAAGGGCTATATGCTTGAACACTCTGTATTATTTGTTAATATATATGCCCCGAATGTAGATGACCCCGAGTTTTTTGACACAGTACACAATCACATAGTTCGCATGGGGGCTGACTGCGTCTACTTTGGTGGAGACTTTAACCTGTTGCTTGACCCGGAACTTGATAGTACAGCACGTACGGCAGCTACGAAGCCGAAAGCGAGGCGGGCTGTGTTGGACACTATAGAGCAGTTTGGCCTGGTGGACGCATGGAGGTGCCACTGCGTGCGTAGTGTAGGGCACACTCATTACTCCGCGCCCCATAATACCTGGACGCGTTTGGACTATTGGTGTTTATCAGCTGGAGTGGAGGGGTGGGTTGTAGCGGTTTCTCATCTGCTGCGCACATTGTCGGACCACTCCCCGGTACTGGTAACCTTGCTGGTCCCTAGAGCGGGGGGGATGGAACGTACCTGGCGATTTCCCGATATGGCTTTGAGGGATTCTGTCTTTGCAACTGAACTGGGTGAGGCAAGAGTAGAGTTCTTTTTGATAAATGTTGGGTCGGTGGATTCTAAGGCCACCCTATGGGAGGCATTCAAGGCATACACAAGAGGGGTGTGCATTTCTAAAAACGCAGGGGTGCTCAGGTCTCTGTGCCGCACGCTCACGCAGGTAGAGGCACAGCTCCGTGAGTTAGATGGTAGTGCGTCCAGCTCTGGCCCTCCTGACATGCATAAACGAGCTGCTCTGTTGACAGAATTCCGTGAGGCTGCAGAACGAGAGGCGCATTTCTTGGGAAAGTACACCGTAGCTAGACGATATGGGGAGGGTGAAAGGCCTGGCAGGACATTGGCCAAACTGATGTAGCATACCCGTAGGCCAACTTACATAGCTGAACTTAGCAATGAGGACGGTGAGCGGATCACTGGTAATGTGGCGGTGTTACGAGAGGTAATTAAATATTACATAACGTTATATACCTCCAGGACTGCTGACTCCCCTGATGACTATAAGGATTGCCTTGATGAGATCTCCCTTATCTGGATGGACAAGCCCATCAGGAGTTCTTAGCAGAACCCTTTACTGAGGATGAGGTGACGGAGGCCATTAACGTGCTAGACGGCTACAAAGCGCCCGGTTTGGATGGCTTCATGGGCTGTTTTTATAAAAAATATAGGGATCTCCTTGTGCCTCATCTCATTGATCTGTATCAGGAGGCCATTGAGAAGGGGGTACGCCCGCCAACCCTGAGAGATGCCGTTATAATATTGTTGCCCAAGCCTGGCAAGGATGTCTTGAAATGTAGTTCCTATCGGCCCTTATCACTCTTGAATTTTGATAACAAGATCTTAGCTAAGATGCTGGCAACAATGCTTGCGTTAATAGTCGAGAAACTGATCTCTCCTGCCCAATCGGGCTTTATCCCCCACAAATCCACGGCCTTAAACACGCTCACGCTGTTCGCCACGTTGAACAGGATTTCGCCGTCTGTCCCTGCGGCGGCGGTCCTGCTCGACGCTGAAAAAGCATTTGATTCGCTTGAGTGGCCCTTTCTATATGCCACCATGAGGAGGTTGGGGGTGCCGGAACGGTTTTTGGCAGTGGTTAGGCTCCTGTATACCTTGCCCATGGCACATATTCGCTTGAACGGTACATTGACCAGGGCTTTCCCCCTTACTCGGGGTACACGACAGGGTTGCCCCCTGTCCCCCCTCCTTTTTGTAATTGCACTTGACCCACTAGTACACCAGTTGTTGGAGAAGCATAGTCATCGGGGTTTGCAATTCAACACCGGGCCCTTGTTACTTACGCTCTATGCTGATGATTTTATTCTCTACGTGCGGCATCCTGACGACAATCTTGCACCGTTGCTTCGGGAAGTCACTAGGTACGGCACTAAGTCAGGACTTCATATAAACTGGGAGAAGTCTGAAGTGCTTCCATTGACTGAGGCACCCTGTGTTAGAACTGGGGATTACCCGCTGGTCTGGTGTGATGACTCGGTGAAGTACTTAGGAGTCCACATTCATAGGGACAGGGATCATATCCTTCAGTTGAACTATGGCCCAGTAATCGAGAAGTTGGGACACAACATTGACCGCTGGTTGCAGCTCCCATTATCGATGGCGGGAAGGATAGCCATAATTAAAATGGTGGTCCTGCCTCAATTCTTGTACCTCTTTTTAAATATTCCTATACCACTATACAATAGTTTTTTTACCAATCTGCGTACGTTGCTAACCCGTTTGGTGTGGGGGGGTAATCGCCCCAGCATTGGATGGGACACCTTGGTGTTGCCGTATGAGAGGGGGGGTTTGGTGTGCCGAACCTACAGATTTATTATCTGGTTGTACAAGCGAGCCACGCCCGACACTGGTACAATGTGGATGTTCGGGTCCCGTATTATAGACCAGAGGCTGACCTGGTGCTCCCGGCTCCGCTCAATACACTGCTGCCGCATGGTTTCCCTAGGGATCCATGTGACATTCAGACAGTATCCACTACCAGCTGGGCATGGCACAAGTTGATGCGTGTGACTGGTACACAGGTATTATATTCCCCGGCGCTGCCGCTGGCAGGGAACAGCTGGATCCCCATCCTGCAGGAGGCACTGGTGAAGCGCACATTGTACAAATTTCACCTGCACACCTTTGGTGATCTATTCCCTGGGGGGAACATTTTTTCATGTACTGAGGATCCTCGTTTCCGTGCGGCTACCACAATCAATCACTTTGTGCTGTTGAGAGTGCAGAAGGCATTACGTGCCTGCCTGGATAGCTGTCCTCTCGAACCTCCTGACTTCTCCATTCTGACAGGGGTTATAAAAGGCAGGGATGGGAGCCACTTGGTGGCACGGATGTACAGGGAAGTAGTGGCACAGCTCCCAAGTCATGATACAGTTGTGCGGGCGGCATGGGAGCGGGATTTGGGCTACCCTCTGTCAGATATACAGTGGGAGAGGTGCTGCGCACAAATACGCCGGGTGTCCCCGAACCATCGACACAAATTGCTGCATTTTAAGTTTCTGTGGCGAGTGTATGTGACCCCTAGTAAATTGCATCGTATGGACCCCTCTTGCTTGGATGTGTGCCCAAGGTGCCGCTCTCCGTTGGCGGACTTTGCACATATGACATGGACTTGTACTAGAATTGAGGATTATTGGCGATCGATATTCAGGGAGGTATCCAAGATGGTAGGGGTAGAGATTGTGCCATCCCTCTTATTGGCCCTGTTGGGGTACGTTCATGACCTTCCTAGATCCCAGCGTCGATTTGTTGCCATATCGCTGTTGATTGCTAAACGGGAAGTGGTTCTTAAATGGGCCTGTAGTATGCCGCCCACACTCAATGCATGGATTCATAGCATGACATATTGCAATACCACTAGTGATGACTATGCGCAGTTGCAGCCACCGGCCTCTAGACCTGTAGACATCTGGCAACCTTTCCAAACGTACTTGTTAAATGTGCAGGATGGTAACAGTGCCTCCACACAGGAGCCGCCTGCATCCAATGTATCTGGGGACACCTAGGGACCAATCTGTATTAATTGAGCCGAATGTTCATTGGTCATTGTGCTTGTGTATTGGCTTAATTCAAATGTACTGACTGGGTAAGGAGATATCCATGCTATTATATGGGGGCCGCTGAGACCACCTTTGCCATTTGTTTGCAATGTCGCATTGTAAGCTTTATTTTTCTGCCATTGACATGTATGCTGTGCTGCTCAAGCCTTTATTATGTTTGTTTCTTTCTCCCAATGTTTTGTTGTATTTACTTTGGAAAATTTAATAAACAAATTTTAAAAAAAAAATTACTCTATTTTTCATAATTTGTTGGGATTTTTCTTTTTTGTGTTCTCACTTTATTACTGTTTGTGTGCTGCATAAAAACTTTACACAGTGCCTCTTGGTTAAGTCTGACTGCTTGTGCCAAGCTGCCCAGGGTTAAGCACAGGTTAATTTAATGACTTTTTTGTGGTTCACCTTGCAACGAATTGTGGCTGTTGCTTGACCAGGGCTCACACCCCAGTTAACCAACAACCCAATTTCTAACATTGGGACGTGCAAATTTTTTTCAAAACAAGACATGATGGCTTTGCCATCTAGGCACCCAGGATCTGGAACAACGTTGTGGAACAAAGCGTCAATATTTTGCCACAAAATCCTTGAAGTAACAAACCTTCTTCTTGTACATCTCTGGATCAAAAGAAAAGCTTTAATTGTCTTCACCTGAGGGCAAAACTTTCCTTTCTCAATACAATACCCAGGTATTGTACATGAGATCTTGCTATGGTTAATTTAGCCGGATTAGCTGTTAACCCTTCTTGTTTGAATGCTTGTAGTACTAACCACAAATGCTTTAAATGAGACTCCCAATCTGAACTGAAAATAAGAGTATCATGCAGGTAGGCAGCTGAAATCATTTGATTAGGTCTTGGAATCTGATCAATGAGTTGTTGGAATGCAGCTGGAGCTTCATGCAGCCTAAATGGAAGCACTTCAAACTGAACGAGGCCAAATTGTATTGAAAAGGCTATATGGGGTCTATCTGAGTTTTTCAACAGAACATGCCAGTATCCCTTTCTGAGATTTAGTGTAACCATATTCTGGTCTAACCCCAGTCGCTCAATGCATTCATCCACTCTTGGGTATAGGACATGCATCAGAAGTAGATATTTCATTAACTTGTTGAAAATCGGTGCAGAAACACATTGGCCCCAATACAATGGGTGACAACTACTCATTTCAGGGTGGCTCTATTTTTTCCAAAGACAATATTGTGTCAAGCTCCTCTTTTACTGACTCTTTACTTCCGGAATAAGATAGGGCATCACCCAGATTTTGACTCTAGGTGTGGTAGCATTTGCATGTTCTACTACTGTCATGTGACCTGGAAGAGATAAAAATACTTCTCCCTTGGTGTGTGTATAAATACCCCTTGGTGTATGTATATATATATATATATCCGATTCTTCCGCTTCTTCCCACCAAATCTGGACAAAAGACGGGCACGGACCTCGAGATGAGTGCAAATATTCATTTTATTAGTTTTAGTCTGCCTTTACGCGTTTCAGCCCGTCCGGTCCTTGATCACATGACAAACACTACGTCATTTTTTTGAGCTTTTTAGAGTGACAAGTGCAAAGTGCAAAACGTCTCAGTCATGGAGAGTGACGAAATACTTTTACATTCTTATAAGTTATGTTAACAATGGTTATAAGTACATTGATAATTAAAATGGTAATTAAAATTGTTTGTTGAATAAAAACATTGCTAAAATCACATATATATATATATATTCACTGAAAAAACCATAGGTTTTAGGGAAAGTTATAGTTAGTTGGACATTGCACTCGTACAAAACCCGTGAAATTCCTCCGTTATAGTTAGTTCAGCTAACTATAACTCGCGCCCCCGCAATACACTGCTGATGACGTCACATATTACATCATTTATGACATGGTCAGTGACATCACTGATGACATCACTGATGACATCTCAAATGACATCACTGATGACATCACTGATGACATCATCCATGTGAAAATCTGATGCACCTCCTCACACTCTAATATAACCTTTAATACACCCACTGTAAAATACAGACTTCCAGCTGCGGATACTGCCAATGATTAAGAGGACAACTCAAAACGCGTCTGGCAGGCTAAGTGACTGTTGCCGGTTTCTGCCTCTTCTGACTGCAGCCTTCATGATTAAAAGATGGAGAATTACCTACCTGTTTGAGTCTCTTCCTTTGGGGCAACCTGTAAGATGCATTTTTGGCGGTCGGCCCGGCCGCGGAAAGAGCCCAGCCGCGCATGTAGCGGTTCCGTGGTGACGTCAGCTGATGTTACCGATGTAACGGAAGGTAGTCCATTCATGGAGGCGGAATTCTGCAGGGGTTTGAGGTGAACTTGTGCAACGCCCCACTGTGGTTTATTTGACTTTTATTCCCGCACCTTGAAGACAAGCTCACTGTAGCAATACTAATGTGTAAACTGCAAATACCATGAAGCCACGCAAGTGACCACTCCCACTTGGGCGGTATTTTGAATAAGTAGCACACTTTTGTCTCCAGCTGCGGATACTGCCAATGATTAAGAGGACAACTCGAAACGCGTCTGGCAGGCTAAGTGACTGTTGCCGGTTTCTGCCTCTTCTGACTGCAGCCTTCATGATTAAAAGATGGAGAATTACCTACCTGTTTGAGGCTGTTCCTTTGGGGCAACCTTGTGAGATGGATTTTTGGCGGTCGGCCCGGCCGCGGAAAGAGCCCAGCCGCGCATGTAGCGGTTCCGTGGTGACGTCAGCTGATGTTACCGATGTAACGGAAGGTAGTCCATTCATGGAGGCGGAATTCTGCAGGGGTTTGAGGTGAACTTGTGCAACGCCCCACTGTGGTTTTATTTGACTTTTATTCCCGCACCTTGAAGACAAGCTCACTGTAGCAATACTAATGTGTAAACTACAAATACCATGAAGCCACGCAAGTGACCACTCCCACTTGGGCGGTATTTTGAATAAGTATCACACTTTTGTCTCCAGCTGCGGATACTGCCAATGATTAAGAGGACAACTCGAAACGCATCTGGCAGGCTAAGTGACTGTTGCCGGTTTCTGCCTCTTCTGACTGCAGCCTTCATGATTAAAAGATGGAGAATTACCTACCTGTTTGAGGCTCTTCCTTTGGGGCAACCTTGTGAGATGGATTTTTGGCGGTCAGCCCGGCCGCGGAAAGAGCCCAGCCGCGCATGTAGCGGTTCCGTGGTGACGTCAGCTGATGTTACCGATGTAACGGAAGGTAGTCCATTCATGGAGGCGGAATTCTGCAGGGGTTTGAGGTGAACTTGTGCAACGCCCCACTGTGGTTTTATTTGACTTTTATTCCCGCACCTTGAAGACAAGCTCACTGTAGCAATACTAATGTGTAAACTACAAATACCATGAAGCCACGCAAGTGACCACTCCCACTTGGGCGTATTTTGAATAAGTAGCACACTTTTGTCTCCAGCTGCGGATACTGCCAATGATTAAGAGGACAACTCGAAACGCGTCTGGCAGGCTAAGTGACTGTTGCCGGTTTCTGCCTCTTCTGACTGCAGCCTTCATGATTAAAAGATGGAGAATTACCTACCTGTTTGAGGCTGTTCCTTTGGGGCAACCTTGTGAGATGGATTTTGGCGGTCGGCCCGGCCGCGGAAAGAGCCCAGCCGCGCATGTAGCGGTTCCGTGGTGACGTCAGCTGATGTTACCGATGTAACGGAAGGTAGTCCATTCATGGAGGCGGAATTCTGCAGGGGTTTGAGGTGAACTTGTGCAACGCCCCACTGTGGTTTTATTTGACTTTTATTCCCGCACCTTGAAGACAAGCTCACTGTAGCAATACTAATGTGTAAACTACAAATACCATGAAGCCACGCAAGTGACCACTCCCACTTGGGCGGTATTTTGAATAAGTAGCACACTTTTGTCTCCAGCTGCGGATACTGACAATGATTAAGAGGACAACTCGAAACGCGTCTGGCAGGCTAAGTGACTGTTGCCGGTTTCTGCCTCTTCTGACTGCAGCCTTCATGATTAAAAGATGGAGAATTACCTACCTGTTTGAGGCTCTTCCTTTGGGGCAACCTTGTGAGATGGATTTTTGGCGGTCGGCATGGCCGCGGAAAGAGCCCAGCCGCGCATGTAGCGGTTCCGTGGTGACGTCAGCTGATGTTACCGATGTAACGGAAGGTAGTCCATTCATGGAGGCGGAATTCTGCAGGGGTTTGAGGTGAACTTGTGCAATGCCCCACTGTGGTTTTATTTGACTTTTATTCCCGCACCTTGAAGACAAGCTCACTGTAGCAATACAAATGTGTAAACTACAAATACCATGAAGCCACGCAAGTGACCACTGCCACTTGGGCGGTATTTTGAATAAGTAGCACACTTTTGTCTCCAGCTGCGGATACTGCCAATGATTAAGAGGACAACTCGAAACGCGTCTGGCAGGCTAAGTGACTGTTGCCGGTTTCTGCCTTTTCTGACTGCAGCCTTCATGATTAAAAGATGGAGAATTACCTACCTGTTTGAGGCTCTTCCTTTGGGGCAACCTTGTGAGATGGATTTTTGGCGGTCGGCCCGGCCGCGGAAAGAGCCCAGCCGCGCTTATAGCGGTTCCGTGGTGACGTCAGCTGATGTTACCGATGTAACGGAAGGTAGTCCATTCATGGAGGCGGAATTCTGCAGGGGTTTGAGGTGAACTTGTGCAACGCCCCACTGTGGTTTTATTTGACTTTTATTCCCGCACCTTGAAGACAAGCTCACTGTAGCAATACTAATGTGTAAACTACAAATACCATGAAGCCACGCAAGTGACCACTCCCACTTGGGCGGTATTTTGAATAAGTAGCACACTTTTGTCTCCAGCTGCGGATACTGCCAATGATTAAGAGGACAACTCGAAAGCGTCTGGCAGGCTAAGTGACTGTTGCCGGTTTCTGCCTCTTCTGACTGCAGCCTTCATAATTAAAAGATGGAGAATTACCTACCTGTTTGAGGCTCTTCCTTTGGGGCAACCTTGTGAGATGGATATATATATATATATATATATATATATATATATATATATATATATTCACTGAAAAAACCATAGGTTTTAGGGACAGTTATAGTTAGTTGGACATTGCACTCGTACAAAACCCGTGAAATTCCCCCGTTATAGTTAGTTCAGCTAACTATAACTCGCGCCCCCGCAATGCACTGCTGATGACGTCACATATTACATCACTCATGACATGGTCAGTGACATCACTGATGACATCACTGATGACATCTCAAATGACATCACTGATGACATCATCCAGTGACTGTGTGTTTCTGTAAAGTTTAAATATTTTTAATATATATAGGGAAAGGTGTATTGAAGAATGAGTGGGTGTATAAGTGTCTGTATGGATGATTTAGTAGGTGCGTGACTAACTCTATAAGTGAGTGATTAAACATATCTTACTGAATGCATGGGTTAGTGACTAAACTGGGTTAATGTCTGTATCCGTCTGTCTATTGCTGTGTAAGTGGCTGCATGGGTTTGTGAATAGCTACATGAGTGTCTATATGAGTTATTGATTGGTTGTCTGAGTATCTGTATGGGTGCCTGAGTGTTTGTGTGGGTGGGGTGTGTGCGACTCTGTGCATAGATGTGTGAGTGGGTGATTCACTGGGTGGATGGTTTCAAGAGTGCATCTGTGATAGACTGTATGGGTGGGTAAGTGTGTGTAAGAGTGTGTTAGTGAGTGAATGTATGTCCCAGTGGTACATGTGTGAGTAACTACATATGTGAAAGGCAGTATATATGTGTGTTGGAGTATATAAATAGCTATAAGCAGAGTGTGTGATTGTGAGAGTGACTGTATGGATGAGTGTGTGCTTGTATCAGTGATTGTATAAGAGCGTAAGAATGTGCTAGTATTTGTATGAGTAAGTGAGCTGGTGTGTGTATAACTGTATAGGTGAGTAAATGGCAGTGTGTTTAATTATTTGCATGAGTGACTAGGTGTGTGAGTACCTCTATGGATGAGTGGCGGTGTTTGAGGGTCTATATAGGAGTATGAGTGCATATCATAGTCCTGTACTGAGTGACCGTAAGTATGAGTGACTGTACGGGTGAGTGAGTGGATGTGTGTGTAGACCTAAGAATCAGTGAGTGGGTATGTAGTTATTGGTGTTGGAGTGTCTATGGTTTTGCGAATGGCAGTCTGTAATTTAGAGTGGGTGTATCAAAGGTTATATTAGGGTGTGAGGAGGTGCATCAGATTATCACGTGGATGATGTCATCAGTGATGTCATCAGTGATGTCATTTGAGATGTCATCAGTGATGTCATCAGTGATGTCACTGACCATGTCATGAGTGATGTAATATGTGACATCATCAGCAGTGCATTATGGGGGCTCGAGTTATAGTTAGCTGAACTAACTATAACGGGGGAATTTCACGGGTTTTGTACGAGTGCAATGTCCAACTAACTATAACTGTCCCTAAAACCTATGGTTTTTTCAGTGAATTTGTAAGGTTTTTTAAATGCTAATTTCTAACTATAACGTGCCTGAAACCTATGGTTTTTTCAGTGAATTTCAAAGGTTTTTTAAATGCTAATTTCTCACTATAACATGTCTGAAACCTATGGTTTTTTCAGTGAATTTCAAAGGTTTTTTAAATGCTAATTCCTCAATTTAACATGTCTGAAACCTATGGTTTTTTTCAGTGAATTTCAAAGGTTTGGTAAATGTCAATTTGTAAATGTATTAATTGTTATATTTATTTTTTGATACTGATTTACTACATTTTTTTAAACTATTTAATTTTACATATTTTATTTTTTAAATT
The DNA here is from genome assembly GCA_963921515.1 of Calotriton arnoldi. NCBI lineage: Eukaryota > Metazoa > Chordata > Amphibia > Caudata > Salamandridae > Calotriton > Calotriton arnoldi. The sequence continues at coordinate 568,898 of CAWUFW010008940.1, forward strand.
ACATTGTAATTATATTATACATTACATTACAAAATATACTTTCACTGAATGAATTACTTTAGTTTAAATACTTAGCAAATAGGCAATAGACTTTTAAGTACAGTAGTTACAGTTGTTGCAATGGGCAACACAATTTCAAACACAATGCAACATTGAGCTCAATGTGAATTTCTAGTTAAATGCAATTAGTTACTTTATGGATTACTTTTCTAAACACAGGACTGGATCCTAGATTCAGTCCTGGGACATCTCCTGTAAACAGTTGAGTAAAAGCGTTTTGGTTACAGTAGTGATTTTTAAGGAATATTATTGTATTTTAAAAGTTGACAGAAACTTTTTCACATAGAATCACCAATGTTATCCTATGGGAGGAAATTTACTTAGCAGGTAAGTAGTGTTATCGTTACTTTTTCTTACTCAGTGTTGGATCCTGGATCCAGCACTGGTGCATCTCCTGTAAACAGTTGAAAGAATGCGTTTAAGTCATACAGGCGATTTTGAAGGAATATTTGTAGTTTGTGAAAATCGACACTTTGAAACTTTTCTGCTGAAAACCAGACAATGGATTCCTATGGAAGAAAATATAAGTTACTGGTAAGTAAGGTTAGAATTACTTTTCAGGGTGAGTGCTGGGCTAAAAGATGCAGCACTGGGTTCTCTCCTGATAACAGGTGAGTAAATAGGAATTCGTAGTTCGGCTGATTTTAGAGGAATATTATAAAGTTCCAAAACTCCACACTTACAAGAATTTCCAAGTGAAACCAGTCAATGTTAGCCTATGGAAGGAAATTCAAGTTACTGGTAAGTACGGTTAGAATTACTTTTCAGGATCTGTACTGGGCTCAAAGATGCAGCACTGAGGTCTCTCCTGATAACAGGTGAGTAAATCAGAATTCGTAGTTCTGATGATTTTAGAGGAATATTTGTATGTTTCAAAAATCGACACTTTGAAACTTTTTCAGCAAAAAGCAGGCAATGATATCCTATGGAAGGAAATACAAGTTACTGGTAAGTACGGTTAGAATTACTTTTCAGGATCTGTACTGGGCTCAAAGATGCAGCACTGAGGTCTCTCCTGATAACAGGTGAGTAAATCGAATTTGTAGTTCAGCTGATTTTAGAGGAATATTATAAAGTTCCAAAACTCCACACACAGAAGAATTTCCAAGTGAAACCAGTCAATGTTAGCCTATGGAAGGAAATTCAAGTTACTGGTAAGTACGGTTAAAATTACTTTTCAGGATCAGTACTGGGCTCAAAGATGCAGCACTGAGGTCGCTCCTGATAACAGGTGAGTAAATCGGAATTCGTAGTTCGGCTGATTTTAGAGGAATATTTGTAAGTTTCAAAAATCGACACTTAGAAACTTTTTCAGCAAAAAGCAAACAATGATATCCTATGGAAGGAAATTCAAGTTACTGGTAAGTACGGTTAAAATTACTTTTCAGGATCAGTACTGGGCTCAAAGATGCAGCACTGAGGTCTCTCCTGATAACAGGTGAGTAAATCGGAATTCGTAGTTCGGCTGATTTTAGAGGAATATTTGCACAATGGTGAAGGGAGGGGGCGGGGCCTGAGGTGACATCTGTGCAAACGCGCCCTGTGGCGCGTTTTAAGTTGGGGGATTAAGTCCCCTTGAATCATGAGGGTCCCTGGGGTCCAACTAGCCCACCCTGTGCCTCCAGTATGCGCCAGGGAGCTGCGTTGCAGAGAGGTGTTCAGAGGCCACGCCCCTTTTTGCACCTCTCTGCAACGCAGCTCTGTGGCGCTTTCTGGACGTACCTGGTGGGCTAGTTGGCCCCCAGGGACCCTCAGGATTGAAGGGGATTTAATTCCCCATCTTAAAACGCGCCACGGGCCATGGCCTCTGTACACCTCTGTGCAACGCAGCTCCCTGGCGCATACTGGAGGTTCCTGGTGGGCTAGTTGGCCCCCAGGGACCCCCAGTATTCAAGGGGAATTCGTTCCCCATCTGCAAACGCGCCAGGGCGCGTTTGCAGAGTGCTCCAAGGAGGGCGTGGCCTCCGGCGCGATGCCGGTATTTTTTTTAATTTGTTTTTTAAGAAGGGGGCTGTGTGGCCCCCTTCTTTTTCTAATTTTTTGGCCCTGGGGATCCCATCCCCCAGGGCCTGCCCCCTAATATTTTGTTTAAAAAAAAAAAAAATTTGAAAGGGGGCTGCGTGGCCCCCCTCCCCAGGCCTTAATCGGCCCCGGGGACCCCATCCCCCGGGGCATGGCGTTCTTTTTAAAAAAAAAATGTTATGGAGGGGGGCTGTGTTGCCCCCCTCCTTAGGCCACTTATGGCCCCGGGGACCCCATCCCCCGAGGCCGGCCTTTTTTTTTTTTTTTTAATTTAACATTTGGGGAGGGGGGCCGCGTGGCCCCCCTCCCGGCCACTACTAGCCCCAGGGACCCCATCCCCCGGGGCTGGCCCTCTCCGTTGGGGACCGTGGGGGGGTCCCCAATCCTCCCACGGTCCCGCCGGCTCCCCGCGTCCCTCGGGAGCCGGCATTGCTTTTCCACATGGGGAGCTGCTAAGATGCAGCTCCCCATGTGGAAAAGCGATTGTCTTTGAATTTTGGAAGAGAGAGCAGGTTTCCTGCTCTCTCTTCCAAAATCCAAAGCAGTTTGCTATGACAGGACGGGAGCCGCGAGGCTCCACGCCTGCCATAGCAAACTACAGTGTCCCGGGGTAGGTACCCCGGGACACTGCAGGAGCCGGCCCTGGGGGTGGTGGTCCCCAGGGCCATCAAGGGCTCCAGGAGGGGGGCCGCGCGGCCCCCTCCCCACATCTGCAAAGCCCCGGGGAGGTGGTGGTCCCCGGGGCTTCGAGGGTCCAAAACGGACCCTCATTTTAAATTTGTTAGTGCCCCGGGAGGTGGCGGTCCCCGGGGCGTGTGGGGGCTGGACCCCCCCACACAGGTGATTTAAATTTAAAAAAGAAGCCCCGGGGGTGGCGGTCCTCGGGGCTGCGGGAGGGCTCAGAGCCCTCCCGCACCATTTATTTTTAAAGCCCCGGGGGGTGGCGGTCCCCGGGGCTTTGGGGGGCCTTAGAGGCCCCCCACATATTATAAATAACCCCCCGCATGCCCCCGGGACTTGGCCCACCCGGGGGCCAATTAACAACGAAGCGCGGGAGACCGCGCTTTGTTTTTTGTTTTTTTCCAGCGGGATCCGCGCACCCTAAGCGCATCCCGCCGATTTTTTTTTTTTAAATGCTTTTTTCTGCCCAGGGGGTCCTTGTGGGACCTCCTGAGCAGACCTAGGGGGTCAGGGTGTTTCTACCCTCCCCCCTTTGTGCGTTTTGCGCACTTGTTTCTTTTTTTTTTCTCGGCGGGATCCGCGCACCCTAAGCGCATCCTGCGGATTTAAAAAAAAAAAAGAAAATGCTTTTTTCTGCCCAGGGGGTCCTTGTGGGACCCCCTGAGCAGACCTAGGGGGTCAGGGTGTTTCTACCCTGCCCCTTTTTTGCGCTTTGCGCACTTGTTTCTGTCCCTCGGATTTACCGAGGGACAAAATGGCTGCCAACACTTCCTGATTTGGAGTGTTGACAGCCAATTAGCATGCAGCTCGTGATCGGGAGGGTACGCGGACCCTACTCGGCCATAGATATATATGTGATTTTATTTGTGATTTTCTCAGAAACTACTGAACGGATTTACACCATTTAAGCAAAAGGCATGACACTGAACCAAGGGCTACCTCTTTGCCAAATTTGGTGTAATTCCGTTCAGCAGTTCGGGCTGTAGCTGCGACTAAAGGTTCCTATGGAAAAATGAATGGGGAAAACGCGTTTTGGGACCCCCCTTTTTTCTCGGCCCCCGCTTGACGAATCACCCCAAGACTTTCAGGATAGGAGCGGACCGGAGTGCCCCAAAAAGTTGGAAACTTACGCAAAGATTCGTCAACCGGCACCAACGTTATTTCAAATAGAATGTTGCGGATTTCCTATGGAAAATAGGTCCTAACTATAACTATCTACTGGCGACCGCCAGTAGATAATATATATATATATATATATATATATATATATATATATATATATATATATATATATATATATATATATAATTATAAATAGCAATTGGAATATTGGCTTGAATGCCTGCTTTGTCCATTATACAAGTTGATACAGTACTATATTTGTCAGAATGTCAGTATATTCATCGTTAAATACACATTTTACATCAATGCATGGTAAATAGTTTTACTCTACCATTGATCTTATTTATTTAATCCACATGTCATGTTGATGACTGTTAAAAGCACAAGTGCAAAAATTCCAAGATGTGTAATATGCAAAAGTGCAATAGGTGTATACCTCAACAGTATCTTACTTGTTTGACCATTTGTTTTGGATATAACTGCTAACTAATTAATGCTAGCGTGGATCCTGAGTTAGAGACAGGTCTTCTGTTGTGTTCAAACCTCCTGGGTGTTTGGAGTCTAGCTCCAGTATGTATTGGGTTTCCAGTTTTCTCAATGCCCCTTCTCTATTGCCCCCTCTGCTACTGAGGGGTACAGCATCGATTAAGTAATATTTGAAGTGCTCTAGATTTTTATAGTGTTTTTCCTTAAAATGGCGAGCGACTGGATAGGTCGGATCTTGGTTGACTATTGCTCGTATGTGCTGGAGAATTCTTTTGTGGGTTTGTAGTTTGGTGCTGCCCACATAGCGTAAGACACAAGAACACTCCAGCACATAGATTGCATGATCAGTTTTGCATGTCAGGAGTTTTGAGATCTTGCACTTCTTGTTACTAAACGGGATACTATATGAGGTTTTATTTATACCGTGTTGGCATGCTTTGCAGGTTTTGCATTTGATAAAACCCTTGCGTTTTGAGAGCCAAGTGTTCTGTTCTGTTAACTCCGGACTATTCTTTACAAGATAGTTGCTCATCGAAGGTGCCTTCCTGTGTGTGATAGATAGATTTTTTGGGAGCAATTGGCCTATTATAGGGTCGCTAAGAACTATCGGCCAATTCTGTCTAATGATGTTCCTTAGTGCCTTGTCCTGCTTGTTGAATGCTAGTATCATACGTAGTTCACCTCTAGTTTTTTTATATCTGTTATTAGTTGCAGCCGGGCCAGAGGACGTTCGGCTACTGCTCTCACTGTTTGTTGATTTTGGTACTAATACATCTAGTCTGTTAAGGGTGTTCGTTTTGGCAATAGCGGCATTTATCATTTTTCTAGAGTATCCTTGTTCTAAAAATCTCTTCTTGCTGGTCTCTTGTGCCCTGACTAAATCCTGCTGGTTGCTGCATATTCTCTTTAGTCTGAGCATTTCCCCGTACGGTATGCTCTCCACTAGATGTATTGGGTAAAAGCTTGTTGCGTGCAGGATTGTGTTACCCAGCTGTTTCTTTGCGGTATTCCTGAGTTTCTATTTTGCCATTCTCAATGTCATGTGACCTGGAAGAGATAAAAATACTTCTCCCTTGGTGTGTGTATAAATACCCCTTGGTGTGTGTGTATATATATATATATATATATATATATATATATATATATATATATATATATATATATATATATATATAAAATCTACTGGCGGTCGCCAGTAGATAGTTATAGTTAGACCACGTTTCCATAGGAAAAGCATTTTTTGATGTGCTTATAACTTTGGCGTCGTTTGACGAATCATTACGAAATTTTCCAAAAAGTTCCTCTTTTCAGGTGAGCTCCTATCCTGAACATTTGGGGGTGATTCATGAAGGGGGGCTGAGAAAAAGGGGGGTCCCAAAACGTGTTTTCTCCATGCAATTTCCATAGGAAACTTTAGACAAGGCTACAGGTCAAACTGCTGAACGGAATTACGCCAAATTTGGCAGGGAGAAAGGTCTTGGTCCAGAAAGCACGCTTTTGTTTAAATGGGGTAAGTCCGTTCAGTAGTTTCAGAGAAATATCAAAATTTACAGATATCAATATTTGAGAATTCTGACATCTGATTGGCTGAGGCGTTACGAGCACGAGCGTGCGGCTCATTGGTTGCGAACTGTTGAAACTAGGAAGTGTTGACAGCCATTTTGTGACTGAGTTGAAAGGCGTAGGGCTAAACAAAAGAGAAAAATTGTATAAGGGGGTATAGTAGGAACACTGTGGTCTTACTTTAAGCAGTCTGTACGGTGCAGAGGCAGGGAGTTTGAATGTTGCGTAGGCCGTGGAAATCACGTCCGCAGAACAACGGTGCGCGGAATTGCGGCAAGGTTGCGTAGGCTCTGGAAATCCCGTCGGGAAAACAATGCGCCGTATTGCGGCAAAAAGTGTGTAGGGTGGACATACAGGTAGTGTGAATGTGCGGTATTGCGGCAATGTTCAGTAGGCTGTGTAAATCATATCGGGAAAATAACAATGCGCCGTATTGCAGCCTTCCTTTAATATAATGCGCAGTAATGTTTACTTATAATGCAGTGTTCACTTTTATCACGGACAGTGTCACTTTCTTAGACAAAATTTAATATTATGTGGGAGGGTGTGTTCTGTTCGTGTGTCTGGAACAAAATTAACGTTTAATTGGCTGAGGTGTCCAACAACGAGCTTAATGTTCATTGGCTGCGAACCATTGAAAGTAGAAGTGTTGCAAGCCATTTCCTCCCCGTCCACGGAGTAGCAGGGACATCTGATTGGCTGACGTGTTCCAAGCAGGACGTTCCCAAGCTTAATGTTCATTGGCTGTAAACCATTGAAAGTAGAAGTGTTGCCAGCCATTCCCTCCCCCTCCGCGGAGCATCAGGGACATCTGATTGGGTAACGTGTTCCAAGCAGGACCTTCCCAAGGTTAATGTTCATTGGCTGTAAACCTTTGAAAGTAGAAGTGTTGGGAGCGATTCCCTCCCCCTCTGCGGAACACCATGGACATTTTATTGGCTAAAGTGTTCCGAGTACAAGTTTGCTCATTATTGGCTGGGAACGGTTCACTGTTGTGAACCATTTTGTGGCGCACTTCAATGGAGTACGAGAAAAGAAAGTAGTAGCGGGGAGGGTAGGAACACTATTAACTCTGTACAGTGGTCACAAGGTGGTGGACAGGGATTGTGAAGGTAAAAATTGTTTTTATATATTTTAAGGGCCATTTATATAATTGGCGTGGGGTGTACAAATCACGGCGGGAAAATAACAAAGTGTGTTGCGGTCTTCTTTTATTAAGTTTGCGGGTGGGATACTTCCCAGGAGCACTGTTTAGTTATAATGTGGTGTTTACTTTTCTGACGGGGAGCTGTGGTTGCGCAGCAAAAATTTCAGTCTAGGTTTGAAATAGTTTTTATTAAGCAATTACAAATATACTTTCTTCGGAAACTGAAGCTGTATATATCAAAGGGGTGACAAATAAAAACGCAATTCATAAAATATCCCTTAGCGTCAGCACACCCTCCCTTTTTTTCTGCTATAGTTTGTAAAAGTGTTGCCCCATATTCTTGATAATATAAGAGGGCATGAGTTACTTTTAGATAAAGTAGAAAAGAAGTGCTACAAGAAACACTCCCGCACTACATCATCTCGGGTCACAAGAACAATAACAAGTAAAAAACAGTTAAAAACAAATCACTTTATATTACATAGAAATGTACGCTTTATCATTTTTTATAATTTCTATTCTGTAGAATTCGGGAAAGTTCGGTTGTAGTGCTTAGAGGTAGCTCACTGCTGCGCTAACAAATCACGTACTCCTTTGAGAATCACTGATGACATCTCAAATGACATAACTGATGACATCACTGATGACATCATCCAGTGACTGTGTGTTTCTGTAAAGTTTAAATATGTTTAATATATACAGGGAAAGGCGTATTGAAGAGTGAGTGGGTGTATAAGTGTCTGAATGGATGATTTAGTAGGTGCGTGACTAACTGTATAAGTGAGTGATTAAACGTATCTTACTGAATGCATGGGTTAGTGACTAAACTGGGTGAATGTCTGTATCCGTCTGTCTGTTGCTGTGTAAGTGGCTGCATGGGTTTGTGAATAGCTACATGAGTGTCTATATGAGTTATTGATTGGTTGTCTGAGTATCTGTATGGGTGCCTGAGTGTTTGTGTGGGTGGGGTGTGTGCGACTCTGTACATAGATGTGTGAGTGGGTGATTCACTGGGTGCATGATTTGAAGAGTGCGTCTGTGATGGACTGCTGGGGTGGGTGAGTGTGTGTATGGGTGTGTTAGTGAGTGAATGTATATCTCAGTGGTACATGTGCGAGTAACTACATATGTAAAAGGAAGTATATATGTGTGTTAGCGTATTTAAAAGTCTATACGTGAGAGTGTGTGATTGTGAGAGTGGCTGTATGGATGCGTGTGTGCTTGTATCAGTTATTGTATAAGAGCGTATGAATGTGCTAGTATTTGTATGAGTTATTGAGCTGGTGTGTGTATAACTCTATAGGTGAGTAAATGGGTGTGTGATTAATTTTTTGCATGACTGACTAGGTGTGTGAGTACCTCTATGGATGAGTGGCGGTGTGTCAGTGTTTATATAGGTGTATGAGTGCATATGATAGTCCTGTACTGAGTGACTGTAAGTATAAGTGACTGTACGGGTGAGTGAGTGGATGTGTGTGTAGACCTAAGAATCAGTGAGTTGGTATGTAGTTATTGGTATTGGAGTGTCTATGGTTTTGAGAATGGCAGTCTGTAATTTAGAGTGGGTGTATCAAAAGTTATATTAGGGTGTGAGAAGATGCATGAAATTATCACATGGATGATGTCATCAGTGATGTCATTTGAGCTGTCATCAGTGATGTCATCAGTGATGTCACTGACCATGTCATGAGTGATGTAATATGTGACGTCATCAGCAGTGCATTGCGGGGGCGCGAGTTAACGGGGAATTTCACGGGTTTTGTACGAGTGCAATGTCCAAGTAACTATAACTGTCCCTAAAACCTATGGTTTTTTCAGTGAATTTGTAAGGTTTTTTAAATGCTAATTTCTAACTATAACGTGCCTGAAACCTATGGTTTTTTCAGTGAATTTCAAAGGTTTTTTAAATGCTAATTTCTAACTATAACATGTCTGAAACCTATGGTTTTTTCAGTGAATTTCAAAGGTTTTTTAAATGCTAATTCCTAACTATAACATGTCTGAAACCTATGGTTTTTTTCAGTGAATAACAAAGGTTTTGTAAATGCCAATTTTTAAATATATTAATTGTTATTTTTATTTTTTTCATACTGATTTACTACATTTTTTTAAACTATTTATTTTTAGATATTTTATTTTTTAAATTACATTGTAATTACATTATACATTACATTACAAAATATAGTTTCTCAGAATGAATTAATTTACTTTAAATACTTTGCAAATAGGCAATAGACTTTTAAGTACAGTAGTTACAGTTGTTGCAATGGGCAACACAATTTCAAACACAATGCAACATTGAGCTCAATGTGAATTTCTAGCTAAATGCAATTAGTTACTTTATGGATTACTTTTCTAACCACAGGACTGGATCCTAGATTCAGTCCTGGGACATCTCCTGTAAACAGTTGAGTAAAAGCGTTTTGGTTACAGTAGTGATTTTTAAGGAATATTATTGTATTTTAAAAGTTGACACTTAGAAACTTTTTCACATAGAATAACCAATGTTATCCTATGGGAGGAAATTCACTTAGCAGGTAAGTAGTGTTATCGTGACTTTTTCTCACTCAGTGGTGGATCCTGGATCCAGCACTGGTGCATCTCCTGTAAACAGTTGAAAGAATGCGTTTAAGTCATACAGGCGATTTTTAAGGAATATTTGTAGTTTGTGAAAATCGACACCTTGAAACTTTTCTGCTGAAAACCAGACAATGGATTCCTATGGAAGGAAATACAAGTTACTGGTAAGTACGGTTAAAATTACTTTTCAGGGTCAGTGCTGGGCTAAAAGATGCAGCACTGGGTTCTCTCCTATGGTTTTTTCAGTGAATATATATATATATATATATATATATATATATATATATATATATATATATATATATATATATATATTATCTACTGGCGGTCGCCAGTAGATAGTTATAGTTTGGACCTATTTTCCATAGGAAATCCGCGACATTCTATTTGAAATAACTCTTGCGTCGGTTGACGAATCTTCGCGAAATTTTCAAACTTTATGGCCCGCTCCGGTCCGCTCCTACCCTGAAAGTCTCAGGGTGATTCGTCAAGCGGGGGCCGAGAAAAAGGGGGTCCCAAAACGTGTTTTCCCCATTCATTTTCCCATAGGAAACTTTAGACACGGCTACAGCCCGAACTGCTGAACGGAATTACACCAAATTTGGCAAAGAGGTAGTTCTTGGTTCAGAAAGAACCCTTTTGTTAAATGGTGTAAATACGTTCAGTAGTTGCGGAGAAATTAAAAAAATAAGAGTCAAAAAATCAATTTCCCATAGGAAACTTTAGACACAGCTACAGCCCGAACTGCTGAACGGAATTACACCAAATTTGGCAAAGAGGTAGTTCTTGGTTCAGAAAGAATCCTTTTTGTTAAATGGTGTAAATCCGTTCAGTAGTTTCTGAGAAAATCACAAATAAAATCACATATATATCTATGGCCGAGTAGGGTCCGCGTACCCTCCCGATCACGAGCTGCATGCTAATTGGCTGTCAACACTCCAAATCAGGAAGTGTTGGCAGCCATTTTGTCCCTCGGTAGAACCGAGGGACAGAAACAAGTGCGCAAAGCGCAAAAGGGGGCAGGGTAGAAACACCCTGACCCCTAGGTCTGCTCAGGGGTCCCACAAGGACCCCTGGGCAGAAAAGCATTTTATTTTTTTAAATCGGCGGGATGTGCTTAGGGTGCGCGAATCCCGCTGAGAAAAAAAATAAATCGCAAGTGTGCAAACGCACAAAGGGGGCAGGGTAGAAACACCCTGACCCCCTAGGTCTGCTCAGGGGGTCCCACAAGGACCGCCACCCCCCGGGGCTTCTTTTTTTAATTTTTAATAATGTGTGGGGGGGCTCCAGCCCCCCCACACACCCCGGGGACCACCACCTCCCCGGGGCACTTAGAAAATAAATGTGGGGGTCCGTTACGGACCCCCAGAGCCCCGGGGACCACCACCTCCCTGGGGCTGTGCAATTCAATTGAGGGGGGCCGCGCGGCCCCCCTCCTAGAGCCCTTGATGGCCCTGGGGACCGCCACGACCAGGGCCAGCTCCTGCAGTGTCCCGGGGTGCCTACCCCCGGGACACTGTAGTTTGCTATGACAGGACGGGAGCCTCGCGGCTCCCGTCCTGTCATAGCAAAACTGCTTTGGATATTGGAAGAGAGAGAGCAGGGAAACCTGCTCTCGCTTCCAATATCCAAAGCAAATTGCTTTTCCACACGGGGAGCTGCATCTTAGCAGCTCCCCATGTGGAAAAGCAATGCCGGCTCCCAAGGGACGCGGGGAGCCGGCGGGACTGTGGGGGGATTGGGGACCCCCCCACAGTCCCCAACGGAGAGGGCCAGCCCCAGGGGATGGGGTCCCTGGGGCAAGTAGTGGCCCGGGAGGGGGCCACGCGGCCCCCCTCCCCAAAAAAAAAAAAGTAGAAGGCCGGCCCCGGGGGATGGGGTCCCCGGGGCCTTAATGGCCTGAGGAGGGGGGCCACGCAGCCCCCTCCAAATATTTAAAATTTTTAAAAAGAGGGCATGCCCCGGGTGATGGGGTCCCCGGGGCCAATATAGGCCCAGGGAAGGGGGCCACGCGGCCCCTTCCAGTTTTATTTCAATTTAAAAAAAAATATGAAAATCCTCATGTCCCGGGGGATGGGGTCCCCGGGGCCAAAAGAGGCCAAGGGAAGGGGGGCCACGCAGCCCCCCTCCCATACAAAAAAGACCGGCATCGTGCCGGAGGCCCCGCCCCCACCCTGCAGCAGTCTGCAAACGCGTCCCCTGGCGCGTTTGCAGATGGGAATGAATTCCCCTTGAATACTGGGGGTCCCTGGGGCCAACTAGCCCACCAGGAACCTCCAGTATGCGCCAGGGGGCTGCGTTGCAGAGAGGTGTACAGAGGCCACGCCCCTTTTACACCTCTCTGCAACGCAGCTCTGTGGCGCTTTTGGAGGTACATGGTGGGCTAGTTGGACTCCAGGGACCCTCAGGATTCAAGGGGACTTAATCCCCCAACTTAAAATGCGCCACGGGGCGTATTTGCACAGTGGTGAAGGGAGGGGGCGGGGCTTCAGGTGACATGTGTGCAAACAGGCCCCGTGGCGCATTTTAAGATGGGGAATTAAATCCTCTTCAATCCTGAGGGTCCTGAGGCCAACTAGCCCACCAGGTACCTCCAGTAAGCGCCACAGAGCTGAGTTGCAGAGTGTTGTAAAAAGTGGCGTGGCCTCTGTACACCTCTCTGCAAAGCAGCCCCCTGGCGCATACTGGAGGTTCCTGGTGGGCTAGTTGGCCCCTAGGGACCCTCAGGATTGAGGAGGAATTAATTCTCCAACTTAAAACGCACCACAGGGCGTGTTTGCAGACATGTCACCTCAGGCCCCACCCCCTTCCTTCACCATTGTGCAAATATTCCTCTAAAATCAACCGAACTACGAATTCCGATTTACTCACCTGTTATCAGGAGAGACCTCAGTGCTGCATCTTTGAGCCCAGTACTGATCCTGAAAAGTAATTTTAACCGTACTTACCAGTAACTTGAATTTCCTTCCATAGGATATCATTGCCTTCTTTTTGCTGAAAAGTTTCTGTGTCGATTTTTGAAACATACAAATATTCCTCTAAAATCAGCCGAACTACGAATTCCGATTTACTCACCGGTTATCAGGAGAGACCTCAGTGCTGCATCTTTTAGCCCAGTACTGATCCTGAAAAGTAATTTTAACCATACTTACCAGTAACTTGAATTTCCTTCCATAGGCTAACATTGACTGGTTTCACTTGGAAATTCTTCTAAGTGTGGAGTTTTGGAACTTTATAATATTCCACTAAAATCAACCAAACTACGAATTCCGATTTACTCACCTGTTATCAGGAGAGACCACAGTGCTGCATCTTTGAGCCCAGTACTAATCCTTAAAAGTAATTTTAACCGTACTTACCAGTAACTTGAATTTCCTTCCATAGGATATCATTGCCTGCTTTTTGCTGAAAAAGTTTCTAAGTGTCGTTTTTGAAACTTACAAATATTCCTCTAAAATCAGCCGAACTACGAATTCCAATTTACTCACCGGTTATCAGGAGAGACCTCAGTGCTGCATCTTTGAGCCCAGTACTGATCCTGAAAAGTAATTTTAACCGTACTTACCAGTAACTTGAATTTCCTTCCATAGGCTAACATTGACTGGTTTCACTTGGAAATTCTTCTAAGTGTGGAGTTTTGGAACTTTATAATATTCCTCTAAAATCAGCCGAACTACGAATTCTGATTTACTCACCTGTTATCAGGAGAGACCTCAGTGCTGCATCTTTGAGGCCAGTACTGATCCTGAAAAGTAATTTTAACCGTACTTACCAGTAAGTTGAATTTCCTTCCATAGGCTAACATTGACTGGTTTCACTTGGAAATTCTTCTAAGTGTGGAGTTTTGGAACTTTATAATATTCCTCTAAAATCAGCCGAACTACGAATTCCGATTTACTCACCTTTTATCAGGAGAGACCACAGTGCTGCATCTTTTAGCCCAGCACTGACCCTGAAAAGTAATTCTAACCGTACTTACCAGTAACTTGTATTTCCTTCCATTGGAATCCATTATCTGGTTTTCAGCAGAAAAGTTTCAAAGTGTCAATTTTCAAAAACTACAAATATTCCTTAAAAATCGCCTGTATGACTTAAATGCATTCTTTCAACTGTTTACAGGAGATGCACCAGTGCTGGATCCAGGATCCACCACTGAGTAAGAAAAAGTAACGATAACACTACTTACCTGCTAAGTGAATTTCCTCACATAGGATAACATTGGTGATTCTATGTGAAAAAGTTTCTAAGTGTCAACTTTTAAAATACAATAATATTCCTTAAAAATCACTACTGTAACCAAAACGCTTTTACTCAACTGTTTACAGGAGATGTCCCAGGACTGAATCTAGGATCCAGTCCTGTGGTTAGAAAAGTAATCCATAAAGTAACTAATTGCATTTAACTAGATATTCACATTGAGCTCAATGTTGCATTGTGTTTGAAATTGTGTTGCCCATTGCAACAACTGTAACTTCTGTACTTAAAAGTCTATTGCCTATTTGCAAAGTATTTAAACTAAAGTAATTCATTCTGAGAAAGTATATTTTGTAAAGTAATGTATAATGTAATTACAATGTAATTTAAAAAATAAAATATGTAAAAATAAATAGATTAAAAAAATTTAGTAAATCAGTATCAAAAAAATAAATATAACAATTAATACATTTAAAAATTGTCATTTACAAAACCTTTGAAATTCACTGAAAAAAACCATAGGTTTCAGACATGTTATAGTTAGGAATTAGCATTTAAAAAACCTTTGAAATTCACTGAAAAAACCATAGGTTTCAGGCACGTTATAGTTAGAAATTAGCATTTAAAAAACCTTACAAATTCACTGAAAAAACCATAGGTTTTAGGGACAGTTATAGTTAGTTGGACATTGCACTCGTACAAAACCCGTGAAATTCCCCCGTTATAGTTAGTTCAGCTAACTATAACTCGCGCCCCCGCAATGCACTGCTGATGACGTCACATATTACATCACTCATGACATGGTCAGTGACATCACTGATTACATCACTGATGACATCTCAAATGACATCACTGATGACATCACTGATGACATCAACCACGTGATAATCTGATGCACCTCCTCACACCCTAATATAACCTTTGATACACCCACTCTAAATTACAGACTGCCATTCGCAAAACCATAGACACTCCAACACCAATAACTACATACCCACTCACTGATTCTTAGGTCTACACACACATCCACTCACTCACCCGTACAGTCACTCATACTTACGGTCACTCAGTACAGGACTATCAAATGCACTCATACTCCTATATAGACCCTCAAACACCGCCACTCATCCATAGAGGTACTCACACACCTAGTCACTCATGCAAATAATTAAACACACTGCTATTTACTCACCTATACAGTTATACACACACCAGCTCACTTACTCATACAAATACTAGCACATTCTTAAGCTCTTATACAATCACTGATACAAGCACACACTCATCCATACAGTCACTCTCACAATCACACACTCTCGCTTATAGCTATTTATATACTCCAACACACATATATACTGCCTTTCACATATGTAGTTACTCACACATGTACCACTGGGACATACATTCACTCACTTACACACTCTTACACACACTTACCCACCTATACAGTCTATCACAGATGCACTCTTGAAACCATCCACCCAGTGAATCACCCACTCACACATCTATGCACAGAGTCGCACACACCCCACCCACACAAACACTCAGGCACCCATACAGATACTCAGACAGCTAATCAATAACTCATATAGACACTCATGTAGCTATTCACATACCCATGCAGCCACTTACACAGCAATAGACAGACGGATACAGACATTCACCCAGTTTAGTCACTAACCCATGCATTCAGTAAGATACGTTTAATCACTCACTTATAGAGTTAGTCACGCACCTACTAAATCATCCATACAAACACTTATACACCCACTCATTCTTCAATACGCCTTTCCCTATATATATTAAACATATTTAAACTTTACAGAAACACACAGTCACTGGATGATGTCATTTGAGATGTCATCAGTGATGTCATCAGTGATGTCACTGACCATGTCATGAGTGATGTAATATGTGACGTCATCAGCAGTGCATTGCGGGGGCGTGAGTTATAGTTAGCTGAACTAACTATAACGGGGGAATTTCACGGGTTTTGTACGTGTGCAATGTCCAACTAACTATAACTGTCCCTAAAACCTATGGTTTTTTCAGTGAATATATATATATATATCACCCATCCACTTCCACGTCTCCCACGGAAGAAAAAACGCTGCACTCTAGTCTCCAAGGATATAATCCAATTTTTATTTTTGGCACGCAGCAAACACCTACGCGTTTCAACTCCTCCGAGTTTTGTTCACGGTCAGTGAGTCCTTCAACTATTTTTCTTTATATACATGATACCCATCTTGCACTTAATGATGCATTCTGGGAAATGTAGTATCAATTTTTTCTTAATGTTGTTTATATACATATGTACAATGCTTGATATATATATATATCCAAGCTCCCGTGTCTCCACCCCAGTCCGTGCACTCGCGGACGGGTGCACCTTAACATGGGGGTGTAACCATGTTCCAAAATGAACGCTTCGTATTCCCAATGCCTCATAAGCAGAAAGGAGATGCACTCGCGGGGGGTGAGTTCATACAAGTTGCAGGCGCGTTTTGGCAGTCGCCTTCATCAGTATCAGGCTCGCCGGAAACAGTCACTATTTTATCGGTCCTTGACACTCGGAAAATGGCTACTTCGAATGATTTTCATCAACGCCATCTTAGACAAGTAAACCATGGCTTGGTGCCAGTATGTTGACATCATAAATATATATTGTAAACTTACTCAGCATCCCCATAATGGGAATTCATGATTCATAAGTGAATAAATCATTAAATCATGTAGGAGACAAAAACATAGTTCGTGTAACAATAATGCCCTATATGGGCTTATCGAACTCATGAACACATATTAAAAAGCACATCCAAAATCACAGTGATGCCATATTGTCGTAGTATATCTGCGTTAAATACCTAATTCATGTTGGAAAATAGTGCATATGACGATAACGCCCTGTATGGGCTTACCGAACTAGTAAACATATGTTCCAAAGCACATTCAAAATCATATTAACGCCATATTGTCGTAATGTAACGGAGGTCAATACCAGTGTCCCAACAGTTGGTACATAAACTACATGTTTCCCTGGATGGGCTAATTCATCACTGATCATATGTCCCCTTTTCTCACATACATCCAGCACAAACTTCGCCATTAATACCCCTTGAAGTGTTATTTCGGGTCTGCTATTGCAAATGCATACAGTCAATACTATTACATAATACGGACAAAAGGAAAAAGAAAAAGGAGAAGAAAAGAAGAATAGAAGAAGAAAACAGGGAGAGAAGATGTATATGTTCAAAGTTGAAGGGAAGGAAATACGAGAAAGAACTATACATACAGGATTCATCAGTGAGCAGCCTGCAATGAGATCTACATTTTCAGAGGAAGGATCTGCTCCTGACAGACAACAGCTATAATTGTCAAGGATTCAACTACCTTCACCCAAATGAACTGACAATTCCTCATTGCTATTCATACCTTTGGGGCCTTGGTCTGCATATCTATGATATAGCGCGACTCCAACCTCCTGAGTCTCAGAATTCGATCCCTTCCCCTGGGGTTGATTGCTACATGATCTAAGCAAAAGTAGGTCAAAAGATTCCTATTGCTCTCATGGTGTGTACTGAAATGTCTCGCAACCGGATAGGTTGCATCCTTTTTGGAAATAGCCCTCATGTGTTCTAGTATATGGACTTTCGTGGGATGGATTGTGCTCCCGATATACTTGAGCCCACACGGACAGATCAAGCAGTAGACCGTATATGGTGTACTGCACGTCAGGAATTTGCCAATCTTTTTAGGTTTGTCTAGCCCCTGTACTGTGTAAGTCACTGTTCTCTTACTATTGTGACAGGCTTTACACTTCCCACAAGGGAGGAATCCATGTAGGTCTTTCTGAATTAACCCTGTCCTTTCCTTGGTGTAATGACTGCTCACTAGACTATCCTTTAGAGACCGTGCCTTCCTGAATGTTATCGCAGGTTTCACTGGTATATCTTGTCCTATGATGACATCAGTTTTCAATATATGCCAGTTCTTACGCATAATTTTCCTTAACTGATCAGAGTTCTCAGCGAAATCAGTAATTAGATTAAATTTTCCTATTTCCTTGGTCACTTTCGGTTTGTCTTTCAATATCTCATATCTATATAACCTGCTAACCTTCCTGTGTGCTTGTTCCAATGACTGGCTGCCATAGCCACGATGGCCAAATCTCACTACGCTGTCCTGTGCCGCCCTCCTAAAATCGCTGTCTGCAGTGTTATTCCTTTTTATCCTCAGGAGCTCTCCATAAGGGATGCTCCTGATCAGGGTACGTGGATGACTACTGGTGGCATGCAGTATGGAATTGCCCGCCGTGGGCTTCCTATAGAGTTTGGTGCAAAGGTTTCCATTGCATACATAAACCACCAGGTCCAGAAAATTCACTGAAGTAAAGCTAATATCTCCAATGAATTTAAGATTTACCTGGTTAGTATTTAGAACTTGAATGTATGTCTGTGCTTCCTCTACTGACCCTCTCCAGATTAGAAAGAGGTCATCGATATATCGATGCCAAGTTACTATATTGTCTGTCCACGCCCTATTATTCTCTCCCCAGGCGACCTGCTTCTCCCACCAGCCCACAAATAAATTTGCGTAGCTGGGGGCAAAGCAGGTCCCCATCGCTGTACCGGAGATTTGTCTATAATGTTGTTCCTGATATAAAAAGATGTTATTGTTGAGACAGAATTCTATCATCTCAAGTAGCATGATATTGTGCTCGGTATATCTCAAAGGACGGCATTTTAAAAAAGATTGTACGGCTGTCAGTCCATCATAATGTGCAATGCATGTATACAGACTTGTGATGTCCACGACAATCAGTTTAAAGTTTGTTTCCCACTCTATAGCATCCAAGTGTTGTAAAAAATCCTTGGTATCTCTTATGTAGGATGTAAGTCCGGTCACGAACTCAAACAGAAAATGATCTATATAGATCGATAAATGTTCAGTTAGGCTTCCTTATGACAATACTATCGGTCGACCTGGCGGATGTTGTTGATCTTTATGAATTTTGGGTAAATGATAAAAGGTTGCAATTATAGGATTAAGGCAACGAAGATACATGTATTCATCTATTTCCAATATATTCCTCTCATGCCATTTCTTGATGAGTTGGTGATAATTAGTGATGCTTTGGTGGTATTCTTTACTAGTTGTTTTTTCATAATAGTTAGCATCCGAGAGTTGGCGCAATGCTTCCTGATTGTAGTCTCCACATGTCTGCAGCACAATGTTACCCCCCTTGTTTGTCCGAGGGTTTATATATTAAAGTCTTGTCCCTCCGTAGACCTTCCAGTGCTTGCCATTGTTCCTTGGTGAAGTTGTTCTTTCTCTCTTGTCTCTGAGTAGGATTATCGTTCCTGCCTCTTAGTTTCAGCAGATCTTTATTCACCACTTCCGCAAACACATCTATAGCGCCCAGTGGTATTTGAATAAGGGTGGGCGTAGTTCGCGTAGTCGCACTACGCGAAGACGTCGGGGCGCTACGCGAGTGTGCGTAGCTGCTTGTCGCGCCCGTTCGCGATGCGTTTTTCTTCTTCGGGAACGCGTTGTGCATGTTCGGGACGCTGTTTGCGTGCTCGGGGGCGCGAACTTACCCATGCGGTCCCCTATGGGCGCGGCCATTTTGTTTTTCACTTGTCCCGCCCGTTCGCGATCCCTTATTTCCTGTTCCGGGTCGCGTATAGTGTGCTCGCGATGCGCATTCCATGTTCGGGAACGCGTTGTACGTGTTCGCGACGTTTTTGGCGTGCTCGGGGAGAAATATCGTGTGAACTTACCCTCGCGGTCGCGATGGGCGCGGCCATCTTGTTTTTCACTCTATGCTATGGTTCTGGGCCTGCTTTTCTATCCTCCCTCAATCTTTGGAATCCTTAGTTTTTTATACTGTTTTTCAATTTTTCTTTATTTCTTATCTATCTGTCTCTCTGCCTAAGTCTATATTTTGCATCTTTTTCTACTTTTTACTGTGTTTTTTTTACTTTTCGACTGTTTTATATAACTTTCTTCTTTAAGCTCCTACTTCTTCCCCTAAGTTTATTTTTCCCTTCTAACTTTTCTTTTCCGCCTCGTCCTCCCACCCCAGAACCATGGCGAAGGGTAGCAGTAACGGCTCGAAGGGCAAGGCGTGTGCGCCCAATCGCCGTCTGCCTTGCGGCAGACTGCGCCCTGCAGGGGTGCAAGCCCGCCAGCTTTTTACTGAGGCGGAGGTGGCCGCCCTTGTTTTTTTTGTTCAGCGCCACCTCCCCTTGACCTTGGCAGCAGGCGGCAGGCCAGGCTCCGGATACCCGACCCAGGAGCGTCACCGCCGGTGGGCGAAGGTGCACTGGGCAGTGTTTCGCTGCTCAGGGGTCCGGCGCACCCATAACCAGCTGGCCCACCGGTGGTCAGACATCCTCGACCGGGAGCAGGACCTGTTGGACCTGCTAGGTGTCGAGGTCGTGGGGCTTGGTGAGTAGCTAATATATATAGTAGTATAAGTATTGTGATTTGTGTATAAATGTTTTACAAATAACAAGAATACTGCTGCTTACATTGCAGGTAAATTACGTTTCAAATCAAAATCTTCTGTGATTGTAGGACACAGGTGCTGGGCGCTACTCTTACTTGTTTGCAACTTTGCGCTCGCTTGTCCTTATTATTATGTAAGAGTTTACTTTAGAGAACTTCAGTTAGGTAATGCTATTGCTAGAGAAACTCTAGTCCTTCCTTTGTCCTCCTGTCAAATAGTGGTGGATGGATTGATAGTTTGATACTAGGTTTAGTTACTATTAGTTGATAATTTTTGAGCGGTCTGCGTGACGCATCCTCTGTCACTGAGTGCTGCTTACCCCAGTCCTTAGTAGAACCTTTTGTAGTTTGTTTAGTTAGTGGTAAGCTTAGCAGTGTCAGTCAGCTGCAGAACATCAGACTTAACCAACCAACAATTTGGTGTATGCATCATGCACCAATTTATGCATGTGTCCTCCTTCTCATCTATGCATTTTTGAGGGCTAAAAAAATGGAAATGCAGACTTAATGAACAATTGGCCCGCCTGGAATAGGTGGGCTAGGTCAGGTGGTACTTAGGCTTAGTTAGTGTTCTGGATTTTATTTGAATCAATCAGAATGGAACACTGAATTAGTGTTCCCAAATAAGTAGACTGTCCGTGAATCCCGCAAGCCAGTAGTTGATCGGATTACATAGGTCAATTGTATTGCACTTTTTGTTTCCTAAAACATTTTTTTGAGCGTTTTTTTACATAATTTATTTGTTTCACAGCAATCATTAATGTTTGTGTCCTTCTTTATTATCTCTTACATGATCACTGATCTGCAGCACCCAGGGGCAAGAATACGGGGTCCGATTCGGCGGGACAACCACCAGAGGACCGCTCCTCTACCGAGGGCCCTGCTGCTGGTCCCAATAAGTCCTCCAGTGGTTAATATTAACATTTATATTGCCCTAACTTTTACTGCACCTTATTTTTTCAGAACTATTAATTATGGTTCCACTCCCTAATTCTATTTTTTACAAAAGATTCTTTGATCTTGACTTGACTATCTGTTTCTAAATTCTGTTTATCCCTGCCTGTAAGTTCTAACTGCCTCTGCTATGAATGTCTGTACTACTACTATTAGTCTGTCGCTAAGCTTGCCCAGTTTGCATTGCCACTCTTTATTGTACGGTTTTGAATAAAACTCAGATTGACCAATAGCTGAGTCCAGTCCTTTCGGTTGTCCTCTTCTAGGCTTCTTAATCTGGAGGCTTTGACAATTACCACAAACCAAATGCCCAACCAGATATTTGACTATTTTTGATAGGATATAGTACATACTACTACTGATGTGGGGAATGGGATTCTGCACAGCCCCATGCAGAACTATGCACAAGAAAATAGGATGTTGGTGATGGGAGTTTGGAACTTGGACCTTCCTCACACCTCAGTCAGAAGTGAACCCACAATCCCCTGAACGACTAGCTATAGTGTCTCATTAGGTCCCCGAACCCCCACCCGAAGATACCCAATGATTACACAACCCAGAACAGATAACACCCTTTCGCTCACTCACTCGTGTAAGTCCACCACCACCACCACACCAAATACCACAGAGTCTATGTGTAAGTTCAAAAGGTTTATTTTCAACTAACAAGCTCTGTATGTTGTTCTATAAAATTCAGTGTACTCCAGCCAGCTCCAACAGCAAAATGCATAAGATTAAAACAATAAACATTGTTACAACAAGTGCATGATGATATAAGACAAAAGATCTGTGCGAATTCTGGGAGACTCCTCACCGTAGAACGTAGAATTACTGGTTACATGCATCATTCATAAGCTCTGCAAATCTCTGGTTCGTAGAAGGGAATCCTCTGCCTGAGAAAAATGGTGCGTGTTATATAGTATAATGCAAGCATTTCTCAGTCCTGCCAAAAAAGTGTAACATGTTACCTATGGCTAAGCAATACGGACTAACCGAACTCCATAACAAAGTGGCTTGTTTTTCGACCTCTTGTACGAAACGCTCAGACAGTAGCTGTATGTGCTCATGTGGGCTCAAAAGGCGTCTTACTGTTACTGCACAACAAGCTGCGAGGTAACATGCGCAAAAGACATGAAGCGAAAAATGGTTGCATGGCTCAGGCTAACTTTGCAAAGAGTAGAGTATAGTATAATAATGACCCTAGGGACCATAACACTACTAGTGTCTACTGACTGTACTCTAGTACCCGATTTGGACTATTGAATGTGATTTATAATAATATGTATGTATTAACTTTTTTTTCAATCTTGCTAGTGAAAAAAGAATAAATAGGGGGAGGTGTACAGGCATCTAAAAATGTGTCATGTTTTTATCTAGGCGTACTAGCGACCACCAGTGGCGGCGGGGCCACCGGCGATTCTAGCATTCCGGAGGGGGCAGGAGAAGATGCGGCACCTGCAGGAGCTACAGGGGGGGAGCCAGCAGCAGTGGTGGGCGGTGGTAAGTTATTATTCATGACTTATTGACATTGCACTAGCTGGAAGGGTGTGTGGACTTCACTCACTGTACTGTTGTTGAGACATTAGGTATGAAGTTGTAGTGAACATTATACAACGGTTAAAGAAGATACCCTTTACTTAGCATGAGCAATGCAGTAGTGTTAGAAATGGGATCTCTAGGTGGCAAGGGCTTGCACCTTTGTCCAAGTAGGGACCCTTGTTCCTAGTCAGGGTAAGGGTTGTTACACTCGTGAAGTAACCCCTGCTCACCCTCGTGGTAGCTTGGCACGAGCAGTCAGGCTTAATTCAGAGGCAGTGTGTAAAGCATTTGCACATAACCAACAGTAATACAGTGTAAGCACTACAAACGGACACCACACCAGTTTAGAAAAATAACCAATATTTTATATACTCAAGACAAGACCAATTACGACAAAAATCCACAATACTATACTTTAAAAATGAATACTTGATACGTTAACTTCTTCTTTGCAGGAATAGCACAAAAGCAAAGTTCGTACGAGTCGGTAGCTCCGTCCGAGCCTACCGTGATGCTGAAAACCACAGAGTCTAACAGTTCCAGCCGACCGCGTCGATACGGGCCAGCAGAGTCGTGAACAGACTCGGTCACAGTACCTTTTCTCGTTGTGGCTGGTACGGAGTGTACGAGCCGGTCGGCGTTCGTCGCGGTTGCGGTGCAAGACGGAGCGATGCAAGGTGCGGTGTTCCTCGATGCGGTGCAGGCAGCGGCTCGATGAGCGTCGTGCAGACGGAGTCGGTGAGTCCAAGGCGTGCGATGCAGGGTGAGACGATGCTCGATGCGGTGCTGACAGGTTGCGATGCAGGCGACCTAGCCGGAGTGCGGGTGCTGGCGTCGGACAGCGGTGCGAGTCGGAGCGGTGCGTCGCAGGCGTGCGAGCGGTGCCCCAAATGCGGTGCGGTCTCGACTCTTGAGCCAGTTGCAGCGACAGCGTCGGTCTGGTCCGGCTGGCCCAGTGAAGCGATGCGATCCGAACTGCGGTGCCCACAGGTCACGGTGCAAGCAGCGGCTCGATGTTGGCGGCGTCGGACGTCGCCCACGGTGAGACCAGGGTTACGATGCGAAGCGGGGCGATGCGGTCTGCGGTGCAAACAGGTCACCGGCCAGGGATGGATTCGGTTGACGGAGTCGGTTGCAGTTCCCTTCCTCTGTGGCAACTGAAACAGCGTTCCAGAAGCGGTACCCAGAGGCTTGTGAAGTCTTTGCAGTCCCTGAGACTTCTTAACAGGAGGCCAGCTCGGTTCCAGGCCCTTGGAGATACTCAGCACAAGTTTGTAGAAAGTTCAGTCCAGTCCTTTCACTGCCCAAGGCAGAAGCAGCAGCTGCAGGCCAACCCAACAAAGCAACAACACAGCAAAGGGGCAGTACTCCTCCTGGCAGCTCTTCCAGCTCTTCGTCTTGGCAGGTTCCTTGATTCCAGCGAGATCTAAATTCATGGGGTCAGGGCCCCAATATTTATATCCCAAATTCCTTTGTTCTCTGAAGGCAGAGAGGCCTTTGCCTAGTCCAAACCAGTTCTGGAGCACTTTGTTGACAAGTCTCTGTCCCTTCTTTCAGTGAGTAGGCCAGGGACATCAGACGCACCACAGGAGGTGGAGCCAGCATTGTGGAGGGAAGGCACTGTCCTATTCAGGGCCCAGGTGCGACCCCTCCCACCCATCTACATGTAGATCTTGCTATTCAGCCCTGTGCTGACTCACCCTGTCTCCTGGCATCCCCCAGCCCCTGTCACTCACACTCCAGACAAGGAATACACAACCTCGCAGAGGCAGGCTTGGATGGTTAGACAAGAAAATACCCACTTTCTAAAAGTGGTATTTTCAAACACAGAATGTTAAAACCAACTTCACTAAAAGCTGCATTTTATCATTCTGAGTCCAGGCATACTAAACTAGAATTTCTACCATGTTCCCGGGGTCAGTTAGGATTATAAACTGTAATAATCAAAACTGCCCGTTCTGGCCTAGGGGGAACAGGTAGCCTTGCAATAGTGAAAAACGAACTAGGCTGTAATTCACTATCAGGACATGCCGCACACACCAGGGCATGTCCTACCTTTCACGTACAACGCACCCTGCCCACAGGGGTACCTTGGGCCTACCTTAGGGGTGACTAACATGTAGCAAAGGGAAGGTTCAGGGACTTGCAAGTGTGTGCACTTGCCAAGTCGACATGGCAGCCCCAGGCTTCGCACAGGCTCTGCGATGGCAGGCCCGAGTTACACTTTACGGGCTGTTTGCGTGGGTGGCACAATCCAGTGCTGCAGCCCACCAACAGCATTTGGTCTATAGGCCCTGGCACTCGTAGTGCACTTTACAAGGGACTGACACATAAACCAAATAGGCCAATCATGGAAACACCAATCCATAACGCATTTTATACAGGAGCACTTGCACTTTTCCACTGGATCACAGTGAGGAAAGTGCGCAGAATCATTACAACAGCAAAAACAGAGTCAAAACCGGGAGGTCAGAAAGCAAAAAGTCAGGGGAAACACGCCAAAAGATGCCAAGTCTAACACATGTCCCCTCCAGCTGAAAGTAGGGAGAACTACCCAACCCCATTGGAGTTCTCTTCACTAAGGCGGAAGAACCTGGACAGACCATCTGCGTTGGCGTGTTCTGTACCAGGACGGTGCTCCACCGTAAAGTCCATTCCCTGTAGGGAGATGGACCACCTCAGCAGTTTTGGATTCTCACCCCTCATTTGCATCAACCATCTGAGGGGCCTGTGGTCTGTCTGAACCCGGAAGTGAGTCCCAAACAGGTATGGTCTCAACTTCTTCAGTGCCCAGACCACAGCAAAAGCTTCCCTTGCTATGGCACTCCACCTCTGTTCCCTGGGAAGTAGTCTCCTGCTAAGGAAGACTACAGGCTGATCCAGGCCCTCTTCGTTCAGTTGTGAGAGCACCGCTCCCACACCATGCTCTGAAGCGTCAGTCTGCACGACAAATTCTTTGGAGAAGTCAGGTGCCTTGAGCACGGGCGCCGTGCACATGGCTGCCTTCAGGGCATCAAAAGCTTTCTGGCAGGACTCAGTCCAGATCACTTTCCTGGGCTGCCTCTTAGAGGTCAGCCCTGTTAAGGGGGCCACGATGGTGCCATAGCCCTTAACAAATCTCCTATAGTAACCGGTGAGACCTAAGAAGGCTCTCACCTCTGTCTGGGTCTTGGGGGTTCCCAAGCCAGAATGGTGTCAATCTTGGGTTGTAGGGCGCCACCTGGCCGCTTCCTACCTGGTGTCCCAAGTACACCACAGAACCCTGCCCGATCTGGCACTTACTGGCCTTGATCGTGAGGCCTGCACCTTGCAGAGCCCTCAACACTTTCTCAAGGTGCTGTAAATGTTCTTCCCAGCTGGAACTGAACACAGCAATGTCATCCAGGTAGGCGGCACTGAAATCCTCCAGCCCAGCCAACACCTGATTGACCAACCTCTGAAAGGTGGCAGGGGCATTCTTCAACCCAAAGGGCATCACCCGGAATTGGTAATGACCTTCTGGGGTTGAGAATGCGGATCTCTCCTTGGCCCCATCGGTTAAGGCAATCTGCCAGTACCCAGACGTTAAATCAAACGTGCTGAGGAACCGGGCAGCTCCCAACCGATCAATGAGCTCATCAGCTCTGGGGATGGGGTGCGCGTCAGTCCTGGTGACGGCATTGAGCCCACGGTAGTCCACACAAAACCGGAGTTCTGGGGTGGCACCGGGCGCCGCAGCCTTTGGGACCAAGACCACTGGGCTGGCCCAAGGACTGTGGGAGGGCTCAATCACCCCTAACGCCAACATCTTAGAGACCTCCTCCTTGATGCTGGCTCTGACCCGGTCAGTCAACCTGTAAATCTTGTGCTTCACAGGATGGCTGTCACCGGTGTCCACGTCATGGGTACACCAGTGAGTAACACCGGGGGTCAGAGAGAACAGTGGGGCGAACTGTCCCAACAACTGGCGACAGTCCCCCTGCTGCTCCTGAGTCAGAGTAGGGGTGAGGATCACACCCTCTACTGACCCATCATGCTCCTTGGTAGACAGGAGGTCAGGGAGAGGCTCACTCTCCTCTTCCACCCCATCATCTGTCGCCAAGAGCATACTCACTTCGGACCTCTCGAAGTGGGGCTTGAGGCGGTTCACGTGAAGGACCCTCAAAGGGTTCCTTGGAGCCTGCAAATCCACCAGGTAGGTGACGTCACTTTTGCGCTCCTTCCTTTACCTCATATGGCCCAGTCCACTTGTCCTGCAAGGCACAAGGTGCCACTGGGGCCATGACCCACACTTTTTGCCCAGGTCGAAATTCGACCAGAGTGGCATTCTGGTCATACCATCTCTTCATTTCTTCCTGGCTTGCTTCTAGGTTCGCCTGAGCGAGTTTCCTGAAGCGGGCAGTTTGGTTTCTAAAGGCCAGCATGTAGCTAAATACATCCTGGGGAGTTTTCCTGGGAGCTGCCTCCCAGCCTTCCTTTACCAAACTCAGAGGTCCTCTGACAGGGTGGCCATACAGGAGCTCAAAGGGGCTGTACCCAAGAGACTTCTGAGGCACCTCCCTGTATGCAAAGAGTAGGCATGGCAAGAGGACGTCCCACTTACGCCTCATGGGTTCTGTTAGACCCTTGATCATGCCTTTCAAGGTCTGGTTGAATCTCTCCACCAGACCGTTTCCTTGTGGGTGGTAAGGAGTGGTGAACTTGTAGGTTAAACCACACTCCTTCCACAGGGATGTCATATACTTCGATATGAAATTGGTCCCCCTATCGGAAACCACCTCTCTGGGGAATCCCACACGGGAAAAGATCCCCATTAACGCCCGGCCCACCACTGGCGCCGTCGTTGTCCTGGGAGGGATTGACTCCGGGTACCGGGTGGCATGGTCCACCAAGACCAGGATGTACCTGTTGCCCATGGCTGTCTTGGGATCCAGTGGCCCCACAATATCCATCCCTACCCTTTCAAAGGGTGTTCCAACAACCGGAAAAGGTTGGAGAGGAGCTTTGACCTTCCTCCCACTCTTACCACTTGCCTGGCAAGTTTGGCAAGACCTGCAGTGTGCATCTGACTGCCTTCGCATTTGGGGCCAAAGAAGTGGGTGACAAGCCTGTCAAAGGTCTTGTCCTGCCCCAAATGTCCTGCCAAAGGCACGTCATGAGCCAGACCCAGTAGGAAGGTCCTGAAGCGCTGGGGTACCACCAGCACACGGGCTTACCCAGGCTCAGCAACTTTAGGCTCACTGTATAGGAGACCACTCTCCCAGTAGATCAGATGTGACCCGGACTGATTACCAGCTGCCTGGTCTGCAGCCTGCCACCGCAGACCCTCCAGAGTAGGGCACTCGTTCTGCTCCCTGCAGAACTCCTCCCTGGTGGGACCCCCTTCTTGCTGCCAATGGGTCAGCTCAGAGATGTCTCCCAGTTCGGCTACCTGCTCCCCTGTAGGCACCGGGCGTCCCCCTCGAGGTCCGCCTCCTCCCGGTCCGTGGGAACTTCGGGGGCCGGTTTCCCGCGCCCCTGCCCTTTCTCTCGGCAGGGACTTGGGCCACTGTTTCAGGCTCCAAGTCCTTTTGATCACCCTTTCTGGCTGCCATTGACCGAGTGGACACGCATGCCCACTCTGGCAACCCAAGCATCTCCAAGTGAGACCTGAGCTCAACCTCCTTCCATGAGGACTGCTCCAGGTCGTTTCCTAGCAGACAATCTACAGGCATGGTAGGGCTCACAACCACCCTCAAGGGACCTGAGACCCCCCATTCAAAGGGAACCTGCGCCACCATACATTGGCGCTCTGAGTTGTCGACAGCAACTACTTGGTGGAATGCTCCTGGGACTACTTGCTTCTCAGACACCAGGTGACACCGGACTGAGGTCACACTAGCTCCAGTATCTCTGAGAGCCTCTACCCTGTTCCCATTAATGGTCACCCAGGTGCTATATTTCTTTGTGTTAGGGGGCACCTGGTTTCCTGGGACCATCTCACTGTCCCCTAGTGAGACAAGGGTCATTTCTGCGGGATCCCCACCCTCCTGTGGGCACCCCTCCTCCCCAAGCGCTACACTAGCCAACACTTTGGACTGTCCACCGGTGGGCGGCTGTGTCCCCTTCGGGCACTTGGGGTCCCCCTTAAAGTGACCTACCTGGTCACATGCATAACACTTATGGGGGCCGGTCTCAACAGGCTTCCCTGTAGAGACCCCTTTCTTCTTATCACCGGGGGCTGGGAACCTTTACCCTGGGTACTAGTTTGGGGCCCTTTAGAGAACTCCTGTGCTTTACCCTTGTCCCCCCACCTTTCTGCTGGGGACCCTGCCCACCTTTGGCTGAGTCTCCCCCAAACGCTTTCTTGTGGACCCTGGTACTCACCCAGCGGTCCGCTTCCATAGCAAGCTTCCTGGGGTCAGTTAGCTTACTATCAACTAGGTACTGGCGCAGATCTGAAAAACATAGACTAGACAAGTGCTCCCATGCAATCAAGTTGTAGAGCCCCTGAAAATCTGTTACACTACTGCCCTTCACCCAACCATCCAGAGACCTGCAGAACACATCCACACATTCCAACCAAGTGTTGGCATCAGACTTCTTACTGGACCTGAACTGATCCCTGTACTTTTCAGGAGTAAGACCATACTTCGTGAGAAGGGCATCCTTCATGTCAGCATAGGTGAGGTGATACCCCTTACCCAAAGCTATCAGAGCATCCCTTGCTTCTTCCGGGAAAAGTGGCCACAATCCTGCTCCCCAATTCTCCTCAGGGACCCCATTCATGTGTATGGCTGCCTCATAACCCTGAAACCACCTTTGTATGTCATCCCCCTTCTTGAACTCCTTGCCTACATTCTTGGGAATGTGCACAATCCTGTCTGCCTTTCTGGACGAATTGCTGCCACCATCTGAGCCTGACTTACTCCTAAGTTCTAGCTCCTTCAGTTCTCTCTCATGCTCTAAGAGCATCTTCCTCTCCTCTATGGCCAATCTCTTCTCCTCCCGCTCACTCTCCAGCCTGAGCTTCTGCAGCTCAAACTGCCTTGCCTCCCGCCTGTCCTCCAGCTCTTCTGGGGACAGACTGCTGCTGCCTGACCTGGCGGGTTCCCCCTACCCAAAAGCACATCCACCCTGGAAATAGGCTCCTCCACCTCCTCACTGAGATCACCAGGCTGCCCATTGGCATGTCTGGCTGCTACCCAGGCCCTCAGCGCCTTCTGTAGCTCCTCCTTCCTTGTGAGGCCTTTAATTTGGACTTTCAGGTTTTTACAAATCGCTCGTAACTCCTTTACGGCGTAGGATTCCAACCTGTCCTCCTCAAAGATAACTTCCAGAGATGCAACGGATGATGCAATTGATTCAGGCATGACAAAAGTCGTGAGTTGAAAACTGGCAAGATCAAAAATAGGCCAACAGAAAAAGAACCAGTATGTGGTACGTAATGGTCTGCGATATGGTAGTAGTGCACACCAATCACTGTAAGTCAAGTGCAAACACAAGTCCTATCCTCACCGCTGACAACCAATGTTAGAAATGGGATCTCTAGGTGGCAAGGGCTTGCACCTTTGTCCAAGTAGGGACCCTTGTTCCTAGTCAGGGTAAGGGTTGTTACACTCGTGAAGTAACCCCTGCTCACCCTCGTGGTAGCTTGGCACGAGCAGTCAGGCTTAATTCAGAGGCAGTGTGTAAAGCATTTGCACATAACCAACAGTAATACAGTGTAAGCACTACAAACGGACACCACACCAGTTTAGAAAAATAACCAATATTTTATATACTCAAGACAAGACCAATTACGACAAAAATCCACAATACTATACTTTAAAAATGAATACTTGATACGTTAACTTCTTCTTTGCAGGAATAGCACAAAAGCAAAGTTCGTACGAGTCGGTAGCTCCGTCCGAGCCTACCGTGATGCTGAAAACCACAGAGTCTAACAGTTCCAGCCGACCGCGTCGATACGGGCCATCAGAGTCATTAACAGACTCGGTCACAGTACCTTTTCTCGTTGTGGCTGGTACGAAGTGTACGAGCCGGTCGGCGTTCGTCGCGGTTGCGGTGCAAGACGGAGCGATGCAAGGTGCGGTGTTCCTCGATGCGGTGCAGGCAGCGGCTCGATGAGCGTCGTGCAGACGGAGTCGGTGAGTCCAAGGCGTTCGATGCAGGGTGAGACGATGCTCGATGCGGTGCTGACAGGTTGCGATGCAGGCGACCTAGCCGGAGTGCTGGTGCTGGCGTGGGACAGCGGTGCGAGTCGGAGCGGTGCGTCGCAGAC